>OU015646.1:4730000-5930000 GCA_907165235.1 Zeuzera pyrina | reverse complement strand
TTGTACTCGTATGTTTTTCATAAGATTTTTATCAGAAACGTACATACATATCTGGCCGTATACGTACATACGGACTGGCCCGTTGGTGCAGTGGCATATGCATCTACTTTCCCAGCTAGTGTCCCGGGTTCGATTCCCGGTCAGGTCAATTTAGGAAACGAACTTTTCTAAATTGGCTTGGAGTCTGAGTGTTACTGGGAACTCCCCCAGAGTTCGTTGTGTGGTACAAGCTTACTGCTTAGTTTTAGTAGTCACAGTAAACTGTGTGTGGATTGTCAATAAGTCAACAGAACTGTTATTTTTACAGACGGTCAGCGAAAAAAGAAACAGATGTAGTAGGTACAAAGTAAAGTTCGTAATATTAATACATGTGCGAAAGTAATTAAATTAATAAATAGTGTCCTCGTGTAGAAATTGTAATACTTGTTTAGCTGTTAGAAAAATAAAGAAATAAGTAGAAACTAAGGCAAAACAAACTGCGATCTCCTCAGATGATTTTTTTGAGAAAGTTCTCTGTTTCATCGTAGGTTAGTTGCTTTTTAATGTCACACGTTTTGACAACCCTATTGTAGATGTAGGGCAGTATATAATTGGGAAATCGTTTTGCAAATGCTGAGTTGGCCTGTTCAAGAGGAACTCTGAAAACTTGGTTATACCTAACTAAAACCAAAATTTACCCTGATACAAAAATAGTAACCACGTAGATACCTTCGAAAGTTTTTAGCTGTGCGGTAGTATGTACCTTTCACAGTTAGGATTTGGAGCTCAAACGAAAGATAGTTGAACCTATTTCTACTAAATTCGTTCGAGAGATACGATACCATTGATAAACACAGACAGTCAACAACGACGTTAAACTTATAACGCCTCTCTTTACTTTCAAGGGTTAAAAAGAAGACACATATCGTCGAGTTTTAAGTATGTTATTACTATTAGTGATATATATAGTAATAATTGAAGTTAAGTAATGTTGCGACCGGTCATCTTTTTTGACCTTTTCTTTCTTTCATAAACCTTCAAAGGTACCAATCCCTCAGGGAGAGATTGGGATATGCGGAACTTTTACCCACAAAAAGTCTCCTGTTGGTCATTTTCAGTGCATGGGAGGACCTCGGGGATTTCTTACGCAACGTACCGGAGTCCGAAGAGTTAGAGGTCAATCCATTAATACCCTCGCAATGCCATAATGCCATATCTTCGTAGTGCTTTGCAGTCTAGCTCATAGCTTCGCTTTATTTTTAACGCAGGAGAAACCTTCAAAAAGAACCCAGCCTAAATTTACTATGGCTTAGTGACTGATCGCGCGTTCAGCTTTCTGCGCCTTTGGAGTTGAGTGGCCGTTGTCGCCTTGTTTATATATGATCCGACACATACTCGACCGGTGTATACCTCATCCAAGTGACCTCTATGAACCCATTCCTACATTAGACCTCCATCAATTTGTTCGAAAAGCCGCCGTAACAGTCAAAAGTCACGCGATGAATTTTACGGAACGTATTTATTATTTTGATGAAAAATATTGTTTCAACTTTGAATGACATCAATATCGATCGGTTTACGGTTTGAGTATTTACTCAGCAATAACGTTATGGTTCGATAGCCACTTACTTTCATTATTATTGATGCTTTGTTGATAGACAAAACACGTACTATTAGGCCGATGTTTTTATAAATAATTCTAATAATACTCGTATTTGAGTTTTCAGATGACAAAGCGAAATCCGCTAGAGATATATAGGTAGTTTTTCAGTTATTCTACTTTTTTATATCATAATAAGCCCTATTCTTTGATTGACTTACGAAGATGTTTATTCTATGTTATTATTCTTTCTCTCTTATGAAGTATATAAGACACAAAATTAACTTATTTAAACTTTGTGACAATATATAGAAAATGTTAACCAATTTATTCCTATAATAACTTCCGTTTACGTGCTTTTGCGTTATCACCGACAAACAAACTGAACTGTCAAATTCCACTTTCGACAAACTTGGCAAATAAACAATAGATTACATTTAGTTGTTTGTCTCAATAGTTTGGGAAGCGCTGTCACTGCAATAGTTTGTACCTTGTAATTCGCGTGCCGCACGTTACAAGTCATACTTATTACAATGTCTCTGAATTATTTGAAGGGTCAATGCCCTTTCGGTTTTCAGTATTTCTACAAGTACACACGCACGTATTATAGAAGTGGATAGCTTTAAGACTACGAAAATATACCTCGACAGCACTTTCGGCAATATTTTGGCTTACAGACGGTTGATGTGATAGATGTATGGCATCCGGATGGTAACAGATTACTAACTCGTTAAATGTACAGTTTGTTAATAATAAGCTTCATCCCTCCACCAACATTTACGACCTGCGCGGGCAATAAAATACAAATAAAGGAAAAACGCGTGCGGTCGGGGGACCCACAGCAGCTAAAGACCGAAGTTCCTTAGCTGTAGTTTACATGTCTCAAAACTTAATTGCAATAATGAGATCAATAAAACTCACGTATGATTGAAAACAAAAACAAAAAATAAAAATTCGATATTTGTACGCACACATATACTCGTACATAATTGAAAGAGACAGAAATACACTGTGAATCTATGTATAGAGCTAACGAACCTAGCGCCGCGCGACGCGCGGGCTCCGCCCCACGTAACGCTTTTTCCTTACGAGATGATTTGTGCCAACTCAAAACTCTTGCAAGCCGCGTTAAAGAACTTTGTTCCAAAAATCGTAGGTTCTTTAGTATTATTTTATTTCCTTCACTTATTATTGTTTAGTTAGTAATTTCCCTGTAATAAAGTTTTTTAAACGAAATATGTAAAAATTAAATGAATAAACTATAGTTACAAATATTTTTATTTAAATGTAAACTACAATCTATATAAATAAAAATAAAATGTTGTTCGTTGTTAAGCGCAAAACTTGAGAATGGCTGGACCGATTTCGCAATTTTTTTACATGTTTGTCAAATTCCACTTTCGACAAACTTGGCAAATAAACAATAAGTCCGAGTAAGGTTCTAATGGAAAGAAAAATTGGAGGAATTGCCAGGAAAATTGGAAAATTCGAGAAAACTGAAAGCACTTTTTTCTATGGGATTTTTGTATGAACTCAAGACCTTAACTCACAAATAGTACGGATACGGATATAATAACTACTGAGCCACAGCAACGCATCGAGGGGCACTGCTAGTTTTGGCAATAAATAATAATCGATTTTCGAATTGCCCATCGTTCGTTCATATAGACCAGACAATCTAATAAATGAGGACGTATGTACTTAAATTGTTCTGTTAATTTATTCGTATTAACAGGACGGGCAATAAATATAATTTTCTCATTAATCACTTGGTTCACAATATCGACATAACTTGGACATAATGTGGACACAGTGGAATGTAATGTAACTAATTTCATTACACACCAATCGATCTTGTAACCCTAATATTATACATCGTGTTATATCTCTACCTATCTTATATGGCGTCAAAGATTAATTATTATACGTAGAAGCGACGAAATTTTGATTTAAAAATGATCGACTCGCTTTTGGTGGCAGTTAGTCTAGTCGTCTTTATTATTGTAAATTGTTTCATAAATTACACATATTTCAATTCAAATAACTCTCATTAAAAGGCATTTTAACCGACTTCAAAAAAAGGAGTAGATTCTCATTTCGGTTGTATTTTTTTTTGATTTTTTTAATATTTTTGTTACCTTATAACTCCGTCATTTATGAACCGTTTTAGATTTTTTTTTATTTGTAATGATACATTTTCAGATGGGTTACGTTTAGATTTCACTGATATTGGAGCTTGGGTTTCGAAGATACATGAAATAACACGAACTGGTTAAAACCTTTATTTATTTACATTGATGATTCTCTTGTATGTCATTTGTTATCTATCGTTATCCCCACATGGTATAATGGTAGTAGGGAGAACATATTGATCATTTTGAGGAAATTGATATTGATAATGGATAATAATGTCCCGTGTTCGATCTTTTCGCATCTTTTATTGTGAGAGACACTGCTCAATCGGCGTAGAGTCCGGCTGAGTGTCCGTGCGGGTTTTTTGCCCTCTCAGAAACAAAAAAGAAAGTATGCGCATTATTACTTGATAATTCCGTGAAAACAAACCTTAATGTACAACAATAAAAAATAGTTAACTAGTGATTATATCTGCGGTATTTTATTTCGTTACAAAGCCCACTTGATGTCATAACTATCTTTTGCTAATCAAAACAAAACTTAAGTACAAAAATAACTTTATATTTACAAATACCCATACAATTGAACTTGACAGTTATTAAAGTCGGTGTCAAATCAATGTGCAACAAGAGAAAGTATATTAGTTTAGTAGGCTTGGCACCGCCTTCAGTAACTGTCAAATTTAATTACATGGATATTTGTTATTGTATTTATGTAGTTATTTTTGTAGTTAGGAAAATATATTTATTTCGTACTTTTCAGTGTCTTAAAGTCGGTTTAATTTTGTTTTAAAAATTAGTTTTTTGAACATATCAACGAACAAGAAATTAATTATCATTTTTGCTACATCATCTTTCAACCAAAAGGATACACTTAGTACATATTTTACGAGAAAATTATATCCTATAAAAAGAGAAAGCTACTATCCATCTTTTAGTTATAATTTAAAGTAATTTTGTGAGTGTACAATATTATTTTAATGTAATATTTTACTGTTATTACCATGCTAACGCCATCTATTATGGAATTCTAGCAACTACGGTGATAGTATTATCACAGATTAATTAGTTACTAACGTAAAGTATTATATATAACATTTTATTACCCGATTGTGCCACGTAAAGGAGGGTTTTGTGTTTATCAGCCTGTGTATATATGTATGCATGTATGTTGCGGTCTAGAGACAAAACGCGTTGGCCGATTTCGATCTCACAACAATCTTATGCGGTGGGAGACAACTTCTTTAATTTAACAATAAATACATATTTCCTCCGACTGAATGAGATTGTGCAGCTGATGGTTTTCATTACTTCAATTGGCGATATAGCGACTACGAATGGTACTATCTGTAGAATAAGTTTAGGGACAACTAGCCATTGGGCATGGATCTCGGCTTAGGGTGAACGTGTGAGATTGGAGGCAGAAATTTATTGATCTTGTTTCCATCTTTTTTAAAGTTCATTTTTCGCAGTTTGGATTTTTGATTATTTATTTAAATTTCACTTTTTACGCAGTCGAGTATTTTGATTTTTTTTTAAATTTATTTTAAAATATTGTTACGGTTGGACCTTATGTTTTAGGAATAAGGTCGATTATTAATGGAACTAGACGTAACTTTTAGTGCTTATATCTCGAGACCTAGGCTTTGTAGAGTTATGTCCTAAAACGCATTGCTAGATTTAAGGTCTACTATCGAATGGTACAAGTCAAATTAAGAAAGAAGAACAAAGTTGCACCTCGAATATTCCCGAGCGATGACGTGTCATATACCTATGACTCATGTAAACAGGCGACGTCGAGAACAATGTAATGTAATTATTGTTAGCGAGCGTAATTAACTAGAAATTTCCACCCTCATTTTATCGGACTATAAATAGAGCTCCGTGTCCGCCGCCGAGTCAGTGTTTTTCAACTATCGTTCGAAGCGACATATCGAGGCGACATCAAGGCGAATTACGAAGACACTACGACGACCTTGGATAGAAGAACTCTGCTATTCGGGAACGTTTTTATTGAGTGAAGCGTGTACCTTCGGTGACTACTACGCGAGTACCTACTTCGAAGGCGATTACGAAGACTAGGAACCGTCGTAATTAAGTTCGCGTGTTCTTGACACCTGTTTGTACGAAGGAAAATAAACTCTTTGCACCCCTAACCGGCATGTTATTACCCTCAGCTCGTAACAATATGTTACCGTAAAATAGCGTTAATATGAATGTTACAATTACTTCTTCTTGGTTTCTTCATGTTGGTAAAATAATACTGTGGACTATGTGGTAGATATTATATTGGTACTGTGCGGCGTGTCTACGCCATAGAGCTGTCGTTTACATCTCATGCCCTATACTAATTGTTACAGCTATTTATAACGAATATGTACGTGACAATTTCCTTTGCAGCGATGCAGATATTTTGTTAGTAGGTTACGATTATGCACGAGTTTACGAAGTGCTGTGTCAGAGTAATATCTGGCACAATGTACATGGTATGTGCACTGCCATTACATCATGTACGAATATATACCCTAGTGTTATGACGAAATTTAGATTTTCTTCAAAAAGTTAGCTCTAATCTAAATCCGAGTCACATATTTAGTTCTCATATCTTCAAATTACAGAGATAAGGACTTTTTAAAACATTTTGAAATTATTAAGAAATACGTTTGACAAACAAATGCTAATGTAGATGTTTCGTGACAAATTGCAAGAATATTTGTTTTGGTGGAATATCTACAAAGTAATTAGTCTATGTCTTACTCCATGGCGTGGAGGTCAGCGAGGCTCGAAGGTCGGGGTGACGTAGCGAGGTGTGTTCCCTTCACTGTTTTATGTCCACGTTCGGTAGGTGGGACAATATTTTGTAAATAGGTTACACTAATGAGAAAACGCAATAGGATTAGACTAGTTGGGTATCGCTTTGTTCAAATATTTGGTCAAGTGCGAGAACGATCTACGAGCAGTGGGTTCCGAAAGAGATTCGTTACATATATGATATATACACGAAACATAGGTAATGTCTTCATATGTGTCCGTAATTTGGAAGGCCGAAAATTTTAGAGTTTTAGGCATTACGTCTCACCATTATCCTCAAACTCACTTAACTTACTGAGACATGTAAGTGCTGCGACATTTTCATTATCTAAGATTTGAGCTATTTCAAATATTATTTGGTTTTGTAACGTCAATTCTGGAAATTTATTAGACCTAGAACTTTCGAAACGATTTTCTGTAAAATTTAAGTATATTTCAAGTATTTTTTGAAATTTAGAACCAGGATATTTCGGAAATAGGAGAGGGATTGTCGAGTTCCACTTTATTAATATTCTATTGAAACCTTCAAAATTAACCTTTAAAGCTGAAGTTCAACTATTCAAGTCTGTATTTGGGCCACTACATCTACAACTGTTTCTGACAGCTGTCTACATCAAATAGTTTCTAAGAAATATGACTGACAAATCAGCACTGTTGTGATTTCATGTCTCGTTTTTGCAATTAAACGATATTATTAAAGTGTTCAGTATTGTCAGTATTCGTGATTAAATGTTACAATCATAATAAATAGCAGATGACAGCACAATCAATGTTTTAGGTATAGCTACTTCACGACCAAATGGTCGTTAAGTAGCAATATTACTTTATTTGTTATTTTACTGCTATTTTTATTTTTAATGTCAGTTTTTCATGAAAAGGAAATCTCAGATTTTGAATATGCTTTTCCTCATTCTAGGATATCGACGGGGATAGAAACGTAGAAAATAAAGTGATGTAATGAAGAACGTGCATTCGCTAGCTCGTGTAGTTCTCGAATGACTAATTTTTAAAAACTGTCATTCTCAAAATCGCAATAAATTGTCAAACATGGAGCACCCAATCAATAGAGCTGAAATATCGAATCATTCTACTTATTGCTGCACAGTTTTTTGACACTAACAAATGTCAATTCTCGCTCGTATTAAAAGAGGTCATAACCAATACTGGACCTACGTGTACATCTCCATATATTCCGGCAGATATTTAGATACTTACATAATGGCTTCCTGTTCTATTCGGTGGTGTGACAAAAACAGCAAAAATCAAATTATAAAACAGACACAATCTCATTTCATCGGTAAGTAATAGTAAATTATATTACAATTTTCAAATTGACATTCATTTCATCACGGGTCCAGTTTAACTGCATCTCGCTTTCGCCGGCACAACTTCTATTACGTTATCTCAGTCTATTCATACGCACGTTTAAGTCTTGTAATAGTATGTGTGTAGTCAAACCAATTGGAGCGCAGTAACCGCAGGAGTATTTAGACGTAAATTGATTTCGAACAAAATTAATGACATTTACTCTCTATAGGTTGAGTGCTCCATTTTGTCAAAGGACAGTGCTGCCATATATTAAGGATTATGGTTGTAACATTTAATTACGACTATGGGATAACAGCTAATAGTACAATCAAATAACGGTTGAAATTTTTGATAAAATGTTCATAAAAGTGTTTTAAACATGTATGTACAATTTCAACACGCTAGTCCCCGGCTTCGCTCAAAAAAACAAATAAAGAGAAGTCATAGAAACGTTATCTAAATTACTCTACAACGGTAAGTCATTGACAAAAGAGTTCTAAGCACAGATTATATAACATAAAGTTTTGCGTAAAAATGCTTACATGTCTTTTTGTGATAAGTGTCATCTTAACGGAGTTAAAGCGGCTTAAGCATAAGAAATGAGACATTCTAGTAAAGGTCATAGGAGCGTAATAGACTGTTATATTTTAACTTATCTTTTTGTAATCGGTTACAAAAAGTTATAATTTCTTTTCAGATAAATGTAATTTTTCTATTACTTTTTAATAAAAAGTTTTTCGTATTTGTATTATTTAATCTACGATTGTAAACAAACGGATTATTGTTTGTTATTTTTTATTTTCATTTCATTCTTTGTAAAAGAAGGGAGTATAATATGTAAAAGTAGTCGATTTTTGCCCAATGAGAGGCAAGTTAAATAATAATTGGTAATTGAAGTTCTCGTTCCACAGAATTTAAAAATATCAGTTAAAATCATTTTACGTTAAGAGAACATTTTAAAAATTATTACGCAACTACTTGTGGAAATACCCATTGTGGAAATAACATGAACAAACTACTAATTTCAACTATTTTATTGTCTATATAGCCACGGCATCCGACCGTATGAGACTCATTCGGACTGGTTAGCATTTATACTCTATATCAAAAATCAGATTATTTTATTAGGAGATCTCCCACCAATTCTACTATAAAATAATATACTGGGGAACTTATCTTATTTTAATTGATCATATTTCCATGTAAACGCATAATTATTGTTACAAACGTATTAGATCGTTAGTTATCTAGTGATAGTTTTCGATTATTTTTATTAAATCGGTTTATTTTAGTGATTTTCTGTTCCTTTTTTTTTGAAAACGTCGTAGTATCATTGGAACTACGAAATGAAAAAGAACCAATAAACAGTGATCACGTCAATCTTCTTATCGAAAGAGCTTCATTTTCACATAATTAATGTGTTTTTAAATATCTTAATAAAAATAATACACTTCGATTACTTACAAAAGAAGAATGTCACGAACGAAGAAGAGATATGCTCATTTTGCTCTTTCTCTCATTTAACTTAATTACAATTTAATAAAAATAGAGGACATGAAACATAAATCAGAACAAATATTTGAATTTAGGCCATTGGGAGAGAGTAGGCTAAAAAATTTTACTCATGATGGTAGCCAAATTTGCGAACACGGCTCTTCTGGTGATGATCCAAACATCATGTATGAATCATTAGTCAAAAATATATCAAAAATATTTAATACGAATTGTTCAAAGGAAAAGAAAGTGGTTGTTAATAACAAGTTACGTTTTGCGGATTAGGCGACGAAGGGCAGAAGAAAAAGTAGGGATAAGCTTTATGAGTTATATGATGAAAATTAAAATTAATCCTCTCTGACTACCCCGTTTGGGATACAGTGTGAAGATATGTATGTATATATGTATGAATTCTTACACTGAAAATGTTCATAGCTATGTTTGCACTTATTCGGAAATATTTAAAATATTATCAAAACACAGGAAAGCGATCTATATCGCGAATAAAATTTGAAAGTCAGACAATACGATAAAGGCTACATGGAACACTGTTAACAACGAAGTTGGTAGTAAACAAAATAGAAATATCGAAGATTTTTCAATACAAATTGGTAATAAAATTGTTACTAATAAAACTGAGGTTGCTAATGTTTATGAAAATTATTGTTCGAATACACCTTTAGAAATAACTAATGGTTTAGGAGCGTCTTCGCAGAAACGTTTTTGAGCAAAAATGTTGGAAAATGGTTCCCTAATTTTTATTTCATTTTTATGGGGACTATCAGTTCATGTAATGACTGGTGTAATATCTATATTATCGCCAATTTCGGTAGATATATTTAATAAATGTGTCGATCAAGGGGTATTTCCTGGTTGAATAAAACACAGTAAAATTATTCCACTATTTAAATCGAGCTGTATGTTAAATCCAACCAATTATCGCCCGGTGTCAATATTGTCAGCGTTGAGTAAAATATTCGAAAAAATAATACTCAAACAAATGCTGGCACATTTTAACATTCACGGGGTATTTCATGGTTAACAATACGGGTTCACGAGAGGGCGGCCAACAACTCATGCGGGAGCAAGCTTGATCAGGACTGTACTTCAGGCTTGGGAGGGGTCCTAGGATGCTATTGGTGTTTTTTTGTAATTTTTCCAAAGCTTTTGATTGTGTTAGTCATGAAACTTGAATTTGCAAGCTTAAATACTATGGAATACGTCGTAACGCTCTCGATCTCGTGATCTCGTATTTGTCTGACCGGGAGCTAAAAGTGAGTGTTAATGGGGTTTTTTCTGTTGGTTCAAAGTTAAAAATGGGCGTTCCCCAAGGATCAATTTTGGGACCTTTCCTGTTTTGGTTTATATTAACGATTTCCCTTTTATGCTCAGGGTCTTATGCGAAACAGTATTATTTGCTGATGGCACCTCATTTTTATTTAAATAAACAGTAAAGATCTAGATATTACTTGGGTAAACAGGTTCGAAATGGTTCGCTGCCAATAATTTACTACTGAATGCACAAAAAACCAAATGTATTAAATTTTCCCTTTCTAATGTACCCAGAATTATCCCAGAATAGAACTGGGTGGGAAACAATTAGAATTAGTTAAGTAAATATAAGTCAGCCAGTTTTCTTAGTTTAACAGTAGATAACAAGTTACAGTGGGCGGACCATATCGGGGCATTGCCTAGTAAGCTCGGTTCCGCGGTATATGCAATTAGACGCTTTAGGCAAATGACGGATGTGGATACTGCAAGGCTGGTGTACTTTACATATTTTCACAGACTAATGTCCTACGGCCTTCTGCTGTGGGGATCAGCGGCTCATATTAACTCCATTTTTATTTTACAAAAAAGAGCAATACATACCATCTACACTATCTACAGTACGAATGCACAAGAATTATTTAAAGATCGTTTCAAAGACATTGATGTCTTCAGCTTGCCGTCCTTATACATCTTTGAAATTATTGGAAAAATATAGATCTGTTTATAAAGAAAGGCGATATTGGTGGTATGGAATCCAGAGGTCGTGATAAATTGGTTATTCCAAAATTTAAATTACTTTTAAGTCAAATGTCTCATTTTTGGGTAACTGCATTCGTTTTTGTAACAAAGTTCCTCAGGAAATTACTCAATTAACAGAGAATAGATTTAGATTGGTTATAAAACGTATATTGATTAGACAATCACACTATAAAATAAACGATTTCATTGAAGCTTAAACAATAGTCTGGAAATGATCTTCTCTGCACATGCATTTACTGCCTTACTGAAAATATTGTATTTTAATAAACCTTTTGTAAAAAGAAGTTGAAAAAATGATATCTGACTCAGTTTCTTGTCGGTTCTTTTCAGTGTCCAGGTTTCTATTTGAACCGAACTAAAGTAGATTTGACGTTCAAAAATACTTTGTAATTGGGTTTACTTTAATAAATTGAGTTGAATTTGACTTTGACTTTGAACATCTTGAGATTTATGTAAATACGAATGTGTACGGTATAGGTCTATAGTTAGTAATTGTTATAGATCCGGCATAGATTTCGTGGTTCCACTGATACTACATTTTTTGATGAACGAGTAAATATTTTTTAACACTTTATTAAACAACGGAACTCACCATCGGTTTCATGATATTTATTACGAGCTCTTTTTTCGAGACATTCATGCAGTCAATACACTTTAACGGCGTTTTCACGAGTAGATATATAAAAAAAATAATAAGAAACAGAAAATCACTAGAATAAACCGATATAATAAAAATAATTGATAACTAGCAGTAGACAATTAACGGTCCAATACGTTAGTAACAATAATTATTGGTTTAAATAGAATTATGATTAATTAAAATGAAATAAGTTTGTCAGTATATTATTTTAGAGTAGAGTTAATGGGAGATCTCTTAATAAAATAATCTGATTTTTGATATAGAGATTATACTGCGTATCTCTTCATTGTTTATCCTGTCCACAAGGGTGACACCGCACACAATTCTTAGAGATCGCATTTCTACTACATTTCCATCAAAACTCCTTTCTCTGGCGTTCTCCACATAAGGCAAATGAACTTCTTTCACAGGTCGACATAGATGTATACTGCGTATCTCTTCATTGTTTATCCTGTCCACAAGGGTGACACCGCACACAATTCTTAGAGATCGCATTTCTACTGCATTTCCATCAAAACTCCTTTCTCTGGCGTTCTCCACATAAGGCAAATAAACTTCTTTCACAGGTCGACATAGATGTATTTACAAATAGCTATAAGTCGATAAGGCGAAAATTAGTGGGTCACTATTCTCAAATGTGGTTAGAACTTAACTATATCATAATTATAGTCTTATTTTATTTTTTCTGTTTATGTTCTCATTGTTATTATTTCATTTTTAAATTACCAGTTTATTGTTATTGTTTCCAATCTACACCTCTGATTTCCCACGTGCTGTCCAATCTACTATGTTGTTATAATATTTATAGGTGAAATCTTGTAATTGGCTTTGATTTAAACTTGTATGTAAACTATCTTTAGTTGTTTTAGGCTGTAAGGTTTCTTGAATAAATAAAAAAAAAAATAAAAAAAATTATCTTACTTTTACTCGATTTCGGCCATATCCAGGCCTCACTACCGTACAATAAAGTTGGCACCAGCACTGCATTGTGGGTGGCCGTTTTGGCTGTGTTTGATATATTCACTCTGCGTACTAATGCGGACAGAGCACCGTTCTTTTTATTGCCAGTAGTTAGCCGTCTCTCCACATCCAACTCACATTTTCCATCCCTCAAAAACGTTCTCCCCAGATGCACAATTTCATTCGCTTGTTCTAAACATTTTCCATGTACCCAAATATGACACGTCGTCTGTACTGCTTCCCTTTCAAACACCAGAACCTTAGTTTTGTTCACATTCATATTCAATCCTTTCACTTCACATTCTTCTTCATGACAGTGTATGACGGGGTTGCACGACAATGTTATTGTAAAAATGAAGAATGAAATACTTAGATGGGTCGGGAACATAGAGAAAAATTAATGATGAAAAACTAATGAAGAAAATCTATAGAGTGAAAGCGAGTGGTAAAAGAAGCCAAGGCTGACTTACGAGGATTAAATAGCCAGAGTGTTAGCCAACGGTAATGTCAAAAACATTCGCAAACCTAGGCGAAAATGTGTGAGGAGAATGATAATATGTGAGGAAGCGAGAGAACTATGTAAGGACCGTGACGCTTGGCGCACCGCGCGCGCCATCCGCTCTGACTAGCCCGTTAGGGTTACAGCGTGAAGATATGTACATATGTAACAATTCTTTATGGCATCGAACGAGTCCGAACTAATCTCATAAGGTCGGATGCCGTCGCTATATAGACAATAAAGTAGTCTAAATTGGTAGTTTGTTCATGTTACCATGGGTAATACTACAAGTGATTGAGTAATAATTTTCAAAATGTTCCCTTGACGTAAAATGTTTTTAGCTGATATTTTTAAATCTGTGGAACGAGAACTTCAATTACCAATCATTTTTTAACTTGTCGCTCATTGGACAAAAGTAGAGTACTTTTATACTCCTTCCCTTACTATAAAAACACCCGAGATCGTATTTTCCTTACTATTATAGTTAGGCATATAAAATAAAGTTTATCTTCTTGTAGTCCAGCAGTCGAACAAGGATTAAAATCGAAATTTCTAACAGACGCAGTGGTATGAAATTTTGAAGTTAATATTTGTAAATATGTTCTAACGACATGTACGTGAAATTTTAACGTCCTAACTTCCAACTTCTCGGGTTCTCTTGAATAAAAAAAAAGAGAAGTGAAAAAACATGTTTTTTAAGTAAGTAAAGAATAAACGATATGTAATCGAAAACGAGTTTTAGATGAGGGCTACAGGACGCATAATTTTACAGAAAATACATATATACATATTATTCGTTCGTTCTTCGAAAACAAAAGGTACTAATCAAATTCAGTACAGTGAAAGTTTTCCTAGAAGCACTATATACCTACATATGGGCATTAAGCGATTTCGTGCTATAACTTGGACTGATGGACTGACTGATTTCCATAAATTAATTATTATTTGGATTTTGGATTCATTGGATTTATATTTTCACGTACGTAAATATATAATATAAACGATGATATCACGAAGTGATAATATGGTTTAACCAACACGATATTAGATTGGAAAATAAATAAATTGCTGTTCGTTAATTTATAGGCTTCATTGGCTTCACTGGCAAGCACTGGAAACCTCTCCATTCTGTCCGTCTGTCTGTCCCTATGTTACAGCCATTTTACTCGGTCAAGTTACGTAAATATATTAAAATTAGAAAATTTATTAAGAAAACTGAAAAATTAATCAAAAAACAGAAGTCATTTTATAAAAACATAAAATTGAGGAAAGACCGCAGGGATCTGTTGGACCAAATGGAAATCTGTACTCATAAATTACATGAAAGCAGGGAAAGATATGATGTGGAGACCAGAGAGCTGCATGGTGTCATAAATAAATTAAAAGATAACATTTCAGATATCACTAATAAGTACAACATAGCTCAAAAAGAATATAATGAACTTAGGCTTCTATCAAAACAAATAGAAAGTGAAATATCTGTATATAAAAGTACTTGTATAAATACAAAAATGTCATCTGAATTTTCTAGGGTGAATAGGTCATACTCGCAGGTTATTAATGACAGATTTGATGACTGCAGTCCTCAAATTAAAGAAAAACTTACTGACTGTAGTAATATTAAAAATAACATTGCAATATTTTCTGACAGATTAGGATTAGGTTTGGGTAGTTTAATTAACAACAGTGTCAGTCAGCCAGTCACTAATTATTGTTTCCCAGAGGCACCTGTTTCTCAAATATTTAAACTAATTCTAAATAAAAAGTTTGATGTAAATACCACCTTAGTACTTGTATTGGGAAATTCAACAAATGTAATGAAGCATGAATTAGCTGATAGCTTGAATTCTTTGGCTAGAATAAAAAATGTGAACAAAATTGTACTATGTGCGTTCCCCTATTCCACATGGTTGCCAAAGAATTATAATAATTATATTCAAAATTTAAATGATATATTGAGTAGGGTGACACTTTGTCATAGTGACAAATTTATATTTTTTGACACCAATAAATATATTAGTAACATTTTATACAAATTTAGACTGACAAAAGGTACTTTGTACTTGTCAAAAAAGGCAAAGCATAAACTCGCTACATTAGTAGCTAAATGTATTAACTCGGTTATAGGGTCTATAACTAAGAACGTAGTCAGGGACGAAGCAAGTTTTAGTAGTAATACTAATATGAATGCTGAAAAGAATTATTTAAATTAAACAATCAGACAACAGAGAAACTTCATAATAATATCATTACGTGTGTACATCAAAATATCAATAGTTTCTCTGGCAAAATATTGGATACTGAATTATTAATAGAAAAATATAACATAGACATCTTGTGCCTCACCGAGACATGATTGAAGGCAAACAAAATGTCTTTTAATATAAATAATTTTAATGTGGCCAGTGTGTACAACAGAGCGTCGACAGATGGCGGCGGTAGCATAATTTTGTGTAAAAACTTTCTTAAATTAAAAAACCGCAAAGACATAGTTGCTCTCTCTGTTGAACGTGTATGTGAAATGTCGTGTGCAGAGACGGATCAGTACATATTCTTATGTGTTTACAGACCTCCGTCATCTGATTTTAGCCAATTTTTAATTTCTATGGAGGAGAGTCTCACAAGACTCAGCAAATGTAAGAAGTCGGTAATAGCGTGTGGTGACTTCAATGTAGACATATTAAATAGTTCGAAAGAAAAAGATATGCTCATCTCGCTCTTTCTCTCATTTAACTTAGTGCATATTTTCGATGAACCGACCAGGGTTACATACCATTCCGCGACATGTATAGATAACATTTTTATGAATAAGTGTGAAATTATAGAACATACTATTGTTAGTGGTATCCGTTCAGATCATAAAGCTCAGTTAATAAAAATAGAGGACATGAAACATAAATCAGAACAAATATTTGAATTTAGGCCATTGGGAGAGAGTAGGCTAAAAAATTTTACTCATGATGTAGCCAAATTTGCAAACACGGCTCTTCTGGTTGATGATCCAAACATCATGTATGAATCTTTAGTCAAAAATCTATCCAAAATATTTAATAAGAATTGTCCAAAGAAAAAGAAAGTAGTCGGCAATAACAAGTTACGGTTTGCGGATTGGGCGACGAAGGGCATAAGAAGAAGTAGGGATAGGCTTTATGAGTTATATGATGAAAAATCTTACACTGCAGATGAAAATTTTCATAACTATGTTCGCATTTATTCAAAAATATTTAAAAAAGTATCAAAACACGCGAAAGCGATCTATATCGCGAATAAAATTAAAAAGTCAGACAATGCAATAAAGGCTACATGGAACACTATTAATAACGAAGTTGGTAGTAAACGAAATAGAAATAACGAAGATTTTTCAATACAAATTGGTAATAAGGTTGTTACTAATAAAATTGAGGTTGCTAATGCTTTTGAAAATTATTTTTCGAATACACCTATAGAAATAACGAATGGTTTGGGAGCGTCTTCGCAAACAGCAGAGACGTTTTTGAGAAAAAATGTTGGAAATTGATTCCCTAATTTTCAATTTAGGTACACATCTTCACTTGAGATAGAAAAAATTTTCAAGCAATTACATAAAAAGAAAAGTGAAGATTTATGGGGACTATCAGTTCATGTCATGACTGGTGTAATACCTTTATTATCGCCAATTTTGGTAGAGATATTTAATAAATGTGTCGATCAAGGGGTGTTTCCCAATTTAATGAAACACAGTAAAATTATTCCATTATTTAAGTCAGGTTGTATGTTGAATCTAACAAATTATCGCCCGGTGTCAATATTGCCAGCATTGAGTAAAATATTCGAAAAAATAATACTCAATCAAATGCTAGCACATTTTAACATTCACCTGATGTTTCACGCTCAACAGTACGGGTTCACGAGAGGGCGGTCAACAACTCATGCGGGAGCAAGCTTGATCAAGACTGTACTTCAGGCTTGGGAGGGATCTCAGGATGCCATTGGTGTTTTTTGCGATCTTTCCAAGGCTTTTGATTGTGTTAGTCACGAAATTTTAATTTGCAAGCTTAAATACTATGGAATTCGTGGTAACGCTCTCGATCTCGTGGTCTCGTATTTGTCTGGCCGGGAGCAAAAAGTGAGTGTCAATGGGGTTTTGTCTGTTGGTTCGAGGTTAAGAATGGGCGTTCCCCAAAGATCAATTTTGGGACCTTTTCTGTTTCTAGTCTACATTAATGATCTCCCATTTATGCTCAGGAACTTATGCGAAATAGTATTGTTTGCTGATGACACTTCATTGCTATTTAAACTGGACAGAAAGAACTTAGATATTACCTGGGTGAACGGGATCCTGGCGGACGTCTCGGGGTGGTTTGCTGTTAATAATTTACTACTGAATGCACAAAAAACCAAATGTATTAAATTTTCCCTTTCTAATGTACCCAGAATCCATGATAAAATAGAATTGGGTGGGAAACAGTTAGAATTAGTTAGGTCTGCCAGTTTTCTTGGTTTAACAGTAGATAGTAAAATGCAATGGGCGGATCATATCGGGGCATTGGCTAGTAAGCTCGGTTCCGCGATATATGCCATTAGACGCATTAGGCAATTGACGGATGCGGACACGGCTAGGCTGGTGTACTTCGCATATTTTCATAGCCTAATGTCCTATGGCCTTTTGCTGTGGGGATCAGCGGCGCATATTAACTCGATTTTTATTTTACAAAAAAGAGCGGTACGTGCTATTTACAGTATGAATGCACGAGAATCACTAAGAGATCGTTTTAAAGACATTGATGTACTGACCTTGCCGTCCTTATACATCTTTGAAATTATTATGTATACGAGGAAAAATATAGATCGATTTACAAAAAAAGGCGATATTGGTGGTATGGAAACCCGAGGTCGTGATAAATTGGTTGTTCCAAAATTTAAATTAATAATAAATAAATTGCTGTTCGTTAATTTATAGGCTTCATTGGCTTCACTGGCAAGCACTGGAAACCTCTCCATTCTGTCCGTCTGTCTGTCCCTATGTTACAGCCATTTTACTCGGAGACTAATGGCATTATACAGGTGAAAAGAAGATAGGTATGCTCTATGAACCACTATATAATGACGTAGTAAAATCATGAAATAATGAAATTAGGGGTGGCGCATATAACGGAGAGGCGAAGAAAAATTCAATAAAAATTTAAAGTAGTAGAATATAAAAAACAATTAAATGTGTAGTTTTCGAGATATGGAACATTTTCCGTAGACTGCAGAAATTACTTATATTTGCTGCCAATTAAATTAATTTCGTGTATCCCAACAATTTTTCACTGTGCGTGATCTGACGCGCATTTGGACGTTTTTCCTTTCATTATTAATACCAACGTAATATTTGCTTTCCAACCAAATTACCATTATTAATAATTCACGCATGCGACATACACACGTCAAGATTACAGTGGAAAAACGTCGATTTGGACGTATTAACTATAAAAAACATTTGTTTAAGTAAAGTAAAAAATTAAGATAGTGTGACATTAAAACTTCGGACATTTTTGATAATTATTTATCAACATTATCGTAACGTTTAATTTGGCATGGCGATAAAATACATCATCAAAACTCACTGTATTTACAGTTTCCTTCTCATAGTTTTCCTTGAATATTTAGTGGTCCGCAGAGAATTGTGAGCATTAAAATAAGTTACAGTCGTAGAAGTTCTACGAACTCGTAGCACGCTCTACGGGAGACGTAGCACTTTGACATTTGATTCATAATTTATGAGTACAACACACTGAATTTTTTAGGCGGCAGGAGTCTGACACTACTTTGTAAATTAATTATATATTATCGGCATTAAAATATTATATTGACTTGTTTGAATTGTGTTTTAGGAAAACAATTTCGTATTCCGATTCTCCCGACTAAGTATTTTATTGCGTATATTCGTATCAGTAATGCATGTTTAGACTTAATAGTCCTACACTGGGATCAGTGAACGGAGTAGCGAAGGTTTTAATATACGAACTAGCGTTTTGGCTCGGCTTTGCCCAGGTACAGTTTAGTCTTTAAAGCAATACACTGAATATTCTACGAGCGTTGGTGACAAAGTTTTTTCTCTGACTTGATTTAAAAACATCGTTAATATTCAGCTTCTATAACAGACAAACCAATGTTTAAAATACATAAACCTTCCTTGAAAAATGCAGACCATTACGGTGAAAACTGTATCCCGTTTAGTAGTTCACAAGATAAATGCAGTTATATACACAGATAGACGTGATATTGAGTCGAACTCTACGGAGCTAATCAGTACAGATTGTAATATATTCATATTGTAATGAATCAGTATTCAATGGACTGTCGAAATAATTATGCCTTATCAAAGCTCTATTGTCGATGACGTTATAAAAAATATATCTGAAATTCTTTCAGTTCTTTTCAGTACTAAACAGATATTACGTAGGACTTTGATATAAAGCAAATTTGGGAACGATTTGGTTAATAAAATGATGCCTCTTTTGAATTTGAGTATCGAGTGACGTATTGCAGTAAGTCCATACTGTCGTAATACCAATTATTTATTCATTTATAGCGTAATTTATTCACCGGCTAATTCACGAAGTAACGTACCAGGTCAGCACACAGGAAACGTTGAATATTTTATACAGGGCGTACTTCCGCCGCTAATAAACCGTTGAACGGTCACGTTACTACATGTAGTTAATTTTTAATTATTATTAACTATTGAGCGTTATGGGGTGCGTGGGTTTTCGTCTTACCTGATTTCAGTAAATTAACATATTATATTTATATAACTTCAACTATAATTCAGGTTGAATGGAAATTTTAAGTAATTAATTCGTATGTAATTTTTAGTTTTCTGCCGCTTAAAGTTTCGGATATGTTGACAGACACGTTTATACTTCGCAGACAAGACTATATTTCGCTTCTCAGCAAAGATACAATGAAATGATGCTCATGTACATGTACATGATATTGATATTAAATCGATCCGCATTAGAAAAAAAATACAATTTTACAAATTTTTATCGATATCTCACTCTTAAACAAAAATTACACTATTTCTACACCTAAATTCTTTTCCTAAAAAATACCACATGGTTGCTAAGATAGTTCCTCTCTATCTTTTATGGATTCAGATTTCCCCGTACTGTCCTAGTTAAAAAAACTCCCTGTAAAACAGGTTAAAACTGTAAATAAAAAATAAACGCAATAAGAGACTTTTTGGCGGGAACGGGAGAATTGATGTTATAATATTTAGCTTCGCTTGCTCGTTTGCCACCTCTTTTATAAAATAAAATAAGTAAATAGGTTAGTTTGCAGAAATGCACTTTTTTGAATTGGCTCAAAGTCTGGGTGCTTCCACTGTTAGTTGCATGGTACCCATAGGAGAAGCCCTGGTATGATATCGCATAGTAGTTTCGGGACACACTATCGGTTGTGATTGTATGGAGTACTTTCAATACTTTACTCACATATACAAAAGGTAACAAATAGCCAATTCCAAATACATAATAACAACAAAAAAAAATTGTAAAATTCAGTCGGGTCTTTTTTTCTTTTTTTTAAATAACTTAATTTCGTTTAGTTCTTTACTGTTACTGAATACTTAAAAAGTTTGTAGGAAAATATAATTGCGTATTCATTTTATACGTTGCAATTCTATTCATCATACAGTTAATTTCATCACATCAATATATTAAATTAAATTTTAATAATATGTCGATATTTTTCTACTACTTTAGTTGTTGTCCAGAGGACAAAGCATTTTCAGCAAACTTTCAATTATTTAAGGGACAATGTTGTAACTCTATTCAGTTTTTTTTCCATTTTATAATAATTTCTGTTCACAAAAGTACCTGCTTTATAAATGTTCAGCAGGGTTTTATAAATAATATGTAAATTATTTATATCCTTTTCAGTTATTAAAACAAAAAAAATTAGATAAAAAGTATTTTATAAAATTAACTGACAGTACAAAAAACAGTTTATCGCGTACATCTATACATTTAATAAAGCAATAGAAGGCCGTGGTCTGTACATTGAATAAATATATCAAAAAATTGTGAGCCATAAAAAAAATAGTAACAGAACACAGAAAAATAATTAAAATATTTGTCTGTTTGTACACGCTAATCTCCAAAACTACTGAACGGATTTTCTTGAAATTTTACAGATAGATTAAGCTCAGCTTGGAGCAACATTTAAATTTTTTGTTTCATTGAAATCGAATGACAGCGAAGAAAGTTATCGTCATTTAAATGTTCTCTTCCTAAACAGCTTGTCTGATTTTTATGAAATTTAGGACGGAAATAGATTTAGCTCTGGAGAAGAACACAGCCTACATTTTTAATTCCACTAGAAATTTAGGACGGAAATAGATTTAGCTCTGGAGAAGAACACAGCCTACATTTTTAATTCCACGTAGACGAAGTCGCAGGCAACAGCTAGTACGTATATAACAGTTAACCTTAGTTCCAGAGACATTACTCATAGAACTGTTTTAAGCGTTAAATAAAGATATTTGTTCATTAAACTAGCGATCTGCCCCGGTTTTGCATGGGTAGAATTGCTTTTAAAATAAAAGAAAGCCCATATTATTTATTGATAATGTAGCTTTCCATAGGCGTAATTTTTTTTAAAATCGGTTAACTAGTTTTTGAGTTTATCCGTTACAAACAAACAATCAAATTTTTTCCTTTATAATATTAGTGTAGATTGACTTGGCTACTACTTCACTTGGAATCTAACTTGCGTTTCAATCAGTCAGTGCTCTGAATCTGAGATTGATGTTACGTGGCTGTCTAACAATAGTATAATCTATTATTTTGAATTGCTTCTAGTATAAAATTATTCAGTACTACAGACAGTTTTTATGCGGTAGTTAGATCTGATAGAACCGAGACAACTACGTACGAGAACGAGACGGATAGTCTAAAATGATTAATCTGAGTCAGTAAGTACATAAAGGCTATTGATTTAGAGATTATCTGGAGCTTTGTCCTACAATAGATGTAAGAGAAATATTAAACAAGTAAATTGCTTAAGATTTTCCATCGAAATAACTTATTTAATTTTGTAAAGGTTGCAAACCTCTGCCGTTGTTTTTGTTTAACTAATCTAGGCAAGATTAAGTTAGTATGAGATAAGGGATTGCGAACATTCATTTACTAGTTTCATTTTTAAGGTTGCGGTGCTAAAAGTTTGGAAAAAATGTTTACTCATTAAATAAGGGATTCTTAAGTATTTTTGTTTACATAAGTACCTATTTAATAGATTTCGGGAAAGCTGTAATGTACTTCATCGGGGTGCATATGTATATGTTTGTATATCCTATTTTTTCATTTTTGAATTTAATTCAATCAATGAACTAATCAACATTTCACTAAATTTTTATTGTTCGCTGGTCTGGCGTATTTTTTTTTACTTTTTTTATTTTAGGTATACAAAACAGATTACATCAAAAAATTATACAAATTTTGCAAAAAAAAACACAATGAACTAGGATGAAATCCTAACAATATACACATAACTAAATTAATTATATTTGACTACTTATTCATTATAAACTTAAACAAATTTAATATATAAATACAAAGATTAGAAATAAATAAATATGACAATACAATGGTAATTCTAAAAGTTCACTCGAGTGCATCTCTGACTTGTTTTTTGAAAGTAGCGAATTTGGCATTAAACACGTCAAGGTTAAAACTACCGTTAGAAGTAATATCATTATACAGTCTACACATTCTTACAATAGGGTTATAAAATGACGTATTATTTTTATAAACTTAGAAAAGGAAAGTTTTGGAATACTTTAAAATTGCGACATTTATAATGAATATGAATACTACGAGGGCTGCTATTTATGTATCCGGAATAACAAAGTGAAATAAACATATTGCATTTATTATAGTTTTATTGCTTTTCAAAATATTCACCATGATGATTGATGCACTTTTGCATGCGTTGGAACCAATTTTCGTAACACTTTACTTAGATTGCGTGCTACACTAAACATTTTTTCACACCAATCGACACGAGCCCGTTTTTGGTCAATTCTCAAGTTGTGCGGAATCCAAAGTGAACAAATTGTTTTTTACAGCTAAATGTTCGTGTGATATTTTATATATACACGTCATACTTATGCCCAGAGACACCTCTATCTCGCGATATGTAACATGACGATCTTGCATTATTAGTTCCCGCACAGCATCAATATTTTGAGGTACAACAACCGATTTAGGACGACCTTCTTTAACTTCGTCCATGAGCACAGACCGCCAACGATTAAACTCACTAAACCAGTGATACACAGTAATTTTCGATGGTGCTTCGTCCCCAAAAGTCGAAGTGAGTTGATCGATGCACTGTTTTTGAGTTAGTCCTCGCCGAAAATCGTAATAAATCATAGCACGAAAATTTTCACGACTTAAATCCATGGTGATAAAGACTCGCAATTTTCAAAATGACGCCACAAAGGATAAACAAATGACAGATACATGAAACAATTTGTATTCTTCAGCCAAAGAGTTCCATTTTTAAATGTTATAATTACTTTTTTAATATTATTCTGTAACTGGCCAGTTCCGGATACATAAATAGCAGCCCTCGTAATAGACGCAAGTAGACAAGGAGAGTAGACAAGGAGAGTACAAGAGGGAGTGAAGAATTTTATGAATGAAGATTAAGTCCTGTTGCTGGTGTCTAGTGTATTTTTGTTTAGAGGTCCTTTGGAAAGCATCAAGTTTGTCATCATAAGAAGAGAAGTTCCGACCCTTTTTGTACCTAAAACCAACAATACTACTATTGAAAATACTAATACTTTACGTTAGTAACTAATTAATCTGTGCTAATACTATTTAAAATGGTTCAAAAAAAGATCGACATCATTGGAATGGATTTCATAAAAAGGAGACCATATGACTGCTCCATACTCCCATTACACAGGACCTAGCATTATATTACACTTAGCATTCTAATAACACTGCTTTTCTGAATACATTTTTTTTATTATGATTTCTCCAACTTGCGATCAGTCTAGGGACCATAAGCAGTTAGGTTTTTAATATAATTTGTCATGTCAGGCCAACCCTTCCACTGTCAAGTTGCCTCAAAGTTAATCTCTGACTTTGTCCCATACATCTTCTCTTTGGAGACGTCGTGTTGTTAAAGGATTTATTAAATTTGATGCCAGTTCGTTTTCGTGTTTGCCTATTCTCTCCTTGCAGGCCATTATCAAACGAGACATCTTCTCCCGGACAGTTGGCACCTCAAGATACTCATGTAACTCTGTATTCCTTGTAAACCATCGTGCATTTGCTATTGTTCTTAAAATACAATTTTGGAATCTTTGCAGAATTTCTATATCGGAGTGTTTAGCAGTAACCTATAGTTGTATTCCATGTGTTCATATAGGTTTCAATACTGTCTTGTAAATTAACAATTTATTTTTATTATATTTCTGAATACATGAAACTTTAAAATATGCACATATGACATTAATATTATTATACAATATAGTGCAGAAATGAAATGATCAAGGTTATTTGTCAAGCGTTTTGTTTTTAATTTGTAGTGTTACCTGAAGATTGCCTATGTTCATAGATCAATTCAGTATCATAAATCAGTTCACTCTAATATCTGAGTGACACGATTCATTCGAAACCTAAGACAGAATAATAACAGAAGAATATTTGAATAATAATAAAAAAATAATAACAGAAGAAACGATGTGCAAACAATAATAATCTCTTTATTTTTAAGTGTTTATTAAAAATACAAATTGTTACACTTATCATGATGTTTATTATTGTTTTAATTTATTATTGGTGGTATTACCGCACAAACACACGAACGGATAAAAATTCTAAAAATGTATGTGTTACTAGCAACCGATAACTATGACAACTGAGTCAATCTAGCTCATCTCTAGTTATGTTATAAATGACAGAGTCACCATATTTATTTACATTAAGGGTAAAAATGAAAAAAAAAAATAGGATATGAGTGGGTATGAAAGGTGTTTTTCTATTGTTCACGGCCACCGACTCCAGTGACGGCGCGATAACTTCAAATAATTACAAATAATAATTTTATTTTCAAGTTTTGGAAAATCTACCTACATTTACAGTTTCGTAATTAAGAAACTAAAATATCTTTACGCCATTGCCCTTCGAGGATGGTTGTTTTATATATACATACAATCGTATTTTTCATATTTGTATCCATATACATACTTTGACACTGTATCCCTAAATGGGTTTTATAGAAGAAGAGAAGTGCCAATCATCGCAGTCTTTAAATATTTTTTTCGCCTCCTCAAATCTCATTATTTACACACTTTTACAATATGTGTGGTAGAGCCATGTTACATTGCAGCATGAATTGGGCCGACTCGCCCGGATAAATACCACCCTCAGAATATCGGTGTGAAATCTATCAATGAACAGCATCTATTGCTGTCGTGTTTCGTTCGGTGAGTGAGAGTGCCGGTGGCTCACCTCCGCCCTCTTCCTCCATTCTTTAAAGGATCGTGAAGAACGCATCCGTGATTCCCCGGACGTCGCGAGTGTCCATGGGCGTCCGTGATCACTTTCCGTCAGATTTCCATCTGTTTCTTTCCATCTTTTATAAAAAAAAACTCGTTGAGATATGCGAGTGCTTTTGACATTTCCGTCACCTAACGTTTCGCCACTTTGATTTACATAAATCAGCCTTGGTGTTCTTCAGCCTCTGTTACCACTCACTTTTTTGCTTTCCAAATTTTCCTTGTCGTCGTTTGTTCTTTCTACGTGCTCTAACTTTTGTTATATATATTTATAGAGAAATATATCTGTACTAATATTATAAAGAGAAAGAGGATTTTGTAAGTTCGTTTACATGTGGAGGATCTCCAGAACTACCGTCTCTATTTTAAAAAGTCTTTCAGCATTTGAAAGGTACACTATTCCAAATGGACATAGGCTATAAAATATATTATGTATTTAACGAGTCGAGTGGATCATTTTTGGGCAACTGTTTTCGTTTTTATACTAAAAGTCCTCAAGAAATTACTCAATTAACAGAAAAGAAATTTAAATGTGTTATTTAATGTACACTGATTGGAAAAGCATACTACAAAATTAGCGAATTCAATGAAGAAAAAACAAGTCTGGAAATAATCCTCTGCACACCCATTTACTGGCTTTATGAACATTGTATTTTAAATAACTATTGTAGAATGATGTTGAAAAATGATACCTGACTGAGTGTCTTGTCGGTTCTTCTCAGAGTTCAGGTTTTATTTTCGAACCAAATTAAAGTAGGTTTGACGTTCAAAAATACTTTGCAATTGGATTTACTTGAATAAATTGATTTGACTTTGACTTGACTTTGAACCCAGGCGAAGTCGAGACGGGTCGCTAGTTTACAATAAAAATGTAAGAGACGAATAATCTCGTAATTACTATTTCTTTCACATTTTTCCTGTGTTCTCTGTTGAGACTATATTTCCAGTTATTAAACGTCAAAGTAAAGTATGAATAATGCATTAATTCAAGAAGAAACGTAAGAATAATTTGCTCACTAACTGAGACTTAATTAAGATATAAACTTCGTTGCGACGGACATCTTGAATATTGATCATGAAAAAATTTATTATTTGACAGTTGGTGAAATCAGAAAAACAACAACATTGCCATTGGAGGGCGTTATTATAATGACATTGAACACATAGATTATTTCTCCTGTTGCTGCAAAAAACACAGTAATAGACACTTGTTAATATACATCTTTGAATTGTTGATATGAAGAGCTTTCGTTATATTTTTATTGAAATTTACACTATTTTCTCAAAAAATATTTAATTTCTGTTTTTGTTTAAGCACTGAAAACTAACCCAAACAGTCAACATACAATTTTAATTCATGTTTTAGGCCACAATTGATAATAATGGGGAACTTGTATCAAAATTATAGTAAGATAATACATTCTTTATTCATTAATAAAAGCTGAAAAAAATGCTTTATTGAATGAGATATTAAAAAACTATACGACACAAAATATTTTATTTTTAACCAACTTTAAACAAGGAGGAGGTTCTATGTTCGTCTGTAAGTATTTTTTTTAATGTATGTACACCGATAACTTCGTCAATTGTGGATCGATTTCGATGGTTTTTTTTCCGTTACGTTTTATATAGCTTCAAGGTCATTTAAATTTCACTGATATCGGAGCTTGGATTTCGAAGATACACCAAACAACGCTTTCTGACTTGATGCTTCTTTGATGATTCTTTGATGATGATTCTTTTGTATACCATTACGCTTCAAAATTAGAAAAGAAGTTAATTGTAGAGCTACCCTAGATATTTATTTAGGCCAAGGAATTAAAAAACTTTAAAAAAAGTTAAATCGACTTCAATAAAAAAACACTGAAAAGTACAAAATAACTATTCTTTATTAATCAAAACTCAAGTAAAAAAATAACTTTCTAGATACGGTACAAATTCCTAAATAATTTTTGATAGTTATTGAAGTCGGTGCCAAATCAATGTGCAACAACAAAAAATGTACTAGTTCGGTAGGCTTGACACCAACTTCAGTAACTGTCAAATTTAATTACATAGAATATTTGCATCATATTTATTAAGTTACTTTTGTACCTATTAAAGTTACTTTACGCAGAACGTAGTTAAACCTTCTTTATTATATCTTTCACTGACATGGTTATACTCGCTTTGCTTTTTTGCGATTTTTTAGCGTGACGCTCAACATGCTTAGGTACATGCTTTTTTACATTACTCTTTGAAGTGTTCTCAATTTTAGATAATGTTTCTGAAAGCCAAAGTTCATACAATAAATAATATAACGTCTTAAATGTCTTTTATAGCTCTTACATTTACTTTAAGGAGTGTACGAATAAATCTTTAATTACATAATATTAATTGGGAACATTACGGGTTTATGCACCCGTTAATTTAAGTCTCGAGATAACATTTAATATTTTCGTTTTACTTCTTTTAAGATAATAAGTTTTTTTAATGTTCCATTTCAAATTAAGATTTTGCCAATTTTTGAAAACCTATAGAATTGCCTCGGTGTCGTTTGTCCGTGTGTGTCACAGCCGTTTTCTTCGCAGACTCTACGAAACTCGGACCAAGAATAAAACGGACGGAGCAATAATGAGTTGCTGCTATTATCACCGCATGTCAAACGAATTTTCATGTCTTTCTTTCTATCTTATTGAGCGTAATCACGTGTAAAACAGTTATACTACCTACCTATGGCAGCCTCGCACTTTTGGTGTAATTTGTGTCAGCTCAAGACCGACATGACGTACAAAATATTGCAGTAGGTACTGAAATAATTATTTGCAAAGTACTCGTTTAAGTATTTTGGCTCCTAGTATTCATGAAAATAAAAATATGTCATGTTTAGCTACGTATCGTTATACCAGTGTGACCCTTCCCTAGTGACGCACATTACTAAAAGTCCAGAAACTAGGTCATCCAAAAAACGGACACGCTCTTAGAACAAAACCTCCGTCTATTTTGATTTTTGTTCCGAGATATGAAGAAACAGTTGAAATTTGACATTGCTATAGCAATTCATTCCATTCCAAACAGAGACGTGACATTCAAAAGCTGAGTTTTGACATTTGTGGTTCAGGTTTGGCGAAATTGTAATAATATATATAATATAATATACTCAGACATTTCACACAGCGCCATCTAGTCCCAAAGTAAGCAGCACAGCGCTTGTGTTATGGGCACTAGACGACTGATATATACTTTTATATAGTTTTTCTTTTGTAAGTAAATACATATTATACATAAACACCCAGACTCGGGGCGGGAATCAAACGCGCAACCCCCGTTTGCTTTCCGACGCGATTAGCCGTTGCGCCACGGAGGTCGTCAAATTAAATGGTAATTAATGTTTTCAAACATTCACGACTTGTACACGCCTTACAATTCTATGTAACCGGGTCTATGTTCTGTTAATCCTCTAAGCCTAATTTATATAATACCTTTTTTATCCCGCGCCAGTCTGCCCGTTACTACGATCGGTGCAATCGTACGAAATGTCGCAAACGAAGGTCTTAAAGGATTAACACGACGTAGATATGGTTAGTTAGAATTTAAATGGTATATGTTACTTTTTAACCAATTCGATACAAATCAATGCAAAATCGTGCAACAACAGAAAGTCAACTAATTTATATTGTATTTTAAATAGCTAAAGCAGGATGATGTTGAAAATATGATACTTGACCGAGTTTCTTGTCAGTTCTCAATGTCCAGTATTTTTTTCGAACCGAACTAAAGTAGATTTGACGTTCAAAAATACTTTATCATTATTACCTTATACAATTGGGTTTACTTGAATAAATTGATTTAAATTTGATTTGACTTTGACTTTGACTTTGAATTTGGTAAGCTTGGCACCGACTCAGTAACTGTCAAATTTAATTATATAGATATGTGTATCGTATTTATTAAGTTAAGTTTAAATTGTACTTGAATTTTGATTGGTAAAGGATAGTTATTTTGTACTTTTCGGTGCTTTTTTTTGAAGACGGTTTATTTTTTTTTTAAGATTTTTTAAAATAATTTAGATTTGTTAAAAAAAGCTTTATGATAACCTTTGTTCTGTGGCTGGCTGTTGGTAGCAACTGACAGTTGAGAAGTTGAGAACACTTACTGAGCGTTGACTTGTAATTGGCCAATATTTTAATGTTTTCTTTCATATATTTCTAAAGAATTTCGTAGTAAATTCCCTAGTCAGCTGTTCCTACATATATCACGAAATGGTCCAACAACAAGCAAACCAGCGAAACTTTTGCTACAAATAATAATAATTATACCATAGAGGCTGTCCTCCAATTTCTATAATTACTAACACAAGATAAGGTTATCAACAAGCGTAGTCACCATATCATCACGCTGTTACAGTTGTGGGTATACTATAAACAGTCTAACTTCAAACCAACTCAACCCCAATCTCTGTTAAAGACAAACTTGTTTAATAAAGGTTGGGTTCCACTTATAGCGAGTAACGAAAAATCAACAAATTTAATTTAATATTTAACTTTTATATTTCGTAGACTAAAAATATCGCAGACTTTATCTCCATTTTTTCTCAGATCTCGTACTAATATTACATATTATAAAAAGAAATACCCCGGTGCATCTGCCTGTCTGTCTGTATGACCGCGTTAATTTCGAGAATCACTGAACAAATTTGGATACGGTTTTTGTTGCTCTAATCCACACGTATCTGTAGTAAGTATCTGTGTATTAAAAATTGCCCATTACCTGATGGGCGTTCAGTATTAAGGCATTATTAAATGAAATTGTGGGAAGTAACAAGTGTAAACTGCCTAATCCATTAGAAACAATGAAATCATGTAAGTAGAATTGTGTAGTGTGTGTAATCTACAAGAAAATCATCGTTAGTCAACTGTCGTTAATAGATTAAGTAGTAATTTTTTTTTTATAAAAAAGGAGGCAAACGAGCAAGCGGGTCACCTGATGGAGAGTAACCAACCGCCGCCCATGAACACCCGCAACATCCGGTGAATCACGGATGCGTTGCCGGCCTTTACGAAAAGAGGGAAAGGAGGGGTGGGAGAGACGTGCCATTTCGTGCTGTAATACAGCATGGCTTTATTTTATTTTAGTGAAAATCATTTTAAAGTTCTGCAGAATTTCGGAGATGTAACTGAATCTTTGTGCAAAAGGGGTTCTTTCTGAATTGTTTTCCAGTTTTTTTTATCCAATCATGTTTCCACGGGTTTTAAGATTAACAGTTGAAATTGTATGTATCCAGATATCTAACTCAGTCTTCTTAGATAAGGCTGCATAGACGGACTATTAATGCATGATTTTGTAATGTTGTTATGGCCTACCTATTCCGAAAGCATAATGGCGTAACGTTATGTTATAGATTTTGTAATTAATATAAGGTACATACTAGTAGCAGCGACTACAGGGTAATTTGCTTGCGTGAAACTTTAACATTCTGGAACTATTTATATTCATCATATAATGGTAAAAAATACATATCGCGAACATATTTGCATATTTTATGTATTGTATGTACACGAATGACCGACTTCTACTAAGGAAAATTAACTGTTATAATATTCGAATGTGTGTTAGCTATTGCGATATTGTTAAAATAATATCGCAATAGTGTTGCCAGATGCATTTGTCCAAATATCGTGAATTAAATATAAAAAGCGGGATAGGGATGATTAAATCGAGACTTAGAAATGTAAAGCTACGCTTACAAATTTTCAATTCACAGTCAAAGACTTCTAACTTAAGACTTTACTTAGTATTCATACTATCGAGATATTAGGTATATTCAACAGTAATTACTTGTACTGTAGTAATACATTACAACGAATAGGTGAAAAGAAAACTTTCTACTTCTTTTTAAGCATATTGCGAGCACGGAGGAGTGGTCTCGACATTGCTAAAGTTTATATATGGAGAAGGATTGCAGAAGGTTGAAATGTATATATAACATGAATTACCAATACATAAAATTAAATAACAAAAGCTTTAATTTCTTACATTCACACTATCAATGCGAAAGACAATAATTATACTGCAAATGTTTTTGGTCAAACCACAGGTCAAACAGTATGTTGCCAAAAAATAATTTCTGATAGATTGACTAAATGACTTTTGAGCTGTGAATTTTGTGTGATTTGTGAGCTGTGAGCTGTTTAGAGTCCATAGAGTGTATGCCAAAAAAAATAGCGTTTAATATCTATACTAATTATCTATACTATCTATATACACTATACTATACCTACAATATACCTACTATACTATAAGGTTCTATACTAATATTATAAGGATGAACTCAAAAATTTCTCAATCGATTTCAAATATTCTATCAGCTATAGAAAGCTACATTATCAGCGAGTAACATGGGCTGTATTTTATTTTCGAAAAAAATTACCGGCCGGGGCGGATCGATAGTTTTTTACATGTGGTTGAATTTCGATCACTGGGTGACCACTAGTACAATTACTATTTATTGTACGCATATTTTGTGATTAATTTTGTTTGTCGAAGTCACAATCTTTACGTGGGGTCTGTCTGAATCATTACGTGTGGAGTAAGTGTGGTGTGGAGGGTAAGCCAGCCGCTGAAATTTCTGACACGAATGGCACAACACCTTAGTCCCCAGAATAGCCAACGCATTTGCTGAAGTGTTTTCTTACTCAATATTTACAAAATAAAATACACAGTTTTTATGGTTCCAAAGCCAAATGAAACTAGCACTCTCATGATTTAATACTGTCCGTTAGTCTGTATGCAACAGCCGTTTTACTGGAGACTATTCGCAATATTTGCACCGTGCTGGGAAAATAGATTATTCTGTGAACCGCTGTAATATCAGTAGAAGTAAAATTTAAAAAATGATAAAACTAGGGTGACACCTCATGGATATAACTGAGAAATGAAAAAAAAAGTGTGCGGTCGGCGGACCCCCGTCAGGAACGAAGTAACTTGCAGTAAGCTGCAGTTTCAATTTCTCAAAACTTAATTGCAATCATGAGAATAAAACTCGCGTATAATTTAAAACAAAAACAAAAACCTAGCGCTGCGCGACGCGCAGGTGCCGCCCCACGTAACGCTTTTTCGTTACGTGACGATTTCTACCAACTCAAACCTCCCGCAAGCCGCGTTAAAGAACTTCATTGCAAAACTTTCAATGTACATAAGAGTGTGAGAATCCTTTAGATGAAACTTCAAAAAGCATATTGAGATTTCAAAGTAACTTTAAAATGTCTCTCCCTTCTAATTTTTCAAAAAATTGTAAAGAAACGTATTGTATGTAGTAAAACTTAAAAAGAAATTTAAATGAAAATGATTTGAATAAAATATAATATTTGTAGTTTCTGAGATATTATAGAGTATTTTTGGTTACACGTACACGAAATAATTGTTATTCATAATTAAATAAAAACTTATTTTTGATGCTGATCGAATGAATATTGTATGTCCCGACTACGGAACCTTTTACTGTGCGTGTTCAAACACGTACTTTTCCGGTTTTTCGTAATAAAAATAGCCCTGACCTAACGTAAATATCTGTTTTACTTTCCTCTATTTCTTTGTACCTACAGTGAATTTTCATCAGGACTAATGTTATATGTTTGGAAATTTTATAACAATGTTATAACGAACATTTGTGTTATTGTAATTAATGAGTTTTTTGTAGTGTATTAGATATTAGTATTCTATAACTAGTGGTTGTTTTTATCGAAAGTGAGATGCGGTGTCGTCCTTGGGAAGAAGCAATGAAGAGACGCACTATAAGAAGGTTGCACGACAGTGTTATTGTAAAAATTAAGAATGGAATGCTTAGATGGTTCGGATGCTAGGTATACTGACTTTATGGTTCGGAAACATAGAAAGAACGAGTGACGAACGATTGACGAAAAAAATCTACAGAAAGAAAACGAGTGGTAGCAGACGTCAAGGAAGACCAAGGCTGACTTATGAAGATTAAAAGCCGAAGTGTTAGCCAACCTTAATGTCAAATGTGTGCGAGGAGAATGATGAGATTCGAAAAAACGAAAGTAGTAAGGACTGCGGTGCTTGGCGCTCAATCCTATCTGATCACGTCATTAGGGAGTTGAGGAGTACATGTTAAGTTAAATAAAAATCCAAAAGACGTGCCACTTTAACATCAGTGTTTTCAATATTAAATAAAGAAATTATATGTTTTTTGAATCTTCCTATCACTTCTATACTAGATGCTAGTCTATGATATAAATTGTGCCAGCTGTCATTTTCCCACGCAAGTTGTAAAAATCAGTCAAATTATCCCTGGTATAGGCGATGGCAACCTAATTACTATCTGATTGTACTGTATCTATGGTATATGCCTGTTCATTGTTTGATGTGTCACCGGTTCCAACTAAAGAGTTCTGCATTCGTCTGAATCTTTTTAAATTTTTGTATGAACGTATTTTCCGTGATATTATTGCCATTTGTGCACTGATTTTGATTACTGTTTTTTATTTGAAAGAGTATACATATGTTCAGGGTGATACTTAGAAATAGTTACGATCTGATGATGAAACAAGAACTTTTCAACAGCTTGTACATATTGATGATCTTTTATTTAATGTTCCTTATCAGAATTAGAAAGAGCTTAGTGTACAATTTTGTTTTAATTAAATATATACTAGATATTGGCTATTCAAAGAGGCAATGCTGCCAGTCTGCTAGGTACCTTGAGCAATGACAGCTTTCTAAGCGGCAACTTTGAGGAAGTTTATTATTTAAGATAATGTATAGTTTTAAGTTTGTAAATATTAACATATGTATGTACTTTTTGTTAATAATTCCTAGATATTTATTTAAAACGAGACCACTCAAATGGAAAAATAAATAACTTTTTAAGAAAGCAATTAAACCTAGTTAAACTGACTTCAAACTGAAAACATCGAGAAGTAAAAAATAATATCCTTCAATAAACTAAAGCCAATTACAAAAATAACTTCATAAATACGATACAAATGCCTAATTACATTTGAAAATTGAAGAAAAAAAAATCTAGTGGTTTGGTAGGCTTGGCACCGACAATAGTGGTTTGGTAGGCTTGGCAACCGAAAATGTTTTGTTGCATTTTAATGCTCTGTTCACGCCAAATGGAAAATTGCGTATAATGTATTCGTATACTCTGTGAACAGGGCCATTTCGACTGATAGAAGTTATTAGACAGACCACTGAATATGCAAATATTCATTGGTCTTTAAATAATTGTAATAAAATTGATCAAATACTTCTTAGTGCAGATATCAAAGCAATCATAGATTTCATTTTCAAAAATATGTTGTGCTTGTAAATTAGTTTTACTTTTTAAAATAATCCGTAACTTCACATGACAAAGCAGAACCAGATACCAGATAGACAGTTATTTCCTTGGAGTCCGCTAATGTCTTTGAAGTACATTGTGTTCGGTGCTTATGTCAGTCTCTTATATTAAGTACTAGTGAGTGACCCGCCCCGGCTTTGCAGCGGTAGAAATTTTTTTGAAAATGAAATACAGCCCATCTTACTATTTGATAATGTAGCTTCCTTATGTAAAAGAATTTTCGAAATCGGTCGAGTTTTGAGTTTACCAATTACATACAAACAAACAAAGTTTACCTCTGTATAATATTACTACCGACCCGCTGCGGGTTCGCACGGGTAAAATTTTTTTGAAAATAAAATACAGCTCATGTTATTCGCTGATAATGTAGCTTTCTATAGGTCAGAGAAATTTGGGAAATTGGTTATGTAGTTTTTGAGTTTATCCATTACATATAAACAAACAAAGTTTACCTCTATATTTTTTTATTTATTTATTTAATTTCATTTCATGCAAAAGGAAACAAAACAACGATTTACATGCTTTAGTCCCCACACTAGGATTTCCTGCGTTGTGAAATGTGACCCGTTTCACTGGGCGTTAGTTGAAGTTAAAATAAATTAAACAGTTTTTATAATTATTTTGATACCGCAAAAAAAAAAAATTCTACTGATTCGATCGCTACCAAACTTTACAGGATAACCCGCTAGGCCAATCTGAAGATTCCCTGAAAATTTCATCGAAATCAGTCCAGCCGTTTCGGAGTCCATAAGGAACACACATACATACATTGTCTTTTATATATATTGATAAACCTTTATAGTATTAGTATAGATTATAATATAGAATACGTGAAGAGTAAACCTTTGTACTCCTTTTAAAGCAAATAGCGCTCATGGACGGGGTGTCATAATAGTTTGTGTGGCTAATGTCGTGGGTCCTGTGTATACTAATTGAAATTCGATACAACGATTTTGTAATTCTTATGTACAACTATTCTATAGTATAACTATTTATCAACTATGTTTATATTTCCAAATAAATAACTAAAAAAAGCAAGACCAAAAAATTCGACAGAAAATTCTTTGACTGTTGCCCAAAATTCTTAAAATGTGGCCAATTAATAATTATTTACAGATCGACTGAATGAATTCCAAACTGTGAATTTTCGAATTTGTAAGCTATGAGTTATAAACTGTTTTGAATCTGTGGAGAGTAGATATGTCAAGGGAAAAAACGTCTATTTTATGTTTATGGTCGAAATTCGACCATTGGGCGACCACTTCCAATAATTCCTATGCTTCAGTCGATTTTTAAAACCTGCGCAGGAAAGTAAGTTGTTAGTACATTCTATGTTTTTTTCACTTTCAAATAACCACGGAAAAATCGTTAGTTATTTTACTCAATTATCTCATTATCGTTTTTATTTATTTGCTCATCTTATTCGAATTAAATCTCTCGAATTTGAATTAGACATATACACATATACATACATACATAACATCACGTAGTATTATTTACGGCATAATCAGAGAGGATGGAGTGCCAGGCATCGCAGCCCTTACATATTTCTTTCGCTTCCTCAAATGTATGCTCAAAAATATATGTCGAATGTATCCTCAAATGTAAAATATGTATGAATGCACAGAATTTGCACCTATAATATTTTCTTTGTAAGACTAAAATGGTTTATTTTCGATGTGTAACATCTTATGCGGCAGGTCAGCTCAAATGCGAGCGTGGCGACGTGGCGACTCATCGCCACGCGCTTGTACTGAGCTCGTATATGCATATAGCTTATGCAGTGTTGTTAGTCATTTCGGAACACTTAGCTTGTGTTTTTTAAAGAATAATTTTTTCTTTAAAAAAATCTGATTATTTTGTTTTTTATTATACCATATTTTTGGTATTTGCTTTAGTAAACCATCCTTTCATGCATATTTTCTAAACAAAATAGTTATGATGTTTCACATCTGCCTGGCGTCCCGTGACGCCTCATTTTTTTATTGCTATAAAAATTGAAAATTCCAGAATAAGATGCTCTCGTGCTTTCCGCTAAAATTGGGCCGCACATTTTAAGTGACATAAATTCGAAGTAGCTCAAAGTTGAGGTCCTTTCACAAGTAACAGATAAGTTGAGATTTACATAACTAGGTAATACCTGTGACTTTGCTCGTCTACTTATTTTGTTTTATATTATGTTCTAAATAGGTTGAAATTTTGAAAGGAAGACTGCTAAAAATGGTAAGAATTCATCACATCGTATAAGATAAATATGTGTATTATACAAAATACGTACAAATACATTATACTATCTTTTGTCCGCGACTTTGTCCGCGTAGTGGTAACTTATAACAAAGGGGATAGCATAGAAACTTTCCATAAAAATTCATTCGTATACGTACATATGGTAATCTATATATATAAAAGGCGATGTATGTATGTATGTATGTATGTTCCTTATGGACACCGAAACGGCTGGACCGATTTCGATGAAATTTTCAGGGACTCATCAGATTGGCCTAGCGGGTGTTTCTGTAAAGTTTGGTAGCGATCGTATAAGTAGAATTTTTGTTTTGTTTTTTACGCCCAGTGAAACTAACGCCCAGTGAAACGGGCCGGGTTTGCTATCTATCTATATATATATAAAAGGCGATGTATGTATGTATGTTCCTTATGGACTCCGAAACGGTAGGACCGATTTCGACTAAATTTTTAGGGAATCTTCAGATTGGCCTAGCGGGTGATCCTGTAAAGTTTGGTAGCGATCGGATCAGTAGAATTTTGTTTTTTACGCCCAGTGAAACTAACGGCCAGTGAAACGGGCCGGGTTTGCTAGTTACATATGTATCAATTTTGATATAGTGAACGGTCAAACGGTGTCAAGTTTAATTTTGATATATACAGGTATAAATAAGGGTTTTGTTTATAATGTCTTTAAATTCTTCGTTGATTACTTGTTCAATAATGTCATACGTTTTGTCATGTTTTATCAAACCTAAGGTCACAGAGTCTTCGCCAGTTAAAGGCCGTTCCGAATTGTGTTTGAGGGGAATATTAATTGCAAGTTATCGGTTTCCAATAGGAAGGTATAAAATGATTCAGCGATATTTTATAAGGGTTTCACTTTTACCAGGAAGGGTGCGGCTAAGCTTGTTTATAAGGTATTTTATTTACGAGTATTGACTATTGAGCTAGGAGGAAAATATCTTTTGAAATATAATAGCATTCTCCATAATCGGTTCTCACAATGGGGTCAGCAAAGAGATTGCTTTATTGCCAAAATTGCAAAATTTAGAACTATGAAAGCGTAGTTAGTTATTTTTTGCAACTCCCAGCAGGAAACAGTGGTGTTATAAGTTTAGCTCCGATATCTTATCTATTAGTGTGTTTGTATGTCGCATAATAGGTCTAGAAGGGATGAGTCGATTTGCATACGGCTATATTTTGTTTGAAAGTTATAGTTTTCGAGTCTGCTATTGTGTAGCGTCACAATAATTATTAAAGTTTTACTCCTTTTAGCGCGTTTGAAAAAACAGACCAGAGTGTAATTTTAGCATGTGGCGGAAGGTTACGTCATCGATGTAACACATAATTCATTATTTTTTATTTCATTGATTTTAAGCGGCCAGTTTTGTTATTGAAGTGAAAACTTTTATAGGTACGTTTGACGAATTTTAGATGGGTAATAAATAGTTTATTACCTATCTAAAATCTAAATATAAATTAGTTAATGCAATACCTACAACATTATTCACAGATTTAAATACAATTATGAATTAGAACAAGTGTTTTTTTTTTATAAAAGCCCCTCTTTTATAAAAAAAATAAACGAGCAAGCGGGTCACTTGATGGAAGAGTGACCAGCGCCGCCCATGGATATCCGCAGCGTCCGGAGAGTTACGGGTGCGTTGCTGGCCTTTAGGGAAATAGGAAAAGGAGGGAAAGGACGGGGAGGGGGTGATGGGCCACCGGCACTCTCACTCACCGAACGAAACACGACAGCAATAGATGCTTGTTATTTCACGCCGATATTCTGTGAGACGGTGGTATTTCACCGGGCGAGCTGGCCCAATTTATGCTGCAATGCAGCATGGCTCTTCCACTCAGTGTTGTCGCAACACAAGATTTTCTGTAGTATTACTTCTAGAAGTATGCCACTATTTATCTCTCAAAGAGCAGGCAAATCTCTAAATAGTATCAAATCGAATTACTTAGAAGTGCGTTGTACGCACGTGCGTGCGTGCGTGCATTTAGAACATTTAACGTTGAGATATATGTCTACGTATCTCATATTCACTTTTAATCTATAGAAATAGAATACTGACTTGAAAAAATATTAATTCCACACGTGCGAAGCTGGTTAAAAAACAACCCCCCTACCCCATGTGCATGTATATATATATCATTTTCACAAAACAAGCTCACATCTGAAGCAAATAGGGCACTATGATACAACGCGCAAACTCAATAAGGAAATATAAGTTCAATTTGCTAGTAATTAGATCGGCGTGGAAACTGATTGCTTGTCATTGAGTTTGAAACTATCTTCCCAGACAGAAGATAGGCTATTGAATTTCAAACGGGATGATAGGGCATTGGAATAATTAATTTTTTAAATTATATTATAGTAGTTAAATCGAAATACGCTTGTATGTTTGTATTTTGATGTTCAGTTCTAAAAAACAGAACATTTATATTATTTACTAGCGATACGCCCCGGCTCCGCCCCGGTGGGATGTTGAATGTTCGAAATATACGATTTTTATTTAATGAGATTTTCATCTAAAAATACCACCTAAAACTTCCCGTGAATTTTCCAAAAAAATTCTTTCATACAAACCTGGTCCTGACAATAACGAACACAACAAAAAAGAAATCAACCAAATCGATCGAGCCGTTCAACCAATCGATCAAGTGATGCTCCGTCATACTGTGGCAATTGATTTTTATATATACACATAGATTTAGACCTTTTTCTTACATTTAAAAAAATGTGTAGTTGGTTTTCCATTTCTCAAAACTTAATTGCAATAATGAGACAATAAAACTCACATATGATTTAAAACAAAAATATACAACAAATAAGTTTTAACAAAATTTCCTTGCGTGAAGTAATGAAGTTTACCGAATGAATAATTTATTTAGACGTAAAAGTGGGGTGTTATAAATTTGAACGCCGTTGTTCTCTGTATGTGATTATCTGTCGCATGGTAGTGATCGAACGGATAAAGAAAAAAACTCTTTTTTTTTATTGAGGCTGCAGTTTTCGAAAATGTTATGTAAGAATCTCTGTAGATTATGTTTTATGCCGGGAGTTTATAAAATTTGTATTTTTTCTCAAAGATAATTTTGAAGTAAGCGGTTGAAATTTGGGTGAATAATCGTGAGCATAGCGACCCCAATACAGATGCAACTTCAACAATTTATGTTTGACTTAGTTTTGGAGGCTTAAATAGAAAGACAAAAGTTTTGAGAGTCAACGTGTAGGGTATTAAATAAATTAAAAAAAATACTTGTTTCTAAAATATGTGATAGGTTATTTTGTGTTGCCATTACGTTAGATACTTTTTCAAATTGCAATAAAGCTGTACGATTATTTGTATTTTGCGACTAGCGATGCTTCCCGTCTTCGCCCGGGTTGACTACATAATATATAAGTCTATATCCATCTGAATTAATGTAAGTCCAAATGATGAAAAAATTTTTCAAATAGGTGCAGTGGTTGTGGAGATCACCCTCCACAAAACGAACACGAACAAAATCGGCTCTCTTTATAATATTAGTATATTGGATTGGTAGCTGGTAGTAATAAAAACTGAACGTGAGCAATATTAAGTAGATACCACTTAAAATCCTATCTAATCGGGTCTATGTCGTGTTAATACTTTGAGACCTTTTTAATCCGAGCGACGTTTCGGATTGCATCGATCGTGGTCACGGGCAGATATTAACACGACATAGACCCAGATAGTTGGAATTATAAGATGAGTACAAGTCGTGAAAGTTTAAAAACATTAAGGAATACGGCTTGCGATTGGTTTATTTTATACTAATAACTAGTACCCGCGAGTTTGTCTGCGCGGAAAATTTTCGTGGCTTTCCAGGATTAGGTTGCTTTACATGTACATGTCAATTATGTACAAAGATTGTTTTTGAAAAAATTTTTATTAAAAAAAATTAAACCGCTTTCAAAAAAAAGCACTGAAAAGTATAAAATAACTATCCTTCACTAATCAAAACTCAAGTACAATTAAAATAACTTTATAAATACGATACACTTACGCTATATAATTAAATTTGACAGTTACTGAAGTCGGTGCCAAGCCCACCAAACTAATAGACTATGTTGTTGCACATTGATTTGGCACCGACTTCAATAACTGTCAAATTTAATTATATAGGTATGTATATCGTTTTTATAAAGTTATTTTAATTGTACTTGGGTTTTGATTAGTAAAGGATAGTTATTTTATACTTTTCAGTGGTTTTTTTGAAGCCGGTTTAATTTTATTTAATAATTTTTTTTTATTTCTCCCTTTTGAGTGATCTTGACCTAAATAAATATCTAAGGCAGGTCTGCAATTAACTTCATTCTAATTCCGGAGCGCAACGATATACAAGAGAATCATCAATATAAATAAAGGTTATAACCAGGTCGAGTTATTTAGTGTATCTTTTAAGTCCAAGCTCCAATATCAATGAAATTTAAACGAGACCACCTCTAAAGTATTACCTACCAAATGTAAAAAGAATTTTCAAAATCGGTTCATAAATGACGGAGTTATGAGGTAACAAACATACAAAAAAAAACAACATACAGACGAATTGAGAACCTCCTTTTTTTGAAGTCGGTTAAAAAACCTACCTCTGTCTCCGTGCATATATTCTGTACCCAATTTTCATTATTGGTTCAGTGGTTTAGCACTTCTCAATCAATTTTCATCCTCCTTTTCACTCCCTTAGGCGTGAGTTTTTGATAAAATTGTAGCCTACCTCCGTTCCCAGGTGTCAAACTATCTCCATGGCACACAATAATTTAATTCCCTTTTTCTTTTTTAATGATAAAAAAGAGAAGCCTAGGTATTTTTGATAAAAAAAAGTCCATCACTACACGAAATTTTACCATTACCGAGGTTTAGCATTTCCCATAAAAAGTTTCATCCTCCTTTTCATCTTCTTTGGAGTAGATATTTGATAAAAAAAAGTAACCCATGTCCCGTACCCTGGTGTCAAACTATTTCCATGCCAAATTTCATCACAATCGGTTCAGCGGTTTAGCATTTTCCATGTAAAGTTTCACCTCCCTTTTCATTTTCATCCTTCTAGGGGTAGGTAGGGTAGAAAAAGTGGTAGAATCGAAGTCAGTGAGTCATAAAATAACTATTATCACTTGATGAGATTTGACAGTAAAATTGTAATTACAGACAGACGCTACAGATATAGTAAGTAGTACAGATAGATTATTCAAATGCGCTCAATTCTCATTAGGTCAATGTTAGACTTATCAGTTACCAAAGTTCAATACCTCTGTCAAAAACAGAAGATTTTTAGTTACGACAATTAATTTTATGAATGAGCAATGGTATGATTCTGTTTTGTTTGGTACCTATAATGGTTTCTCCTTAATAAAAGGGTATAACTAATGTCATTGCTAATTATAGAGAAATATTATTCAACATTTACGTAATAATAATACTTATTGTACCTTTTGAAGACACTACTAATTAATATACTGTAAAAGTAAACAAGAATCATACCGTATAAATAAATGTGGGTGTATAGTTTAGGCAGTTGATCTAACTAGTGATGTACCTACGTATGGGCTTACAATACTTAAATATCGAGAAACTGTCGGTTAAGTGCTCGGATCAAGAGTGGGTCGATCAAATATTTTTTGTCTTAGTGCTGTCCCATATTCCTACATACATACATATACATATCTTCACGCTGTATCTCTAACGGGGTAGTCAGAGAAAACAGCAGTTATTACATACTTCTTTCGCTTCCTCAAATACCATTATTCTCCTCACACATTTTCGCCTAGGTATGCGAGTGTTGTTGATAATTCCGTCGGCTGACACTCTGGCTATTTGATCTTCATTAGTCAGTCTTGGTCTTACTTTGGTTCTTTTCCACTCGGTTTCGCTCTGTAGATTTTTTTGGTCAGTCTTTCATCACTCATTCTTTCTATGTGCCCGAACCATCTAAGCATTCCTTTCTTCATTTTTACAATAACACTGTCGTGCAACCCTGTCATACTGTGTATCTCTTCATCGCACATATTTCTAAGAGATCGCATTGCTACTGCATTTAACTTACTTTCACTCGATTTCAGGCATATCCAGGCTTCACTACCGTACAATAAACCTCCCTCATTCCCATATTCCTGATATAAATTATTTATTCGGAAAATATGAATATGCATTCATTTTGGTGTCTTAAAGTTTTTTGAATTGATAGTAACTAGTGGTCACCCAGTGGTCCCAATTCGACCGTGAACATAAAATAAACGCTTTTAAACTGACTAAAGACAGGAGGAGGTTCTCGATTCTTCTGTGTATATGTACACATATATATAATATATATTATTTTATGTACGTTCGGGTATAACTTCTTCGTTTATTAACCGATATGTACTCGGTATATTTAAATATTTCTCGGTTTATATTTTAATGATTCTTTATCCGTTGGGTTCAGTATAGCTCCAAGGTGGTCCTATTTAAATTTCACTTATTTTGGAGCTCGAAAAATACACCAAATAATGAATACACTAAATAATTCTAACTATAATTATTCGCTTTATTTATATTGATTATTCTTTTGCATAGGGAATGGATAAAGTAAATTTTGAAATTTATTGGAAATCTTTTTAAATAAAATTCTATTTTGAGAAGAAAATTGTAATATAATTTGAAACAAATAAACCAGAATAAATTTTGTAAATAAAATAGAAACAGAAAGATATCAAAGTGGTTGTGATGGTGTGGTGTAGTTTACAAAAATCAGATATAAATACCTTTCACCTTATAATTTACACATTATGATAAAAAAACACAAACCACTGGCTTAAATTAGATTGTATTGTCCCATACTCCACTCTCGAATGTTATCTCCAAAATTATAAGTCGACTCTGTAAAATTCTGCAATCAGCATCGTCATTGTAAATATAACTTCTATAAACTCGTATGAAACTGGTGACCAACCACCATGATTAATGTGCTCTTTATCCGATTGAAACCATTGCTCCCCTTATTCTTGTCGAGGGGTCCATTTGCCTTGGAAGTTTGGGCGATATCAGTTTTCTGGTTCGAGCCTCTTTCTTTTTCACTTTGCCAACATCTTTAATATTCTTAACAGATTTTACTTTTACAAAGAAATCAAATATAAACATCCGTTCTAGAATAATAAAAGAAGTTGGCTGTGGACCTATCCTAGATATTTATTTAGGCCAAGGTCACTCAAAAGGGAGAAATGAAAAACTTAAAAAAGAAACTACTCCGATTAGCGGGTGAAGGCGTCCTGCCAGATTGTTGCTAGTCCTGAAAGTTCCTCCAGGCGAAGGTTACCCTGTATGGAGGCGGAACTTCAACTCAGGGTGTCGCCAGAAGAATATGCAACCGTGTGCATATAAATGTCACAAGCGGCTGGCCGGAGCTGAAGGCCATTCGTGTACTTTGTGTTATTTGTACGTGTAGTTTGTTTGGCAAGTTTACAGGTTGGCTTAAGGCCGTTGTGTGTGCGTGTAGGACGACGTGATCGATCTTCTAACCGTAAGTCCCTACGGATGTCACGCGGGACGTCTACACTGTGTCGGTGTGGTTGCAATATGATGTCACCAATCGCATAACGAAGTTTGTCGAAGAGCTCTATTTTTTTTTATTATAAAAACGGAACAGTTATCTCTGCTTTATTTAACGCATTGATGATTTTGCTTTAAGGTTTGCTTGATTCAAAGTCAAAGTCAAAGTCAAATCAATTTATTCAAGTAAACCCAAATGTAAGGTATTGGTATTTTTGAATGTCAAATCTACTTTAGTTCGGTTCGAAAAGAAAACCTGAATACTGAGAAGAACCAACAAGAAACTCAGTCAGGTATCATTTTTTCACCATCATTGTACAATAGTTATTTAAAAATACAATATCTATAAAGCCAGTAAATGCATACGCAGAGAGGATCACTTCCAGTTTATTGTTGTGTTTTCAATGAAATCGCTAATTTTGTAGTATGCTTTTCCAATCAGTGTGCGTTTAATGACAAGTTTAAATCTGTTTTCCGTTAATTGAGTAATTTCTTGAGGAATTTTATTATAAAAACGAACACTGTTACCCAAAAATGAACCACTTGACTTTTGTAATTTAAATTTAGGAATAACTAGCTGATCACGACCACGAGTTTCCACACCACTAACAACGCCTTTCTTTTGAAATAGATCTAAATTTTTTTTAGTGTACATTATGTTTTCATAGATGTATAACGAGGGTAAGGTGAGTACATCAATGTCTTTAAAATGATCTCTCAGCGACTCACGTGCGTTCATACTGTAGATGGTACGTATTGCCCTCTTTTGTAAAATAAAGATAGATTTCATATGCACCGCTGATCCCCACAGTAGCAGACCATAAGACATAAGGCTATGGAAATATGCGAAATACACCAGCCTAGCCGTAGCTACATCTGTCAACTGTCTAATGCGCCTAATAGCATATATTGCCGAACTGAGCTTATTAGATAAAGTCCCGATATGGTCCGCCCATTGTAACTTATTGTCTACTGTTAAACCAAGAAAAGTAGCTGATTTCATTAATTCTAATTCTTTCCCATCCAGTTTCAGTCCATTATGAATTTTGGGTACATTGGATAGGGAAAACTTAACACAATTGGTTTTTTGTGCATTCAGTAGTAAATTATTGGCAGCGAACCATCTCGAGACATCCGCCAAGGTCCTATTCTGTCCGCTAATATCTATGTCTTTTCTGTTAACTTTAAATAATAATGATGTGTCATCAGCAAATAATATTATTTCACAAAGGTCTTTAAGCATAAATGGAAGATCATTAATGTAAACCAAAAATAGGAACGGTCCCAAAATTGATCCTTGAGGAACGCCCATCATTAATTTAGAACCGACAGATGTAACCCCATTTACATTCACTTTTTGTTCTCGGTCAGCCAGATATGAAATCATGAGATCGAGAGCGTTATCACGTATTCCACAGTATTTCAGCTTGTAAATTAAAGTTTTGTGACAAACACAATCAAAAGCCTTGGAAAGATCACAAAACACGCCAATGGCATCTCGTGACCCTTCCCAAGCCTCTAGTATATTTTTGACCAAGCTTGCTCCCGCATGTGTTGTTGACCACCCTCTCGTGAAACCGTACTGTTGACCATGAAAAATCCTGCAAATGTTAAAATGTGCCAGCATTTGGTTGAGCATTATTTTTTCGAATATTTTACTCAACGCTGGCAATATCGACACTGGGCGGTAGTTTGTAGGATCTGACTTACAACCCGATTTAAATATTGGTATAATTTTACTATGCTTCATCAAATCGGGAAACACACCTTGATCGACACATTTATTAAATATATTTACTAAAATCGGTGTTACTATTGGCATTATATTAGCCAGTACATGAACAGATAATCCCCACAAATCTTCACTTTTCTTTTTTTTTAATTCTTGATTCGATCCGACAATTTATACGATGCCTCGAAAGAATTTTTTTGAATTTTGTTTTTATGTTATCCAAAATAAGCCCCCAGAAATCAACTCTTTAAAGGTCTTGGAATTGTTATTCTTCACTTTTACATATTGGCAACTCGGTTTATATTTATTAGAAACATTCCTGTCATTCTTATGTAAAAGTTATAGGTAAAAAGTGTTGTATCTTTTATGACAAATGTTTGTGTTCTCATTAATAAAGGTGGTAGAGCCATGCTGCATTGCAGCACGAATAGGGCCGGCTCGCCCGGTGAAATACCACCCTCTCACAGAATATCTGCGTGAAATAAACGCAGATGCGTTGCATTGCTGTTATGTTTCGTTCGGTGAGTAAGAGTGCCGGTGGCCCATCATCCCCTCCCCCTCCTTTTCCTCCTTTCCCTACTTCCCTAAAGGCCGGCAACGCGCCCGTTATTCGCCGGATGTTGCGGGTGTTCATGGGCGGCGGTTGGTTACTCTCCATCAGGTGACCCGCTTGCTCGTTTGCCCCCTCTTTTATTAAAGAAAAATACTAAGTCACTAACACTCCTCAGCAAAGTAATAGTAGACATTACTGGAGTTAAAAATGACTTCTTGGAAGAACACGAAAACTTCAGTCGCACAGTTTATTCAAAGTTTTCAGTTCTTCTCACTTGCATAGAACTTTAACACAGAATATGCTATCGCTTAAATGTCAAAGCTGTTTTTGGATTACTAATTAGATACTGTAACAGCTACACACATCAAAAAAGTCTAAGCAACATGTACGATTTTGAACTTTTGAACGATTTTTACTATTGCAATATATTTATATTTCTTTTATAAATAATAACTAAGCATTTTTTGACGCATTAGTGATTAAAGCAACAAAATCCTTCATTCAATAGTTCATTTAATCACAGTAATTAACAATATGTGTACCGTAACATACGTAGTATAAAATAAAGTTAAAACGGAATTAAACTTTTCATGTTTTACAAAATTAAATAACGAAATTTTTTCAATTATTTGGTAATTCAGTATAAAGTATGACCGCGTCTTTTGTTGAAAACTTCTCGGCAGTGATTTTTCATTGAATTTATAGGATTGTTTATCTGATCCTGCGGCAATCGGTCCTAATGGAATCTTAACAAGTCTTTCAGTTGTTGGTTTGTCGACACTCCGTCTAGAACACGTCTCTGGAGCATGTCCCATACGTGCTCGATGGGATTGATGTCTGGCGATTGTGTAGGCCACGGCAATACCCCGATGTTTTCCATTGCCAAGTACTGTCTGATCCACCGAGCTGTGTGCGAACGCGCATTGTACTGGATTAGCGTAAAATCTGAGCCAAGACTTTGTGCAAATGGGTGAACATAAGGCCCGAGAACATCTTCAACGTAACTTTCAGCGTTCATATTGCCATCTATAAAAACGAGCTCAGTTCGTCCGTTCTTCATAATACCTGCCCATACCATCACTGTGGAGCCACTGTAAGGGTGCACTTCCTAGACGAATCTCAGCCGTTCAGCATTTCCGAGACGACGATACACTCTTACCCTTCTCGTATCAGGCCTAAATCCAAACCGAGACTCATCACAAAGTAAAGTTTTATCCCATTGCTCCTGGGTCCATGTCAAGTGTTCCCTAATCCATTCGTTTCGACGGGCGCGATTCCCATGGCGTATAGGTGGGCACATAATTGGGCGTCGTGCTCGTAGGCCGTATTCATGCAGCCTATTTCTCACGGTTTGGTGGCTAACAACAACACCGCTTGAGAATTGTAGCTTTATACCTATCTCCCGGACGGTTAACATCGGCTGACGTCTTGCAGTCAGTTGTATGTATCGGTCGTGTCGAGCAGTTGTACTCCTTCCACGTCCTGGGTGCTGCTCAGCAGCATCCCCTGTATTAAAAACGCTGCCAAAGACGACAAATCACACTCCTATTGACACCAAAATGCCGAGACACCTGGGACTAATTACTTCCCGCTTGTAGCATTCTTACAACTCTCTGCATTTCATCAGCAGTCAAATGGCGTCGCTCCATAACATAAAAAATGACTCACCACTCAATTTTTTCAAAAACTGTATATCTCAAAATGATAAAAGTGCGATAAATACCAAATTTATCAAGCAACGAAAACACATGAAATCGGCAAAAAATAATTAGCTTTTATTTTAATGAAAACAAAACACAACCGAAAAGGTTCTATTTTTAAAATCAGCCAGTATATGTTCCGAGAACAAAAAAGATTGTATACCAATCTACTTTTCTAAGAAAAAAATAAAGTATCTATCAATTAAAACGCATGCAGTTTCTGTAAATGATGCGTGTTGCTTAGACTTTTTTGATGTGTGTATTTATGTCAAATAGTCTTCGAGGAAAGCAACGAGCAACTGTGATAGAGAAGCAGACAGACGCGAAGGTGATTCCATTTGTACTAGGTATTATATTACGCACGTTATAGTGTTCCATTTGCTAACTTTGGAATGGAACAGCATAATAGCTACGTATCTTCGTATACATTTGTTACGAACACAGACATAGCGGTATCACAAAAACATTTCAATATTTTTTGGCATTTATCTTGATCACTTTTTAATATTTAATAGAGTGTGTTTCTGCGTGGGATGTCTTCAAGAACGTTCTTATAATTATAGAGAGGGCTTCGTGGTAATGTGAAATTTAATTCAAGACTTTAAGATTTCCAAATAAGTTTTGGAAATACGAATACGGAATAGGAGCTCGGTTCCCTTCAAAGGAACAAGTACCTGTTGTTTTTATTTACCATCGCAAGTAAGTAAAAGAAATACTTTCGGATACTACTTAATTTACCAGTGCTGAACTACAGGAAGTTTGGAGTATTAGCAAAGCTAACAGTCATTCGTTGATGTAACACGGCCACCGTCAACATTCTATCTTCCATTTTGCAACTCATGAATAACTCATAACCGTTTGAAGTGTTCGGTAATGTAAAACATCGCGTAAGAGATGTAACGACGGTGGTAGTTTATTATTTAATTCGTCTGGTAAAATATATTGTATCGAAAAAATTAAGGCAGCAGATTTCGTTTAATACTACAAGTAGTTGCTATTTGCTATTCTTTCGAGTGTAATATGAAAAAATAGTAGCCGATGTCTTTTCTCAGAATTATCTCCTACAAAAAACATCATTTGTTTTTCAGTGGTAGCTGTGAATACGTAATAGACAAATATTTTCGCAGTTATAATATTAAGTAGGTATAAATACATAGTGTAATAAAAACTGTTCTGGAAAGTTACGTGATATAATTATGTCACATAATTATATCACGTGACAATGGATAACATGAGATTGTATAATATCTGATCTTAAGCCTAATAACCTTTTCCAAATACACTTTAGATCAATGTTAATTTATCAAGACCTTTCTAATTATATAACCATATGCACATATTATGTAAAATCTTTACTATTTTGACGACACGAATGTTAAATCAAAAAGAGTTTAATATTTTCGATTTAATATTTTGTTATAGGTACTGTCAAAAACCATTGCACATCACTAGTAACTTTAAATACAATATTACCGTGCTGTGATATAACAGGCTGTGATTTCCCTGGGGAAGAAGGGCTTCACATCAAAGACAACAAAACTATCATATTAACGTTACTTATATGGGTCTTTATTCTACAGGAAATTAAACCAGAGCTTAGATGAGTACAGGAATAAACTTCCCACACAATATCATTTTGCTTCTGATTTCTTCTGCGTCGAATTAAAAAAAATAACTGTTCTTCCTCAAGCTTTGGGCTACCTTCATTCCAAATTTTATCAAAATCAGTTCAGCGGATTAGCCGTGAAAATGATGGACATTTATTAGACGGATATTAAGACATTTTCGCGTTTATAACGTTAGTTACACGCAATTAATTGTACCAGCAGTTGTCTTTACACGGCTTAATTGGGATTAATGGACTCTAACTTGATTTATGTGTGTGAATAACCTTATAACAGGTAGCGCTAATCCAGCCAACTACTTAATGCAACGGTTGGTCAACGAGTAACGATTAAATTTTTCCTAATTTCCTTCTTTCAATGAGGAACCACTTGACGGATTTAACTAGTTTCATACAACAATTAGTGATCCACCTCATCTTCGCGCGGCTAGAATTTTTTTGAAAATAAAATACAGACCATGTTAGTCGCTGATAATGAAGCTTTCTGTAGAATTTTTGGAATCGGTTGAGTAGTCTTTGAGTTTATTCGTTACATACAAACAAATAAAGTTTACGTCTTTGTAATGTTAGTGTAGACTAGCGCTCCGTCCCAGCTTTACTCGAGTCGAAATTTTTTTGAAAATATAATACAGCCGATGTTACTCGCTGATAATATAGCTTACAAACGAACGAAGTTTACCTCTTTATAATATTAGTATAAACTAGTGTAGATATATAAAATCGTTAACGAAACATCCGAATCGTAATTATTCCATTTTGCTCTCTTCTCTTTGTAGTAGGTAACAATACTCCTTGATAGGTTATGGTACTTTATTATTTTATAATATTACAATAAGGTACACTGTCGAATCAACCTTTTCTAATGTAGAGTTGCGGACCAAACATGACAAGCAAGCTATTAAAACCACGAAATCCTTTTTAGTGTTGCTGTTATAAAAATCTTTCATAGAATTAGTGCAATAGTAACAATTATTAACACTCATATCAGGTTTTGTGTTGTTGAAAATACATCTTCAATAGAGATTTATGTTGTCGTCTCTGTCGCGTTAAGTAGGTGAAAATTAATGTGCTGTGACAGACAGTCAGATTTACTTGATGTAACTATAAGGGGTCCGCTTTTGAAATCTTGGCTGCCTAACCTTAAATACCTTTTTCTGGAGTAATTTTCATTGAAAGTACTGAAGTCTACATTTAGACATTTCCATATAATTTTGGATCCATAGTTTACAAATTACAGGGAGGATGCTTTGAAAGAAAATATCTTGTGACTGAAAGTTAAACAAAGTATAACTAAAGAACATAATAAATAAAGAACAATAAATAGAAAAGAAGTAAATTTAAAATTAAATGTTCCTCAGACATATTTGTTCATTTTATTACTACACCTGTTTAAGAAAAAACCCACACACATATAGATTGATTTTCATCAAACATCTCTCTCTGGGGTCGGTCCCTCATATCTGAGGATCGTGGTCAGCATCGGGGTTGCACTGTTCTTAGAGCTCCCACGCTGACTCTCTTGGGAAAAATAGAAGCAGTGGTTTCCCGTTGCCTTCTGCTTCCTTTAAGAAGACCTTTAAGAAGATATTTAGACTCCAAGGCCGCTGTTGCTTCTTTGGTTGCCCGACCGGTGGTATGGTTATACCGCCATTGCTCGGTCGCCAGAGCCTCGTCTGTTATCTAGCTGGGAGTACCGCGGTGTCCAGTGGACTCCGCCGCCGGCTAATCCTAGAGAACTACCGACGCGTGCAGGTGAGGTTGACTGTTGGGCCGGATAAGATGTTATTTCCGTTCTCCCTTTACTCCCCAATACTCATCTCATACTCATCGAACATAATTGAGTATTATAGAAAGTTGTAGCTTTCACAGAAAAAATTACATGCAGATTGATTCGAAGTTCGATCATCCATTACGACCGTGATGCCTTAGACAAACACACACATACACACACGTGTACACACACACAGGCAGACAATGGCGTCAAACTTATAACACCCTTCTCTTTTGTAGGTGATTAAAAATATCTATTAAATTAAATAAATAATATTAGAATATAAAATATAAATTAATAATATCAAAAATATCGTATTCAATGGTGTTAGTCCCATGATTTGACATACCTCTAAAAATGGTGTAAGCGCATTCCTATACTCGAAGTAATTGTCAAGGATAGTATTAAAGCATGCATTTAGTGCGTGCTAGAGCGCAACGTTGCTTAATCCCAGCGATTTCAATGCCTTTATATGATGTTTCATTTTTCCAGAGATGTGATTCACACTTTGATCACTTTTATCTCAAACTAGTGAAATATTTAATATTCAAGTGTTTTGTAGTAACGTGATTCTCATGTATTTCTTTAATTTTTACAGGTAATTGAACTCTAAAATAGGAACAAAAGAAGAAAGACTACTAAATAAGGCGTCTAGTGGTGAGTTCGTAGGAGCTCGGTTCCCTTCAAAGGAACAAGTACCTGTAGTTTTTATTTACCATCGCAAGTAAGTAGAAGAAATACTTTCGGATACTACTTAATTTACCAGTGCTGAACTACAGGAAGTTTGGAGTATTAGCAAAGCTAACAGTCATTCGTTGATGTAACACGGCCACCGTCAACTTTCTATCTTCCATTTTACAACTCATGAAATAATGTACGCTGTCATAACAAAATAAAATAATTCAGGAATGAAGGGTTTTATTTAGAAAATCGTGTAATATATGCACTATACGATGTCAACCCTAACATGGTGCTGAAACCTGGGATTGAATGGTGCTGAAAGCTGGGATTGAACCGGGGACCTTTAGATATATTTGTACTTGTGTAATATTTATAGCATGTAATAATTTGGCGGCCCAAATATTATGTTAGCAACACTAACAGAGTATTTTGTTGTGGCAACACAGCGCCATCTGTCGCTCCCCATTTTGCAACTCATGTAGTAATGTATGCTCGATTACTGATTACGATACGATTACGATAACATACTGTATCGATTTTTCCATATCCAGTCTGTCGTATGTCTATCTGTTACGTTTTCGACACCAGGGGCCAGATATAGGCTATTTTTTTTTTATCAAAAGCTAGCTGTTACCCGCGACTTCGTTTGCGTCGTCTTTTATTTAAATTAAATAATTCACAAAATTTCACTGGAGTACGGAGAACAATTCACATCTCAATCAGATGAATGGTTTAGGGACGCACAGAGGACAAACTTACAAAGAAACATTCATTTTTTAAAAACATTTATTTTGGACGACCTAGATGGCACAGTGGTTTAGACGTTAACCCAAGCGCAGAAGGTTACGGGTTCGATTCCCGGTCGAGTCAATTTAGAAAATGATTTTCTAGATTGTTTCGAGTCTGGGTGTACTGGGAGACGCCCCCAGTAATCGTCATCTGGTTTTCATAGTACAGGGAATATCCTAGTTTGAAATCAGATGATTGGTGTGTATTGTCTGGTGCATTATTGTCTGGCGCATTATTTTTATGTGTATAAAAAATACCACTTAGGGACGAAAAGGTGGTAAGAAACTTTGTATGGCAAATGCTAAAACGCTGAACCAATTATGATGAAATTTGGTAAAGAGATACTTTTTTTATCAAAAAGACATAGATAATTTTTTATCAAAAATCACCTCTTAGGAGGTAAAAAGGGGGATGAAAATTTGTGTATGAAATGATTAACCACTGAACTAATTATGATGTTTACGGGATAGTGTGTGGTTGAAGACGGACGTAGGCTACTTTTTTTTAAAACTACCTCTAGCAAGGGAAAGCTGCGGAAAATTTTTCCACGCGGACAAAGTCGTGGGTACAGTAAGATATAATATTGTGTTACTGTTCATACTATACCGTAGATTACTATTTACAATTGCTTCCTTCTGTAAGATAAGCATGTATTAACTTTGAATTCTCCCTGAGGGTTCAAAAAGGGTATTTGCAAAATTATAATTTGAAGTACATTATCTTAATCTTGTTCCGCAGTAGCTTGTGGTTAATAATCTGTATATATATTACTGGTGACCCGCGCCGGCTTCACACAGGTAGAAATTTTTTTGAAAATAAAATGCAGCCCACATTACTCGCTGTTAATGTAGCTTTCAATAGGTGAAAGAATTTTTGAAATCGGTTGAGAAATTTTTGGGTTTATCCATTATATACAAACAAACAAAGTTTATACCTCTTTATAATATTAGTACAGATAAGTCGTTGATTACACCTGTACTTGAAGAGCATGTTATAAATTATAAATAAGATTCCAATCCTTACAAGTGTATTATTAAGGGAGATTTGCAATTATTTCTTTTAGCTTTATTAATATTTCAACACATCAATTAGGTACCTATGTCAATTTTATAACATTTCGATAACAAGAATGGGAATAAAATTTAGTTATTTAGATACTATGTAGGTATTATATCTGCGACAGATGAAAATGAATACAAAAATAACTTTATAAATACGATACAAATACCCATATAGTTAAATTTGACAGTAACTGAAATAGGTGTCAATCCTACTAAACTAATAGACTTTCTGTTGTTACACATTGATTAGGCACCGACTTCAATTACTGTCAGTTTTAATTATACGGTATGTATTTGTAATGCATTTATAAAGTTATTTTTGTATCTGAGTTTTGATTAGTAAGGGATAGTTATTTTGTACTTTTCAGTGTTTGTTTTTGAAGGCGGTTTAATTTTTTAATACATTATTTTTTCTATGTCTATACTAATATTATAAAGAGGTAAGCTTTGTTTGTTTGTATGTAATGGATAACCTCAAAAAGTACTAAAGCAATTTAAAAAATTCTTTCACCTATCCAAAGCCACATTATCAGCGAGTAACATGGGTTGTATTTTATTTTCAAAATAATTTCTACCCGTGCAAAGCCGGAGCCGGTTGCTAGTTATCTAAGATATAAAAATCAATGTTTATTTGTTCGTATTTTATGGGCTGCCATACTGTTCATCCGATTGCGATAAAATTTGGTATGGATGTAGATTAACCCCGGGGTAGGACATAAGTTATTTAAAAAATAAAAAAACGCGGACAAAGTCGCGGGCATCAGCTAGTTACATATATCGACTTAGGCTGCGAACCTCTGACAGCAAATCCCCAAAATTATGCATCCTTTTCCTAAGTAAAAACAAAACGAACAGTGTTGTATTTTTTACCGACTTAAAAAAAAGGAGGAGGTTAATTCGTCTGTATATGTTTTTCTAAGTAAGATAAATGCAGTAGAAATGCGATCTCTTAGATATATGTGCGGTGTCACCCTTGCAGACAAAATAAGCAATAAAGAGATACGCAGTATGACTGGCTTGTACGACAGTGTTATTGAATAAATGAAGAAAGGAATGCTAAGATGGTTCGGGCACATAGAAAGAATGAGTGATGAAAGACTGACGAAGAAAATCTATAGAGCGAAAGTGAGTGGTAAAAGAGGCCAAGGAAGACCAAGGCTGATTTACGAAGATCAAATAGCTAGAGTGTTAGCCGACGGAAATGTCAAAAGCAGTCGCATACCTAGGCGAAAATGTGTGAGGAGAATGATGAGATTTGAGGAAGCGAAAGAGGTATGTAAGGATCGCGATGCTTGGCGCTCCGTCCTCTCTGACTACCTCGTTGGGGATACGGCGTGGAGATATGTATGTGTGTATGTATGTATGTTTTCTTTTAACTCGGTTTCTATGTACGCTGTCGTTATTCCACAAAAAAAATTAATATTTCGTAAAATTATGTAATTACTAACTAATGTTATTATCAATACATTCTAGGCCACTCAAACGATCTTAACGTAACGTAATATTGTAAAAAAACCAATGTTTTAAAAATTGCCGAATGGTAATACAAGTACTTTTAATTTTAGGCAATAGTGAGGACGCTCGTTTGTCGCGTGTTTTTGAACACCAAAACATACTAGTAAATCACCTTTCATTTGATACTCATATTGTGACTTTTGAGCATCATGCCATATTAGACTTATGATAATGTCACATAAACAAAATCCTTCCCCGACGAGCGCAGAACTCATCAAAGTTTCATGGCAATCGGATGAATTGTATAGTAACGCCTATGGGACAAACAAAAAACATTCGCTATACATATTTATACGTATCATAGATTATTATTCTCTAACTAACTCAATGGGTTACATTATGTCAATGTGTCGTCTCGATTAGGTAATAATTAGTTGGAGAGAAACACAGACAAATTTGCCTAAAGACAGGAAATGAAGAGGCACCGTTTTCTGCCATCGATTTGCACAAATGCTCATATAAGTTCAAACACAAACGTTTTAAAAAATATAGAATAAAATACGTAAACAATGTCGAATTGCGCTGTAAAGAGGTGCGGTAGTGACAGTCGTAAAATCAATTTCAAAAAAGACAATATCACGTTTCATCGGTAAGTATAAAATTAATAACAAAAATTTATAACAGAAAAATGCAGAGCTCTAGTGATACTGGTTGCTGGTAGCTTTGAGTCAGCGTTTGTCCTTGTCTAGCAAGCTATAATTACATGTTACGTGTTCACTCTTACAAGATGGGACGTTTAAGTAGGGATGCGAAAAAACCTATCGATCTTTTCCATTAATTTTGACAATTTATAATGACTACCATTCTTTGAAATTATATACCTAGTTCTATATTATAATATCTTGTTTCTTTACTACTAGCGTTAAAAACATAATTAGGTAATTAAAATATTTATTACATACATTTTTGAATGATTTTTTTAAATTGAAAATTTAATGATTTAAGATTTTAAACCAATAAAAATAAATAAAAGCCGATACCCGTCCCGTACTAATTTTATAAATGCGAAAGGGTCTGTCTGTTTATTTAATGATTAATGTTTCTTTTTTTCAAAAAATGCGAAAGTATGTCTGTATTTTTCTTTACAGATTAATGTTTCTTTGTACATTTGTTTTCTATGCTTTCCTGTACCATTTGTCTGATTGCGATGAAACTTTAGTGAGTTGTTGTGCGCACGCCTGGGAGGTTTCTGTATATGTGACGTCATCATAAATCCAATATGGCGAATGCTCCGTGTTAGAAAGTAAAAGACCTCCAGCAATATAAATATCAAATGAAATGCTATAAGGAGGGGAAGGTTTCTGTGTATGTGACATCGTCATAAATCCAATATGGCGGATTCTCCATGGTAGGATGTGACAAAAGGAAAATGGCTACTTTTTATGAAAAATCTACGTCTAGGGGGGAGAAAGGGAAACACTAATCCGGAAAAGTCACGGTAACATTTTCTACGCAAACGAAGTCGCGAGTACGGCTAGCATACAATAAATTAGTCTACAAAAATAGTTAAAATGAATAAAGGCGCACATTTTAGGGTTCCGTAGCCAAATGACAAAAACAGACCCTTGTAATTTCATTCTGGTCCATCTGTTGATCAGCAAATTATAGCCACGTCAGTCGGTGAGTACTGTCACTATATTGTACAGAAGTGGATTAGGTGCATACTACAACCCGCTATACAACGGCGTAGTAAAATTTGCAAACGAATGCCTGTCCCTATAAAACTGTTATATAAATGATTGGGTATATAAATTGTGTGCTTTTTTACGACTTGGGGGTGTCGAGATTCTTCGAATACTAATAAAATGGCCAAATTTTTCATTTTAATTCAAAGTAGTAAGTACTGAGGGCTGACCATCGCTGCTTGCTTTCGGAATATTTTTTCATGCCTGGGAGTGGGTGCAATACCCTGTAATGCTTTAGCCCCGGAGCACCTACAATTTGTCAATTCAATTTTTTGATAAAAACTTTTACATCAGGAAAAACACGTACTACACAAACGAATTTGATTTGTATTTCTATTCCAAATTTTTGTTTTTGTTTGTGTTATAATAAAGAATCTTATTTTATTTCTATTTTTAAAATCAGCTTATGAAAATAATTCCTGTACTTATTAACATACAATATTTACTAGTACATAATTTTTTCGTCGAGTACGTGACGTTACCGTGCCGCCCGCTTACGTCCCATTCCTCTAACCTTGACAGAATAGTTTGCTTAGAAATTCGTAAACATTTCATGTCTCTAGGGTAGTTTGTCTGGAGAGAAACATACGTCGATTATCACAGAGATTTTGGGCCGAAGATGTTTAAAAAATGTAAGAATTCATCTGTTACTGGGAACTCCCCCAGAGTTCATTGTGTGGTACCCATAGTACAAGCTTACTGCTTAGTTTGGGGTCACACAATCTGTGTGATTGTCTGGAGTATTATTATTATCACAGGTAATGAGTCGAACTAAAAAGAATAAGTTTGATTTTGATAGGGTATTGTACATTTTGAAGTAACCATACAGACGAAATTACGAGCAAAAGCTAATGGCTTAAATAGCAGAAACGGCACGCTGACATAATGACTACTAGTTTATGAATGATAAATGCTTAGTACTACCTACTTCGGGTTCTTTTATACTTGTATAAGTTCCTTTACTGCGGGAAAACTTGAAGCAATGGCTGACAGCTCAGTGTCTGTTCATCAGTCATACAAAAAAATGAGAATGTAATGTAGGTATAAAATCGATTTCTCTGAACTTTTTACTTTATTTGTAATTGAATTGTACACACGGTATGTGTGTTTAAAAAAAGGACAATACACACATAATAAGTACTATGTCTTTTAAAAGGACTAAAAACTAACAACGTTTAACTTGACTACCTTTAAATTAATAACGTTTGAGAGTAATCGATTTAAAAAAAGTGTCGTGACGGTCAAAGTCTTACACTTTTTATGGCCTAATTTTCATTTGCCAAGTGGCTGGAGTATAACGTGCGATAACAAACTTCGTTCCAATAATCGTCCTAGAAACTTGTGATTGAGAGATTTTTATTAAATTGCTATTAATAACTCGTAAGTTACAATACGAAAAGCGCGGAGTGTATACAGTACTTAAGTCGATAATAATAAGGAATGTAGAGATTAGCTGTTGTTAAGAAAACTTCACAATAATTTATGTCATTTCCACTGCAATAGAATTATTAGTAACTTAGGTGAACTATATGAACAAACAGATAGACGGAAAAGCGTGTTAGTACTGAATTGGCATCTAGTTCAGAGGTACGTTTAAAGTTTCTTGTCTTCAAGTTCATAGTGAAGCTAATTTAAAATCGATTGTAAAAAACATACAAGAAAGCGAGTTAATATTTCAGAATCATCCGCTTCTAAGCTATGTTTCAAGTTTCAAGTTTCTAGCTCATTGGGAAGTTACTTTAAAATCGATTGCAAAATTTGTATTAAACAGACAGACATATGTAGGTACAAGAACGAGAGTGAATAAAAACGTGGCAATAAAAAGTACCTAAGTAATTGTATAGTTATGACGAAGTTACCTTGTTTTCACGCTGATCTGGTAGAATCAGGAAAATATAGCCTGCGTCACTTGTTTGTCTTTGGTCTAGTCGTAAAAGTCAGACGAGGATCAGAGCTTGTTATAAGGATCATATTTTGCCGCACGTATGCGTATACCTCAACTCAATGGGTGTAAAAATGAGAGGATGGTTGGAAGGATCGTGAACTTGTGACATTTAAAATATGGACGGACAGATCGAAAATATAAGGGTTAGGCAACCGAATTAGTAACCGTACCAACCGCACTACAATATTAACGACCGCCCCGGCTTCGCACGGGTAGACATTTTGGGAATAAAATACTTTTGGGGTAAAAGAATTTTTGAAATTGGTTGAGTAGTTTTTAAGTTTATTCATTACATACAAACAAACAAAGTTAACCTCTTTATAATATTAATATAGAACTATAGATTGTACTATATTCTGGGTCTGCGTACTTATATACTGTTGAAGAAATATATAGTACGCAAAAATACTATTTTCAGTTGGATGGATCAATCGTTATTTTGCAATATCGAATTCATTTATTCATTAAGTCATTAAGTCATTTTGTGAGACACAGGTACAAATAGGGTGTTAATGTTGCAATATACTGTAAGAGCCTCTGTGCTCCGCCTCATGCATGGCGTTACAAAAACATTTATAACAAAACAAATAACTCAGATAAATATTATTACAGTCATTAAATTTGGAGTTAAATTTATGCCATTAAATTGGATTTAAAATGTTATTAATTATTATATAGTCATTACTCATTACATTGCAATCAAAATTATATACGTGTCAAATAAAAAAATATAAAAAAGTTTTTCTAAATATCATCATTAAAAAATTCGTCAATGGAGTAATACGTCTTTTCTAATAGAAATTTCTTTAATTGTTTTTTGTAAATATTCAAATTAGTGCTATCTTTTATAAACTTCGGTAATTTATTATATAATTTAGGTGCCAGAGCAAAAATTGTATTGTGGAATAATGTAGTCCTACATGCAACGAGACAGAGATTTCCACAACGCCTTGATCCTTTTACGCTATCAAATAGGTTTTTATTGTATTTAACAAAAATAAGTACTTCATAGATGTACATACACGGAAGTGTCATTATTTTTAATTCTTTGAAATGATTTTTACAGCTGTCTCTTTGCTTTAAATGACAAATCGATCTTATGCATCTTTTTTGTGCTCTGAATACTAATTCTTTCCCTTTTGCATTACCCCAAAATATAATGCCGTATCGTAATATCGAAGCGACATATCCGTGGTAAGCTGTCAATACTGCCGAACGATTTACTATTTCACTTAATTTATAAAGTGCATATGAAAATTTGTTTATTTTTTTGTATGTTTCATCAATATGGGTATTCCATTTCATGTCGTTATCAATATATAATCCTAAAAATTTTGTCGTGTTTATCTCATCTAGATATTTACCACCGTACTCAATATTAAAATTTAAACTAGTTTGTAGTTGTCTAAAAGTCATTATTTTAGTCTTATCTAAATTAATTAAAAGATTATTAGATTGCAGCCAGTTAATTATTATTTTCAAACAATCGTTAATTTCATTTTCAAACGTATTCAAATTATTGTTATTAAATATCACAGTACTATCATCGGCAAATAACAACACGGGATATTTTATTGATTTCGGTAAGTCATTTATATAAATGATAAATAGTAATGGACCCAAGACGCTACCCTGAGGCACACCATATTGAGAAATACGTTCGGTTGACGTATATGTTACTTCGGTCCTAGTTTCTGTGCAAAAGCGTTTAATGCACGTGATTTGTTTTCTATTGTCTAGATATGATTTTAATAGATCATTAACATTACCTCTAACTCCATAGCAGTTTAATTTTTGTAATAATATATTATGGTTAACATAATCAAAAGCTTTAGTCATGTCCATATAGAGAGCTGACACTGGCAATCTCTTATCCATTCTTGTCATAATTGTATAAAGAAAGTCGTATACTGCCATATTTATTGTCGTATTTTTCCTAAATCCCTTTTGTTCGTCAGTGAATAGATTATTATTTTCAAAGTAAAAGTATAATCTCTTATAAATTATTTTCTCCAGAATTTTAGAAAATATTGATAGTAATGCTATAGGTCTGTAATTTCTTATATCTTCTCTATCGTCTCTTTTAAATAATGGTTTAATTATAGTAACCTTCAATTTATCTGGAAACTCTCCAGTTTCCAAACATAAGTTTGCGATATGACTAATTACTGGAGCAATGAGCGGTGATACGAATTTTACTACTTTTGTGCTTATTTCATCATACCCAGTGCTGTTTGTATTTTTAAGCTTGTTTATAATTTCAGTTATCTCACATGGAATAGTGGGCATTAAGAACATTGAATTGTTGTTGACAAAATTACACGTATTTATGTTTTTATTCAATTGCGGTTTTATTTGATCTATAAAAAAATCATTGAACGCTTCTGCAATTAACTGAGGATCCGTCAAAACTTTACCAATCATTTTAATTCGTGCAATATTTTCCTTTGGCAAACTCGTTTTTATGTTATTTATTATTTCCCATGCAGCTTTTGATTTATTAGTAGCACATTGTATATAATGATTATTGTGCGCTTTTTTAGTTAAATTAATAATTTTGCGATACCTTTTAGAATAAGATTTAAATTTGAATTTATTATCATTATTCGGTGAAAGTCTATATTTCCATAGTAATATTCTTTTACGTCTACTACAAATCCTAATTCCACGACTTATCCATCTAGGTTTCGTCGTTGTGGGTACAGTAATCTTTAATATGGGAAAACATAAGTCATAAAATAATTTAAAAATGTCGTAAAATTTACTAAAAGCATTATTAGCATCTTTGCAGTCATATATTTCATTAAAAGTTATATTATCCAAACAAGCCTCAAATTTGATCATGTTTTCTCTTGAGTAGTCTCTTTTAAATCTATACCACTTCTTTATTTTAAAAGTTTTATTTACAGGACAAGATAATATTTGGGCGTTATGGTCGGATATTGCAAAATCGTACATTTCTCCTTTCGATCCCTTTACGTTATGAATGATATTGTCAATACATGTGCCGCTTTGTTGTCTAGTTGGTCTGACAAACCCAAACGTTAAATTAAAGCCCTGAATTAAATGATAAAACCTCTTTGCTTGATTTGTTTCCTTTAAGATGTCAATATTAAAGTCTCCGCATAAAATAATTTTTGAATTATAAGAAAATAAACTTAGTATGTCATGTAAAATGTCAAAGAATATGTCTAAATTTTTCAAGATGTTCTTATTACTCGGCACTCTATAGGTACATATAACTATGATTTTGTGCTCAATTAACTCGATTGCACAAGTTTCTACTACATTTGATACACAATATTTTAAAACTTCTTTCTTCTTCGAAACTAATAACAAACAAATTCCAACAAGCGCTAAGATTACCTTTTAAGTTTCGACTGATGCGATGTACGTGTAACTGAACACACTTCCGTATCGAAATGAGCTGTTGATTTACATTAATTTAAAAATTGAATGCAATGAAGTATAATATGATATTTTTAGTGTACCCAAAAAAAAATAAACAAATACAAGAAGTGTGAAAAACTATAGTTTTTTTGAAAATAAATAAGTAACAAATATATCTTTGTCGATTTTTTACTCTTTCCATTAAATACTATATTTTTTTGAAGTAAGTTACTATATTGTTTTATAACTTATTCTGAAAAACACTATAATCAGGCGAAGAAATGTTGGCAACCCCTAAAAAGAATCCTAAAAAGAAATTACATTGAAACAATTACGAATAGCTCCACTCTTCCACCGAGTGGCAAAGATATCTTTAATTCGAAGGGCGCTTGACTCAATAGTCCATTGAATTATTCAAGACTCTCAGAAGGGTTTAAATACATCCTTCTCCAGATTTTTTTCACATTGAAGTTCCGACTGGGACATTTCTTATTGAATATGAACATGAGATTCTAAAGCTATCTACTACTAAAGTGGAAACGTATGGATCGAAAGCAGTTTAGTATAGTGTATGTATTTTATATTTGTTACTAGCTATAACCTGCGACTTTGTTCGCGTAATTTTCTATTTACTAAATTAAATAGTTCAGAAAATTTCGCGGGCGTACGCAGAACTACTCACCAAAGTTTCATCATAATCGATTGAATGGTTTAGGATCGCATAGCGGACAAACATACAAAGAAACATTCATTTTTATGTATATTATACATTGCCTTTACCCGCACGCTTCGCTAAGCGTAAACGAAAATTTTGTACCTAATAAAATAGATTTTGATTTGAAAAATGGTGAATGCTCTATGGAATTCAAAAAATATACAGCCTAAAACCATCTACAAACAATTCCGCGTCGAATGGTCATAGTCCCATACCGATACGTTTAGTTGTTTTAACGTGAAGGACAAAGAAAAAATCATTTTCATTATGTGTATAGAGATATATAGCTGTCACCCTTGATTTCAACATTGTGGAATGCGATTTTTTTGCGTACTAATATTTACCTTTAAGGCAAATTTTTCAAAATTGTCCAAACACGTATTTAATCATTCATTTGGTAAATTCTTTTTACAAAACTTTGGGTTAAAAACCCACTTTTTAAATCTTTCTTTATACAAACATTAAACACTCCTTTTTAACGTCTTAGATGTGGTTATCCCAGAAACCTCAACCAGATAATGAAATTATTAATATTATCTTAAGACTTTCAAGGTTCAATGGCACTTCCTGGGTACTGTTATCGGGCGGGTCCTGAATAACTTTTAAAAAAGAAAATGTTCTTGAATGCAACGTCATCGAAATAGTTTGTATGCAGTTGCAATGGGCTTGCTATTATAGCAGTACCCTTAAAATAAGGTAGCGAAATGATATGTATCCCATTAAGTGTATGCAATACTACTCTTTCATGAATCGTCAATTTCGTCAATTTCATCGAAATTCATTCAAATTCAGACATTTGGGCAAATTAAAAAAAAAATTTATGAGTTTAATTTTATTGAAACAAATCTTAACGTATAATTTATGAACTTAAAACTAAATATTATCTTAAATAACAGACTCTCGAAGTTGCCGGTTAAAAAGCTGTTATTGCTAAGTGCGCTTAACAGACTGGAAGCATTACCTTAAAAACGTTTGTTTTGGATTCATAAAAGTATAGACACCATTCTGCTACAGTTTTATAACAGTATTAGGTACTAGCTGTGTCTTGCGCTTTCACTCGGCTTCAAGACGTCAATTTTTCTCTCTTTCCCAGACCGCCATTGAAGAACATCATATAAATAATTATATGAGATACTCGTATTTAACATATTATCCATACATTAAGGAAACTTGGTCTCATGAACTCATGATAACAGAACTACAATTAATCTAATTGCGAAGTTACCGTAATTATTGTAATTGCGTTTATCCCATTGGTATTGTATTTATATTCGTATAAATTGTCTGGGTCAAATACCGCCTCTAGGGAGCTTAAAATGTGTCCATTGTTAATGAACTATATCTACAAGTCCGTTCAGTCATTTGTCAAAGGAGTAAGCACTGGTAAATAATACTGGACGGTATACAACTGAAACAATGGTATACCTCTGTTTTAAGGAAAGGGACAGCCAAGCAACCCTTATGTGCGGGTGGTGTAATTTGTAATATAGATGTGCTGGTATTAATCCTCATAGTAAACTTTCAATATATTTAGGTGGACTGTATTTTTCATTGAAATAGATGTATCTACTTGCAATCGCTCAACTGTACAGTTCACAAGTTAGGAAAATAGGAATCATGCGCATTCAGCGATCACCTCGAATGGTTGTCTTTGTTTGAGCAGCTATCCTACCCGTGCGTGCGCACAGGATCCGTAACGCTTCAATACAGTTTGTGAACGTATAATTGTTGCTTATCAACCAATTCCGACACTCACAACACTACACACACAAGATTTAATATCCATAATAGACAATTCAAAATGCGATTACAACAAATTATAGTTATATTATTATTAGCGATGTGCGTAAGATTCATCAGCGTCCATGATCACAGTTCAAGATGATAAGACGTTTGCAAGCATTATTTATTTAACTTACATACTCTGCCTACACCGTTGCGGATATAGCGTAAAGATTTGTATTTATTATACATTAATATACTTTATAGAATAACTGACGTATACAACACCCCCAGCCTTGAGGTATCCTCAAGAATGAACGAGAGAAGTCCATAGCGTTATATATGTGTTATGAAATATGTAAAAGTATGTGAAGTATAAGAGCGAATTTGTTATGTTATAGGTATTATAAATTATGCAATACACTCACATGCACGCAACAAAAAAATAGTCTTATATTATCGTAAAATAAGCCAGAATTAACAAAATTAATTAAGCAAATAATAAATAAATAAATATAGTTGCTACTGGTTAGGTAGCGTAGCGAACATAATATCTGAGGCCGTACCCACGCCAAGTTGAGCACAGCCGTACCATCCCTTTCTCGAAGCGAATCCCGGCAGTTTTGACCCCCTTGTAACTTCGTTCCAGATAACGCTAGAAATCTGAACTTTCAGTAACTAAGAGGTCATAATACAACTAAATATATTTCCAAATTACATACAATTTGAACTTGTAGTTTAAAAACCACTGCAAGTCAAATTTCTTTAATTTTATCACTGATACACTCACCGATCACCAAAATTCTAACGGTACTTCTAGCAGTCTCGCAAACTTCAAATTTTGAATTTTAGTTAGCGTTTAGTTTAGAAAGGGAGGCAAAAATGAAAAATACCGAATTCATTATTCATTAAATGCTGCGAGCGCCCACATGCTGTTCTGACGTGCTCCGAAACGCTAGTTATACGTTTACGATTTTCGTTTTATAATTTCGATTGCTATTATTGGTTTGATGATTGAAAGGCTTACTTATTTATTTACTGATATTATTTGCATATCAATAAATAAATAGCGAAACTTGGTGCTCCGTCCTCCCCGACTACCCCGTTAGGGATACAGCGTGAAGATATGTATGTATGTATTTAGATAGTTACACCAGTCGACTCTACCATATCATACCATACCTCGCGTGAGCCAAACATATTCTAAGAAACACAAATGCTAAGTTAGCATAAGCCCATCCGCCCTTCGTGGACTGGTTGGGAATCCATTGTTCTTTTTAGTTAGTCTCAGACGATGCTTCGAGATGAATAAACGTCTCATTTCATTAAAAATTGTATTTTTAAAAGATCCTCCGGCTCCCTCACGTCTTGACTAGATAATATAAATTTGATATTATTTGAATATTGTTTGGATAATTTTAGGGCATAGATACCTTTCGGTACTTATCTACGCTTTTAGGTACAGCTGACGGACAAGATACATTACCCGAGAAGAGAGGATGACCTACAAAAAGAAATGAGACCCCATCGAAAAAAAAATGTAAAAAAATGCCAAGTCTTGCAACGCAGTTCTTCCATTATAAAAAGTTGTGAGATCTCATGTAAAACCAAGTCAGAAACTTGAAATGTAAAATCATCTGATACAGGATGCCATCGAAGGCCTAAAACTTTAAAAACCTCCTTATCATCAAAGTATACAACGTCGCTGTTGCCTATGAGATGCAGCCATTCGTTCTAATAATTCGACTAAATTACTAGTCCATTTAACCAATTCGAAATCTCTCCTTTTGAACTTGTCTATTAATTGCGTAGCTACCTGAACGCCCTCACACAGATGAGGTTGAGGAAGCTAAATCGTCAACATAATATATATTACGCTCAATGACTGGAGCTGCTAAAGGAAAGTTCTCTTATTTATCATTCGCGAGCTGCCGAGAGGTGCGTATAGCAAGAAACGACGGAGAGCGCATGCCGAATGTAACGCGATTAAATTCGTATGTTTGTAAAATGTTGTAAAGTGAAGTTTATAACCACTTCACGTTATTTGGTGTTAATTGCTGTACCTTCGAAACCCAAGCTCCAATATCAGTGAAATTTAAATGGAACCAATCTGAAAGTGTATCCTTTCAAAAAAAAAAATTTCCAAACCGGTTTATAAACGACAGAGTATGAGGTAACAAACATAAAAAAAATAAAAATATAACCGAATTGAGAATCTCCTCAATTTTTTTGAAGTTGGTTAAAAAATTAGAAAAGTCTTTGGAAGGAAGTTCCTTAAAATTTTCTTAAAACTTATTTGTTTTTGTTTTAAATCATACGTGAGTTTATTTGTATCATTATTGCAATTAAGTTTTAAGAAATGGAAACTGCAGCTAAGGAATTTCACTCTTGACTGGGGTGGGGTCCCCTGACTGCACATGTTTTGGAACGAAGTTCTTTAACGCGGCTTGCGGTAGGTTTGAGCTGGTAGAAATTGTCACGTAAGTAAAAAGTGTTACGTGGGGCGGGACATACGCGTCGCGCGGTGTTAGGTTTTTGTTTTTGTTTTAAATCATGAGTTTTATTGTTTTATTATTGCAATTATGTTTTGAGAAATCGCACACGTTTTTTTAGAATGAAGTTCTTTAACGCGGCTTGTACGAGGTTCAAGTTGGTAGACATCGTCACGTAAGGAAAATGCGTTATGTGAAGCGGGACAGCGCGTTGCGCGACGCTAGGATTTTGTTTTTGTTTTAAATCATACGTCTGTTTTATGGTCTCATTTTTGGAAATCAGTTTTTTTTAAAATAGCTATTGACACCAAGTTATTTTTTTGAGATCATCGTACCTACTGCATTATCACATATTATATTAAAGATTGATAAATACAAAAATGCATAACATATACATTAGTTTGTGCTATTTTTAAGAACCTTATATACATACATACATACATACATATTCTCACGCTGTATCCCTGACAGGGTAGTCAGGGAGAACGAGCGCCAAGTTTCGCGGTCTTTACATACTTCTTTCGCTTCCTCAAAGAAGTTCCTTTTAGAACTTTACCATCTCATAAAGTGGCTAGTTAATATTAGCTAGAGCAAGTGTAGACTCTCATTGCGTATTATCACTTTGGTTTCTATCTATAATTATATAAGTGATGTGTGGCGTACCCCTGTCTGTCAGTCGTGAGTAATGTGAACTGAAAATACCGACGACTCGTAGCTCGAACGTAGGTACACAGACCGGATACAGACACTCGGAAAAGCGCTTTTCGAAAAAATGTTATTAAGTTTGATTAATTGTTTTTGACTCGATATACGTGTATGTTTTAGAGTTAAATAAATGCATGTTACCATCGCATTTAGTGTATGATTTTTCACTGAGAGTTGTCGACAGAAATGTTTGAGAGACTTGCACTTTTATAATTTTATCTATTAAACATAAAAAAAGAAGAATGTGAAGTGAAAGGATTGAATATGAATGTGAACAAATCTAAGGTTCTGGTGCCTGAAAGAGATGCGGTACAGACGAAACGTGTGATTTAGGTACATGGAAATGTCTAGAGCAATTGAATGAAACTGTGTACCTGGGGAGTGCGTTTTCGAGGGATGAAAGATGTGAGTTAGATGTGGAGAGATGGGTAGCAGCTGGCAATAAAGTGAACAGTGCTCTATACACATTAGTAGGCAGAGTGAACAGCCAAAATGGCCATCCACAATGCGGTGTTGGTGCCAACTTTATTGTACGGTAGCGAGGCCTGGATATGCCTGAAATCGAATGAAAGTATGATAAATAATGTAGAAATGCGATCTCTTAGAAATATGTGCGGTGTCACCCTTGTGAACAGGATAAGCAATGAAGAGATACGCAGCATGACAGGGTTGCACGACGGTGTTATTGTGAAAATGAAGAAAGGAATGCTTAGATGGTTCAGGCATATAGAAAAAATTAATGATGAAATGTTGACGAAGAAAATGTACAGACCGAAAGCGAGTGGTAAAAGTAGCCAAAGAAGCCCAAGGCTGACGTACGAAGATCAAATAGCCAAAGTGTTAGCTGACGGAAATGTGAAAATCACTTGCATACCTACGCGAAAATGCGTGAGGAGAATGATGAGATTTGAGGAAGCGGAAGAAGTATGTAAGGACCACGACGCTTGGCGCTCCGTCCTCTCTGACTACCCCGTTAAGGATGCAGCGTGAAGATATGTTGTGTTACTAATAAAAACAAAGAAAAGAAAAAAAACTAACATTTGGATCGAGTCATGATCAAGTATACGCCATATAGTATCTACAAAAAAGATTTTAATTAGCGATTGTGTTTTTTATCACTTTAAATTGTCTTTGTTAAAATGTCAAATAGTTTCGGATACCGCTTTTCATAAACTTTCATGAACTTATTTTTAAATACGTAATAATCGTAGAAACTTGTAACTTTTTTAGAAAAATATACTTTTATATGTAGTAAGTATACACAGGACCAGTCGATTTAGACCATCATAGAATATTATGTAGTCCTTTACAAGCAGACAGGCATTTAAAATTTGTAATTTATTTCAAAGCTTTTCTTCTCAATTGTACTTAAATAAAGGCTGAACACGGATCAAGAACGGTATAACATTATGAACGAACAGATGGATGAAATAATATATGTAATCCACATCAAAACGAAACCTCTCATGACGGTCCATTGTACGAATATATCTGTAATTTCAATGACTATTATACGGATTTTAAATGGATTTGAATGTATAGAAAAATATTTGTCTTTGGAAGATTTCAATGTAAAATTGAAATAGAATTATCTGTGAGAGAAAAGCAAAGACAATTCCATGCATAGAAAAATATTAGTCTTTGGGAGATTTAAATGTAAATTTGAAATATAATTATCTTTAGGAGAGAAAGAAAGACAACTAGTAGATGGATAGAAAAGTATTTGCCTTTGGAAGACTTAAATGTAAAATTTAAATAGTAAAATCTAAATAGTAAATAAAGTATAGTAAAAATCTTTGAGAGAGAAAGACAATTCAATGTACAGAAAAAAAAACTGTTTTTCGAAGATTTCAATCTTATATTATCTTTTACAGAGAAAGCAAGACATTGAATGTCAGCGATAGGATAAGGCTATGAGAGCTTGTATAGGTGAAACCAATTAGCCTCGATACTCTTGTCTGAACTGGCGTTATGATATTATGTATGTATACAATTTGAAATAATACACCTTTTTTATGTATGTTCACCGATAACTTCGTCAATCGTGGACCGATATCAAAAATTATTTTTTTGTTTGAAAGGATACACTTTCAGATTGGTTACATTTAAATTTTACTATTGGAGCTTGGGTTTCGAAGATACACTAAATATTACCAAACAACGCGAACTGCTTATAACCTTTGTTCATATTGATGATTCTCTTATGTCGTTGCGCTCCAGACTTAGAGAGAAGTTAATTGTAGACCTGTTCAAATTTTTTGACCAAGTCAATTTAGGCCTGGATAGCAATTTAGGATGTCTGCCTGGCTATTCGTGCTGTATTTGGACAGTTGCCTCCAGAGATTGAAAGGTAATATGAGTGGTATGGGATGTGGTGACACAGTGGTAAACTGCCTATTGTACGCTGACGATGCTGTGCTAATAGCACCATCAGAAGCGGAGTTGCAGACACTAGTCACGTGCATGAAAGAAGATTGTGAAGTAAAAGGATTGAAAATGAATGTGAACAAAAAAAAGGTTCTGGTGGTTGAAAGAGAAGCGGTACAAACGAAATGTGTGATTTGTGTAAATGGAAAATGTCTAGAACAGGTGAATGAAATTGTGTACCTGGGGAGTGCGTTTTCGAGGGATGGAAGATGTGAGTTGGATGTGGAGAGACGGGTAGCAGCTGGCAATAAAGTGAACGGTACTCTGTCCGCATTAGTGGGTAGTGTGAATATATCTAACACTGCTAAAATGGCCATCCACAATGCGGTGTTGGTGCCAACTTTGTTGTACGGTAGTGAGGCCTGGATATGCCCAAAATCGAGTGAAAGTATGTTAAATGCTGTGGAGATGCGGTCTCTCAGAAATATGTGCGGTGTCACGCTTGCTGACAGGATAAGCAATGATGAGATACGCAGTATGACAGGGTTGCACAACAGTGTTATTGTAAAAATGAAGAAAGGAATGGTAAGATGGTTCGGGCACATGGAAAGAATGAGTGATGAAAGACTGACGAAGAAAATATACAGAGCGAAAGTGAGTGGTAAAAGAAGCCAAGGATGACCAAGGCTGACGTATGAAGATCAAATAGCCAGAGTGTTAGCAGACGGAAATGTCAAAAGCACTCGCATACCTAGGCGAAAATGTGTGAGGAGAATGATGAGATTTGAGGAAGCGAAAGAGGTGTGTAAGGACCGCGACTCCTGGCGCTCCGTCCTCTCTGACTACCTTGTTGGGGATACAGCGTGAAGTTATGTTATGTTTTATGTTATGTTCAATTTAGGCCGAGGTCACTCAAAAGGGAGAAATAAAAAAAAAATAAGAAAAAAATTAAACCATCTTCAACACTGAAACGTACAAAATAACTATTCTTTACTGATCAAAACTCAAGTACAATAAAAATAACTTTATCAGTACGATACACATACAACATAACAAATTTGACAGTCATTGAAGTCGGTGCCACATCATTGCGCAAAAATAGAAAGTTTATTAATTTGGTAGGCTTGACACTGACTTCAGTAACTTACAAATTTATTTATATAGGTAGGTATGTATATCGTTCGTATATAAATTTATTTTTATTGCACTTGAGTTTTGATTAGTGAAGGATAGTTATTTCGTACTTTTCAGGGTTTTTAATTGGCTGTTGTTAAAAGGCTGTTTAATTTTTTTTTATAGTTTTGTACTTTTGAAGAACCGGTCAAATGCGAGTCGGACTCGCATTTGACCTCGAGTCGGATACAATGTATTTGTTATGTATTTACCAAAATAATTGTTTTCTTTCATTTGGTTTGTACTATTCATACTTGGCCAGTTTTTATCGTGTATTGTTTTACATTAGAGTTTGCATTATAATGACACCAAGGTTGACGCTCGTATGTATGTATTACAGCTTTTACCACAGACCAGAAACAAAATAATAATAGTAGTAGTTAGGTAAGTACCTACTTTCATTAAAATACTCAAATTCAAAATATATGTAAAGTAAGCACTGAACATTGCTCTAACGAAAAGCTAAGTCAGATTGGAAGAAGAATTTAACATTGTAGTGGAAGAAAATGTTCTCCCATACATCGATCTATGTACATCAAGGTCGATGCTCGAACTGCAAATGTAAGTTTGTAATCGAAAAAAAAAATTTTGGTAATATTATTTTGGTAACTACAAATTAAACGATTTTCGGATGCTTTCTTTAATTTCTGCTGTGAGACCTTGTTTCTTGCCAAATTTCATGATTCTATGTCATTGGTAAGTACCCAAACCTATAGATTTTGGTGAGTTTGCGAGCGTCAAAATATTTGACTTATATTGGCTTTAACCTTTGATTGTGTTGACTTAGAAGCTCAAATTTTTGTACGTTTAAGAGACTGTAGATTTTAATATTTGATATTAATTCCAAATTGATACCTCTACCCGTTTCTGAGAACTTCTGAGGTCTTGAGAATCAGACGGTTGGAATTTCATTTTGAATTGCGGAACCCAAAAAATGGAACCCTTATAATATTGGGTCCTTACATATGAAATTGGCGTTTTGTATGGGAGGAATATAAAGTCAATTTTTTTTTGTAAAATATATTTAATTAATCAAAGTATGCACCGTTGTTATCTATGCACTTTTGTCATCTCATAGGTAGTTCATTGATTCCTTTACTAAAAAAACCATGGGGCGAGATTCAATAAACTCTTTGAAGGCGATTTGGACTGCCGCATCGGAGTTGAATTTTTTTCCTTGTAACAAGTTGTCTAAATTCCGGAAAAAATGGTAATCCGTTGGAGCAAGGTCCGGGGAGTACGGTGGATGTCGCAGACATTCCAATTGTAGCTCATCTAACTTAGTGGTTGTTTGTTGTGCAGTGTGTGGTCTTGCGTTGTCGTGAAGCAGCAGTGGCCTAGAGCGATTGACCAATCTCGGTTGTTTAGCAGCTAGTTCTTCCTTCATGGTTTGCAGTTGCTGACAATAGATATCTGCCGTAATCGTGTGGCCAGATTTTAGAAAGCTGTAGTGAACGACACCGGCGCTAGTCCACCAAACACTCACAAGTAACTTTTTCTGAGTCAATTTTCGTTTAGGGCAGGATTTGGCTGGGTCTCCAGGGTTCAGCCATTGCGATGAGCGCTTCCGATTATCGTACAGTATCCACTTTTCATCACAAGTAATGATTCGATTTAAAATTCCTTCATTATTGTGTCGGTTGAGCAAAGTAACACAGCAGTCGACGCGTGTTTGCAAGTTCGATTCACTCAATTAATGAGGTACCCATCGTTCAAGTTTTTTTACTTTCCCGGTTTGCTTCAAGTGGATTAATACAGTTTTGTCACTTACCCCGAAGCCTGCAGCTATCTCTGAAGTGCTTTGTGATGGATCCGCTTCCACAATAGCCTTTAATTCTTCATTTTCCACTTTGGTCTCCGGCCGTCCACGGGGTTGGTTCTGAAGGTCGAAATTTCCAGAACGAAAACGTTGAAACCAAAAACGTACAGTGCTTTCTTTTGCGACACCAGCGCCGTATACATCATTAATCCTTCGAGCTGTTTCTGTAGCACTGGTGCCACGGTAGAACTCGTACTCGTAAATATACCGATATTTCATGTTTTCCATTGTGCGGTAATAAGCGACGCCAAAGAAAAAAATAATTAGGAAAAAAACAAACGAATGACTGTTTTCAAAACTCAAATGTACCAGCTAAATGAATTTATAAATTTGAATTTGGAATTCTTAACCAAAGAGGAGATATTTCAGATAAAAGTGGTCAGTACGACAAAACGCTAATTTCATATGTAAGGACCCAATATTATTTACGCAGTTACATAAGTTGTCAGAGTTGTAGCCGATTTTTTTCAATTTCATGCAATAATTATCATAGTAATAGATAGCTACTTTTTGTTATTAATTTAAAATATTTAAATATCAAAACTAAAGCGACAGCAAATTGGCGAAAATGTGAGAGGAGATGATGAAATTTGAAGAAGCGAAAGAAGTATGTACGGACCGTGACGTTTGGCGCTTTGTCCTCTGTGATTATCCCGTTGGGGATGCAGCGTGAAAATATATATTTATGTATGTATAAATACCACATTTAAAAAGAAATTCTTGAAAATAGATCATCATATCCGAACCACTATTGTACTTAACGTGGATATTGAATATCATGTCTTATTTGAAAACAGGAAAATAACAAATGTTGTAGGTCTTCTTACAAACTTACTTTAATTGTTAAACTAATTTTAATTGTTTTCAACGGTAATTGCATTGTTAAGTTTGTTTTTGTTAGAGCGGGTACACACTTGCAATTGTCGCTGGGCGATATTTACAGTGATCAAGAGTATTGTATGGGCATTAAATAGGAGCGAACACACTTGCAAACGAAACTAATATTATTTGCACGGCCACGCAATTTTAGCGCAATTCGATAGTTGTATTGGAATCGTTTTCCATGCAAAACTATAGCAAAGCGTGCACACTACGCTATGGTTGATTGTGACAAATGGTACCGAGTGCCTATTTATATTTCCATTTCAATAAAAACACACAAGCAGTATAAACAGTCCATTGAAAACTTACATTTGGGTTTGCAAAAGTCAGAGAACGCAATTTTATTTTTTGGATATCAAGAGGAGGTTAGTGTGAAGTTAAATGCTTGTTTGTGGTGTTGCAACCCTTGTCCCGCGGCCGTCATCTTGTAAAAAGGACTGCGAATGGTTTTTATTCTATTTCGGGCAAACTATTAGTCGCACAGAAAATTTGTGAAAACATTTTTTATTGCAAATTAAATTCGCTACAACTTTGGTACCGTAACTTTTAGTCGTAGAACCAAAAATAACAAAGTTATTAACGAAAACAGATAAAAATTTGGGAACAAGTTTTCTTATGGTTCTGGTCAATTTAAAAAAAAAATGACATCAGCGCAGTAACCCTGCAGTAGTTAAACGTAAGTTTTTCCCCTCTAAAAGCAAATGTGAATTTGTTAACACATAGATTTGACTGACCGTATTTTAAAATGATGCGGAAAACTACCTCGCACTTGACTGGTTTTATTTTAACATTATTTTACAAAAGAGCTATGACGTCTACTTTTAAGTTTAAAAATTATAAGCAGATATACATACAAGACACGTATTACGACTTAGGTTTTATATTGTTATTCGTGAGTTATGGTCTTGAGTTCATACAAAAATCCCATAGAATAAAGTACCCACTTTCAGTTATCCTGAATTTTCCAATTTTCCGAGCAATATTTCAGTTTTTTTTTTGTAAAAATCCACCTCAGATTATTACGAATATGTAAAAAAAATTGCCAAAACGATCCAGCCGTTATCAAGTTTTGCGCTCAGCGAAGAACTACATTTCACTTTTATTTATTTAGATAAAAATTATTTATATAGATTAGTAATAGCATTTTTAACATTGTACTTGTTAAATAAGCTTAAATCTGCTTTTCGATTAATGAGTGACTTCTTCACGAATTTTGTTATGAAAATGAACGCAGTTACCAACGCAAAACTCACCTTGATATTTGTAATTTAAATTTAGGAATAACTAATTTATTTCGATCTCTCGTTTTCATACAGTTACTGTCTTCCTTTTTCAAAGAATCTACATTTTTCCTCGCATACACATTTTAATATCCAATGGTCGAGAGGGTCAGTACATTTAATCAATACCAATTGCTGTTGTTGCGTTATCTTATATTTGTATTCATGAGTAATATTGTTTACGTTACATGTTTCTACATTTTTATCGTTTTATTTTTCATAATCGCTATGTATCTGTTGAAAACTGAAACTTTTTTTTCATAAAAATTTAACGATGGTACCTCCTATCTACATTAATAAAAATATAAATGTTCGTTTGTTCAAAATCTTTCTCATCTCATCTCAAAAAGTTCTTCACCGAATGCTTTGAAATTTGGATACAACGTTACATTTGAATACGCAAGTGATATACAAAATATACATAATATACCTACTAAGCCACAGCAATGCGTGGCCGGGTACAGCTACTTTACATAAATAAAAATAAATAAAGTTAATTAAAAAAACCAAAAAACCCGATTGTATGTAAAAAGAGCTGAAAAATGTTAAAAATGATGTGAACAAGGCGGGTTTACAATAAAATTTTTAAAATGCATACTTACTACTTATTTTGATACCTCAGGGAGAGAGTCTAGTAGATAAAATCCATAGACTTTTAAAAATTCATGCTTAATAAATCTTAGAATGCAGTCGGAGGCTATAAATATTTCTAGTCAATATACGAATTAAGTACCTTAATACCAAGGTAGCTGGTGTAGTTTCTGACCTCTATCTACAATTGTCATACCACAAATGAAGATATCTTGCTTTTTGCTTTTGTAGCTCCTTACACATTATTTAGCAGTCGCCCAGTGGTCGAAATTCGAACGTAAATATAATGTAAATGATTTTATCTCTTCACATATACTCCACAGACTCAAAACACCTCCGAGCTCACAATTCACACGAAGTTCACAGCTTCAAATTTATTATCTGTTAGTAATTTCAGTATGTCAGTAACATTTTCAAATTATTCGCCATCAATGTCTACTCCACACTCCTCCGTATGTGCTTAAAAAAGGGTAAAAAATTTTGTACTTCAGATATTGATACATACCATATTATAAATATCACGGTCTACCTCTTGAGCCATAGGCAACTTCACATTCGACAAATTTTTATTAAGTAATTGTTTAATGCAGTGTGTCTGTTACATTTATTTATATTTACCTATCTCTCACAGAGAAATAACTTGTGTTTTTCTTGAGTAATATTGCAGACAGTTTATCAATAAAAGGGAGTGCCTGTTGTCTCCGTTTTATAGGGTTCGACATTGAACAGTACGAAACCATTGACAGAACTGTTTTGTCGACGGTGCTACATAATTTTTTTGAGTTAAACATTAAGTTCCACATACATACGGGTAAGGCTGTTCGTTAACTTGTACGGGATCCATTCGTATTTCTACCGCCAACTTACTCGTTAATTCTGCCTTTAAACGGCAATTTGAACTGTTGTATTTCATAGTGGAGGACAAGAAATCAAGAGGCATTGATTTCTTGGGGTTGCTAACGCATGTGCAAGTAATCCGAAGTCTTAATCTTCATATGGTAAATGTTTATTGGCCTGTCCACTTAATTTGCGGTTCTGTTCAGGACTGTTTGTTCGTTTACATTCACTATTTACATACAATTGTATTTTAAAAGAAAAATACAATTTCTCATTCAAGAACAGCAAAGGATTAAGATGTAAAGTGCACATCTTTACGTCAAGTCTAGCGTATTTGGGCTAACATATAGTAAAGTAGCTTCGAATAACGTGTCGTTAAACGTGATTAAAAAAGTACACGAACAATCTCAGTTAAAACGAATTTACATTAACAAAATAAAATTAAACATTTAATAAAGGATCGTGAGGTCTGTATTTAAAAATTAGCCCGTCTGATTTTACGTCTGATGTTTTTCCACTTCCCTGGGGTGGCAGATGGTCGGCCAATGGAAAGCAGTACAGCTCTGGAGGACGGCAACAGGAGTGGTGTCCATGTCTCGTAGGCGGGTGTGCGGTATACGCGCAAGACGTAGATCGAGCAGCATCTTGAAGGGTTGGTTAAGCCCCAACCCTTATCTTGGACCCTGGAACGAGTCGCAATGATGCGAAGCAGAAGGAAAGTCCTGTCCAAAATGGCTCTGCTACCCGTGCGAAGCCAGGGCGGGTCGTTATAGAGGGCCAATTCCTTGCTTACTAGCAGATACTATACGTTTACTATGCGTCGTTTACTAGCCTCGTATCACCCGAATGTTGCAGTTTCATCGATAGAAATTCGAAACCAAAAATGTAATCGATATGGAGTTTAGACTAAGAGTATTATAAACTGAAGCATGAAAAACTGAATTTGTTTGCAGTCAGTGACCTTAGGGTCTTTGACCTTAGGTAACAATAAATTTGATATATAATAATTATTATATGCAAATGGAGAATTTCTATCTGTCATTTTTCTATTTGAGTGAGACAGAAATGATCAGAATAGGCCTAAAAGGGGCATTTTTATCTTCAAAAAAAATTACTGTGAATTCCATATTGGTTCCTTTCTTCTTGATCGAAACTTACAGTTGACAGTTGTACATTGTTTGAAAAGTACTGAAAAAGAATTTTTAGCTGTCAATTTTAATGGAGACAGAGGCAAATTTCAGCAGAAGTTTCAGAAAGTTTTGACCGACACCTCGAAACTCTGAGTTGAATATTATTTAAGTATGTTCAAAATTTGATGAATATTCTCTCTCGAAAGTTATTGAGTACTGAATATTTCTTATAAAATGAGGTTCGCCCTTGACCGTATTTCCTTTCCTTTCAATACCGTTGCGAAAGATATTAAAATGTCTATATTAAAAGCTATTTATTTGGTACCAGGTACAGTTTGATACAAAAGCATATGAATATTGATCGACAAGAGTTTTTATCTTGATTTAATTTAGATTGGTACACTGTTTGTGATAACAAACTATGTGAACGGAACATAAAATACGTGCACGAATTCAATATCGAAAGTAAAGCTAGCGTGATTTAAATTAGTTAGATATTAAATACACAGCGACCTACCCCTTGCATGGAGTTGGATTAATGTTTTATTTTCTACTAACGGTGCCTCACGGTTTCACCCACGGTAAATTTAGTATTTTTGCAGTATAAAAAGTAGTCTAAATTACTCTCTAAATAGTTTTCTACCAGCCAATGAATGTCCCGTCAAAATCGATTTAGCTGTTTCGCAGATTAACCCGGACAAACAGACAGACAGAGAGACAAAAATAAAAAAAAGGTGTGTGTACTCATGCACACACGTAAAAAGTTATACTTCTTTGACGTTTTTAAGCAAAACTACTCACATATAAAAAACAAAACTGGCCACGTAGTATAAAAAAATAAAACTGATCGCTTGAAATGAATAAAAAGTAATAAATTATATGTTAATTCGACGCGCGCAACTTTGTTACACGCTAAAAAATACCCTCTGATCTGTTTTTCCAAATGTGTCAAAAGAAGTATAACTTTAAAAAGTGTGTTTCGGTTTTGGTTACGTGCAAATAACTATACAAGAATAAGAAATATTCGAAATATTAGACAGACACATCAATTTTATTTATATGTTCTAGAATGTTTAGAAAATAGAATGTATAGATAAAAATATTCTGTAAAAAATGATCTACAGATTTCTCAGTTTTTGTAATCGTTTCCAACCTTATACGTACAAAGAAACAATCAAATAAATATCAAATATAATATTATAGTGTAGAACTGTAAAAAATATTAACGTGATTGATTGACTGGTTCGTTGGTGCGATGGTTTGCTTTTAAAGCCAAAGGGATCAGTTTAGATTGCCTGCCAGATCAATTCTTTTTTAGTCTACGTGTTACTGGGTGCGTACTCAAAATTCATTGAGTTGTGTACTACTTATGCAGTAGCTCAGGATATATACAATTTAATTATTAAAATTAATAAATAAATTAATTAAGAGTGTTAGCCGACGGAAATGTCAAAAGCACTCGCATACCTAGCCGAAAATGTGTGAGGAGAATGATAAGATTTGAGGAAGCGAAAGGAGTATGTATGGATCGCGACGCTTGGCGCTCCGTCCTCTCTGACTACCTCGTTGGGGATGCGGCGTGAGGATATGTGTGTATGTATGTATTATTAAAATATTAATTATACTATATACATTGTACATATCTTTAAATAGTACAAAACAAAGTCGTTGTTTGCGTGTCTGATTCTCCGCTTGCTTCTTCTAAACCACCCAACGGATTTTAATACGGTTTTCACTATCTTTTTGAGAATTTCTTTTGGAAGATTTTTGTATAAGTATATTACAATATCTAAAAACACGGAAAATTAACGCGATTACCTTTTATTTTCACTTGACGTTTCCCAATCGTGCGAAGCCGGGTCGGGTCGCTAGTTAATTATGAACAGTGATCGGAATCATGTATGTAATTATATCAAAAGTATGAATGTGACCCACGATTCAGATATATTTTAATTTCTTACGATTTTCTGTGTGGTTTATAACTTCCTTGAGCTATGCAAGCAATGATAAAAATAAAAAGTATTTTTAGTAACTAGACATTCATTATGGATGAACAAACCAGCAAGCGTTGATATTTTTGTTCTTCTTATTACGTTATATGCAGATTTATGATAAAAAATGACTGTATTTCGTAATTTCTAGATGAAATTACTTCTTTCGTAAATGAGAAATGACTGACGGAAAGACAGCCAATCAACGACGCTGTCAGAGTTTGACTTATGAATTATGACACATCTAACGTCATTGACATTGACTTTTTTGGTTTTTATGAAGTTCCTTAGTGTACATAAATAACAACTCCAGCTGTGTTTCTGGGTGCTGTTTCTTATGATATTATACTTCTGGCTGTATTCAACTTGACTTCTGTAGTCCTTTTGGAAAATGTCGCGATGCGCGCGTGCTATTTTTTGACAGACGCTGTTAATATTTTTTTGTAATATCTTCAGATTCGCTACGTATTTTACGTTAGTTACTATACTATTTCGAAATGCTCTTAATAATCCATATAATAAAATAAATATTAATACTAGGCATGCAAATTTGTGGATGGGGCAAAGTTCCACAGTTTTTCGGCATTGTCAGTTTGTTTTTGAGAAAAATATAGATTCCAAGAATCATAACGATTGTTTTATTTACTTATTCTGGTAACCAATTATCTGTCGTTAATTTTTATAAGTGTAACACAGTTTTATAGATAACGATTTTGTATATAAGCATTAGAATGCACGGGTGCATCCTCGTTTGTAATTCGAGTAATGTATTTACACCCGTTACTGAAGTACCAAATTCGGGACATCCCAATAATTTTGCGTCATTTCCATACTTTGGATAGTATAATTACAGTATATAAGTGACTTTATATACATTTTTCAATTAACTTCTGCCTAAAGTTTCGAACTTGTTAAGCGATACTAATTTCTTTTCTCAACGAAGCAGCACTTAACTAGAACCGAAGCAGTAGCACTGAGCTCTGGAATTTCCCGAGAATGCTTCCTTGAGAACACGTGTCAGTCTACAAGTTTGAAACTTGTAATTAAAAATATTTTAAACAAATTTATCGCTAGGGGTACATTGGCGCAAAGTAACATCAAAAAAATTGCAGAATTATGAGTTATAATAAATATTGTATAAGTGATATAACTCAAAATTCTGAAACTTTGTACTAGGTCAATTTTATTCTGCAATAGAACGTTTGAACCATAGTTTGAACATAGGTATGTCGTATATTTATGAAATATGTTTTTTTCTCAGGTAAGATAAAATGGTGTCGGTGTGGCTTGGATCCTTTGAATATGTGAGTAATGTTAACGATTATGAATTTCCAATAACGACATGTTCTGATATATTCGAGTAGATAACACAATAATTCATATTAAAAATAAATAATAATAATTAGATAACAAAAAATAAACGAAACCCGACTAAAGATTTAAGCAAAAATCCGACCAAGAACGTGTCGGGTTCGCAGTACACTAGGGTTTCAATTTCAGACAAAGCAGAAATTTAACTTCGAAATCGGATTAATCGATTTTTTTTCCATTTCTGGTTTCGGGATTCTAGTTTAGAAATTCCGATGAAATTTGACTTAAACATATACTTGTGCAATTTTAAAGATTTCTGAACCGAAACAGGGTGCTTTCATTCATGAAACTAAAAAACTAATAAGAAAAGTCAAATGCACTGTAATTTTTTTTCAACCGAGTAGGATACTTCGATCATATAAAAGTTAGAAAATAAAAATCGCCCATTTACTTTTATGTTCTGCGTTGTTGTTTAGTTTCGTGTTCGGCTCTGAAACCATGAAAACAGGGTGTATAATTTAAACTCTTGAATAATACGTCCAATCCATATTCGTAAAAATTACGTTTTGTGAGATGATTATGTAATGTTTCATTATTAGTTCCTCAGACAAAAACTAAACCCTTGTAATTTCTTCACGTCTGTCTTTCTCTTTGTCTATGTAAGACGGTTTATTTCGTTATTTAAAATAAATAAGTAACCCAACTCCAGAAATGAGAAAAAAAATTGATATGTGTATATAAGAATATCAGTGTTAATTTTTATATACCTTATAGACTCGAAAACCACTTGACTGTTTGACTTACAATTTATCAATACTGTTTGACGCATTACTGGAAAGATTTAGAAAGCAATAGAAACGATTTTCAAATAAAAAAATAGCTAGTGCGAAACTTTGTAGGGGTCAACTTTCCATTAAATAATCAAACTTTGACATGATTTGTCTAAAATTTGCTATTACTCTGTGTTCTGTGTGTGTTATGTTTGTATGTGTGTACGTGTTTCGTAACCCAATGCTACTTTTTGCAATTATCAAAGTTTGCGATCGTCACACATGTATGTACATTAGGCTGAAAAAAAAAGTAGTCGACATCTATCAGAGGTCAACTTCATGGTTGATAAAAAATTTGACTCCTATTTTGAGAATGAAACCAACAGTTTCGGTATAATATACAAAATTCGATCAAATTTTTTAAAAATTGAACTTTGACCTTGAATAACTTTTGAACGTGTGGACTAATTAAAAAATGTTATCAGTCCTTTTTTGTAGAGCGTTTAATTTTCTATAAAGATCAATAAAGCGATTCATTAGCCAATAAATCTTTTGAACGGTATAAAAATCAGAAGAAGCAAAAATAACTTTACCCATGTTATTCTTATGGGAATTAAAAAAATGCGATGCGGATCTTAATATTAATATTAAGGGCTCAAATTTTAGTTGGTATCCTTTTACGTCAGAAAGAAACTTTTCAGCCTGTTTGTAAGAACAATAGAAAAAATTTTTTTTTTGAATCAGCCTAATGTACATACATAATATGTAATTTCTATAATATTTAGGTAGATGTTTTCGTATAAAGCAAGACAAATACATAATTCACTGAAGTCTTTCCTTCTGGCTTTGCTTTAGCAGAGCAAATGAGTGTAGATTATACAGTCATTTTAACTAGGATTGGTCTTGTGTTTTATAAATATGAAGATTGCTTCTGATTTATTCATGTCGGACAAATTATCGGCTTATATTTAAGACTTTAAATTAGATACTCTCAATTTACCAGCTATCAGATTTTCCTTTCTTTCTGATACCCTTTTAGGATCTAATTAATAACAAAGCGAGACTGTTCCGGCCCATTAATTTTGTTAGCAACTTTACGAATCTTATTCGGAATATAATTAGTTTTAGTAATTGGATGGAATAGCTCGTCCGGACCGCTTTCAGTCCTCCGCTGATGGCATGTTAATGTAGAATGATTTTAATTGTTGCTGCTTTAATGATTACATAGGCTTGGAATTAGTACTACGACCGCGACTTCGTTCGCTTGAATCTCAAAATAAATGAAATTAATAGGTTTATATGAACATAATTAGAATAATTACAAATAGGTAATATTAGCTCAGCGCCTTTTTAACCGACTTCAAAAAAAGGAGGAGGTTCTATGCTCGTCTGTATGTATGTTTTTTTTTATGTATGTCTACCGATAACCTCGTCAATTGTGGACCGATTTCGAAATGTTTTTTTGTGTTAGAAAGGGTCCGAGATGGTCCCATTTAAATTTCATCGGTATCGAAGTATCGAAGATGCATCAAATAACACCAAATAACGCGACCTGGTTATAACCTTTATTTATATTGATGATTCTCTTGTATTTCGTTGCTAGAATTACAAAGAAGTTAATTGTAGACCTGCCCTAGATATTTAATTAGGTCAAGATCACTCAAGAAGGGAAAAATAAAAAATTCTTAAGAAAAAAAAATTAAACCGCCTTCAAAAAAAAAAAACACTGAAAAATAACTATCCTTTACCAATCAAGACTCAAGTACAATAAAAATAACTTTATAAATACGATACACATACCTATATAATTAAATTTAACAGTTACTGAAGTCGGTGCCAAATCAATGTGCAACAACAGAAAGTTTTTTAGTAGGCTTGACACCGACTTCAGTAACGTTCAAATTTAATTATGTAGGTATGTGTATCATACTTATGTTAGCTACGATAAAATTAAATAGTAAGTTAGATACTTATAGCAAAGGAACACCCCAAACTTTACTTAAATTATCGATTAATATTCATATTTAATATCAATTAATAATTAATTAATTTGTATTCTAATTCTTCGTGCTGCAGTCATGAAGGTAAAAAGCAGTAGAGAGCCGTGAAGCGCTCGAGTTTTGACTTATATAATCTTAAGCGGTAGTGGGGAACAAGCCGTCAGTCGTTCTTTTCTATGACGTCACGAACACCGTCGCGCTCTTCTAGAGGGCGCCAGTCTTCCCCTTTATGTTTATTCGTCGGTGTTGCTAACACTTATAAAGTTATTTTTATTGTACTTGAGTTTTGATTAGTGAAGGATAGTTATTTTGTACTTTTCAATGTTTTTTTGAAGGCGGTTTAATTTTTTTTCTTAAAATTTTTTGTGAATAAAGTTCATGACGTTACTTTTAATTCGCCATACAAACTTCCTTTTCATATTTTATCCCTAGAGAATAAATTTCCAATAACTGAAACACATATGTTCATTGATAATCGAAAATTAAATACCAATTTTCATGGATTTATAATCAAAAATGACGAATTTTGATAAAAGTTTACATTTCTAACTTTACGCCTTTATGAGAGGAATTTGGCAAAAATCTTTAATAGATTTCCTAACATTAAAAAAGAAATATATAGCCTAAAATTAATGTAATTATCTTCAGTGGTTTCAGCTTGAGATTAATAAATTAGTCAGTTAGTCTGTCAGTTTGTCGGCCAGGTAGCGAACCAGTTAGATGTTCTATTATATGCATAGAAGATACACGAAATGTAATCATATTGTGGTCACTAACTACTACTTACTGCTATGTATTTAAATAAAATACACCTTAACGGACAAACGTATTTTATATTTTTCACGACAGGTAATTGTTATAAATAAATTGTGCGCGCGACCATTGTTATTGTTCTTCTCCCGCGAGTGCCGGCGCGCTGTGTATCCAACCGGCAGGCCACGCCCCCGATGGTGACGTCGCTGCCAGGGCTTCCCGAGTGTCGGGCCGCATGTGGTGCTTGTTTATGTTCACCACAATATATATGTATATTTTTGAGTTTAACATGAGTTTTACATATAGAAATTTATAATAGAAAAGGTGATCACAAAAGTGGACTTATCCCTAGAAGAGATCTCTTCCAGCCACTCCATGATAGTGAGAATGAGATAGTGGCAACTTAATGGGCTGTAATAGTGCGATAAAAACAATAAAGAAAATCAAAACAGAAAATAAAATACCAATGAAAAATGTAATACCTAGGCAAATCATGCCCAAATACTACACATATGATACATAGATAACGCATATATAAATATGTATATAGAATATACACACATACACATAGATCAAATAAAGAATTATCTGTATATATGAAATTGGATGTTTGTATAAATTATGTAATCACTGAACGCCATTTGACCAATCACCATGAAAGTTGCCAAATATATATTTTTAGATTGGAGAAGGTTTTCATGCTATCCTCATTGTTGTAAGTCGCCACCACGTGGACGAAGTCGCGGGCAAAAGCTATATTGTATAGACTCAGGTATTACTTTGCGGAAATCCATGTCATGTGACGAATTCCTAAAATCTTTAGCTATTTACGCTCAAACTTCAAAAACCACCAATCGACACGCGTTTCGCCTTTCAAGCATCCTCAGAATATACCAGAGACCAGACTCGGTCAGCTAACCAGCACTGAATCCGATTCCGAGGAAAATAGCCAATGATTTTAGGAATTCATCACAAGCAGTACATAGACCAATAAAAATTAACGATTACAACGATAAAGTAAGGGTAGCCTGCACCAATTAGATTTGATATATCGCTTGCACCAACTATTAAGTCGTTGGCGCAAGCGAGATGTCAAATCCTTACGTCGAGGTAAAGTAGTTGGTGCAAGCCACCCTTAGAGTCGTAATATAAAATGCTCTTTAATCTTTAATCGTTTGCCTAATATTATATCTTGTAGACAGAGTACTTCATCACGTTATTATAGGCATAAAAACTACACTCACATATTTCCACATTACAATATTACTTAGAGTGAATTGTGAGCGCAAGTGTCACATCTTGCAAGAGTCATAAAATAACTCACTGTCAGCAAAAACTCACTTCTATTGCGGTTTTTAGGATTCTGTACCCAAAATGGCATAAATGGAAACGCAGTTTCTATCTGTCTGTAGTTTGTTTGTCCGTGTCTGTTCATCTTGATACTTTGCTGAGACAAAATTTGGCATACGAACGTAAGTTGGCAAATTGAAATTAGAAACGAGAAACATTAAATAAGCAATGCCGCGGCCAGCGCTGCCAAGAATATGAAGTGACGGCGCAAGTATGCTACTCTCTCTGAGAGTTTCATCTTCCTCATTTACGCCATTTGCGGCCGAAACTTTGGGACCCCGGGACCCCGAAGCCCATCGACTGGTTTCTGATATTTGTAATCGACTGGTCGAGGCTTCGGGAGACCGGGTGGCAGTTTCTTCCGCCAGCGAATCAGTTTGTCTATTCAATGCTGCCAGTCTACTGAGCACCTAAGTAATGACAGCTCTCTAAGCGGCAACTTTGAGGAAGTCTATTATTTAAGATAATGGTTAGTTTTAATTTGTAAATATTGACGTTAAGATATGTATGTACTGATTTATATCAATAAACTATAAAAAAAGTAATGGGTATTTTGAATGCTGTTCTATTTCCTTTGTATTAACTTCTTTTTTCTGCAAAATTCCTAAGAAATCTTAAGTATATGCGCGTCGAACATACTATTGACAATTTATTCAATTTATTTTTCTACACATTGAAGTGTTCCAAAGTTTAAATAATAATTGCTATAGCTTCAGTACATACGTTTGCGCGTTCATTCGTACGTATGTAGTTTAAAATCTATACATATAATAAAGCAGTAGAAACCGCGTCTCTGTAAATTAAATAAATTTATCAAATTATGAGTGTGAACGATAGAAATAGAGCAACAGAACACAGAAAACCATTTTTTTAAATTTTGGTCTGTCTGTGTCAATGTACACGTTAATCTCCGACAATATTGAACTTATTTTCTTTCGGTTTTCACAGACAGATTAAGCTGAACTCGGAGCAATATTTAGGTTAGATAAAATTTTGGTGAGTTGTTGTTTGGCGTAAGTACGCCAGTGGAGGTTTTTGAATTATTTAATTTAGTAAATTGAAGACCACGCGATCGAAGTCGTGGGAAATAGCTATTTATAATAAGAATATTCAAATAATTACACAAATTGTGTGACCCCTAACTAAACAGTAGTCTTGCTTCTGCGTGCTATTATTCGGAATAAGCAGCTGAAGACCAGTAGTAGTCGTAAATGTGTTAATGCTATTTTGGAAAGAGTATAGCTTGGCTTTGCGAAGGGATAATGTCCCTAATAACGAGTACAATCACGTAGTTTTCGTATCCACAGCGAAGTGCTGTCGACACAAAATTATACATGTATAATGTTATACTCACAATGTGAGCTTGTTTATTTCAAGAGGTGCATAAAGGGAAGAACACACGAATGTATGATGTGACAAATGTCACTGTAGTGTGCTAGATTTTATTACACTTATATTTTCATAACGGCATCATTAAGGCCAGATATTCCTAGGTATTGTACGAGCTGAGAGGGTGAGGCAAAGCCCAAGAATAGGATTGAGATTCGTAACGAAAAACGTGAGCTTTTAACATTACGACGACGAAAAATTATTTTTAAAATGTTTCTGTTAATTTAGAGAAATTGATAAAATAAAAAATAAAAAATGTAACTGACACATCATTTAATTAAATAATATTTTAGTTCATAATATTAAAAAAAAGCATGACTATCGCTTATCGCTCAAATGAACGAAAACTTCGAAACGAAAATTTTTTTGTTGGTTGTTAAATTATATATTAGTTAAATTATATATTAGTTAAATTATATATAGTGTTTTTGTAAATGTTATGATTTAATTATATTTTTTTCTGAGTTTATAGCTGCAGTAAAAGTGGCGACTTTTTATCGTCAAAATCGTATGTCACCCTACGGTATTTTGGACAACCTCGACAAAGATTTGTTGTCCGAGAGAGAAAACGGTTTTATAAAAAAATGCATAAACGATGGTAGTGATGAGCAAAGCAAGACCAAGAGCAAAACCTTAGCAGTTTTGGTCAAGGTTTTGGTCAAGCTTATCCGGTTTCGGTAAATTCATTGTACTATACACTATGATGTAACTGCAACATCATTGAAGGGGTCAGAACTGAAAGGTGACAATTTTTTTTTCTGAGCTGAAACTGATTTTAATCTTGATTGTTTTTTTAGAAAAAGCACAAGAAATTTTTTTTAAATAATTAAATATTAAAAGTAAAGTAAAGTCACATAAAGTGACTATAAAATTAATAAAAGAGCCAAAAAACATTTAAAAATACTTTAATTTTTAGTGAAATTGGTTGTATAAAATATTGTGTATAAATAATTTATAGTAATTTTTAATTGTTAAATACAATTTGTTTAAAAAAATATCTTGGAGCTAGATGGTACAGGTATACTTACCGAATCGAACTAAAGTAGATTTGACGTTCAGAAATACCTTGCAATTGGGTTTACTTGAATGAATTGATTTGACTTTGACTTTGATAACTGATTGAAGACCATGACAAACTTTTCAAGGGGATCCTACATTTTCGTGTAGGACTGTATTTGGTATTGGTCTTACATATTCTTGATCTTCGTCTCGTATATTCAGTTTTTCCATTGGAAATGGAAACATTGTATTAAAGACTTGCAATACCTAAACTGATTTTGCTTATAACTGTGACACGAGTTATCGAACCGTCACCGTAAGGTTGCGATATACCATCTGTTTCGGCAAGCTGGAGTCGATGGAGTAGTCCATCCTGAACTTGAAAAGTGGTATGTAATATTGCGCCAAATACAACTACACCGCCACTAACGTGTCGTTTCGATACTCGTCAGACCAAAGGCACACACCGCATAAGCTCCTTATTCTATATCCTATTGGCCCCAACGTTCGAGGTATTAATGAAGAAGACGATGTCTAAAAGCCGTGAAGAAGATGCTGTAACGATAAGGCCACAAAAACTGATAGTAATCGTCACATGTTACGTACGACCCGAGAAGCCCTCATATAAGTGAAATCTTCTAATTGGCCTTTAGTTATTTCAGGTTGTATGGTTTCCTGAATAAATAAAATATCAACACCAGTACATACTCGCCTCGGAATATCAAAAAATCGTACAAACATGTCATCAAGATGTGATTTTATTTAGCTTGTATTATATTACATGTTGATTAGTAACTTGCAGGTTATCGTTTAAATTATTACACTCCATCTTGTAATAGTGCCTCATAGACTGAGAGCAGAATGCAATAGCTCCAGCCTATCAATTAACAGGTTAGAATGGATTTAAAGTGTTAATCCTTACAGAATTAATGATAGAAATGATAAGATATGTGCCATGCTTCCGGTGAATTTTTTGCACCGTTAATATACTTATAAAGTAACAGCTTAAAATTACTGCCACAAATTAGCATTCACAAAGTTATATAAAAAACATTGGTGTGCCTCATTTAATCTTGAGGCAATGTTTTGGCACACTAACTTATATTGTCTATTTTTTGGCACGTTCATGTACCCTATAGAATAGAGTAACAGCTCCAAATTAGGACTAAATGAAAATGTATACTTTTTTCTATAACAAAATATAGGTGTGTCCTCAAAGCCTGTTACAAGTCTCTGGCACACCACTTTGTTTTCCTGAAACCAGAGTTCAAAAATTGATATCATACAATTCGGTTAGACCTTATGTGAAGAGAATAAAGTCAATTATAAAATGACACGTGACACGCAACTTTTAGAGCTTAGCATTGTTAACATTAAGTTGTAAGTACTATTTATTCCGAATGGAAAATTATGTACTTCACGATGTTTATGCACCTAGAGGCAGACTAACAGTCTTGGCCACCCTTGGCGCTGTAGAACCATCTGGCTCCTTATTAGGTTCATGGTTTACTGGGACATATGATAAGAATTTATTTTGCCACAATTTTTGCCACGATTAGCTGCCCCTAATATCTATCTTTCCGCCCTAGGCCCGATCCTAGTCAGCCTTATGGGAAATCTGCTTCTGTATGTAGGTACTTACATACATTTTGGAACATGAAAAAAGAAATAGTTTAATCAGAAATCACAGACGAACTACAATCAAAGTTAAACATATCAAACGGATAAATTCAATAGTTTACAAATCCTCTCATCGGTCTAGATTCGAAATGAATGTGAGACGGTGATTTGTTCCCTTAAATCAGTCGTGATGGAGCGACGCCATTTGTCCATCTGTTTGTTTTGCTCTTTTACTGTCGGCAGTTAAGTGCGAAAGCAATATATTCTTGTCCAAATTGGACGTGGAGTCCAAATAGGTTAGTCGACTGTTCTTAAAGCTGATTCGGTTTATGCATTGTATTAAAATGAATTAAAATATTAAACACAGCTGAGAAAAATATTAGAAATTCATTGAAAAATGTAATGACTTTTGTTCAAAGTCTTAAAATGGGAAGGATTTAGAGACAAGCTAGAGAGAGATGAGGCTACCGGACTGTAACGTTACAAATGATTGAAATGTTAACTACACTAATATTATAAAGAGAGTTTATTTATATGTGGAGGGTAATTTCCGAAGCCACGGCACCTATTTAATAATTTACATTACATTATTTCAGATAGACATAGGCTGTATTATGTGTTCAACCCGGGCGAAGGGGGGACGGGTCGCCAGTGTGTTATATTTGTAATGTATGTATTTCCAATAAATTTTTAATGTACTACTCTGTCAAAAAAGTACCGGGAAAAGATCAATAATACAGGAAATGTTAGTTATTCATCCAAATTTATTTTATCACCTTCAAAGTATGCTCCTTCAGAAACGATACACTTACGCCAACGAATAATCCAATCATCAAAACATTTTTTAAACGCTTTTTCCGGAATTGAGTTCAGTGCTCGCCGCGAATTCTCCTTTATGTCTTCTACCGAATGAAAACGGGTGCCACGAAGTGGTAATTTGAGTTTAGGAAAAAGAAAGAAGTCGGCTGGAGCCATATCTGGTGAATAAGGTGGTTGCTCGATGGTATTTGTTGAGTTTTTGGTCAAAAATTCGTTCACAATGATGGCCTTGTGCGATAACAATGCGTTTCATGAATGTTGGATCGGAATTGACTCGTTCTAGCATGTCCTCAGCGACTCTTATGCGATTGAGTTTTTGGAGAAAATTCTTTTGGGACTAGCCGAGCGGCAACGTGTTTCATACCCAAGTGATTATTTAAAATGGTACGGATCGACTCCTGAGACAGAAAGTTCGGTGGCTATCTCTCTCAAACTTGAATGAGGATTTTCAGTCACTATTTCCTTCACTTTTGCGATGTTAACTTCAGTTGCACTTTTCCTTCACTTTTGCGATGTTAACGAATAATCCAATCATCAAAACATTTTTTTAAACGCTTTTTCCGGAATTGAGTTCAGTGCTCGCCGCGAATTCTCCTTTATGTCTTCTACGGAATGAAAACGGGTGCCACGAAGTGGTAATTTGAGTTTAGGAAAAAGAAAGAATTCGGCTGGAGCCATATCTGGTGAATAAGGTGGTTGCTCGATGGTATTTGTTGAGTTTTTGGTCAAAAATTCGTTCACAATGATAGCCTTGTGCGAAGTCGCATTATCGTGGTGCAAAATCCAAGAATTTTCTTTCTACAAATTGGCCTTTTTCGTCGAATTTGCTCTCTTAAACGCCGCATAATGCCCAAATAATATTCTTTATTTACCGTTTGACCTTCCGGCAAGAATTCCGAGTGCACAACACCGCGATAGTTAAAGAAAACAGTCAACATTTTTTCGGTTTCGGTTCAGTTGGAAGGCGCCACTCCGAAGCTTGTTGACTAGTTTGCATGTCAAACTCGCAAACACACGTCTCGTCACCAGTAATAATGCGTTTCATGAATGTTGGATCGGAATTGACTCGTTCCAGCATGTCCTCAGCGACTCTTATGCGATTGAGTTTTTGGAGAAAATTCATGTCTTTTCGTTCATATCGTTTCGTTTCATACCCAAGTGATTATTTAAAATGGTACGGATTGACTCGTGAGACACAGAAAGTTCGGCGGCTATCTCTCTCAAACTTGAATGAGGATTTTCAGTCACTATTTCCTTCACTTTTGCGATGTTAACTTCAGTTGCAGACGTTGATGGCCTACCAGAGCGAGGCAAATCTTCCATCACATCTCGACCGCTTTTCAACGCTTTGTACCACTCATAAGCACGTGTTTTTGATAAAGTCGATTCACCGTAAGCCTTCTGTAACATTTTCAAACTCTTTGTTCGTTGTTTTTGTCCTTTATGAAATTCGCAATATACACTAGAATGATATAACTAAAAACAGCACTGTATTTAATCTAAATAACAGATGCAACTCAAACTACGCACCAAAATGGAAAACAGTTGTGCCAATCTAACAACAACAAAAAAACCAAAAAATTGAATTTGGAACCATAAACAAATCATCCATTCCCGATACTTTCTTGACTGAATGTATATCTTCAGAAAATTACAAAAAAATCCGAAAGGTCATTGTTATGAATTAAAAAAGTTTGAGCAAATCTAAAAACCTTGTCAGAAAACCTTAATAATAGCGTAAATAATAGGCGATTTTATCGCTAATGTGATCTCTTCCAGGAAAACTTAGAGTAGAGGAAAAATTATATGAAGTTGGCAAGCTTTAAACTGAAGTTAAGTACAAAAGTTGGCCTAATGTACGAAGTTCCGATACAACTTTGTAGCAATTTATTTTACGGATTTATTTTTTGATTATTGATGTTTGACGTGTGACTAAAAAATAAAAATTAAAAGTAAAAGTGTCGCGCCGGGCAGATTTTTTAAGTGTGCACTTGTATTCGATGTGCTCAATCAGAGATTACTGTACAAGTAAGATATGCTCTAGCCAGTTTTTCTTCATAGTTTTTCGTCGCGTCAGGTTATGTATAACGGCGATGCCAAAATGAGGGTAATATATTTCATCCGTCTGTATGTGGATATGTTAAGTAATATAAGGTGATTATGGTGTGAGTTGCTAGAAATCGTCACATAACGAAAAAGCGTTATGACCCGTCCATTTGACTCTCAGCGACTCTCTCTGTCTTTTTCCAACACATGGTGAAACGGGACCCGCTCGTCGCTCGGCGCTCGGTTCGTTAGCTCTATACATAGATCTTTGTGTCTCTATACCAATGTGTGAGCGGGCGCATATCGGGATTCCAGCAAACGAATAGCGTGCGCGGCCGGCTGTATAACCTCATTACTTTACACGAGAAAATTTTGTTAAAACTTATTTGTTTTTCGTTTTTGTTTTAAATCATATGTGAGTTTATTGTCTCATTATTGAAATTAAGTTTTAAGAAAAGAAACTGCAGCTAAGGAACATGTACCTGACGAGAGTCCCCAACCGGACACGATTTATTGTCATTTTTTCATTACCGCATTTTTTATTACTCTCAAATTGTTCAACCGACTGTCAGCGGACTTTTTTCCAACTATTTGTATACTTATATGAAAAGGGATGTTTGTATATTGTATGTAATCCCTAAATTCCAACGCCGTTTGACCGATCACCATGAAAGTTGAGACACGTATTTGTGTTTTCATGGAAAAAGTTTTTTGTGCTATCCCTTTGGTTGCATAAAATCAAATGTTCTCTCTCATTAAACGTTAAACCTCACTCACAGTTAAACTTGTTTTCTTTTAATGCATACATGCATACATATCCTCACGCTGTATCCCTAACAGGGTAGTCAGAGAGGAAGGAGCGCCAAGCGTCGCGGTTCTTACATACTTCTTTCGCTTCCTAAAATCTAATCATTCTCCTCACACATTTTTGCCTAGGTATGCGAGATTTTGACATTTCTATCTGCTAACACTGCCTATTTGATCTTCATACGTCAGCCTTGGCCTTCCTTGGCTTCTTTTACCACTCACTTTCTTTTAATTTTGTATTAATAACGTAAGTATCATATACAGTCCACTGAATTTTTACAGACGTATTTCATGAATTTAGTCTTAAATGTACAGATTAATTGCATCACTTTTATTATATGTATACATAAAGTACGAAATATGGCTGTAATATATAACATTTGAAAAGCAGGAAACGTTGGAATGCAGTAATCAGCAAAAATAATGGCTATTATTGTTGTATTTCTTCCGCAAATAAAATGCCGAGATTTCATCTACGACGCCATTGTAGTTCAGGAGTCTGCAGGAAATTTTGACAAAAAAACCTTCATTCATTTGCGCATAAAAACAATTTATCGTTTTGAATGCTCGAGTATTTGCTAACATCAAAAGCTGTTCTTTTACGAGTTTTGTAAAACGTACTTTATTGTTATGTTTAATGCATGGATGGGTTAAAACGAAAAAATATATTGAAACACTTTTGCTTGATCACTGGTAGTTTATTCAGTTATGGTTCCGTACAGCACAGTAAATAAAACCTTTTAAGATCACTCACTCTTCTATCCCTTTGTTACATCCGATTTATTCAGAAGCCAATGCGACATAAAAATACATAGTATAAACCTGTACAATTCTGTTATGTTAGTTAACATTTTAAATAGCATATTTAATAGAAATTTTTATTATGAATATACGAAATATACAGTGTTCCCTTTTTATCTCCTGAATTAGTAAATCGAAAACTTTAAAAATGTCAATACCTAATTTAGAAGTTTATAGGAAAATTGTAGCAAAATACTTTTTTTCTGTAACGCGGGTGAAACTCTGAACACTGGTAGATACTCAGCACCTTAGGGGTGAGACTGGATTATGTGAGGTTATTACAGAGTGAAAGCAAGTGGTAAAAGACGCCAAAAAACACTAAGGCTGACTTATGAAGATCAAATAGCGAGAGTGTTAGCTGACGGAAATGTCAAAAGAACTCGCATACCTAGACCAAAATATTGAAGAATGAAGAGATTTGAAGGAATGAAAGAAATATGTATGGATCACGAAGCTTGGGGCTCCGTCCTCTCTGACTACCCCATTAGGGATACAGCGTGAAGATGTATGATATATTACTCACTATAACTCCTGCGGTGGTCATCTGCGGCGCGTTGTCGAGGGGCTCTGTGATCTCCTACAGAACGCACCGGAGTCCCTATTGTGTTATGTTGAATTACTTCTAGGGGATAATAACCAGTGATCGGATAATCGGGCGCTAATATACCTAAACTTCATTTTTATAATACGAAAGAATAATATGAACATGCCTTTTAGAATCCCGGATCCCGGAATCGTTTGAAATTCCTGATTGCTAAAAATGTTACCTGCATACAAAATAGTTAGAACTCGTTGTGAAAACGATATATTTTCTTTGAATAATGCTTACATACCCTCTTGTACTTTCAAGACGGCTGTTCCTTGTTAAACTCTCATTGTAATTTTATTTAGATTCAAAAAGTCGATTCTAATGGAACTTTTAATTTACAATAAAAGTTTTTATGAAAACTGGATTTGTAACAGGCCAGCAATCTAAACTATGTATGGAATTGAAACAATTGTGATTTTATGTGTAGCACCATTTATTTTCGTACAAAAGCAAATTATAAAATCTTTCACAAAAAGTATTAAAAATTAAAGATGTACTTAAAAATTATACTACACAGAGTATAAGGTACGGTTATCCTTATTATTATTGTCTGATAGTTACAAGAGTGGTCTGAATTCATTTTAAGGATAGCTGTTCCTTACACCTGTTAATTAATTTGATCGTACGTTTCACGAAGTTAGCATTTCTGTGTCAGGCTGTTGTGAACATGAGGCAGAAACGTTAACGTCGTCATCGTCTGAGTCTACTTGCTTCGAAGTACTCTCACTTAGGACATTCATTGAGTTAAAATAAATAATCATAATTTTCTCTAGATTTTCAATTTTTAACCTATTTCTCTTAACATTTAAAAGCCACTTATATGTTGAAAATGACCTTTCAACATCCACGGAAGTAAGTGGCGCAAACTTGTAAAGATTAGCGTCACTTACTTCCATAGAGTTTAGGGATATTTCCCTGACTACGTCAAAATCGGAATTTCTATCCATGAGTTGTTCTAACTTATCTGTCAATTTATTATTTGATGTCCACTCAATTAGCGTTCTTACCTCGTCAAATATTTCGAATGCCTGGGATATGGACAAATCATATGTTTCCAACTTTTTTATTGCAATCTGAATAATTTTAAAATGCTCATCTATAAATTTTAGATCGAGTAACAAGTTTTTTTTAGTTAAAACATTTCTAACATGTTTGATGGAAATAGCTTCATTGCTATTTAACGAAGACATAACGTTAGAGATTTCATTAAAATATTTTGCATAATAAAATGCCGCCTCCAACCAAGTACCCCATCTAGTAATAACGGGTTGTGGAGGCAACTGTAAATCTGGATACATGTCCCTTAAAATTTTTTACTCTATTGGGAGATTTCAGAAACACTTTTTTTACATTTGATATAAGCGTATCCACGTCCTCGTAATCTAAACGTATTTTTTCTGTTAACCTATGCAATGCGTGAGCTAAACAAGTAAAATGCTTCATGTTAGGGAAAGTTTTGTTCAATATTTTGCCAGCAAGTATCATGTGCGCTACACTATCGGTGCACATCATAAGTAAGTTTTGAACTTTAGATTCAAATAAGTCTCCCCACAAATTCTTCAAGTATTCAATGACAAATTGAGATATTGATTGTCCATTCACAGCGTCTAGAGTCTTACAGGCCAACATATAAGTCTGTTTAGGTTCATCCTCAATTAATGGTTTTACTAAAAAATGCACCACATTAAAATCTGTAGTTTCATCTAATGAAATCCATAATTTACAATTATTTACATCGTCATGAGTACTTTTCATTTTAGCCTGGAAAATACGATTTAAATATGTTTTTCTCAATAAAGATTCACTAGGAATAGTACGATTTTGTTTGTAGTTACAAATATATTTTTGAAAAAAGTTTCGAAATGTGGGATTTTCTAGCTTTGACCAAGGTATGTTGCAGATTATCAGAAAATCTACAAAATAAAAATAAAAATCATTTGTTTGAAGATTCCGATGTTTCTGCGACTTTATGTGCCGATCAATATTTGTCTTCTTTGCCTTCATAGTAGTGTCACACTTACAGCAAAATATAGTTTTACTTGCTGCGTCGTAAATCATCTCAGGAATATCCCTTATCCATGATTGGGCAATGTCTTCGACTGGAATCGGGTCTGCCATTTTAATTTTACAAAAAGGATCGAGGACACAGCCAACCAAGATGCAGTAATCGCAGACTGAAATAAAAAAGGAATTCAAAATAACAAATCAATTTCGTTTTCATTTAGTTACGCATTATTCTAGATTATTTAGCGCAAATGGTAAATCATCGAACTACAGTGTTAACTGAAAAACAACTGAATGGTAATATAATGTATTTAAATAAGTATATTATCTTTTGCTATACAACTTTGGTGACACTGCAATTGCACCGTAGAAAATAAGAAGTAAACATTTCTTACCTTGCAAAAAAACAAATAATTCAAGCCAGGTCGCAGAGAGTGACGGAGTCCGTGATTCGTAGCATAAAGTTGTCGTTCCAAGTAAAACAGATATCCAGATAACTATGCAAATCAAAAACCGTGGGAACGCCAAGTCGTTAGATAAAGGAGCAAAACACAACACAACACCCGAACGCATGAATAGACAGACAAGCGACGAATGAACCTAAATATGCTTCGTAGCGTTATCGCAGCCGCATTTTTGCTCTAATTGCGTCATTTCTGTTGGTCGTCTAATTATGTTGGCCAGGTTATATTATTTGCTGTCTCACTCATTTACTTGCACTTTGCATTTAAACGAATAGATTTTGATAAAGTAATCTACTCATATGTAGACTAATGTTTTTGTGTTGCTTGCTTAGAAATATCAATAATTGAAAAATACAACTGAGAACTTTTTTAGCAGTTGGATGACAGTTTTTTTAGTTTGCAATTTTTTTACGGTGGTTTTGGACAATTCAGGTATTTTATGTCACTCGGGATGACCTAAGGATTCTAACAATACCACACACTTTTAAATCGGTTCAGGTATATCGGTTCAGGCATTTAGAAGTTATTGTAAAATAAACAAACGGACAAACATACGTATACATAAAAAATATTACAATCCTTTTTTTTGGCAGTCGTGTACTACAAGTAATATTTTTTAGTCTTCTATTCATATAAAATACAATAAATTAGTCGATTCGATCACTAAACTGTTAGATAAATAAATCAATTTCCACTACTTGACCACATTGTGCACATTATCATTTTTTATTTATTTTGAATAAAATAAAGATACTAAATCAAAATAACCATTGCTATAATTTCATTGAGTTACTTAATGAAATTGTTTTTACAAAATTGTTTAATCCCGGGAATCCGGGATTACTTATTAATTCAGGAAGGAATATCCATATTATTCTTTCAAGAAAAGAAGTTTAGGTATATAAGCGCCCGATTATCCGATCACTGGTAATAACAGAGCCCTACCCTAGAGCACCCTCTGTACCCTCCCAACGTCATGACAGTGCTGATTATATGCGCTGTCGTACTTCTCGGGGTCGCATGGACGCACGACCGGAGCCCCCATTCCTATCTATCCCAACTCTGAAGGCTTTTTAGCCGCCGCTAACGGCAGTCGCGGAACCTTGTAGCCAATTTTTTGGCCTTGGTTAAAGGGCTGATAGCAAAAGCTCTACCCTCCACTGGTTTAATTTTTTTAAATATTATTATTAACATATTTTTTCTGTAATCATGTAGCAAATAGCACTGTGGGACTTTTAGTCTTTTGATTTTTTGTTGTCTGGCTCCTAGGCTATACGTCCATTTACCCTTCCGCTCCAAATTCACCTGTTCGCGCAATAAACTGAACAAAGGCCCGAAAAGTCTGACTTACAGTGCTTGGTATTGTCTTACCGACCTTTGTTTCAGGGAATACTTCGGCACGGTTGCGATTTCGTCAAAGAATTTTTGTTTTAAATGCCGCTGTCTTGGTCTAATTTTTTGCGTTTTACTTATTTACGGAATTTTGTGTTAAGAACGTTATGTTGTCATATTATTATGTAGAGCGTTGGTGTGCCTATAGAACGTTTTTTTACGTTTTATAAACAGGTACAGTCCAATTTGCTGCAAGAAGATTGACCTATGACATTTTAGGGCTTCCCTTAAAACGAAAAACGGAATTATTATAAGAGCACTTATATCCCATGTGTCTGTTATGCTTGATTTTCTCAGAAAATACACAAACTAAATGAAACAAAATAAAATATTATTTAGTAAAATACATTTTTATTTCAATTCATTTAAATAAATTTTTCATGGAGAAGTTTTTTATGCCTCTGTTGTAAATTGCTGTTGTAAGGACGAAGTCGCGTGTAAAAGCTAGTTGATACATAAAAGGGGATATTTTCTAGAAGCTTGAATTATATTAATAGCACAAAGGTTGACCTTTTAATTTTATAAATAATTAATTAACTCTTAAGACTAACGTGTGTCGGCCCTTATGTGACATTATTAATAATTCTCTTTAATTAAAAGACATCATGTATAATGTGACGTAGTACACTTAATATATCTACTGAGCAGTTAACCTATCTGGATTAAGGTCTGCACACATTGATGTGTTAATAGCTACTTTTTAACAGCCTTCCAAAAAAAGGAGGAGGTTCTATGTTCGTCTGTATGTATTTTTTTTTATGTATATTATACCATACAAATAACTATAATATAAAATTTTACAGTTATTTAAGTCGGTACCAAATCGATTTTACTAAGTTTACTAGGTTGGTAGGCTTGACATCAACTTCAGTAACTGTTAAATTTTATTATATAGGTATTTGTATCATATTTGTAATGTTAAATATTATCTTAAATATTAGACTTCCTCAAAGCTGGCGCTTAGAAAGTCGTCATTGTTTAGGGTGCCCAGCAGACTGGTAGCATTACCTCATTGAATAGCCAAACTGATTCGTTGGCGAAAGAAACTGCCAGCCGGACAGTCTCCCGAAGCCTCGACGAGTCTATCAGAAATCGGTCGATGGACTTCGGGGCCCCAGGGTCCCAAAGTTTCGACTGCAAAGGGCGTAAATATGAAACTCTCAGAGAGAGTTGCATACTTACGCCGCTTCAAGTTCTGTTATTTTCATAATTGAGTTTTATTACTCAAGGATATTTTGTACTTTTTAATGTCTTTTTTTTTAATTAATCTATTATTTTTGTAGCGATATTTTTGTAGATTAAATATTATACCTATGATGACTTACGTTGACGACTAAAAACAGAATTTTTGTTCCCCTCTGTTCCATAAGGTAAAACGAATACGGAATTTTTTTTTCACATACCTTTTTAGTAGTATGCTGTTGAAAAAAATCTCTAAACAAAATATGTTTTCGAAGTTGTTAATTTGTGTCCCTCCGGTTTACAAATTGACAGTAATAAAGACCAAAGAACTTATCTTTTAATAAATACATTAATTAAAATTATGACGAACGCTGCAGCAATAGCATACTATTGTATTTTTACCAAACATATTTCGAAAAATTTTTAAATAAATTTTTTCGATAGCAAACTGTGAAATTTTAATAGCATTTTTTGCTACACAATGTTATCTAAAACTAACATTTAAAAACCAGTGACGCAAAATAACCTTAATCTACTTTTAGGAAACACAGCTACGAGTATTCTTGCTAACTCCAGCTTTCCAACAAAAAAAAACAACATGTAAAACGGTTCACCCGTTCAGTAGATTTTCGTGTTGAGGGTTTTTAATTTTATATTAAAGCTGTAATCGTATACGTACATCAGTTTAGTTTGATTGTACCTTTACAGAGATAATCTTTCTGTCTCCTTTGAGGTCTCTAAGTCGGTTATAATGGAGTCACAAAAAGCTTAGCAGTTAAATTTCTATTAATACCGTTCCATTGAGATGTTTTTGCTTTGTTTGCAGTATGATAGTGATTTAAACAGTGAATTCAGCATTTGTGATTTCTCGATGGGCGTAGCGCAATTTCGTTTCAATATTTGATGCGATAAGTGAATTCAGAGTCCACCTATGCAGCCCAGTGCAACCGAATTCGGCCATTACTCCCGCGCCCTATAACAATAAAGTTGTTTTTCACAGTTACGGTTTGATCATATTTTAGCGCGGAGAAACTTCAAAATTTATTTTTATGCACATACTAATTGTAATTTGCAAGAAAACTACATTAGTAATTAAAATACCGGTTTTAGAGATTTTAGATATCATAATTATCTATGCATTTTAGTAAAAATAATTTTAAAATTCTGCAGAATTTCGGTGATGCGACAGAATCTTAGTGTAAAATAGGGATTTTTCTTATTTTTTTTTTATCAAGCTTTTTTCGGAAATCGTGTTTCCGCGTTTAAGGATTTCGAGATAAAGAGTTGAAGTTGTATGTATCCAAATATCTGACTCTCGGTCTTCTTAGACATTGAGATCTCAGTCACCAAACACACCAAAGGTGGCGGCGGACTCTTATCGTTAGACGCACGGACATACATACCACTAACAGATATCGCCTTCCACTCGGCACGAAATGTTAAACTGAAACTAATATATGGCGTATAAGCTTATAATAGAAAGGGATGGGAATACACATATTTCGTCTCTGTCGGTATGCTCAATGTTTTAACACTGTTAGGATGTTTCATTTGACAGACATAAGATTTTTAAGTTTTATAATTATTTTATATTAATTGAAAAATTAATATAATTTATGTGAGATAGAGACTCTTTTGGGCGTAATGATACAATGCAGTACATAAAGTTGTAAAAGACTATATCGTGGCCACATCAACGTAATATCTATTAGTAGCTTTGTGGTAAGACGTGTTCACTTCGATTAGTGATGTAGTGACATCAATCTACGTATGTGGTAAATAAAAATCCTATCTTAAATTCGTCTTCTGTTCCAATATTTGTTCATTAATTAATTATTACGTTTCCTCTTAAATGCATATTTATCTAATCCATACTGAATTCTATATGCCCAAAATGTATAACACTCAATGTAGATTAACTTAATATTATTTAGGTGAATCAGAGTACCGACTGATTCATCAACGCCGAGCCACAGATTAAATAATGGTTACGCCGAGTCCAAACCACTGGCTGTATAGAAACTTGAAATTTTGCACAGAGGGTCTTTATATAGTACAGATTTACGCTAGTAACTAATTAATCTGTGGTAGAGGCGTCTGCTGAGGAGCGATTTCTGGAAATTAAACCACGAAAAGGTTGAAAGTTAAACTTAAATCAATTTATTTAAGTAAAGTCAATTCTATCTAACATATTCAGTCAAATTTGTTAAAAAAGAGTGTCGAAATAAGTATTAAAAAAGAATAATACCTACATATCTTCACATAGTACCAGAGATCACGTTTTATAGCCGGTAGCCAGGGAAGAAAAAAATAGGCAGACGCTGTGGGCCGCCGACATAAGTGAAAACTTAAAACTATGAAATAAGATGAAAATTATTTTGGGGTCTCAATGTACATATTTTACGTACAACCAGAAATAGTGTTATTACCCTAAATTTAAAATAAAATTCAATTTGCATGTTTAGGTTTTAAATGCAAAACTAAGGCTTTTTTTTAATTTTTCAATCCAAAATTTAGATAATTTAAGCTAATACTCGTATACAATAATTTTGCATTAGTATTGTACCATATTTTCAAAATTCAACACTTATTACAACACTTATAACAAAATTCAACAACATTAATATTGTACCATATTTTCAAAATTCAACACACAAATTTAATACAATTATACAATGTTAGAGAATTTTTAATTACACAATCTGCGGTAAAAATATTATCGAACAACTAGTTTGTTTTATCGCGCTAATAAGATTAAGGTACTATGAAGTACTCATTGCATGATGTATATAATGTTCTGTTCCGTTAGGGATACAATGGATGTATGTATGTATTTGTGAGCTTTCACAATAATCACAAATATAAAAAAATATATCGCACGTCGGTGACGTATGTCCATAGAAAAATCGCCCAAAGTGCCTATAAAAGTTTTTACTTCAATTATGCTTAAATTAAACCATAACTTTCTTTAAAAATCTTAAAAAAGAAATAATTAGAGGAGATAGAAAGGGGAGCCAAAGTATCAGTGAATACAAAATAAATTCTTGCGACGAACTTGTGATCAACAATCGGAGGGGTTCTCATGTAAAGAGGAATAGAATAGCTGCCCCGCAGTCATAAACTTAGTATACCATATACTGTCGTTTAGAGGAACATAGATCTCGTTGACGCGTGACAATTTTTAAATTGTCACGCAAATTTGTACTGACTCGGCATGTTGATGCCATAGCGCTGTGCAGCGTGATAACGCCACAGAGCTGTCGTTTACATCTCATGCCTTATACTAGTACTTACAGCTATTTATATCGGTGACAATTTCCATTGCAACGATGCAGATATTTCATTAGTAGATCGCGCACAAGGTTACGATTTGCTGTGTCAGAGTAATATCTGGCACATTACCTATGAAATGAATGATTCCCTAGATTATTGCGATATGTAACATCACAATCACATACAGAACACGTAACCATTATTTAAAAACACAGTACTTCTATAAACTAAAACAGGAATAACACAAAATAATATAATAAGTCAACAGTGTATTCCACAGCGTGATGACTTGTGACAACCTGTCATTCAAAAAGGGTTACAATTGTGTCTCGTTTGCTGTCCCTTTCCTACTCGTGCCACTATCATAAAAGATTACATTATCACTCGCACTCGTTATACGTCTATACGCTAGTATTTGTACTAAGTTTATGACCGCAGTAGCGCGACGATTGTTTTAAATTGGTAATTACGATGCCATGCGGTAAAATGACTTTTTGAAGCATAAATAGGGCCGCTAGCAATAGTTCTTACTTCACTGATTAATCAACAGAGGCAATAATGGCGATTGGCGACATTATATCATGCTCGATTTGACAAATCGATCGCGTAAGATTCGTCTATCGCTTACTGGCTGCAGTCACGTAATAATGTAGCGGGTTGGTACTTATGTATCCACTCGTGCGAAGTCGGAGTTTTTTTGTAATTCTTGCGAATGAAGTCGCATGCAAAAGTTAATTTTGTTATTAAATTTATATCAAAAACATGATATCTAAGTATTTGTAGTTATATTTCTGAACTTGTCTCGTAATAAGTTTTCAATTTGGTACTCGACAATGATCTTGGAGTTTTTATTTCATATACTCTTGAGACGAGAGTTCTTTGGTCGTTAATATGTTAAATTACATTATACTCGTACTAGTTTCTGCTCGCAACTTTGTCTGTGATATTTATGCAATAATTATTGTCTGGGACTGATCTTAACAAGATATCTGTTAAGATCACTCGCGCGCTTTTAGAGTTTATATATAAAGAGTTCAGTGGTACATACATACATACATATCCTCAAGCTGTATACCTAATGGGATAATCAGTCTTTACATACTTGTTTCACCTTCTGAAATTTCATCACTCTCATCTAGGTATACTCGGCAAAGGGTTCTTGTGACATTTCCGTTCGCAAACACTGGTTATTTGATCTTCACAGATCAACTTTGGTTTTCCTATCTTATTAATAAATAAGCGTAATAATATAACCTACCCTATTATGTAATAGAGAGCCTTTGTTCAGTGAAGCTCGAACAAACCGATAACAATACGGACAAATATTCTTAAAATGTATCATCTATCTAGATTTTGTTTTAATATTTTCACGACACAGTTGTAAATATTTTAATACTGTTTTAAAAGCCTGACCAGAAATATACGAGAGCTGTCATGACACTCGTTGTCGCTGTCACTCGTTTTTCGCATATTTCTTCCGACAGCGCTTGCTATAATATACAACTTAATTGGAAGAAAAGTTTATTGCAATCTTTAACCGACTTCAAAAAAAGGAGGAGCTTCTATGTATGTCTGCATATTTTTTTTTATGTGTGTTCACCGACAACTTCGTCAATTGTAGATCGATTTCAAAAACGTTTATTTTGTTTAAAACTTACTTTCGAGGTGATTCCATTTAAATTTCACCAGTATTAGAACTTAGACTTCGAAGATACACCAAATAACACTAAATAACGCGACCTCCATTTATATTGTTATAACCTCCATTTATATTGATGACTCTCTTGTTAATCGTTGCGCTCCTGAATTAGAAAGAAGTTAATTGAAGACCCGCACTAGATATTTAATTAGGCCAACATCACACAAAAGGGAGAAATAAAAAAAATTTAAGACAAAAATTAAACCGCCTTAAAAAAACATGGGAAGGTACAAAATAACTTTACTAACTCGAGTACAATAAAAATAAGTTTATAAATACGACAAACATACCTATATAATTAAATTTGACAGTTATTGAAGTCGGTGCTAAATCAATATGCAACAACAAAAAGTTTATTAGTTTGGTAGGTTTGGTACCGACTTCAGTAACTGACCAATTATACTGACTTTACAAAAATATACAATTATTAACTGAATACTTGTAAAAATTCACATTTAGTCAGGATGTATTTGTGAGTTTGTGACGGAAATATCAAAAGGCCTCGCATGCTTTTAGGCGAAAATGTGAGAGGAGAACGATGAGATTTGAGGAAGCGAAACGAGTACGTAAGAACTGCGACTTTTGGTGCTCTGTCCTCTCTGACTGTTCCGTTAGGGATACAATGGATGTATGTATGTATTTGTGAGCTTTCAGTTGATTCTGTTACGCGTTGGATATATATTTTTTTTTATAAAAGAGGGGGCAAACGAGCAATCGGGTCACCTGATGGAGAACAAACCGCTGCCCACGGACACCCGCAACGTCCGGAGAATCATATTCATCAATCATCAAAGGAGGGGCAGGGGGTAATTGGCCATCGGCACTCTCACTCACCGAACGAAACACAACAGCAATAGATGCTGTTATTTCACGCCGATATTCTGTGAGAGAGTGTTATTTCACCGGGCGAGCCGGTCCTATATTCGTGCTGCAATGCAGCATAGAAAATATACACAAAGTTCTCTTTAAATGTCTGTAATATGGTATGTATGTATGTAACGCTTTGATTTCTATTATATAGATACACTTATTACAACGTTATGTCATGTTATTACAACGTTATATCCATTACAACTCTTTACAAATTACTTCGATTCGTGTTTCTCAAAGCTCACAGATAATCCAATTAAACAGTTTAATACTGAAATCATCTAATTTAATCCGTTAGTCCTCTTTGTTGAAAGGGGTGGGGGGCGACAAATTCAGATGTACGAAATGTGTACGTCTGCGCATGCGTTAGTCATGAGAAAAAGGTCTTAGAAACGTCATTGCCGTGACAAAAAATCCTCTGATTTACACAAAAAAAATATTTCAGTAGTCAGCGATTCGAGTTCATACATATCACATTGTTATATGTAATGACAGACTGCCAAGATATGCAAAATAAAATTAGACTGAGACAAAACTTTTATTTCTTTCCTGCATTCGGACATTCTTCCATTGTCCATAGATATCTAAGACCATGTACATACCATATGTATACACCATATTATGTACACGCCATAGACGACATATCCTTAACAGACACGGTCACGGTCAGGCACATGGTTAGTTTTTTCTTTTATTTGTATTTATAATTCATTATAAAATGATATTCCTTGTTCTTCTACGACCTGTTTTATTTTGTCATATTTTTTCCTTATAATGGGAGACACTGGTGTGAGCGAGCCTTTACAATCACTAAGCAGATGCTTCCAATTAAATTGTAATAAAATTTACTTCACGTATTTTATGATAAAACATAGATTAATAATGCATATAAGTACATTGCACTTAAGCAATGGAAATAAATTAAAAACTAACTTCATTTTACATTGTAAGTGTACCACACCGCATAATAAATAATGTAACATACTGTTGCGTTGATTAAGAACACAGACTCGTATATTCACTTTTACATTTATTTCTCAATAATTAATAACAAATTACAAACTATAACACGTTATCACGAATAGCCGACGATGAACAATCAACAGCTAAAGCCGCAGAATGACAAAGAATGATCCATATCTTAGCACGCATTGACTTATATAGACTTGCTGACGTCACTTCTCCCACGCTTTGGCGACAACAGATGTGGCAGGCAGGATGTGATGTCAGCTAGGCATACCCGGTGAAAGTGACGTCTTCTTGCTCCGTTACAATACCAAAAAACGGACATATGTAAACCCTACAGATTTAGAAATTCTGGTTACCGTATGGATACAGGGTTCTGGACACGAATATAAATAGGTAAAGACAAAACCGTTCAGTACCTTTTTTCTTTTGTTTGTCGACCGAATTTCTTTTTTTGTTTAGTGAAGAGCTTTTACCAATTAGAAAATTTTGAAATTTTGGAAACAGTTATATTAATACGTGAACCGAAAACTTCAGATCATTTACGAATATGGGCGCACACGGAGGAGATTTGGCATAGTTTTATGTTCATATTGTCGATACCAAAAAGACTACCAATGTCAAAGTGACAATAGTTTGTGATATATGTAACCTCCTTGAATCAAATAGTCGTACTGAGCATAAGTTTTCGCCAAAGAGTATTATAGTATTTCTATATAAGTTTATAGTAAATATAAAAATAAACAGACGACCTCTAGTTCTATTAATTATGCATCTGTAAACATGTTAATACTATAAAATATTTAAAGAGGATTTAGTTTTATTTTGTTACTGTTTTGTTATGTATTTCATAAACGGCGTAATATGTTAAAACGCTTTAATATTCGAGTATAGTTCTGGGTATACGATTTAATATAAATATTTTTGAGGAGCGATAAGTGATCCTTTTATCTGCCCAGATAACGGAAAGCTTTTGAGATAAATGGGCATCGAATTTTGTACAAGTCATTTGCTTTTGTAATCGATTTAGAAAGTATCGATTATAATGAGTTTTCGAGGACCGGGTGGGTAAGGTAGGCGTTTTGAGGACAGCGGCTTTTGGATTGGCTTTCGCTTTATGTAATTGCTGGAATTAATTGCCTTTGTTTCCATATCCTAATGGTTTCAAAGCTATTAATTTGGAAGTTGTTGTAATATTAATCAATTAAAACAATTAGAATTTTCTATAAATAGTTTAATCAAATAGTGTTAGCTGTCGGAAATGTCAAAATCACTCGCATATCTAGGCGGAAGTGTGTGTGGAGAAATTAGATCTGAGGAGGTGAAAGAAGTACGTTAGGACCGCGAAGCTTGACGCTCCATTTTCTCTGACTACCCATTTATAGCGTGTGAATATGTGTTGTGTTCTGCTATACTTAGATTAAAAAAAAAATAGAGCAACAGAACCGAAAAGTTAAGCATTCGCAAGTAAGTGAATTCACTTACTTGTCACGTCATTCTAACAAAGGCGGTCACATTCACATAGTTTTCGTGCAATTCGTATTTACGCCTAATACGTCAAATTCAAACTCAGAAACATAAAAATTTGATTAAAGAACGTAAATAAAATCGATGGAGTAACAGATCATACCTTAAACATCATTCTAAATTGTTATTATTCAAAATAAAACTTAAATTAAAACTATAGAAAATAATTTGTTCAGTGATGCCATATTCTACCCAGTTTTATATTTTATTTTTTAAAGTACTTAAATATTATTATGCATTAAAACCAGATATTTCCAGATAATGAACGAGTTGAGAAATGTGACAGGGGTCAAGAAATAGGGTAGAGATTCATAAGGCAGAATGAAAGCTCACAATGTGTTTTAAAATGTTTAAAAATGATGAACTCAACAGAATATGTAATTGATAAATCATTTAATTGATATTTAGTTCATATTTAAAATGAAAAACGTATAGTTATCGCTAACATAAACGAGAACTTCGGAACGAAACTTTTTTTCGGCTATTAAACTGTATAATTTATTTGTAATTAAATATCGCCGTATCCCTAACGGGGTAGTCGGAGAGGACGTAGCGCCAACCGCCGCGGTCCTTATATACTCCCTTTGCTTCTTGAAATCTCATCATTCTCTTCACACACTTTCGCGTAGGTAGTGCTTTTGTACTTTTTTTTATCTAAGCCTATGTATAGTTTAAGAAAAAATCTTAATCTTTAAAGTAATAATATATCCTTATCGAGCAGTGAGTCTAGACGAGATGATGATGACATAATAAGAGAATAAAAACCAACCAATTGAGTGTTGGAACACGCACAATGAAGTAAGTGCAGTTCCGTCGGTACATATAAAATTCACCGGAAGCAAATGGAAGTTTGTATTTGTTTTTTTTCGTAGCGGTTCTTTATTTACTATTATTTATTTTTCTATCTTATTATTCTATTATATATATATTCTATATTTTTCTATCTTTCTAACGGCGGTTCCTAGTCTTCGTAGTCGCCCTCGAAGTAGGTACTCGTAGTAGTCACCGAAGTTACACATTTCACTCAATAACAACGTTCCCGAATCGCAGAGTTCTTCTATCCAAGGTCGTCGCAGTAGTCGTCGTAGTGGTCTATGTAATTCGCCTCGATATATCGCTTCGATCGATAGTTGAGAAAACACTGACTCGGCGGCGGATACGGCGCTCTATTTATAGTCCGATAAAAATAAGGGTGGAAACTTTTAGAGTAAACCCAAATGGTAGAAATATTAATGCATAGAAATAAAGAGGGTGGAACTTTCTAGTTAATTACGCTTGCTAACAATAATTCGACATTGTTCTCGACGCCGCCTGTTTGCGATGACGTGTTATAGGTATATGACACGTCATCGCTCGGGAATATTCTAGGTGCAACTTTGTTTTTCTTTCTTAATTTGACTTATACCATTCGATAGTAGGCCTTAAACCTAGCAATGCGTTTTTAGGTCATAACTCTGCAAAGCCTAGGTCTCCAGATATGAGCACTAAAAGTTACGTTTTTAGTTCCATTAAAAATCGACCTTATTCCTTAAGCATAAGGTCTAACCGTAACATTGCCCCCCTCTTAGTCATGCTCGTCCCGAGCATGATTGGAACCATGATAGCGAGCTAGGCGATTCACGTGGACGATCTTTAGTTTTCCTCTAGGCTCCTTCTTGATCCGATAAGTAACGTCATTTATTCTCGTTATCACCGTATATGGTCCATCCCATCTGGCCTGAAATTTAGGAGATTTCCCTTTTCTCCTAATGGGATTATGCAATCACACTAAGGCTCCTTCTTCAAATCCCATTACATTTGCTCTACGGTCATAGCGAGTTTTCATACTTTCACTGATTTTCAAACTACTTTTTCTTACAAGTTCATGGACGTCATCTAGTTTTTGCTGTAGATCGGACACGTAATCAGTAGTTGGCTTTGGAGCGTCAGGTGGTATTCCGGTTAAAGCATCAACTGGTAGTCGTATCTCTCGTCAAAAATTTATCCTAGATGGTGTAAAATTTGTGCTATCGTGTACAGCGGAGCGGTAAGACATATAAAAAGAGCGGAATGTATTGGTCCCAATCCCTTTGATGTTCTTCCACTACTTTGGCCAGGTGATTCTCCAACGTCTGGTTAAATCTCTCGACCATTCCATCAGATTGCGGATGATCTGGAGTCGTACGCGTTTTGTGTATCTCAAGTAGTTGGCAAACTTCTTGGAATAATGCTGACTCGAAATTTCTACCCTGATCAGTATGCAACTCCAAAGGTATGCCAAACCGACAAAATACCTCCTGAACATGCTTTTTGGCAACTGTATGAGCTTCCTGATTGGGTACAGAAAACGCTTCTGGCCATTTACTGAAATAGTCTTGCAGGACGACGGTCCAGCTACGTTGACTACAACTCTTTCCCAAGGCGCTCCCACGTTATACAATTTCAGCTGGCCTCTGGTTCTTGTTTGTGGCCCTTTTACTGAAGAGCAAGCTGTACATTTCCTACACCAGTCCTCCATATCCTCGCGGTACCGCACCCAGTAAAATATCCTCCTCACCTTGTCCAAGGTTTTCTTTACGCCTAGATGTCCTCCCGATACTCCATCATGAATTTGACGTAACACCGACGCTGCTTTCCCTCGGGGGACTACGACCTGCATGGTAACCTCTTGTTCACTGGGCGACTCCCATTTCCTATGAAGAACTCCATTATGTACCACCAGACTGTCCCATTGAGCCCGGTAACTTTTCGTAATTGGGCTGAACTCCGACACTTCTCTCCAAGCTGGCTTATACGTTGCTTCCACTCTATTATGCACTTCAAGTCGCTGTCTTCTTTTTGTGCATCCTCCACGGCTTCGTCGCTACACTTGTCATCTAAAGCATCTACTCTTATTACCCGTATGTTCTTTTGAACTTCCTGTCTCGAACAATGCCGACAAGATTCTTCGCGAGGTCGTCCGGATAAAGCATCAGCATTAGAATGTGCTTTTCCTCTCCGATGTTCAACCACAAAGTCGAATTCTTGCAGCTGTTTCAATCATCTCGCCACCTGTCCCTCTGAGTTCTTGAACTGAAGAAGCCATTGTAAAGCAGCGTGGTCAGTACGAAGAGTAAACTGTCTTCCGATTAAATACTTCTTAAAGTATTGCAAGGTCTTAAAAACAGCTAGAAGTTCCCGGCGAGTAACGCAGTAGTTTCTTTCTGGTTTCGAAAGACATTTGCTGAAATAGGCAATGACAACCTGCTGTTCTCCTTGTTTTTAAGATAGAATTCCTCCAATGCCGACATTGCTGGCGTCCGTGTCTACAACAAAATGTCCCTCTCTAGTAGGGTAGCCCAGTATAGAAAGAAAGAAAGAACGATATAGGAGCCTCACACAGATGCTGCTTAAGTAATGCTGCTTAAGAATGCTTCTTCATATTCAGGATTCTACTCAAATTGGCACTTGTCTTCTGTCAACCGATGTAAGGGCTTCGCTACTTCAGAGAAATTCCTGACGAATCGGCGGTAATACGCACAAAGTCCCAAGTGAGAGCGCACGGCGGTTTTGTCAGAAGGAGTCGGACACTCTTGGACAGTTCTTATTTTCTCTGGATCCGTTCGAATTCCCTGTGCCGAGATGATGTGCCCTAGGTATCCTAGCTCCCTCTGGAACAACGTGCATTTCTTAGGACATTAAATTACATAAATCACTTATTCACTTGGATCAAACACTCGCACAGAGCAGAGATTGTCGCCAAAGAGTTTGTGTTAGATGATTATATTTACGGTCGAATTTCGACCACCTCTAGTGTGATTAAAACGGTGTACATAGTTATTACTACAAAACGAACATGCGTTTAGGTATTATTGCAGTTCATTATACAAACACGGAATAAACCACCTCACCGTCATCCAGTCAGTGCGAAATTCTTGAAAATTTAATTTTGATACTTGATAACACGTCCTTAAATTATCTAAACCTGGTAACTGGTTGTCAAGTGTATTGTATTCATTTAAATTCTTAGTATAGGTTCCCACTGTGAAAACCAGTTACTTTTGCGGTCGCTGAGCGTATAACCGAAAATACCATATATCTCAAAACTTACGTGTCTTTTGTTATCTTTTGTGTTATCTTTTGCGTGTGGTAGAGCCATGCTGTATTGCAGCACGAAATGGGGCCAGCTCGCCCGGTGAAATGACACCATATCGGCGTGAAATAACAGCAACTAGTGCTGTTGTGTTTCGTTCCGTGAGTGAGAGTGCCGTGGCCAATTACCCTCTCCCCCTCCTTTGATGATTAATGAATATGATTCTCCGGACGTTGGGGGTGTCCGTGGGCAGCAGTTTGTTCTCCATCAGGTGATTCGCTTGCTCGTTTGCCCCCTCTTTTGTAAAAAAAAATATATATCCAACGCGTAACAGAATCAACTGAAAGCTCACAAATACATACATACATCCGTTGTATCCCTAACGGAGCAGTCAGAGAGGACGGAGCACCAAACGTCGCAGTCCTTACTAGTTATGAGAGCCAGCGACAATAATCGTGGTAGTGTTCGCAACGTCAGATGAAGCGTCTGTAGGTAGTATCAGTCCGCCTCTACAACTTTTTCCTCTGACGTTTCTCTCCAAACCTTCGGCAGAGCGCGCTAGAGCGCGTTTCAATCGATATAAGATTGATATTCATCAAGAGTGTTCGCGATGTCAGAAAATCATTTTATTCCATTGAGGAGGGTCCAATAACCACAAAAATCACATTTTCGGACAAATTCCCCTGATCAAAAACTTACGCGAGAGCGCCGAAAATTCGCAGGGCAAAAATTCATAAAAAGTTTTTGCAACGGATAAAATTAGACTAAATCGATTTGTATTCATTTAGAAATCCCAGGAAAATAAATTTCTGCCAAATCAGATTTCACCAATTTTGGCATTTTCCATGTAAAGTGTGGGGGCTCGCAGATTCCGTGTAGTAGCGTAGAGGGGACAATTTGTTTACGTTAATATTTACAAACTTAAAAATAAGCATTATGTTATTAATACACCATTGATACTGAGATATACGAAATAGATGTTATTGCTTAAGGTACCCAGCAGACTGGCAGCATTACTTCTTTGAATAGCCAAACTGATTCTTTGGCGGAAGAAGCTGCCAGCCCGACGGTCTCCGAAGCTTCGATCAGTCGCTTACAAATATCAGAAACCAGTCGATGGGCCTTGGGTCCCCAAGGTATCAAAGTAAATTTATTATTATTAATTTATTTATGAAAGGACCATTGTGAAACATAGTAGAGTAAAAACAAAAAAAAGTAGTAAAAGTGCTTTCAGTTCTTTAGATTTAAGACGCTGATTAAAATCTAATACGTATATCTTGCGAAGCATCCCTTTCTTGCAAAATTCCTCGCTATAAGCGTATGCTTGTATCAAAGGGAATTCACGACAGCTCGGTAATGAGATCTGAATTCGACTCATTGTCTCGTAATTCCTGTATTCATTGCCACGCACGACTCAATCCCTTTTATGAGACAGGGTTTTATTACACATTGTTCATGTTTATTTTCACAGTGATGGTTGAAGTCAGTAAAGCAATCGTTCATAGCATTTAACGACTACAGATTAGTATTTCACGGTTTAGGAAACTTTACTGTCATACATTAACATTATGATCTAAATGTTGTGTAGGTAAGTATTGTAAAAGCGTTCGTAATGTACTGGTGCTTAGATGTTTGATAGTATTGTAAAAGCGTCCATAACGTCGACTAACTAACTAGTCTGTGGTAACATAATGATGTTTCAGTACTTGATACGATTTCTATTGTTTAAATAGGGACATTCTATATAAAGTAAATGACTCGTTGTATAAATATCATTTACTTACATAAAATTCGATACAGTTTTTATAAAACTAAACGATGTGCAACGATAACTTTCTCGTGCGGGTGATGTGTAGTAAGAATGACACGAAGGGAGCGCCGGTCTGGAAGCCGAGGTGAGGAGCGAGGGGGTGGGGCGTTGCTTATCAGTCATAATATATACTCAACATGCCCCCTGCCGTTGAAAGACAAGTCTTTCAACCTATGTTTCTCCTACAGGCAGAGGGCATATCCTATTGAAAGCACGTCGAATCACACCTTTAGCCGTTTCGATATCTGCTACTTGACTAATGCCATCAGTGCCAAGGTAGGTTTTTAAGATACGTCCACGACTCCATTTTATGGGAGGAACAGAATTCTGGCAAAGCGGTAAGAGGTTGTCCCACCAGAAAGTGTTCCGGCATTATGGATGTGAAGTCATGTGGGTCAGTCGATAAGGAAGTTAGAGGATTTGAGTGGTAAGAAAAGAATTTTTGGTCAGATCGCTCACAAGCTCCAAATGTTTGGATTCAGTGGTGAGGCAAACAAATACTCCAATGTATAGTTTTATTGTACTACTTTCACGATCCCTTCTATTTAACGCTATTATAGGACCTGCATAATCCATCCCGGTAACTTGAAAAGGATAACATACTTGGAGTCGCTGTTCAGACAAATTACCCATGATAGGGTTTACAGTGCGTGCGTTCATGCGCAAACACCTTAAGCAATTGTGCACGACCTGTTTGGATAAATTGCGCCCACCGATCGGCCATAATTGTTTTCTGATTGATAATAACAATAATTGAGGGTTAGCGTGCATGAAATGTATGTGTTTATATTCAAATATTAGTTCCTGCGAGCAGGAACAAAATTTCTTTAAAGTTTTAAAGATACGAGCAGTCGTATTTCGAAATTTCTACAGTAATGACTCAAAGCGATCTTGCGTTACGTAACGCCCACTATTGGACTATTTCCAGGGGAAAATCACGATTGTAGACCCAATGTTACAATTATTTCGGAAGTTTACAAATCTCATTTTTACTAGAATTTCGAAACACTCTAAAAACTGAGAACCACTGAATGTCCGTGTATATATGTTTTCTCTTCATATTCTCAATTTATTCTGTTATTTTTTTAACCGCCTTCAAAAAAAGGAGCAGGTTCTCAATTCGGTTATATGTTTTTTTTTGTGTTTGATATCACATAATCTCGTTATTTATAAACTAATTTGGAAAATTATTTTTTATTTGCAACGATACACTTCCAGATTGATCTCATTTAAATTTCATTGGTATTGAAGCTTGGGTTTCGAAGATACACCGAATAACACCAAATAACGCGAATTGGTTATAATCTTTATTCATTTATATTGATGATGATTCTCTTGTATGTCATTGTGCTCCAGAATTACAAAAGAAGATAATTGTAGACCTGCTCTAGATATTTATTTCACTCCAAGGTCACTCAAAAGGGAGAAATAAAAAAAAAGTAATAAAAAAATTAAACCGACTAATAAAAATACTGAAAAGTATGAAATAACTATCCTTTACTAATCAAAACTTAAGTACAAAAATAACTTTATAAATACGATACAAATATCCATACAATTAAATTTGTCGGTTATTGAAAACGGTGCCAAGTCAATGTGCAACAACAGAAAGTCTATTAGTTTAGTAGGCTTGGCACCAACTTCAGTCACTCTCAAATGTAATTATTTGCGTATTTGTATCGTGTTTGTAAAATTATTTTTGTATTTAAGTTTTGATTAGTAAAGGATAATTATTTCGTACTTTTCAGTGTTTTTGTTGAAGTCGGTTTAATTTTTTCATTAAATTTTTTTGTTTTTAATAATCTGTTGTTATTGCTTTTCATCTTCACTTCCGATTTTTCGTGTGCTTTCCAATCTTTTAGCGTCATATATTTACCTGCTAAATCTTGCAATTGGCTTTGATTTAAAGGTATATATTTAAATTTTAGTTTTTAGGATTTCCTGAATAAATAAATAAACAAATAAAATAGATACATCGGAGTGTAATCGATAGGAGTTTGTCTTCTGTGGCTCTGCTTCCGATTCAATCCATTTAATACATCTTGTATCAACTATAATTTGAAAAAATGTACGAATGTGCAAACAATGAGTAATGTTTAATGGATTATTTTACATAAATAATGGATTTATGTAAAATAATAAATTAGTCAATACAATATATTTTATAAATGGAAACGTACAATTACATAAATGGGAAGTTAATAAAAGTGCCTAAATTTTATCAAGCAAGGCCAAGGGTGATTTACGAAGATCAAATAGTCGAGTGTCAGCTGACAGAATGTCAGAAGCACCTGCATACCTAGACGAAAATGTGTGAGGAAAATGATGCGATTCGTGGACGCGAAAGAAGTATGTAAGGACCGCGAAGCTTGGCGCTCCATACCCTCTGACTACCCCGTTAGAGATACAGCGTGAAGATATGTATGTACGTGTAACTTTTAACGACAGACTTATGTATGTGTGGTTAGCATAAGATAACCTGTCACACCTGAAAACCCAGGTGAGATAATAAGGCTACAAGGTAGTGGTTCGCGCTATTGTGGTACGGATTGTCGTTGGTTCCCTGAGAAGTGCTTTGGCTCAGCGTAAGGGGGGTTCCAGTGCGATCAATAGAAGAATCCGAAGCCCCAGTCTCTTCCCAAGGGGGTTAGGTACCTATGTGCAAATTTCTCTTACGTAACCAAAAAAAAAGGTACCATACTTTTACTGTAAAGTTTGATGTACAAAGAATTTTAAGTTAGCTTAACTTTTATACAAAAATTGAAGTGATTATTACATGGCATTCATAGAAGCGATACTGAATTTTTATGACAAAAGGATTCTCATCCGATTCTATATAATCCATATTGGACTGTACAAATGATTTCATGCGAAGGGCTCGCTCGACCGCAAATGGTACTGAGGGAGATAAATGGTAGAAAGTATTTTTCGCAGCCGTGAAATTAGTTTCGTTTAGAAAATTCGTCGATGTGGAGTTTGATACGACGGTATGTATGTAGCTTTGTATGTTATTACTATACTAGCGACCCGCTCCGGATTCGTTCCGGGACTTAATGACGAGATTCCCATATTTCTCTACTTTTAAACTAAAATGTGATTAATATGCTACATAAATATAAACTTTCCTCCTTTAATATTCTAAATGTGAACCAAATTGAAAGATGTTTCATTTCTGGCCATCACTATTAATAAAACGTAATGACGGTTGGACAACTACTACTTTATTTTTTATATTTTACATTAGGTAGGTTATTTTATCTATGACTAACGACCTCTCGTAAAAAAATAATGTAGAACCAGTATAAAAAGAACTTAAACTTCCAAGACGCCCATCGATCTCAAGAACTTACAATGCTTTCTAGCACAAAGACTTTTAGTTAATATGTCAGCAGGCATATCAAAAGTTGACACATATTCGACTTTAACCTTATTCTTCGCCACATATTCTCTTATAAAATGATGACGAACGTCAATGTGTTTGGTTCGTTTATGAAATAACGGATTTGCATCTAATTTTAAAGAACTTTGGTTATCGCTATACAAACTTATTGGTACGCTGCTATCCAATACACCCATTTCATTCATGAAATGTTTTAAATAAATGGCTTCCTTACTAGCTTCGGATAAGGCCATGTACTCGGCTTCAATGCTAGACAATGCCACAGTTCTTTGCTTTTTAGATTCATAGCTTATTACGCATCCCGACAGAATAAAACAGTACCCAGTATATGACCTTCTGTCCATAGCACACGATGCCCAGTCGGCATCAACATAGCCAAGTAATTTACTATCAGTCTTTTTAAAAACCAGACTATACTTTTTAGTTTTCTTTAAATATCTTAACAACCTTTTTAAATGTTTCCAGTGGATATCATTAAAACGTATTATACTGATTCAAGAAACGGACACTGAAAGCAATATCTGGTCTTGTTAGTACTGATAGATACATCAAACATCCAATCAACTGCTGATATGGATATATCTCATTACGTTGCTTACTCAGATCCTTTTTTAACTTCAGGTTTGTTTCCATAGGAGTATCTGAGGTTTTACAATTACTCATATTAAATTCTTCTAATATGGTATCTATAAATTGTTCTTGGCTAACAGTAATACAATCTTTTTTAACTTTTACATTCATACTGAGACACTGCGTTATCTTTCCTAAATCGTTTATTTTGAATTCACACTCTAATACATTTTTTAAATGTTTATATATAGTTTCGCAGTTGTAAAAAACGAAAAAGTCATCTACAAATAATGCAATAAATACCTTTACATTATCATAACATTTTATGAAAAGACATGGTTCATAATTTGACTTTAGAAAACCTAATTTTAACAAACTTTTTTCTACTCTTGTGTACCAAGCTCTGGCAGACTGTTTCAAACCATAAATTGCTTTTTTTAGTTTTAGCACTTTGTTTTCACAATTAACAAAATCAGAATTCTCTGGTATCTCCATAAATACACATTCATTAATATAACCATTGAGAAATGCTGTAGGGACATCTAAGTGATTTATTTTGAGATCAAGTTGTACACTTAAAGCAAATAATAGTCGCAATGTAGAGTAACGTAACGATGGTGAAAAAGTCTCATTAAAGTCTACTCCTTTAATTTAGGCAAAACCTTTGGCTACAAGTCTTGCTCTATAACGCATTTTACCCTCACTATTGTACTTCCTTTTAAAAACCCACTTGTTTTTCACCACTGTACCTTTACTTGGTCTGTCCACCAGCTCCCATGTATCATTATCAGAGAAAGATTGCAATTCTTCCTCCATTGCCCTCTTCCACAGCTCCTTTTCAGGACCATTCATAGCTTCACTTAGTGTAATTTGTTCATTTGTCACATCTTCAACTGCTCCATGTTTCATCTTGTCAAGGTCATTAGCGTTTATATGATCTAATCGTCTAATGCAAATTGTACACGAAGTCTGTACTGCAGCTGCCAAAACTTGCTCAGAGTTTACAATGTTTAATTTGTACACATTATTTTCCAATTTAGCTTCACCAATGCAATCATTCTGAGCATTGTAAATGTAACATCCTCTTTTGTTAAAGGATACTCTGTTACCATTTGCAATAATTCTGCTCACTGACAACAAATTCGTGGTAAGGTCAGGAACGCACAAAACATTGTTTACTTCTATCTCATACTCTGTATTTTTAACATACGTAGTAAGACGTAAATCTCCAGAGCATAGTACTCGTACACTTGTCTGGTTTGCTAATGTAATTTCCTTAGTTATCGGTTGATACGAAATGTTTGACAACAAGTTTTTGTTTGATACTAGATGAGCGCTGGCACCGGAATCTATATAAGTCGTCTCGACTGAATTCTCTAGTAAGAAAAACTGAACTAAACGCATTCGTCTTCATTTTCTCTATTGAAGGACACTGGTTTTTATAATGACCAGTCTTTTTACATTTATAACAACGAATTACTTTCGGTGGTGTTTTACGATTATTGTTTACATTGACAGATTGTTGCGTTCGATTATTGCTATGCGTCATACCGCGTTTCTGGGCAATAAATGCATTTTCCGATTTACCTTCAAAATCCGAGCTCATGTCTAATAATTTTGTTTTTATAGCATCAGCACTAATTTTTATACCCGAATGTTCGATTGCCATTATCATAGGGCTAAACTTTTCAGGAAGTCCTGCCAGCAATAGCGAGCCGATCCACTCATCATTTATTTCAAAACCGGTACCTTTTAATTTCTGTGCGGTTTCTACAAGCTGGGACACGTAACTGGTCATGGAATCACAGGTCTCTAAACGGATAGATATCAAGCTTCTAAGCAGGCTTATCTTGCGCGTAAAACCCGAATCGTCAATCAGCGATTTTAACTTGCTCCATAAACCTCGTACCGTAGCTTCATTTTTGATGTGAGTATAAAGAGACGGGTCTATAGTCATAATCATTTTTGCTTTGGCTTTCCGATCTTCGGTCTCGGAAAGGACAGTTTTATCGTTAAAACTTATGCCTTCCAAGATCATGTAGTTTTCGACTGCAAACGCCCATTCATCAAAATTCTCGCGACCTTTTAATTTAGGCACATTCACAGAGTAATTAGCCGACATTTTAAATACTGATCACTATTTTACTTCACCGATTAACTATTGAAATTGAAAACTGGGCCCATAACCTAATAAAACGTAATGACGGTTGGACAACTACTACTTTATTTTTTTATATTTTACATTAGGTAGGTATATCTATTTTATCTGTGACTAACAACTATGTACAGTGTACATAGGAATCAAGAAAAATTACGAGAACAAGATTATTCCAACAAAATATTACTTCAATGCTGATTGCGCTGGCAGTAAAATATTTTTGAAACAACTTGTGAACTACTGCAACAACTTCTTTTTTTAAATTTCTTTATGTTATGGATACCTTAAGAACATAAAAAAAGAAATGTCATTTGTCACACTGTAAATATCGTTGTATTTTCATACTTCAATAATTAGAATCTTTTAGGGATAGTCTTCGTGTTGACTTTGTCTTCTTTTATTGTAAATCCAAATAAATAAATTACATGTCAGTGTCAAAGTTTATATTTCTTCTTATACAATTTAATAAGTACAAAGTGGCATGGCAGGGCGATGGTATGTAAGCGACTGGCGAGCCATGCGTTTAAATTGCTTTATATTCTACTAAAACGCAATTCAGCACTTTTAGCATCGCCAGACCCTAGAATCTTAATAAGAACTGTTATAATCGTAAAAACTGTTTAATGTTTTCTATAGTTCTATTTATTACTGCGTAATATTGGCAAAATTCGCAAATGCAACGGTGGATACAAATAAAGAACAGGTTTCAGAAAATAATTTGATATCCAAACATCAGTACCGTCACTACACTGACGTTTCGTCTGTCAACTTAACATTATCACGGTTCACAGTAGACTGATAAGACATCATCTTTTTGCACGCACTTAAAAAATAATTTACTATCAGGAAATGAAATAAATATATCGAAAACTAATATATAGTGTTCAGTACAACATTAATTACGTTATGAGATACTGTACAGTATCGTGGCCAGAACCCACATACAATTCTGAAACATCTCCTTTAAAATTCACTTTGAAGTGTGGAAATTGTAAATGAATGAACAGGCAAACGCATTTTACAGTGCGTTTTAATTTTGTAGACTGTTTTTCAATTGATAAATTGAAAGACAGGTTATTAATCTATACTAATATTATAAAGAAGTAAACTTTGTATGTTTGTATGTAATGGATAAACTCAAAAACTACTCAACCGATTTCAAAACTTCTTATATACGCAGAATAAGGAATAATGAATAGTGATAAATTTTGTCTGCGTCACTCATAGAATCGAACAGCACTGACTACGAGTTTATGACGTCATAGCTCCGTACAGTCGTTTCCCTCTAGCTTAGTACCCACTGTAATCCTTGAAGTTCAGATATTTTACAATATTATGTTCACATCTTTGAATTATTTTATTATAACGTACTTATAATACATACATATATATCATCACGCTGTATCCCTAACGGGGTAGTCAGAGAGGATGGAGCACCAAGCGTCGCGGACTTTACATAACAATATAAAACTTCATAATCTTCTAATTTTTCATCTTACTACTTATTTTTTTCTATTGTTCTTTGTAGCTATAAATAATATTCTGGTATAAAGATCTGGTATAATGTTCATCCAGCAGATCTGGTTTTCTTTGTAAACTGCGCATTAGCCTGGCTTGCTAACGACAAATTATTATTTATAAAATTGTATTATATTGTACAAAATTTAACATAACTATGAGCAATATGAACATTAACTGAACCTATCTATGATATCTCGCATGTTTGGTATTATATCTCGCAAGTTACATACATACATACATATTTTCACGTCGTATCCCTAAAGGGGTAGTCGGAGAGGACGGAGCGCTAAGCTTCACGGTCCTTACATACTTCTTTCGCCTCCTCAAATCTCATCATTCTCCTCACACATTTTCGCCTAGGTATGCGAATGCTTTTGACATTTCCGACAGCTAACACTGGCTATTTGATCTTCATAAGGTAGCCTTGGTCTTCCTTAGCTTCTTTTACCACTCATTTTCGCTTTGTACATTTTCTTCGTCAGTCTTTCATCACTCAATGTTTCTATGTGCCCGAACCATCGAAGCATTCCTTTCTTCATTTTTATATTAACACTGTCGTGCTACTCTGTCATACTACTTATCTCTTCATTGCTTATCTTGTCCGCAAGGGTGACACCGCACATATAATATATTTGTGAAAGATACTAATTTTAAGAGCAGTCTAATATCAGGTGTACTAGCCTATTACGTTTCCATATTATAACCTTTTAAGAAAAAGATTAAACTGACTTCAATAGAAAAACACTGAAAAGTATAATCATCCTTTATTAACCCTAAGTCAAAGTACAAGAATAACTTCATAAATATGTTACGAAAACCTAGACTTATGATTAAATTTGACAGTTATTGAAGTCAGTGTCAACTGCCGAGCCTACCACCAATGTCCTTGTTGTTGTTGTTGGTTTCACGTCAACTGTAATAACTATCTTTAATTGTATTGATTATTGTATTGTGTTTATGAAGGAGGAAGAATTTTTGTACTTTACTTTTGATTAGTAAAAAATGATAAAATTATTTTGTACTCTTCAGTCTTTAACTGTTTTCTTAAATTTCTTTTTCCAATTCTTCGTTAAATAAAAGTATCAGCTAAACATATAAACCGCTGAATATATAAAATATGAAACCGATCTTTTTTTAAGCAGTAGGTACTACATAATCAGATCTTTACTAAATTTTTATGAGACCACCCTAGATTCATACTAGAATTAATTATCAAAATTGGTGCACAAATGCTGAAGATACTAACGCGTAACATACTATATTGTCTTCATAAAAAAAGTAAAAAAAAAACAGACGAATTGAGAACCTCCTCCTTTTTTGACGTCGGTCAAAAACTGAAAAGTTCACTATTTACCTTTAGCCTCAGTCACTCATAATAATCAAGTTTGAAACTTTCTCGTACTGCCAATTTGATCGTCTCTAAACAGACTTCTTAGACGGACTAATACTCCCTTGGGATGGGGGCGCCATTAACTTTTATACGGCTTTTATTGAGACACAAAGGAAAGTTCGTGGTGACGTAAACGTTTTCCAGCTATCGACACAGAACACGAATTAGACATAAAAAGTGGTTTGGTATAATAATGAATATAACGGTCACTTTTAATTTTTTGTATTTTTTTTTGGCCTATTAAAATATCAAACAATGCTTTTAACCTAGAACTGAAAATAATTTGACAATAATTCCTATAATTATAATCTATCTATACTACTATATAAACTGTAGCGTCTGTCTGTAAATACGATTTTTTTTGTCAAATACATTCAGTCAAGAAAGCATCGGGAATGGATGATTTATTGTTTATGGTTCCAAATTCAATTTTTTGTTTTTTTTTTTGTTGTCGTTAGATTGGCACAACTGTTTTCTATTTTGACGCGGAGTTTGACTTGCATCTGCTATTTAGATTAAATACAGTGCTGTTTTTAGTTATATCATTCTAGTGTATACTGCGAATTTCATAATGGACAAAAACATAGAACAAAGAGTTTGTCTTAAATTTTGCATCGCCAATGGAATTTCGTGTTCGGAGTCACTGAAAATGTTACAGAAGGCTTACCGTGAATTGACTTTATTAAAAACACGTGCTTATGAGTGGTATAAAGCGTTGAAAAGCGGTCGAGATGTGATGGAAGATTTGCCTCGCTCTGGTAGGCCATCAACGTCTGCAACTGAAGTTAACATCGCAAAAGTGAAGGAAATCGTAACTGAAAATGCTCATTCAAGTTTGAGAGAGATAGCCGCCGAACTTTCTGTGTCTCACGAGTCGATCCGTACCATTTTAAATAATAACTTGGGTATGAAACGAAACGATATGAACGAAAAGACATGAATTTTCTCCAAAAACTCAATCGCATAAGAGTCGCTGAGGACATGCTGGAACGAGTCAATTCCGTTCCAACATTCATGAAACGCATTGTTACTGGTGACGAGACGTGTGTTTGCGAGTTTGACATGCAAACTAGTCAACAAGCTTCAGAGTGGCGCCTTCCAACTGAACCGAAACCGAAAAAATGTTGACTGTTTTCTTTAACTATCGCGGTGTTGAGCACTCGGAATTCTTGCCGGAAGGTCAAACGGTAAATAAAGAATATTATTTGGGCATTATGCGGCGTTTAAGAGAGCAATGCGACGAAAAAGGCCAGATTTGTAGAAAGAAAATTCTTGGATTTTGCACCACGATAATGCGACTTCGCACAAGGCTATCATTGTGAACGAATTTTTGACCAAAAACTCAACAAATACCATCGAGCAACCACCTTATTCACCAGATATGGCTCCAGTCGAATTCTTTCTTTTTCCTAAACTCAAATTACCACTTCGTGGCACCCGTTTTCATTCCGTAGAAGACATAAAGGAGAATTCGCGGCGAGCACTGAACTCAATTCCGGAAAAAGCGTTTAAAAAATGTTTTGATGATTGGATTATTCGTTTGCGTAAGTGTCTCGTTTCTGAAGGAGCATACTTTGAAGGTGAAAAAATAAATTTGGATGAATAACTAACATTTCGTGTATTGATCTTTTCCCGGTACTTTCTTGACAGAGTAGTATTGTGATAAATATTTGTTATATGACTCACTGACTTCATTTCTGCCATTTATTAAATTTTTGTCCGTCCGTGTGTCTGTCTGTATGTCCTTTTATAACTCATAAATAACTTGACCAACCTCTATGAAAATTAATATATAGTATGTACATGTCATTGTGCAAATGGATAGACTTCTTTTTTTTATCAAAAATCTCCCCTTAAAGGGGTGAAAATGGGGATGAAACTTTGCATGGGAAATGCTAAACCGCTGAACTAAAGTTTTTATTGTATCATAATTGCAATTCAGTTTTGAGAAATTGAAACTGCAGCTAAACTTCGTTCCTACTGGGAATCCCACGATCGCACACGTTTTTTTAAATCAAAAGTCGACCCCTATAGGGGTGAAAAGGGGGATGAAATTTTGTATAGGAAATGCTAAACCGCTGAACTGATTATGATGTGACATGGAGATAGTTTGACACCTGGAAACGGACATAAGCTACTTTTCTATCAAAAACCTAAAAAGGGGCACCTAGAAAGGGGAACCTAAAAGGGTGATAAAGCTTTGAATAGGAAATGCTGAACCGTTGAACCAATTACGATGAATTTTGGTACAGAAATAGTATGGGCCCGGAGATTTATTATATAGGATTAATAGAATTATTATATAGGATTACAGCAGAAAGGACACACGCACTTTCATCTGGCCTCGAACTAGAGCATTCCCTGTGCTATGAGAACGAGACAACGACTACTAGGGGCGTTTCCTAGTACACCCAGATCCGAGATAATCTAGAAAACTACGTCGTAAAAGTTAAAAAAGTTAAAAAAATGTATATTAAAACACGTTAACTTATGATATTTATTAAAAAGTTTTTAAAATGCCTAGTTGTTTAAATTGAGAATTTAAAAACGCATTCGAGATTCAAAAACTTTTTTTTAAACTTTTTATTGAAGCTCTTAAAACTTACCCTTAAAGTTAAAATTCAACTTTTGAAGTTCACATCGGTATTTGGACCACTTTTTACTATGATCGTTCCAAATGTTAGATTTTTCGTCAAAAAGTTTTTCAGAAAAACGTTTGTGACTCGTAGATAGGTAAACAGACAGATTGACGTCGTTGTAATTCTATAGGTACATTTTTTTAACGTTTAACGTACTAATAAAATACTCATTTGACTACGTACTGCATAAGACTATTCAATTTTGGTACAAAATAGTAAAATACTTGGTCAACCTTAAATTCATGTCAGTTTTCAGAGCCTATAAAGTTTTATGAAGGGAGAGCTGACAACACATTTCTGTAAACAATGACGCGCTGATAAACTGAGAATGGACTCTGGAGACGTCGGCTTTCCAGCAAGAAATTAATGTGTCACTGTAAATTGTCTTTTTACTTTATTTTAGTGTTATGTTACAAACCTGATAAATAAACAGAACATCCATGTACACGGCTAGTGTACATTACAATAGCCTTCTTTTTCAAAGACTATTTATGAGTCGATACAATGATATGCAGATTTTGGTATGTTTGGAGACCTGGATTTCGATACCTTAACTTAAAACTTTTGATCTTAGAATCTTTGAACGTTTCCACGTTTGTGAAAGAAACCTCGATAAAACAATCCATAAATAACCGTTATGCGCTATAATATGATCCATTACGTACACGCTATAATATGATCAACTACGTACGCGCTGTAATATGATCTATCCACAACTGCAAAATTCTACTTTATAGCTACGGCTGTAGGGCCGGCCGAATTTGCTTGCGCTGGGCTGCATTATGGGTCGGTTCTTACGTAAAAACTCGATATTTAAAACAGTTATAGTAAGTAGGTAGTGGACCAAACGGAGACGTGAACTTTAAGAGATGGAAAAATATATTAATGGGGGTTATCGTGTGAGGTTTATGCGTGTGTAGAATTACAGCTCGTTAAAGGACGTAAACTATTTATGGGTGCCATTATTTCCATCGCCTATGTATTTAGAGACTACGCTTAAAGTTGTTTGATCTCTGATAGTATTAAACACCGAAGCATCAGACGTTCTCTCGTAGATAAAGACTGAGAATAAAGATTTGATAATGAATGTTCTTCCTTACCTAATAGTTATAAATTCTTTTGTAGTGATGTGAGATAAGATATTGTGACACTTTTTTCGATATTTGACGAAAGAGCTGTAAAATAATTGTGCACTGTATAATTTACACAAATATGATATTGATACAGATAAAGATTCCACATACAAATATCTAAAAAATGTTTACATATTTAGAATTTCTTCGTAATTGTAAATTGCGTTAAAAACATTTTTTGTATAATACATTGTTGGTAAATGCTAATAGCTACTTATTCGTAATGGAAATAAAAGCCAAGTCGGCATTAACGGCTAGGTACGTGAAACTCTACTCACATCATTGTACCAGAACATCAAACGTTCTTTCCTTTGGATATTATGAGTGTGCTTTAACTCAATGATAGATCGTCATGTTATGGTGTATGGTTGATAACTAAATTGATCAGACGTGGTTCTTTCTTTTTAACCGACTTCAAGAAAAGGAGGAGGTTCTATGTTCGTCTGTATGTGTTTTTTATGTATGTTCACCGACAACTTCGTCAATTGTGAACCGATTTCGAAGTTATTTGTTTTTGTTTGAAAGGATATGCTTCTGAGATAGCCTCAATTAAATTTCATCGCTATTGGAGCTTGAAATTCGAAGATACACCGAATAACACCAAATAAATCGACCTGGTTATAGCCTTTATTTATATTGATGATTCTCTTGCTTACCATTGCACTATTTATTTAGGTCAAGGTCACTCAAAAAAGTGAAATCAAAATATTTTAAGAAAAAAATTTAACCGTTTTCAAAAAAAAAACACCGAAAAATACAAAATAACTATCCTTCACTAATCAAAAGTACAATACAAATAACTTCGTAAATACGATACACATACATACTTATATAATTAAAGTCGGTGCCAAATCAATGTGCAGCAACAGAAAGTTTACTCGTATTAGTTTGGTAGGCACCGACTTTAGTAACTGACAAAAATGATATAGATTAATGTATCGTATTTATAAAGTTATTTTTATTGCTTTTGAGTTTTGATTAGTGAAGGATTATTATTATGTATTATTATTTTGTACTTTTCAGTGTCTTTTTGAAGTCAGTTTTTTATTAACCTGGAATGCTTTTGTGCACATATCTATGGCTTGAAAAAGGGTTAGGTACATCGATTCAAAATATTCATTTATCATCTTATTTAACTATTTGGGTACTACTTTTCGTAAATATTATTTTAGTAAAAACCGTTTATAACTTCTATTTTAAATATTTATAAGGATGAATAGTTGTCGTTATATTTTTGGTGGTTGATATCTTTAATTCTTTCTCTGTTATTTCAGATATTTAATGTATTAATATTGAGTTAAATGATTCAATCTCATGGATTCATTCATCGCATCACTAGTCGACAGCAATTTTTATTCAAATTAAAATCTGAATCAAGGAAGTGTCCCGTGAAAACTATACATGACGCTGTGCTAAATATAAACGTATTGTCGTGAACTGTACATTAATATTTCAAACGTCACCAGCTATTATGGTGGTGGACCCAATAGATTAACAATGGCGACCGGTCACGCACCTATGCGGTTTTCTTAATTATTTTAACGTACATTGTAACCCCTACCATGATTTGTAAAATAAGGTTTCGCGCTTGCACTCGTCTGTTTGTCTCTTTCTCTCTGTCGATTTTCGCAGAAACTATATGGGATTACAAACTAGGAAGATGTAGGTAACAGTATTCTCTTTCCACATATTTCTTTTTTTTATGGCGGAGGGGGAAACGATTTCACACTAAGTAACATCTTAACGTATTGATAGGAAAATTTTATTTTATCCCAGACGGGACAGTTAGAGAGGATGAAGTACCAAGCATCGCGCTACTTGCATACTTCTTTCGCCTTCCCAAATTTCACCTTTCTCTACACACACTTCCGCCGAGCTATGCGAGTACATGTAACATTTCGTCTGTCAAAACTCTGGTTACTAGATGTTTAAAAGTTAGCCTTGGTCTTTCTTGGCTTTTGCTACAAATCACTTTCGCTTTTTGTTTTTCTTTTATCGCTTTTTATAGAATTAATAAAGAGAAAACTGGATAGCAGTACTCCACCATTTTCTCTTTATCTTTAAAACCTTGAGTATTACCTTACGTATTCTCCCTTGTGTATACCTTATGCAAATTACGGCAGAAATATAACAAGAGTGTTAAGTATTATAGATGTCCAGAAATTAAGTTCAGAAATTTATCATTTTGTAAATTCTAGTAATCGCTCAGTGGTCGAAATTCGACAATAAATATGTATTGAACGTTCTTTTGCTTTGATTCTCGAAATTATCGAGTTTCTCAAAACAGCTCACAGCTCAGTTATCACACAAAATTCACTGCTCGAAAGTCATTCGTCAATCTGTTAGTAATTATTTATTGGCAACATTTCGAAATTCTTTGGCGACAGTCTCTTCTCTGTGCGACTGTTTGACATTTGTCTGACCACAAACCAGTTTTCCGCACTCCTCCATATAAGCTAACTATGTCAAATCCCATTCTTCTCTGTACGTGCAATAAGCTTAAAAAGGTGTACTTTTCTCTTCACGTATTAATGTACAGATTATATTATTACCTTCGCGGACAATGTAAGGAATGAAGAGATATGCAGTATGACTATGCACTATGCTACTATGCAGTATGCTAGATAGCGTTATAGTAAAAAATCAGAAAAGAATGCTGAGATGAGTCGGGCACATAAGAAGAATGAATTATGTGAGATTGATGAGGAAAATCTACAGAGCGAAAGCGAGCGATAGTAGAAGCCAAAAAAGATGAAAGCTGACATATAAAGATAATAGTTAGTGTTAGTTGACGGAAATCCCAAAAGAACTCACATTACTAGGTGAAAGCGCGTGAGGAGAATTTTGAGGTTAGAGGAGGCGACAGAAGTATGTACAGACCGCAATGGTTGGGTTGGCTCTCCGTCCTCGCCGTCTGGCCTGTTAGAGATACAGTGTGAAGATATGTATATAATAATAATAATTTTAAATCGAGGCTATAAGTCCATTTTGTGTTAGTAGATAACAACCACTTAGTAAACTATTTTTAGTACTTATCTATTAAATTAAACTGAACACTAATTGCAGGCTGTATGTAGCCGCAACCAATGCTTCAACTGTGGACAATCCCATCTTTTAGTAAACGCGTCCAGGATGCTATTCGTACTGCCACGCCAGCGACTTAGCGTTGAGGAGCATCGTTTTCTGACAATGGCATAAATATCATCTGTTCACGCCTCGCCAAACATCGTAGAGGCGCTGCGAAACCGTGGCAGCCTCAACAACACCCTGAACGTGTTGTTGTATTGGACGCGCAGGTCGCTGTACACACTCTGCGTGTAGCGAATCTACAGGCTGCACGAGTAAAACGACTGGCAGTACGATTTAAAAAGCATAATTTTAACTTGTTTACTGCAACATGCAAACCTGCGAGCCAAAACGTTACATCGAACAGACAGCGACCTACGCTCCCTCTCTATGTCCATGTTGTTTTTTAAGTCCTTAGTGACCCAGTGGCCCATGTATTTAAAATGTGATACTTGTGCTAGCGTTGCACCGCACAGTGAGACATCTGGTATGTTTTTATAGGTGTTTGTACCTGATTTCAAGATAATTATTTCGCTCTTTTTCGCATTATACTTGAGGTTATGGGCCTGTGTATAAGACTCACAACTTGAAATTAAACGCTTTAGACCACCAATCGACGGGCTCAGCAGCACCATGTCATCGGCATAGCTAATATTATTCATACACTGTCCGCCAATGTAACATCCGACTTTGGCGCTACTGAGCTCGACGATTAGCTGGTTCATATACATATTAAATAAATTAGGTGAAGTTAACCCCCCTGTCTCACTCTACATTCCAATCTGTATTAAATTAAATTTGACAGTTACTGAAGTATTCATCTGAAAAAGAATCAGCCCATCTAATCGGATTTTTTTGATGACTATACCAGTATTTCAATAGTAATGTTATCATTGATGTTGAGATAACAGATTACTTACTAATTGTAATAGCAAGTAATCTGTTATCTCATCAGGCAAACTGGTCTCGTTTTGTAGTTTATTCCACAGTACATCATATGAAACAAGATCGAAGGCTTTTGATAAGTCCAAGAAACAATCAAATACCGGCGTATTCCTGGACATACAGTACTAAGCAGTCTGTTTGAGGCAAAGGATTGCACTTTCTGTGGAAAGTCCAGGCCTGAAACCGAACTGTGCATCATGAAGCTTTAGGTATTTACTTAATTGGTCATCCAACAGACCGTACAAGTACCTTTGCGTTTATTGTAGCCAAGGATATCAATCTATAGTTAGTTATATTCGAGGAATCGCCAGTCTTATTCTTTACAACCGGAACTACCAATGTTGACACGTTTCTCAGGTAACTATGTGTCATACAAAGATTAAAAAACATGGCCAAAACTCTAGGTAAATGAGCCCCCGCATACCTCAGGTGCTCAACACTAAAGCTGTCATGTCCTGGTGATTTACTCCGTACCACTATTTTAATGATGCAAGACACTTCTTTAGATGTAAATCTGACGGTGCTGTTTCATTTGGCTGACAAGCCGAGTAGATTATATTAAAGATTAGCTTAAGGAAAGAGAGTCGCAGTAATTACGCCTACAATTTTCTGCATTTCTGTCGCTGTCAGAAAAGCTTTGCTTGTTATGTCCACCGGCTTAGATCTTTTGTTGGCGTATAATTCAAGTGCTTTTAAGGGGTCCGAATAAACGGTATAAAAATTGCTCGACTCATTGCGTGTAAGTTCTTATAGTATGTACCTTTTTCTAGTTTTTGAAGAAATAATGAAGATATTTTTAAACACTCATTCTTATAATGCTGACAGCTCTTTCATTTATGCGAAGCGATTTCCTCTTTTGTAACGAGTATTGCTAAGGCGTCCTGGCATGAACGTCCTTCCGGCATCTGTGTTTCTTCCTTACAAACAAGTTGGAGATTGTCAAGTAAATAAGTGCGTTCTAGGAAAATCAGATTGATTTTCATTCTCGTAATTGCTTTGTATCAGGCAGTGTGGGTTAACAAATATATACTAATAACATAATAACAGCTTAATGTGGTTCTTGGAATACAAATAATCGAGACCATTGTCACTCATTTATCTATATGCGCGATAGTCCGCGAGTTGACAGACCTCAAAGATGGCTTTACTCAGCCCATGCAAGCGAGCAAAGCAATTACAAATTATAATGTTTACTGCCCAATTCGTTTCCCTCGCCAACATAACCCGAGCGAGCCGAGTAGTGATTATAATTCAATTACATATTTATTAATGTAAACAAAATTAGGTACTTGAATGTTTTTAAATGATTATTAATGCTTACTGTAAATGCACTGAAGGTATTCTGAAAGCATTTGGTGCTAGCTAGTTGACTGAATCCCATGTCTGAATTTTCCTGATGATGCTTTGTTGAGAAGCAAAATAATGGATCATTTAATCTATAGAGTGGAAATGTCATTTATTTTGTTTCAAAATAATTTACGTCTAAAAATTGCTGCAAAATAACTGCGCGCTGATCGGTCAACCCAAAATCAAATAAAACCTGTATACACGTACATATTAACACATTGAGATAACGCATAAAGTTACACTAAGATGAAAGCGAAATGCATACATACACGTCGTCGAGCTTGTCAATTGATAGTTTAGTATAACTTGACCCATGATAAAATAAATGTTAATATAAAATTTGTATATTTACTGTTACTAGAGGTCGCACTGTGTTCGAAATTCGGCCGTAAATGTAAACTTATAATATAAACTCTTTGGCGACAATCTACTTTGTGAGACTGTTTGATCGAAGGAAAACAATACGTACAATACGTGAACGCAAACTGTTATGAGTTTGAAATTGACAGCCTTTTTGATATTGGAAGTATGAACGTAAACGAGGAGTTTCGACATTGACAGTATGAACGTAAATGATGGACGTTTTATTTAAATTCATTTAATGTATTATTTGTAACATATATTACAAAAAAATTTAGCTTTCTCCAGTCCTTCTCCATATATGTAAACTTTAAGTGTAACAAATTTCACACTCCTCCGTCCGCACAATTTTTTCGCTAAAGACTAAAGTTTTCGCTTCATGTATTAATATATAGATTTACCGATGACATGAGATTGTGACCGTTTTATATCTTGCTGTTTTTGCCACACTACCGAATAGATCAGTAATATTATATGTCTAAATATCTGTCGGAATATATTCCGACAGATTATAAATAAAAAACATGTGATGAATTCCAATTTATTTTTAGCTATCTTACGCTAAAATTTTATTTATCGATTAACACGTGTTTTGCTCATGGAGCACTTAACCGAATTAACGGACGATCCTCTCACCACTGCTCAGATTTTTGACACTAATAATTATCAACTCACACTCTTAATAAAACAGTTTATTAGTGTAAAAAATCTGAGCAGTGGTGAGTAGGATAGTCCGATAATTCGGTTAAGTGCTCCATGAGCAAAACACATGTTAATCGATAAATAAAATGTTAGCGTAAGATAGCTAAAAATAATAAAGCTTTAAAAAATGAAAGTAATCCATGAGCAAAACACGTGTTAATCAAAAAATAAAACTTAAGCGTAAGATAGCTAAAAATAATAGCTAAAAATAATAAAGCTTTAAAAAATGAAAGTAATCCATGAGCAAAACACGTGTTAATCAAAAAATAAAACTTAAGCGTAAGATAGCTAAAAATAATAGCTAAAAATAATAAAGCTTTAAAAAATGAAAGTAATCCATGAGCAAAACACGTGTTAATCAAAAAATAAAACTTAAGCGTAAGATAGCTAAAAATAATAGCTAAAAATAATAAAGCTTTAAAAAATGCAAGTAATCCATGAGCAAAACACGTGTTAATCAAAAAATAAAACTTAAGCGTAAGATAGCTAAAAATAAATTGGAATTCATCACATGTTTTTGATTTATATTAGGTCCTTACATATGAAATTAGCGTTTTGTCGTACTGACCACTTTGATCTGAAATATCTCCTCTTTGGTTAAGAATTCCAAATTCAAATTTATAAATTCATTTAGCTGGTACATTTGAGTTTTGAAAACAGTCATTCATTTGTTTTTTTCCTCATTATTTTTTTCTTTGGCGTCGCTTATTACCGCACAATGGAAAACATGAAATATCGGTATATTTACGAGTACGAATTCTACCGTGGCACCAGTGCTGCAGAAACAGCTCGAAGGATTAATGATGTGTACGGCGCTGGTGTTGCAAAAGAAAGCACGGTACGTTTTTGGTTTCAACGTTTTCGTTCTGGAAATTTCAACCTTCAGAACCAACCCCATGGACGGCCGGAGACCAAAGTGGAAAATGAAGAATTAAAAGCTATTGTGGAAGCGGATCCATCACAAAGCACTTCAGAGATAGCTGCAGGCTTCGGGGTAAGTGACAAAACTGTATTAATCCACTTGAAGCAAATCGGGAAAGTAAAAAAACTTGAACGATGGGTACCTCATGAATTGAGTGAATCGAACTTGCAAACACGCGTCGACTGCTGTGTTACTTTGCTCAACCGATACAATAATGAAGGGATTTTAAATCGAATCATTACTTGTGATGAAAAGTGGATACTGTACGATAATCGGAAGCGCTCGTCTCAATGGCTGAACCCTCGAGACCCAGCCAAATCCTGCCCTAAACGAAAATTGACCCAGAAAAAGTTACTTGTGAGTGTTTGGTAGACTAGCGCCGCTGTCGTTCACTACAGCTTTCTAAAATCTGGCCAAACGATTACGGCAGATATCTATTGTCAGCAACTGCAAACCATGAAGGAAGAACTAGCTGCTAAACAACCGAGATTGGTTAATCGCTCTAGGCCACTGCGGCTTCACGACAACGCAAGACCACACACTGCAAAACAAACAACCACTAAGTTAGATGAGCTACAATTGGAATGTCTGCGACATCCACCGTACTCCCCGGACCTTGCTCCAACAGATTACCATTTTTTCCGGAATTTGGACAACTTCTTACAAGGAAAAAAATTCAACTCCGATGCGGCAGTCCAAACCGCCTTCAAAGAGTTTATTGATTCTCGCCCCCATGGCTTTTTTATTAAAGGGATCAATGAACTACCTATGAGATGGCAAAAGTGCATAGATAACAACGGTGCATACTTTGATTAATTAAATATATTTTACAAAAAAAAAATTGACTATATTCCTCCCGTACAAAACGCCAATTTCATATGTAAGGACCCAATAATATACCGATTACGAAACGTCGAAACAATTTGTGGTATACCGAAATGAAAGAAAATAGACTCAATACTCAACTGTACAATTTTACAAACCGAAAGAAAAAATATCGTTACGATATTAAATATATTATATGTTATTTAATGGTAGTAGGAACGTTCTTGCTGAAATGTGTACTTCACGTAACGTGGGCATGTATTTAAGTAGAATATATAATATTGGACATAATGGGAGGGTTTGAACACGTCATAAAAATTGAGAAGAGGGTGTGGAGGTTCACGCTTCAGTGGTAGTTGCGGTGCAAGTCAAAATCTTGGACAGACGTCACGTACAGCGATCAATTCGAAATAGTTTGACGATTTGAAATCAGAGATTCTCTCACGATATATCTAATTTTGTATTTAAAGTAAATAAAATTTCGGATGTCAAAAACACAGCATCCTATACACAAATATTTTTAATAAATTAATTAACCGTGACAAGATTTATTCGCGAGATCGGTTTGTTAGTTTTATCCAACTTTAAACAATGAAAGCAAAAAGAGGTAGAATTATGAATTTTTTCTGACGTTTTTACTTAAATGCTAGATCAAGTAATTAAATTATTGATTAAATAAGTACCTATAGCCATAAATTTCAACGTTTTCCATATCGATTTTTATAATTATCCTATCACCGAAATTATTGCAGATTGATCATGTAATGTCTATTGAAGGACTGAACAACAGCCGTTACAGTAAGTTTTCCGTTGATATGATTGATTGATTTTTAAAGTATGCTTTAACGTGATGAGGTCTCCGAGGCTGGTTAAAAATATTGTTAAAAAAGCGAAAAGGTTGAAAAGCGATTTTACCTTTATCAATCCGTTATTATAGGCTAATACTGATTGAAACTGGTGTTATCCACTTTTAACAGATAACGGTTAAAGTCGATATTAACCTACAAACTGATTTAAACCTTTGTCTGAACCTGATTGTGATTCAAGAAACCCACTTCAAAATCGATGACTTGGACTGGCGGTTGAAATTTTGAAAAGGAACCTCCTTTTAATTAAGTCAAGTCTGTGAAGCGGGTTTAAGTTTGTAGTACTTTTTCATTAACCGTATAGGAAGTTTAGTTTAGAATAGACAATTTAATTGAAAATGAATTAATCATAATAGTGGGAGACGAAGATAGCTCTACGGATATGGATTCAAGCTCAGAGAATGATTAAATATTTATTTTTCACCAATATTACAGTCTGCCTTTATTTACTACAAATACGTAGTGTGCTTATTATAGTTAAATAAGGAAGTTTTTTATACATTAGTCCCAAAAAATAAATATATCGAATTAAATTTATTCATATACTTAAATATGTTTTACTATAACAAATACCATATCTCAACAAACGTACTATGTAGCTAACAAACTAATAATCATAAGTGAAATATTATGATGTTATTATGAACATCAAACAATGGTATCGATTTTAGTTAGAATCGAAAAATAATCGAGACATATTTGATTGGTCCCATAACTAGTCGCAGCCATGTGACAGATGTCAAATCCGACCTATTAAATCTCACGGACTATAGTACAGTAAGTTTCTAACTTGGACCGCGTTTTTACGCGCTATTACGTCTATGTTACATTACATTATATACTAATGTTAGAAGAGTTTGCGAGCCATTATTACCTGTAAACGTTTCGTTGACTTATTATTTAAGATAATTTAAATAAAATGTAATATTGACTCACGAAAATAAGGTGAAATATATATTTATTTTCGCTTTATGTATTCCTTTCTTTTTGTTGTTCACTGAGACGCACGTATAATAAGCGCGTTATACGCGTGCTTAACAACGTTGTTACCTCATTTTATTCATAGTAAGCCTTCACTTTATGAAAAAAATTCTTTTAAACGATAATAATTAAGTCACTTGCGAATTTATTTTTAATTTTCCATTACAAAATTGGAAAAGGAACAATTATGTTATTTCTTTGGTGCTCCTTTGTTCGTCTGTGTCTCTGTAAAAGCAGGTTTTATTCGGAGACAATTTGCTGTAGACTAAAATTGGAATAGTTATAGCAAGCGGTGGTCAAAAGACAGTGAAAAGTTAAGTTTACGGTTTTACTGTTTAATTTTGGGGGCTGATATGAAAGGTTAAATTATATTTTTTTTTATTAGCTTATCACGCGTACACGAAAGTAGGTACATAATATGTATGTATGTAGGTAACGGATTATTTCAAATTATTCATCATTCATTTTCAGACGTCTAAATAATTTGGCACATGTATTGAGAACTTAAAACAATATAATAATTTCATAACTTTGACCTAATGTCCAGACCAGGGAGATTATTCACAAAAGTCGGAAACTTTCCGTGGCGGAAAGGCCGATCGCCGGAAAACATAAATTCAATCCGACAACTTGGATTTGTGAATACGACTATATATAATATGATATACATATATATAATATAATATAATATAATATAATATAATATAATATAATATAATATAATATAATATAATATAATATAATATAATATAATATAATATAATATAATATAATATAATATAATATAATATAATATAATATAATATAATATAATATAATATAATATAATATAATATAATATAATATAATACAATTTCGGATTTGTGAATCGCGTATAGACAAAATCATCGAAAAGTTTTGGGAAGGAATAACTCCGCAGGATCACTAGGATAAGAGCATTTATTTATTTTAAAGACATAAATCGGTACATACATAAATATCTTAATGTTAATATTTACAAACTGAAAACTAAACATTACCTTAAATAGACAGTACGTTTGGGTTATCATGTAAAGAACAATAGTTGCGCCACAGTCGCGCGACTATTGTTTTAAATTGGTAACTTTTCGTAGAAAATAAGGTCTCTAGCAGTAGCTTTTTGTTCACTGATTAATGCACAGTGAGAGCAATAGTGATTCATGACATTATATCGCGTAAGATTAGGCGCTATCACTTATTGGCTGCAGTTACGTAATAAGGTAGCGGAGCCCTAATTGCTTAATTATTACTTGCAATTGACCGGATTCTTGATAGAATCTACTAGCTGTGAGCTGCGGTGTCACCTGCGTGGGATATTATTCTTATTTTAAATCACACACAAGTAGGTGTAGTAATAATTATTCTGATGTTTATGTAAGTCGGTTTGTAGTTAGGTCATAATATGTATGATTGTTTATCCATAGTCGTAACCCGTAATATGTTTGTAGTACCAACATTATCTTCACAAATTATATCCGTTCATTTGGTTAGCGCGCGCAGACGAAGCAGCCAACCAGCGCTCGTCCTCCGACTTATTAATTATTAACTTGATCGAGGTTGCAATGCTTAAAATTTTATGATTGTAGTTCATTATAGAGTAAATTAGGTTTTGCCCGCGATTTCGTCCACGTGGATTTCGATGAGATCGTCACTATAGTCGATCTTATTGTAAATGTTTTATATACATTACACTAAGTAGTCATGTTGTTGATAAGGACGCAGATGTAGAGCTGAAAGCGATTGGTCACTATTGGACATAATTTGATACTTTACACAGAGAACTAATTTATCTGTGTTATTATGATGCTTGAAGGATTGTGAAAAGACACTCTGTTTGTATCTACTGGTACAGCTGCTGTGGATTGATGGCGTCGCTCTGAACGCCATCCGCGGTATTCGACTTCTATTTGTTAAGTAGATAAAACATAGGGATATATAAAAAAAAACGTAATTTTATTTTTCTGTTCAGTTTCCTTTCCTTTGACAGTTAATAGATTACGCAAAATTCTTGGCTCTTGTTAAGCCGTTACATCCATATTTCTGTAACTAACGTCGCATCTAACTGACAAACTTGGTTATAGTAATACACGGTGATCATGAAGTCAACAAAAAGCCAGTGCTTGTCCCACTCGTTGAGACAAAAAACTATTAGTATACTGTTCTCTGTATGTCCGTGCGGTAGTCATCAATGCCTGTAACGTCGCGGATTCGTCTAATTCGCAGGTAGGTCATCATGGAAATTTTACTCGAATGGAAGCTCAAACAAATGAACGAATAAAACCATAAAAATTATAAAAATATTTGTTTTGCATTCAGAAAAGCCCCGAACGTTTAACCTATCAATCTTTTTTTTATACCTTTTACATGTGCACTCTGTTTTTTACAGTTTTCGAACTGTAGTTTTGTACGATGTATTGTACAAAAAATACTATATCGTAAAATCTTCGCGCATTTTCGTTAAGGGATCGATACCAATGGCGGTTACAATTTAGTTGATGTTTCATCTCAGTTAATATTCCGTCCTAATAATTTTTTTTTCTCATATATCATTATACTGCGCGCTCCTATAAAAAGATAGCCTAAGGATGTATCAAAAGCACTATTAGATTTTAATTTGTATTCCTGTACTTTATAGAGTAGGTATATATCTATTATATATCTATTATATTAGTGGGATGTAGGTATTGTGCGCAGCGACGGCAGGAGACCGGATGGTTTGACGCTCATTCCTTGGAAACTTGGAAGATCGCTGGTGTGGGATGCCACTTGTGTCGATACACTTGCTGTTTCCCATGTGCCGGCGACTTCCAAGTCAGCAGGTGCCGCGGCCAGCACTGCCGAGAACTTGAAGCGGCGTAAGTATGCGACTCTCTCTGAGAGTTTTATATTTACGCCCTTTGTAGTCGAAACTTTGGGTCCCTGGGGCCCCGAAGCCCATCGACTGGTTTCTGATATTTGTAAGAGACTGGTCGAGGCTTCGGGAGACCGCCGGGCTGGCAGCTTCTTCCGCCAACGAATCACTTTGGCTATTCAAAGAGGCAATGCTGCCAGTCTGCTAGGTACCTTGAGCAATGACAGCTTTCTAAGCGGCAACTTTGAGGAAGTTTATTATTTAAGATAATGTGTAGTTGTAAGTTTGTAAATATTAACATATGTATGTACTTTTTGTTAATAATTAAGATATATACTCTGAATTTATCAGAAGTTATCATACACGTATTTGAGTAATCTAAAGTCAGTTTAAAATTATTTATATCACGAATGTAACACGAATGAATGTTATAATTTAACTTGACTTTTAAATAATGGCTTCAAATGCGACAAGCATATTAATTCTACCAAAGTCACGTATTGCAAAAGGATACCAGTGGAGGTCGATAAATATAAAAACATGTTGATTTGCTGTTTTCATATAAATGAAAACAATTTTTTTTTAATTTATAAAAGAGGGGGCAAACGAGCAAGCGAATCACCTGATGGAAGGTGACCATCGCCGCCCATGGACGCCTGCAACATCCGGGAATCACGGGTGCGTTGGCCGGCCTTCAGGGAAAGAGGGAAAAGAAGAAAAGGAGGGGGAGGCTAGAGATGGGCCACCGGCACTCTCACTCACCGAACAAAACATAATAGCAATGGATGGTGTTGTTTCACGCCAATATTCTGTGAGAGGGTGGTGTTTCACCGAGCGAGCCGCCCAATTCGTGCTGCAATGCAGCATGGCTCCACCACACAGAACTTAAGGACATGGTTTAGATTACTCTAAACCTCTAAACTCTAAACTCTAACAAAACTAAACAAAGCACAACGCATAATGAAAGTGGGGAACTAAACATTGTAACCTGATATAACTATCACGGAATTTATATATCTATTATAAACTTTTAAACTTTGGCGTTCGTTGCGTGGTGATCCGCCCCGGGTTTGAGCTGGTGGAATGTTGGATGTTTGCAACACACTAAATTTTTTTTTTATTGAGATTATAAAAATACCAACCAAATCTCCGATTCTTTCCGTGGATTTTCTGAGAATTTTCTGTCATGCAAACCTTATCCTGACAATTACTAACGCAATTAAAAGAAATCGGCCAAATGGGTCGAGCCGTTCTCAAATGATGCTCTGTCATACATGAGGCTATTAATATTTGTTATTTAGATTAATACAGCAAAAATATGCAAAAAAAATAACTAAAATAAACTACCATAAATAACTGTTAATATTGGTTTATGTATATGGCGATATAATAGCGAAGGGCACCTTCAGCCACTTGCAAAGCGATGACAGCGAACAATAAATTCATAATTCGATTCTATCTAGAAAGGAGTCCAACCAAAGTATATATATAAATAGCACAAAAAGATATTGCCAACGTCCTCTGGGAATGTCGAGGTGGTGAAATCGTGACTATGTAACAACTAACGGAGATATCACGTTGTCGTAACGTAGGGTTGCCAACCGTCCTGTTTTCCCAGGACACGACCTGGTTTTTGTAGTATCCTGGGATGTCCTGGATAGTTTTAAGCAACAACCTGGGTTTTTGAAGCGCTTGTGCGCGTTGTGTATTTTAAAATTCGCACGCCAGTTTTGCAATCCTTACATTACGGGCGGCCTCAAGACTCGCAAATGTTCGCACTGCCCGGGCCCGTGCCCGTGATGTTTTAAAACAAAGACACAACGTACAACTTACTACGAGTATTTAGTTATCAATTTGTAAGTGAACCGGCTAGACAAAGCGTTTGTTTTAAATTTTAATAGCTCTTTTTCAATTTATACAATTTTATTCAAATATTTTCATTAAAAAAATATGATTATTATTATTAGTTCAATTTCATTTAACCTATTTTCACTACATATTAATTTAGCTATTGCTACTCTATTACTGCGTCCTGTTTTTAAACTGATTGAATTGTTCTGATCTTCCGACTTCAAATCCTAGTTTTTTAAATTTGGGGTTGGGAACCCTATCCTAAAGGTCAGTCGTCGGCGATTCTCCTTGGCGAATTTTTGTTATTTTTTCGCTCGAAATCCATCCTAAACAAACAGGGATCATACCAAAACAAATACCAGTTTTCTAGTGAAGACGATTTTTATACCTGTTCGGTGGCTTTCGAGAATGTTTTGTTACTGTTATTTACTTATTATTTTATTTTCTTGATATCTAATTCAGTTGACTTGTTACAGATTAGCTTATTTGAATTTTTCGAGAAATAAATTTAGATAGGTTTTACTATTAAAATAAATCTAACGACTTGCAAAACTTAAGACCACATATAAATAGCTACCTTCGTATCTTATTTTTAGACCTTGTCATTGCTTTCCATTAAGCAATATTGGAATCAAAAACCCGTGATTTAATATGTGGAAATAATCTCAGATTCTAGATAGATATGATTTTCATTCCGACGTGATAACGACGTGGGAGGAAATGTAGGATATTTAGATACAATCAAAAGACGTCCTTTCGCTAGCTCGCATAAGTCGATTTTAAAACTGCCGTTTTTAAAATTGCAACTGAATCACGAATATGTTATTGTTACATAGCAACACTCACAAACGACAGTGCTGCCATCTGTTAATGATTATGATTGTAATATTTAATCAAGAATATTAAGCACTAGCAATATTAGTGTCAAAAGCACTCGTATACCTAGGCGAAAATATGTGAGGAGAATGATGAGATTTGAGGAAACGAAAGAAGTATGTAAGGACCGCGACGCTTGGCACTCCGTCCTCTCTGACTACCCCGTTGGAGATACGGCGTGAAGATATGTATGTATGTATTAAGCACTAACAATAGCGGTATGTGAGGTTTGTGACATATGTATGTACTCATACGTTCATACGTCCGGTTTACACGTTATAAGCTGTTGGTGATTCGCCAAGACAACTCTTCCGTGTAGAAATGACGACAAGTCGCGATTCCTAATTTGCCGCTAGTCGCTTTACTTAGGCAAAATTTCACACGCATGACTAAAGAGTATATTTTTTAATAAACCTTAATCCCAGAACTTTTAAACTTTACAAATATTTTTATACTAAGTAAAGTCCATTATTGGCAATAACAAATTGTAATATTATAATTTTAGTTTGTTTAAAAACGTGGTACCCTTATTACATTTTTCACCGACTTCAAAATAAAGAGGAGGTTCTCAATTCGGTGTATTTTTTTTATGTTTGTTACCTCAGAACTTCATCATTTTATAAACCGATTTGGAAAATTCTTTTTTTTTATTTGATAAGATATACTTCCAGATTGGATCCATTTAAACTTCACTGGTATTAGAGCTTGCACTTCGAAGATATACCAAATAATACCAAATAACGCTGCTTATAAGCTTTATTCATATTAATGATTATTTTGTATGCCATTAAGCTGCAGAATTAGAAAAGAAGTTAATTGTATACCCACCCTACATATTTATTTAGTCCAATGTCCCTAAAAAGGGAGAAATAAAATATTTTTTTTGTATCGTATTTATAGTTTAGTAAAGTGAATGATTTGTTTAGTAAAGGATAGTTGTTTTATATTTTTCAATCTTTTTCTGAAGTTGGTTTAATTTTTTTCTCATTATTTGTAATTTTAATGCTCTATTGACAGATAGATACCAAAATAATTCCGTAAATGTTCCATTATTCGAGGTTTTACAACAGACCGCTAAAAACTGTCAGGAATTATTTTCTAGAATGTGTCAAACTGTCACATCAGTAGTCAAACAAAGTTAAGTATAATAGGCTTTCGTCGAAAGAATGACGAAGAAAATTCTATACTACTTGGCATTATTCTTTTGATGAGCTAAAAAGCTGTTTAAAATTACTAAAATTGATTTAAAAATGTTCGATCCACTAAAGAGAAATCTATGATAAAATTATTTGTGTTCGGGGGACACGAGTTTCGTAAAAGAAACGAGAAAAATGTTGTTTAATTGACAGTTTAATTATTCATTACTTGTTTTAGAAAGAAAATAACTAATTATCTATAGTTTTCAAGCTAGTTAGCTAACTAGCCAACAAAGTAATAATTAAGCTTGTCAAACAGGCAGCATATGTGATTCCCGATGTCGTCAGAGTGGGGGGGTTGTTTTGGCCTCTCCATACGTGTTTCAGCACAGTAAGAGAGAGACTCGGGCATGTTCCGTAATAATTGGTGTGGTTCGCTGCTAATGATTCACTGCAAAATTCATAAAAATACGATGTTCGAATTATCCCTTTCGAGTAAACACATCATCTATAGAAAACTAGAACAAGCTGGGAAACAACTGGATTTAGTGACATCGGCTACATTTCTCAGTTTAACCATTCATGCCGACGGGCGGACTACATCAAGACTGGCTGGAAAACTTAGTTGCAAGTTTACATGATGCCAGTAGAGTTTAATTTGTGATAGGAAGTTGCAACTAGCTTAATTTAGATAGATTTTGTTTACATATCTACTCTGACAAAGAAGTTCAGATACATTATTTTACTTTGATAATTGTTAAAAAAAAAAAAATAAAAAAAAAAAAAAATGTTGTCTCGATTCTGAAATTTATTTTTCTATCATTGTATTGCTTTATATAATTCTATTATTATATTATTATTTTTACCAATATTATTTCTAATCCTTATTCTAATTACATGTACTCATAATTTTTATATCCAGATTTTCAGCTAGCAAGCAAGCTAGTTAACTTGGGTCTTAAGCCAGGTTAGACAGTGTGCATCGGTAATACGAGTTTATTACTAAGATAGTACGGAAGCCACTAGTTTTATTTAGACAAAGAAGTTAGTTAGTAAGCAAGTACCCAATACAATAAGAAATTATTTCAAGTCGGGACACTGTAGTATGTGTTTGTGACAAAGCTAGTAAACTAAGCCAGGATATTTTAATTTGTGCTAGTAAGCTAGCAATCAGTTTAGTGTGAACTGATTGTAAGCAAGTATACGAACTCCTCTACTTGAAAGGCAGTAATCACTGCGCCAACACCCTACTTATATCAATGCCAAACGGCATTTCATTTTAATTTTATCTACAGTAGATAGTTGTATAATATAAACACGTACATGTACACGCCTTCTTACGCATGTAAGCGAGCACAGACACTGTCACACACCCACACACGCCGCTGATACAAATGCATACATATACATACATATCCACATATACATACATTTCCATTTTTAACTAACATCACTCACACACACTTTTATACGTAGAAACAATTATTCTGTACCCTCTTGTGTTGTATAAACAGTTTGTAATTTGTCGAACTTCGTAATTGGCTATTTAAATGTTAATTCAAGTGCTTTTTTCATTCAATTGTATAGCTGTGAGGTTTGCTAATAAATAAATAAATAAATAATGGGATTATTGAGATACGATCATAAGATGTTTTTATATGTCACATTTCAAATCTATTTGACTATCCATAGACCATAAAGGTGCTGGGATGATTGAACATATTCAGACATAAAACGTTCGACAAAAACATTCAACATTATCGGATATGCCCCCGACATATGCTCAAAAAATTTCCCACACCTGCTCGAGAACGCGTGCTCTGACAAAATCCATTATCAATCAATATTGTCGTAGAATGTCGCTCCAGGAGCTAAAAGCTGGAGTTTGTCACACAAATTGAACGCTGTTTACTACACGTTTACGATATGAACTCGAGCGACGTATAGTAAGCTTTTTTTATGGGAATATCTTAAGAAATACTGACAGTAATTTCAAAGACATAGTGACCATTGTCTTGTATGTTCCTTCTTATTATTTATTTATCAAATCATGAGAATCGAATATTCTGACTGTCAGCTGATAAAAATGTCAAAATAATTATAAACCTTGGTGTAAATAAATAAAACGTCTTTTTAGAAACAGGCTTTTATTTGAGTAACTAGCAAACCCGGCCCGTTTCACTGGGCGTTAGTTGAAGTTAAAATAAATTAAAGTTTAAAAAAAAAAACAAAAAAAAAATTCTACTGATCCGATCGCTACCAAACATTACAAGAACACCCGCTAGGCCAATTCGAAGATTCCCTGAAAATTTCATCGAAATCGGTCCAGCCGTTTCGGAGTCCATAAGGAACATACATACATAGTAAGAATACTACATTACTTCTATTCATCATCATCATCATCATAACTTCACGCTGTATCCCCAACGGGGTAGTCAGAGAGGACGGAGCGCCAGGAGTCGCGGTCCTTACACACCTCTTTCGCTTCCTCAAATCTCATCATTCTCCTCACACACTTTCGCCTAGGTATGCGAGTGCTTTTGACATTTCCGTCTGCTAACACTCTGGCTATTTGATCTTCATAAGTCAGCCTTGGTCTTCCTTGGCTTCTTTTACCACTCACTTTCGCTCTGTATATTTTCTTCGTCAGTCTTTCATCACTCATTCTTTCCATGTGCCCGAACCATCTAAGCATTCCTTTCTTCATTTTTACAATAACACTGTTGTGCAACCCTGTCATACTGCGTATCTCATCATTGCTTATCCTGTCCGCAAGCGTGACACCGCACATACTTCTATTCTATATCTATTATCTATTCTATCTATCTTCTATATGTATAAAAGGCGATCCTTTTATATATATATATAGAAGATAGATATAGAAGTAATGTAGTATTCCTACTGACTTGCGTGCGTTACATTTCGCTGTTTGTTTCTAGTTGGACCTTACTCCCGCTTGACGGAAACCTTCTCCTAGAGAATTTGTAAACCAATGCTAAAGACGCCCACCTCACTGAGTCAAGCAGACGTGAACTGCTTTTGACGTCCGTGTTGCGGTATCTTCACGACGGAATAAAGTACCACAATAAATTTGGAATAACGTTATTCTGCTCGTCAAATTCTTTATTTGATACCCATGTCAAGAAGAAAATAAAATGTAATCCACCACCTTTTGGTGTCTATCATCTTGGTGCATCCGACATATCGAAATAAGAATGTCGTCACGTATTCTGATTGGCAAATCCTTCCCATTTGATACCCATGTCATGGAAGTGGTTAAGGAAAATTAGTAGTATCTTGGGCGACTACGACATCTTATCATTTTTTACTTATGAAACCGTTTCATTTGATATCCACATTAAAGGAGTAGTAAAGAAAAAGCAAAAAAGTAATCCGCCATTATAGAGCGACGGCCATTTAAAAGAAATTACAATATTGAGTATATTAGCTTATTTTAACATCAACATCTAATGTAATTGTAAAATTTGAGCTCCATCGATCGGGTGGTGGAAGAATGAAATTCAGTTGCAAAGTTCGAGAAAAATATGTAGAAGTAGAATGTTGGGGTTTGAAGTAACGAGAGGTATAGAAAGATCTTAATGGAGATTGAAAAAAGTATTTTCTGTCACTCTCTTTTCATCAGCAGACAAGTAAAAAATAAAATACTTATTTTCTGGCTCTTTCTTTCAAATTTGTATTTATGTAGATATATATACAACATGATCTCCTGTTCAATAGTAATATCTTTTCTACTTTTAAATCACTAAGCTACCGGACGTTTAAATTTCATATTGTAAGCAAAATTTAAGTGTTTCGATCAAAGAGCCAGTGGTAATGTAATCAGTATGATTTATCAAGTAGAGCTGAAGTCATTTGCGACAGATGGCCTAACGGATGGTCTAGCTGTTTAAGAGATATTGCTTTCGAATTTTTGACTCGGCGATTTACAGAACCGATCAGTGATTTATCTTTAGCGATTTATTTAATATACGCAGCTGCCGCCGTGTAAAATGCGTCTAGAACTTTGGGTAGGTCTCTTACGAATACGAAGCCTTAAGACATTATCAACATCATTAGAAATAACTCTAAAAGTAGAAATCGAAGTATTTATTTATTTATTCATTTATACCTATATATTTATGTATACACCCGTACATATTTTGTTAAGAGATAAGAAATAAAATTTACATGCAAAGGTATTGTTTATTTCATAATGAAATTTCTTCCAGAAGACTTGTGATAGGAATGATATTGATATTGAAATGAGAACTATAAAGAAGATGCTCGTTGGATTTGCCGAAATATCGTTCCGTAGCAAGTGACCTTATATTTGTTTCTTTATAATTAAAAACCAGGTAATTATGAGATGGACTCACTCACTGAGGATACCGCATCAACGATGTGTAAGATTAATTCATATTATGTCCTATTGTATTATACGAGCAATATATATATATATATTTCTAATAGCATTCTCGAAAACGGCTCTAATGATTTCGATGAAATTTACAATATAAGGGATTACGGGGACAAAAAATCAATACAGCTAGGTCTCAATTCTGGGAAAATTCGTTTTCTCCCTTATTTCATACACTTAAAACTTTTAAATTTGCTGACGAAATATGATTGGTAATTTCATAACAGAGTTTGCTTTCTCGACAGCACAGTGGGTAAAGCGTAGGTCTTCTATAAAGAAGTGCGGAGATTTTTTTATATAACATTTATTAACTTCTCCATTGCATGTACCTATCAGAGACTGTCTTTCTTAATTTCATTCTTTCTCTCTATATTCTTGTTTACCTTCTCTCTCAGATCCTTAATCCTTCTTTCATAATTCCTTCTTTATTTCTTACTTCCTCGTTCATTATCCTATTCTTTATTTTTTCTTTATCTTTAATTACTAAATCCATCTTTATGGACTTTATTATTTCTGTTAAATTTGTTCTGATTTTTATTTTATTACACTGTACATTTTGATTGTCTAACTACATTATATAACATTTCACGTTGCTTCTTTTACATGTATTTATTTCTTATTTACTATTCCACATATTCTTATTATATTATGTTGCACATTGTTTCTTATCTTCTATATCTTAATGTCCACTAACTTTATTCATAATTAGCCTTATAGTTCACTATTAACTATTTTGTACACAATCATGTTCTTTTCAACCGATTTCAAAAAAAGGAGGAGGTTCTCAATTCGGTTACATGTTTTTTTTTATATTTTTTTATATTTGTTAGCTTATAACTCCGTCATTTATGAACCGATTTGGATAATTCTTTTTTTGTTTGAAAGGATACACTTCCAGATTGGTACTTTTAAAATTTCACTGGTATTGAAGCTTTGGTTTCGAAGATACACGAAATAACGAGACCTGGTTATAACCTTTATTCATTTATTATGACGATTCTGTTGTATGTCATTTGTTAACTATCGTTGTCCCCACATTGTATAATGGTAGTAGGGAGAAGATATAAATTTGCTGTGATATTATAAATTCAGTCAGTAGAGTCAGTCTTGTGGCTGACAGAAAATACGGTTTATATATAATATCCCATGTTCTATCTGTTCGCATCTTTTATTGTGAAAGCCCAAGGTTTGTGCTCCTCAATAGAATGGAAGTTAACACATTGCGCTCCAGAATTAGAAAATAAACTAATTGTACACCTGCCCTAGATATTTATTTAGGCCAAGGTCACTCAAAAGGGAGAAATAAAAAAACTTTTATAAAAAAATTAAACAGACTTCAAAAAAGAACACCGAAAAGTATGAAATCACTATCCCGTACTAATCAAAACTTAAGTACAAAAATAACTTTATAAATAGGATACAAATACCCATATAATTAAATTTGACAGTTATTGAAGTTGGTGCCAAATCAATGTTCGAAAACAGAAAGTCTATTAGTTTAGTAGGCTTGGCACCGACTTCAGAAACTGTCAAATGTAATTATATGTGTATTTGTATCGTATTAATAAAGTTATTTTTGTACTTAAGTTTTGATTAGTAAGGGATAGTTATTTCATACTTTTCAGTGTTCTTTTTTGAAGTCGGTTTAATTTTTTTATAAAAGGTATTTTTACTATTCCTCTTACTAACAATTCTAACTATTTCCATACATTATTCTAAAAATATGGGTCGGGTTCTATCATATCATTAAATTGCTAATTACATTCTTGTTTAGTTTCACATTCAACTTACTTTCCACTTCAAATCTTTTAGGACCGAAGCGGGGACATTCTAATCAAGTGCGGAGGTTCGAATCCTGGAATGTGATCAGAGTTTTTTTTGGTACACTATCAAACCTAAAAGACAAATGAGCAAAGCTCAGTCTCCCAGTTAAATAAAAAGACTTATGATCTAATATACTGTTTTTTATATTGTACAAGCTGTTGCGTGCGACTTCGTCCGCGTGGAATTGAAAAATACCCTGAGTCCTTCTCCAAAGCTTAATTTTTTTCTATTCTATATTTCATCAAAATCGGTCAAACGTTTAGAAAGAGAAGAATTGCGAACACACGTACACCGTTATGTTATGTAGGAACCAGCCACCCGCCCGACTTTACACGGGTAGAAATTTTTTTGTAAATAGGTAAAATACAGCTCATGTTACTCGCTAATATTGTAGCTTTGTATAGGTGAGCGATTTTTGAAATTGATTGAGTAGATTTTGAGTTTATCCATTACATACAAACAAACAAATTTAATGAATAATGTATAATGAATGAATGAAATTAATAATAAATAATGCCTTAAATCCTTTTTTAAAGTTCTATATCCAGTACTTTTGAAGTAGTGGTGGTGAAATTTCACGAATTTTGTGTCTTTTTAAATATTGTGGTATTTTAAACTGTTACTGTCACTGTCTTATTTTTCAGTGCTTTTATTTTGAAGTTGGTTAAATTTTTCCAAAAAAGTTAGTGATATTTTCCTTTTGAGTAACCTCGCCCTCAATAAATATCTAAGCCAGATGTCTACAATCTGTAGATCTCTACAACTAAGCTTTTTTCCAATCCTGAAATGAAACATTAAATAAGAGAATTATCAAAATATATAAGCCCTTGGATAGTTTTTTTAAGGAGTATTTCATTATCAGATTTTATTCGGAACCGCCACAGACACATGTTTTTAAATGAGGAAAAAAATAATCATCAAAATTGGTGCATAATCAAGTGCATAGAGGGCGAAGACATGGCGTAACATAAGTACACAAAATATTCAGTCGATTAAGAAGTCGAATTGGGAAGTCGACTAAGAACAAAAATAGATTTTTAAACAACTTTACGCACTTAGTATTTTGTATATGATTATTTACTAATTAATCTATGACGTGATACAGAATTTTTAATACACAATCGTACTTGATGAATTATTTGGAACTGAAAAATTCATAAAACATGGCCTCGTAGTAGTGGTTCTTCTGTTACACGATTGTAATAGACATATAGACAGGCGGTTTGTGAACACTGTAAGCAGATCTGTCTCGCACAATTTGAGAAACATTTAGATGGGTATATCTTGTGTACGCCAGGGCGTAGCCATTATCCTTACGTAACGTCAAATTTAGATATCAGTCTTATCAGACAACGGTCACATCCAAATTGTAACATGATGTCTTAAAGGTAAGCAGTCATCATTATTTAGAAGTCAAAACCCTCGGCATAAAACGAAATCTGATTTCCAACAAATAGCTTTCCTTAAAGGAAAGGACAGAGAAGAAAAAAGAAGCTAAGAACATTCTATAAACCCGTAGATTATTAACAAAAACTGGCCAAGTGAGTGGTACCACGCGCAGTGAAAGGATTTGTGCTTAGATGAAAGTTCTTTCTTCTTTCTTTTTATCTTCTTTCTTTTTTAAGTTTTTTTTATGTACGCATGCACAATATTAATTCATCGGTATCAAAAATAAGCTGGTATTTGGTAACATTTTTTAAAGACGCTGTGAAAAATAAATTTTCATTAAAAATGTTTCTTAAGTTGTACTACCTTAATTTTTATCTGATTTTCCATTCCATAGTTCATTTGTAACAAGTATGAAAACAGAGTTAAATTGCTTATAATGAAACAAAACTTTTTGTAGAGAGTCAATAAAATAAACAGTTAAGCAAGTCACACTGTGAAAAAAAAATCGACACGCACGAAGTCGTGGGAAAAAACCAGTTGGAAATAACGGAACAAGTATTTCATTATTCACTGAAAACATATTATTAAGGGGTGCAATAGGGGAATACTCCCAACTTTTTATTCGACTTCAAAAAAAGGAGGAGGTTCTCAATTCGTCTGTATATGTTTTTTTATGTACCTATGTTCAGGCATAATATGTTCTTTGGTTATGAATCGATTTCAATGATTTTTTCCGTTGAGTTTAGAGCTCCTAGGTGGCCCATTTAAATTTCATTGATGGTGGAGCTTGTACTACGAAGACACACCAAATAATCTCATTTGCTTAATTTATATTGATGATGACGATTCTCTTGTGTATTATTCCGTTCCAGAATTACAAAAGAAGTTAGTCGTAGACCTACCCTAGATATTTATTTTGGCCAAGGTCACTCAAAAAGGAGAAACAAAAAAATCTTTTAAGAACAATTTAAACTGACTTCAAAAAAAACATTGAGAAGTACTAAATAACTATCGTTTACTAATCAAAAACCTATGTAATTAAATTTGCCGATTATTGAAGTCGGTGCCAAAGCAATATGCATAGCCAAAGTCAAATTCAAATCAATTAATTCAAGTAAACCCAATTGCAAGGTATTTTTGAACGTCAAATACACTTTAATTCAGTTCGAAAAGAAAACCCGAACACTGAGAAGAATCGACAAGAAACTCAGTCAGATATCATTTTTTCAACATCATTCTACAATAGTTATTTAAAATACAATATTCATAAAGCCAGTAAATGCGTGTGCAGAGAGGATTATTTCCAGACTACTGTTTTTTCTTCGACGAAATCGCAAATTTTGTAGTATGCTTTTCCAATCAGTGTGCGTTTAATAACAAGTTTAAATCTCTTTTCCATTAGTTGAGTAATTTCTTGAAGAATTTTATAATAAAAATGAACACAGTTGCACGAAAATGAACCACTTGACTTTTGTAATTTAAATTTAGGGATAACTAGCTGATCACGACCACTACTTTCCATGCCGTTAACGGCGTTATTAATAACGCTTTTATTTTGCGATAGATCTATATTTTTCCTAGTGTACATTATGTTTTCAAAGACGTATAACAAGAGTAAGGTAAGTACATCAATGTGTAGGCCACATAATATGCATAGTTAATATCTATGTCTTTTCTATTTACTTTAAACAATAATTATGTGTCATCAGAGGTAACTTTTTGTTCTTGGTCAGCCAGGTACTAAATTGCGAGATCAAGAGCTTTATCACGTATTCTATAAATATTTCAGCTAGTAAATTAAAGTTTTGTGATAAATACAATCAAAAGCTTTGGAGATATCACAAAACACGCGAACCCCGTGAACCTTCCCAAGCCTCTAGTACATTTTTTATCAAGCTTGCTCACGCATGTGTTGTCGACCACTCTCGTGAAACCGTATTGTTGACCATGAAATATCCTACAAATGTTGAAATGTGCCAGTATTTGGTTGATCAATATTTTTTCGAATATTTTACTCAACGCTGGCAATATCGACATTGGGCGGATGTTCGTAGGATCAGAATCACAACCCAATTTCAATATTGGTATAATTTTACTATGCTTATCAAAGCGGGAAACACACTATGATCAATAAATTTATTAAAGTGATGCATGTCATGACACTTCAAAATTGGTTAAAAATACAGACAAAAGTGTTATGAATTGCTAATAAAAAATATAATTATGTACAATAAAATGTTACTCCTTCTTTAAAAAGATATTAAGTAGCTGTAATTTTATAACGCTATAATTATTTTATTGGCAATAAAAAAAATGAACAATCATTTGATATAATAAATTGTGCTATGAAAAATAACATTTTTATAAACCAAATAAATAAACTTAACAAGCTGTCGTCCTGACGATGCCGACACTCCATTAACTGCGCCGGGCGCAGTTAATGGAGTTGGTGCAATTGCGCGCCGTTTCTTCCTAACTCCTAGAAAAAATTCTGAAATGCACCTACTAATATATATACGTATACATACATATATATCTTCTCGCCGCATCCCTAATGGGGTAGTCAGAGAGGACGAAGCGCCAAGCGTCGCGGTCCTTACATACTTATTTCGCTTCCTCAAATCTCATCATTCTCTTCACACATTCTCGCCTAGGTATGCGAGTACTTTTGACTTTTCCGTTGGCTAACACTCTAGCTATTTGATCTGCGTTAGTCAGCCTTGGTCTTCCTTGACTTCTTTTATCTCTCACTTTTGCTCTATAGATTTACTAGTATATTATATAAGATTGCTATGCATATATCAAACACCAAAAGATGAAAAGAGATGGAAGTATATAGAGATGTTTCAAGATTAAATTTCTCGATTTGAACTATCTCCTTAGAGTGCAGAGTCCTATTTCAATACTGCTCCTGGAAACAACTCGGAAATACATCTACTAGTTTATATAACATTGCCATATACCTTATAGATATACCAACAGCAAAAGACGAAAAGAGATGGAGGATTGTAGAGATGTAACGAGATTAAATTTCTCGACTTCAGCTATCTCTCTAGAGTGCGGACTCCCGTTTCAATACTGCTCCATATATAAAATGGATTCCGATTTGGCGCTTCGTTGGCCGCTGCCGCGGCACACTCGCTTCGCTCGCTCGGCTCGCGCATTGTGGTAAATAGACCTAACCTAACCGAAAAAAGTGTTATAAATATATCGTCGTGTTTGTACAGTTACAAAAAAATTTGCAAAAGTTTACCCAATGTGAAACAATCCTGCATTTGTCCTCACGATTATCCCCTCCGCTTTATTATCACCATTACACTGCATTAAAGTTTCAGTGACTGAAGTTGTAATTTTAAAGTGAAAACTGTTAATTTTGAAGTTTATCATTTTTTTTTAGCAAGGACCATTAATTTTAAAGAAGATGTGATTTATATCAAAAGTAGCAAATTTATAGAGAAGACCGTCAATTTTAAAATTGATATTTGTAGATAAAATTACTAATTCTATAGCTTCATTATACATATCCCTTTATTAAATATATTTACTAAAATCGGTGTTACTATTGGCAAGAACAGAAACTACTAGTTTGCAAGGCTTGGTACCGACGACAGTAACTGTCTTTAATTATGTAGGTTTGATTAGTAAAGACTACATTTTAGCCTGTGATCTTCCAATTCCGAAAACTAAAAGTTTGGAAATAAAAAAAGTTAACTCAAAAAGTCAAAAAACCCGACATTAAAATTTATTTGTACTTTTCAGTATTTTTTTTTGTTATAGTGACGTTTGTAATAATTTTAAACTTGAATTAATGTCTTTCAGAGAAAAACATATCCCTAACGAAATATTGTTGTTTTCTAAATAATCTCTTCATATGTAATTTATACGCATTTATTATTGGTGTTTAAAACAATGTTTAATGACTGTAATTATTCACTTATGTTGCTTTTAAATGAAAGTTGCTTTTACCCTGCCCTAGGGTTGAGAGAATGAGTTTACCTCACTTTAAAATATGATATCATGTAAATCATTATCCCTCACGTTTTTCTCTAAAGAGCGCTTTACATCCTTCGATTGTATTCGATTCAATGTTAATTATCATAAAATATATAAAATAATACGCAGACTTACTCAGTTTTCCATTCGGAGTTTGATAATGTAACGAGGGTTAAGAATATCACGCCTCGAAGCCACACCAGCCACATAATGGCAAATCGCAACCAAATAATGATAGATTTAGAGACCGTATTAGTTTCTTACTATATTAAGCCTAAGAGCAGGCCGTACAAATAGCCCAAGGGGACTAATATGGCCTGCGCGAAAACATAACTTGCTAATATAATAACATGTACTTGTACATTATACAATTTTCTTTTTTGCCACCCAGACCAATGTGGGAGTGTGTTCTTATAACTTCCAATCTAATTAGTTCTACATATATACATACATATTTTTACGCTGATCCCTAACGGGGTAGTCCGAGAGGACCGAGCACTAAGCTTCACGGTCCCTACATACTTCTTTCGCCTCCTCAAGTCTCATCATTCTCCTCATGCATTTTCGCTTAGATATGCAAGCACTTTTGACATTTTTGTCAGCTAACGTTTTTTTTTTTCGTCAGTCTTTCATCACTCATTCTTGCTATGTGATCATCTAAGCATTCGTTTCCTCACGTTTACAATACAAGTAACACTGTCGTGCAACGCTGTCATACTGCGTATTTCGTCCGCAAAGATGACACCGCTCGTATTTCTAAGAGATAATTAGTTCTAAATTTTAATATCGATTTTTATCTAATAGCCATCCAATCCAATCTTCAATTTTTTCAAAAACAGTCTAATTTAAATTGATCTTGGTCTAAGACTACTCTAGCATAAGACTAATTGAATTAATTTTGGGCAATGTATTAAATGTTATTTTCACAATTCATACGGTCTAATAATTCATTTTATTGTTGGAAAATGTCCAAATAACGATATCGATCTAAAGATCTATATACCGATTTAAATCATGATTTCTATTTAAAACGTTCAATTTAGATTTCAAACATTTGATTTCGATTTAAAACTTCTTATTTTGATTTAAAACATCTGATATCGATTTAGAACATTCGATTACGATTTAGAGCATCCAATTCTAATTTAGAATATTCAAATCCGAATATATCTGTTAAAATAGAAAAGTATAATGCATGAGGAGATACGCAGTATGATAGAGTCGCACGACAGTGTTATTGTAAAAATGAAGAAAGGAATGCTTAGATGGTTCGGCCACATAGAAAGAATGAGTGATGAAAGATTGACGAAGATAATATACGGAGTGAAAGTGAGTGGTAAAAGAAGGCAAGGAAGACCAAGGTTCACTTATGAAGATCAAATAGCCAGAGTGTTAGCAGACGGAAATGTCAAAAGCTCTCGCATACCTAGGCGAAAATGTGTGAGGAGAATGATGAGATTTGAGGAAGAGAAAGAAGTATATAAGAACCGCCACGCTTGGCGCTCCGTCCTCTCTGACTACCCCGTTAGGGATACAGCGTGAGGATATATATGTATGTATGTATAAAGCATATTCAATATTTATTTGTTCATATTTTATGTGCTGCCACATCGTTCATCCGATTGTGATGAAATTTGGTATGGAGATAGCTTGAATCCTAAGGAATTACATAGGCTATTTTAAAAACAAAAAAAGCGGATGAAGTCGCGGGCGTCAGCTAGTAACAAATAATAAGCAAATCCCAATTTTATACTTAACTGGATTATATTACATTTGAATAATCTGTGTTATGTTTTCATCTAACTTAATCTTTAGAAAGTTTATTTTCGCCGCAAGTATTATACAGCTTTGTACATACAATGCCTTTTAATAAGTAAACATAACACATACATAAATATTCAGTTTTGTTTATAGATATGGCTTATGGCCGCCGAGTGTTTGAATGAAAAAACATTTTCTCTTTAATTATACAATGTACAATTTACATATTAGTGATGTAACGAATGTTACAGTTCAGAGCGAGATTCGCGAATAGGAATGCTATTTGTCATCGATAATAACAAAGGCAAATATTAATTTCAAATCTGATATTCTTCGTTTACCTAGTATGGATGAAGACTGAGCGCAGCATGCCCATAATTTATATTTGAGTTTGCTTTAAAAAATTTCAAAACTTTTGGGTATTTCTGTCAGTTTATTGTGTCATAAGTTCTAGGTTCTAGGAAGCTTTACATTTAGCATCGTAATACATCTTGTTATAATAATAACAATACTCTAGACAATTACGCAAATTGTCTGCCCAAACCTTGCATTCCGCATATACTATGAGTACCACCTGAAGAACTGGGAGAGCTACTCCAAGGCAATTGAAAAAGGTTAGTTTCCTAAATTGACCTAACAGGGGATCGGGGTCTGAGACCCCGGCTTGGAAGGCAGAGGTCTGATACCAACGGATCAGTCGTACCATATATTTTGCTTTATTTAACGCTTTAAAATATTTACATGAAAACTGAAAAAGGTTGAAATAAAGGGGGTTCTTGAACTACGCCCGACCATTTCTCTATTTATCTGTGAACTATAAGTGAAAATTTTAAAAATTGCAGGGATATAATAATGATGATAGGATAAATCATTTATTTCAGACCGTAAGAATCCATATTATGTTAAGAGACACATTTCAACAAATACTAATAGCAATGATGTACCATTTCCATTACCGAGTGGACCCTCCGATGCCATCAGGCAGGTCTAATCGATAGTATGTAACCTGATCCAGCGAATCAGCAACGGTGAGTCCCACCGGTCCGCCAGCGCGCGCAGGATGATGTTGAGGTTGCCGCGCGTGCGGTGCAGAATGGAGGCGCACCGCTTGCACATTATGGCGGCAAATCCGTCAGTGCGCGCCTCCGCGAACATTGCGGAGGCGCTGCACCAACGTAGCCCCATCAGCACCTGGAACGCGTTGTTGTATTGGACGCGCAGGTCGCTGTATTCCCTCCGCGTATAGTCCACCCACAGGCTACAGTTGTAAAAATGATTGGCAGTAAGCTTTAAAAAGCGTGACTTTGACTTGCTTTGTACACCGTTGCAAACCTGTGAGCCAACATATTGCATCGGACCGACAGCGCCCTGCGCTCCCGTTCCATATCCATGTCGTCCTTGAGATCATCAGTGACCTAGTGGCCCAAATTCTTAAACTTCTCGACTTTGTTTAAAGGAGTACCATTTAGAGTAAACTTCGGTACAGTAGTATAACGTTTACTGTCCGGCTTGAATATCATAAATTCACTTTTCGCCATATTGTATTTGAGTCCATGGGCCACCGCATAGGACTCACATATGGACAGAAGTTTAAGGGATTCGATGGGCTCAGCAACACCATATCGTCCGCGTAACTAATATTATTAATACATACAGAGTCTATATGACAACCATGATATATAAAGGCTTAATTTATTATATCTATGGATTTTAATTTCATAAACTTTTCATCATTTAGAAATATGATATAGAGCTCTATTCCTGTGAATTAAACTCACACTTCGAATATTTATGTCATGGCTAGAAAAACACTTGCAAATGCAAATGCAAAAAACAATTGCGAATGCGTTGGCAGCCTTGAGGACAAGTCGTTATGCCAGTTTACCGACTGTCTTAAGGACTCTGTTCATTACACTGTACCAAACCATAACCATAACCGTACTGATATCGGTACGGTTATAATTACGGTATGGTATGGTATGGTTTGCTTATAGTATAAGCAAAAAAAATTGATTTGTATGAATTACTATCGAGTAACGTCCACTAGTCTGTTCCGTCACCGGTCAACATTGTAGCGTACCATGATCGCATCGGCAGCGATTTCACAGCAAGAATATTTTGCAGGTAGCGATACGCTTCGAATATAAGAAGAAGTAGAACAAGTAGAAGAAGTAGAACAAGAATAGAAGTGTTCTGAACGCTGAACTTCATACACGGCCATTGTATGACGTTCTAGTGGGCATAGACCTTTATCCTCGACACCGGAACTACAGTGCAAGCACTGCTCTTGATGGCAGGATTAGAAAGTAAGATGACGGTAACAACCCGAATAAGCCCCGCACAAGGCACTGCTATTCGAATTAGAAAATCTGTAAATATTTATGAATGCGATTACGAATACACATTACATCACTAGTATTCATTGTGTATTTTCTTTAAAGTACAGTTAAGCTAATGATTTTTGTAGAATACTACTGTTATGAATAAATATAAAAAAATTTAGTCACCACAAGATGAGTAGCGGAATAAATACCCGCTTACTTAGTTCTAACGAAATATTTCTCTATTTGTATTAATTTTCTTCTGAAATTCTTGAAAGGTATTTTTATAAATGCCATTTCTTGGAGCAGTCGAAAGAAACTTTTCTTAAAAATTCTATGTGTAAGTGTACAGAGGCGTGCAAGATTGGATTGAAAGCAGGACTGATTTATTAGAGAGTGGAAGGAAATCTCAAATCTCAAATAATATTAATCAATCTTCACAAAAGCGCTCAATACATTGATTGATAACGAATTTTATTTTTTATGTGTCTAAGTACATTATTATTAATTGAATTTACATCTAATCTAACCAGTGGCGTGCACAGGGTTTTTCAAGAGGGTAAGCAGTCAAAATAACAAATATCGTTTTAATACATAATTATACTTACTAATTCAGCAATATTGACAAGCGAGAACGTTACCATTACTTTAATTTTTCGTAGTGGTTGTTATTTGTTATACCTATGTAGTTAATGCAAACAAAACAAACCGACTAGTTTCGGACCTCCAATAGGTCCGAAACTAGTCGGTACCTATACCGATTATACGTGAGTAAAGCCGTATTCAATAATTAGTGCGTTAATAATGTCTCACGAAAGTTTTAATAATTTAACCTATATAAAAAAATTTAAAACGCGGCTTGTTGTAGTTTTTGTATATATACTGTTAAATATGAAATGTAACGGGAGCACTGATCACTGAACACGTTATCAATTCTTCATCACAACTATTATGTACCTGACTATGCGACGGTTTCTCAACAACTGAACTGTTACAAGACCAAAATCAGACTTTTATGCAGTCCTACTACACGCAGGAAATCCATTCTACCCTCGTTCTTGTTACTAAAATGTTACAAAATATCACACGTGGGTACTTTATGTGAATAAAATTAATGGAACTAACACTCGACCTTTCCTGACAATACACATTACGTCCTCGTAATAGTTTTTCTTGCGTACAATCTCGTACAATATTATAATTTCTATGCCCAAAGAGAGATTTAGAAGATTCGAATCAAACTGTTAAACGATTAAAGTTAATAAATTTAACAATATGTTTATCATAAAGTGTTTCGTCGATACCGGACATGCAACAATCTAAACTGTTAGGATGAAAACTATTGAGAATAAATGTTAGCACACGATGTATAAAAATATGAAAATTCTCGTTATAACAATTAACCCTTTTAGCATCGGCCTTCCTGATTACTGATTACGCCCGTGAATAAACTTAATGTGGAACTAACAATACACACTGCCAACACTATTATCACAGATAAAACATTCCATTTTTTAAAATACAACTGAAATTATCTATTATATACCGATACTTTACTTCAAATACGAATTGTAAGAAGAATTTTTTTTTTTAACTAACTTATAGAACAACAAATCACTTGCACGAAGAAAACAAACATATGAAGTTTTGTTTTGATTCAAGTATAAATCAACCATAAACAAAGCAAAAACGACTAATTTGAATTAAACAAATGCATTTGCATGCATCTCTATAATGTCGTTGATGTAGTCAATGTCTCCAAAACACGCACACAAACTTAGCTTTCGAGTATAAAATATCAAATCACACATTTGAAAGATTATTTCGTGTACTTATAGGTGAAATTGTGCTCGTGTGCGTGAATTGTAGGCACCGGCCCGACGTGCCTCCACGGAAGTGTTATATCACAGGTTTTTTTATATCGATAGATGGCTTGATTGTTAAAAATAAAATAATACAGCAATGGAAAAGTACGAAATACGATTACGAACAGACAAAGGAAGGAAGAATGGAAATGTTAGATGGCGCTATTTTTAAACAATTATTGTTTAATTTTAAATTGTTTATAAAATATAAATGGTAGATACCGAAATAACTTTCATTTAATTTATCAGGGTAGGCAATGTCTCTGTGCCTATATGGGATGCACGCCACTGTTTATAACCTTTCCAGGTATTGCACTACTAACAATTTTTTGAATCCAAATTAAATAACCTTGAACTCTTAAAAGAATTCAATTTAACATTTCAAAGTCAAAGTCAAATCTATTTATTCAAGTAAACTCAATCATAAGGTGTTTTTGAACGTCGAATTTTGCTTTAGTTCGCTTCGGAAACAAAACCTGGACACTGAGAAGAATCGACAAATAATTCAGGTATATTTAAATGAAGGATTACTGTCAACACTTTTCCCATAAAAGGCAAGTACATTTGTATATCGTATTGCTAAAACTGAAATACAATAATAGGGATGAATCCGTTACAAGCAATTAAGTTTTATTGTAGGAAATGAAAGGGTATTAACGGTATAGCGTACATTGTTTGTTTTATTTGTTTAACGGTTTATTACTTCATATACTGACTTCATCGATATTATTTTAAACTAAGTTACATACAAAGTTTAAACTCAATTTATTATTGTAAATCTAGTTACAAGATATTCTTATAATGTGGTTATTCTGCACTTAAATTAATGTATTCATATATGTTCCGCTCACACCATAAAACAATTTTTGTTGCTATACAGGGTTAATTGAAAAATATTAATAACCTCTTAGTGCAAAATTCCTGTCATTATACCTAACAACTTTTGTGCTACGACTTTTTTCAAAACTTATTACGTTCGTCAAAAAATATTTGTTAAGTTTTGTTGTACTGTCTGAAACGTAATTACTCTGTGTACGTATACCAATGGTACAGTGGAAGCGCACCGGGCCTCTGCCCCGCGCTGTGCGTGTGCCGCTTCAGCGACGGGGTAGAGTAGCTGCCATTTTCAGAAACATTTAATGTATTTTTATTTTTGCATGAAGGAAAAATTTTATGAGATTTTAAAAGCTGTAAAACAAAAGTTTTTGGGAATAATGTTTAGTACAAAATACTCAGAGGTTATTAGTATTTATAACTCTTTTACATTCTTAATGATTAAATGTCAATTTAAGAGGAACCTAGTTATCCACATCACAGAGTATCTTAGCGCAGAAACTAAAATTTACTGTTGTGATATTGTGTGGAATCTGTTGTATACATGAATAAATAAATAGTTCATTTCATTTTATATTCAGAAAAAACTGTATTCAAAACAAAACTATACTGAGAGAGACCAACAAGAAAATCTATTTTTTCAGTGTCATTTTACAATATATAAAACGAAAGTGAGTTTTAGCAGAAAACAAGGGAGACCAAGGCTGACTTATGAAAATCAAATAGCCAAAGTTTAACTGATGGAAATTCATGCTATTAAATCTTAATATGCAGTCGGAGGCTACAACAGCTTTCTAGGTATGTAGTAGGTACCAAATTCATAAAGCGACTAAAACTATTTGTAGCTTCCGACTAAATGCTAAGATTTATTAGCATAAATTTTATTATAAACCCGTCTTGTTAACATCACTTAAACATTTTTTTAATTCCTTTTATAGTTTTTAATGTAGGGTTCTTTGATTTATTTAATTAACTTTTTTTATTTCTAAAATTTTAGTTTTCAGAATTTGAAGATCACAGGTTAAAACATAGTCAATCCTTGAATTAACACCAATCCAACATCGATACTTTGCATTTCAAACCGTTTAGCTTGCAGGAGGTCACAAAGAAAATTACCCTTTTTCTTGAGCAGTCGTGTAAAAATGAGGTATAAAAAATACAAAATGAAATAAAATGTAAAAATTTAAAATATATAGTGTAAGCACTTTATTTATAGCAATTGGTTAAAATCATATAGTAATATCGTACGGTAACAGCGCTAATGTAGAGGTATACGTACGAATCTACTTTGGGGTTTTATCAGTCACTATAATTTTAAAATAACAATTACAGGTCATTATCTTAAATAATAGACTTGCCGCTTAGAAAGCTGTCATTGCTTAAGGTGCCTAGCAGAATGCCACCATTATGTCTTTGAAAAGCCAAGCTGATTCGTTAGCAGAAGCAGCTGCCAGCCCGAAACCTCGACCAGTCTCTTATAAATATCAGAAATAATAATTGTTATATATAATAACTAGCGGAACCCCGCGATTTCCTCTGCGCGGAAAATTTTTTCATGACTTTCCCGGATTAGGTTAAATTATATGTGCAATTTACATAGTAGGTATATTAAAAGATTGTTTTTGAAAAAAAGTCTACGTCTGGCCTACGTCTGTCTCTGAGCACATACTATCTCTGTACCAAACATTATTGGTTTGGCGGTTGAGTATTGCCCATTAAGTTTCATACCCCTTCTCCCCCGTCGTAGGGATAATTTTTTGATAAAAATGTAGCCTATGTCGGGTGTCCCGGGTGTCAAACTATATCCATGCTGCATCATAATCAGTTCAGCGGTTTAGCATTTCCCGTACGAAGTTTCGTCCCCCTTACTCCCGTCCCCCTTTTCACAGTTTTGAAAAAAGTAGTCTATGTATTTAAAAAAAAAAGTCTTATCACCGCACCAAATTTTATCATTACCAAGATTTAACGTTTTCCATACAACGTTTCGTCCCCCTTTTCACCCTCTCAGAGGTAGATTGTGAAAAAAAGTAATCTATGACCGTTTTCTGATTATCTCCCTGCCAAATTTAATCATAATCGATTCGGCGGTTTACCATTTCACATACAAAGTTTCATCCCCTTTTTCACTCATTTAAGGGTAGATTTTCTAAAAAATAAGTAGCTTAACATGAGCGCAATCACATGTTCTTATTACTTACCGATTTTCATCAAGATAGATCCAGTCGTTCTTCAGTTATAAAAGGACATACAGACAGACAGACAACAAAATTTTTAAAAATGATAGAATCGACGTCAGTGAGTTATAAAATGACTATTAGAAAATTTGACAGTAAAATTGTAATTACAGACAGACGCTAGAGATTTATAGTAGTATAGAAGAAGATATAGGTAGAAGATATAATACATACATATCTTCACGCCGTATCCCTAACGGCGTAGTCAGAGAGGACGGTGCTTTGAGCTTCGCAGTCCTTACATATTTCTTTCGTATGTTTGAATCTCATTATTCTCCTCACTAATTTTCGCCTAGGTATGCGGGTGCTTTGACATTTCCTTCAGCTAACACTATTTGGTCTTCAAGAGTCAGCCTTGGTCTTCCTTGGCTTCTGCTTCCACTCGCTTTCGCTTCGTAAATTTTCTTCATCAGTCTTCCATCACTCATTCTTTCTATGTGAGGAAACCATCTAATCATTCCTTTCTTCATTTGTACAATAACACTGTCGTGTAATCCTGTCATACGTACCGCTTGGTTTCTTATTATTTCCAAGGGTGAAACCGCACATATTTCTAAGAGATCGCATTTCTACTGCATTTGTTTTACTTTAATATGATTTCGGGCATATTTAGGCCTCACTACCGTACAATAAATTTGGCACCAACACCACATTGTGGATGGCCGTTTTAGCCGAGTTAGATATAATAATTAACAAGAAAAAAAAAGTAATTACTTAAAGGATGAGTGCTTCAATTTTATTATTACGCGGCCATTGCTAAGTCGGCTCTTCGCCCTTTTTGAAATTGGCTCAAGATCACCGCTTTAATCTCCTATTAATGCTCGCAATTAATTTTCAATAAAATCTTTTTTAACTGTTTCTTTGAAGCTATATTTATGTAAAAGATAGACTTTCTGCAATAGATTGTTTTATTTACTGTCGTATTTTACGGTTATTGATTATTTTCACAATATTCAATAACAGTAACATACTGTTACAAAGTTTTAAAGCGATAACCATTCAATCAGTGTACATAATTACTAATAAAGCAACAACAATATCTGTGTAGCACTAGACTGAATTTTTGAAAGCATACCAATGTTCCGTTTAATTGAGGTAAAGAAATCACACCTAGCTCACATCTACCTTGACGCTGCAGTAAACAACGTAGCGTAGGTATCTCATTTAAGTACGTACTTATGACATATATACATATATTCACGCTATATCCCTAACGGGGTAGTCAGAGAGGACGGAGCGCAGTCGTTACATACCTCTTTCGCTTCCTTAAATCGCATCATTCTCCTCACACATTTTTGCCTAGGTATATTTCTCTGACTAGTAAAATGTAAGGATATGTATGTGTGTATGTATGTATAAGTCAGAGAAACATATTAATGAGTTAATGAGTTAAGTACACTGATATATTGTCTTTTATGTAATTATAAGTCGCCTGATCTGTATAATATAAATCTACTAATACACAAATCAGGCGTAGGTTATAAGTATAATGAAACAATTAGTTGTTTTTTCTATGCAAAGTTCAAAGGTTTTAGATTTTCATTTTCATGCCGAATTAAAGTTGTATACGCTTTAAGTCCACAATGAACAACTTATTGGATTTTTTATTACTAATTAACTCACTTATGATAATAATTAAAAAAATACTAATCACTCATGCACGGGTCAAACAAATAAATATTAGGTAAAAATAATGATTGTTGAGAATATAACACATTATTGTTCTCTTAATACCAAGAGATGGCTCTAGTTGTCCCATCAGCGCCGGTTTAGTTTTTTTTTTTTTGTATGTGAGTAATTTATTGTGTTAATTGGAGTTGTTATGGAGAAGCCTAAAAAAGGTGTCGATCGCTTTGTGATAAGACAAGGGAAAGTTTTTGGAATATTGGTTGTAAATTGCAATTTTCTTATTTGTTTTGAAGCTAAAAGTAATTCTGCCGTGTCGTGTTTACATGTTATGTTGTGTTCGCCGACTGGAATTGGTATTTGATTGTTTTGCATTATACTGTTAATATGTATGATACTTGAAGTGGTAGGCAAAGAGGTTAGGAAGGTGATAAGTGGATCTATCTTCCGTTTTGTGGCTTTAAGGCGCTGGAAGCCACCTCCGATTTCCACCATCCTGAAGACTAACGGACATTAAAGTTATTAAGCCTCTCTTATTTTTACATTTTTTTTTATTAGCACAGTGTATCGCGGTCGATGTCGGTGCAGTTCCCGGCACTTTTGTTACGCTGCCGAAATGATATAGGCCCCAGCACACGCAGTGGTCGTGCCTGGAGCTGTACCATAGAATGACCTTGAATCACGTGGAATGGTATCTGTATTCGTGTCGTATCTCTCAATCTGTACAAATTTCGGTATGAGAGCTAGGTTTTCGCTGTGTACTAATTGCTATATAAACTCGAGTAAACAAGCTATAGATTTATCGAGTTTTACCCATTAGAGAGAAATAAAGGTTGCAAGCCACATTGCAAGCCAACGCGTGAGAGCGAGACGGCTTATTACATAGTTACGCAGTACACTGATTACACCTTGAGAGGTCGCGAGTGTTGAACTCGAACGGCCGTCACGTGTTAGTCACGTTTTCGTTGCCATGGTTGCGTGCAGTAATTTTCGTTTCGACGCAAATTTTGAAATTATAAACCGATGCGGTTTGAATTAATTTTGTTATTTTATGCTTGACTGAGCATTTTAATAAGGCATGCCAGGCCCAAACGCACAAGCCGAAAAGGCTTGTATGAAGGTACCGCCACTGATTTTTAGTGTAACGTAAGATTCAATGCATATCAAAGAACCAACGATTATACATCGCATTTAAACAGAAATAATAATAAGCCGGTCGTAAAAAGTCCAAAGAAAGAGTTGTTTTGTATTTCTGACACAACTTTAGTAAAGTTATTGATTGAAACCGTGACATTATCATTTTCATATATTATGTATGTGGAGTTACACATAAATATTGTTTGGCGTCTCGCTGTAGAGCTCAATGCATTTGATTTTCAAATAGAGGTAATTTGAAAAAATTTTAACTTCATATCACCAAGTCGATTAACGACATCAAAATTTTGGACGAAAACTAGCTAAAAATTATAAAAATTTCTCACATGCAACATTTAGAAGAATGAGTGTCTTAAATTTTTTTTGACGCAAATAAATTGAAAATAGCAATTTTTAATTCTCTCGGATCTTATGTCCTTACCTTTCATTCAAGCGTCCACGACGACCAAACCGCAAATAAATCACAAGTCTGCTACGTTTTTATCCTTACCAATATTTACAGAATATCTCATAGTTTAAAAGAAATTTAAATGATTTATATTTGGCAGTCCCTTTTGCACCCTTTGCAGTCGAAACTTTGACACTGGAACCGGGAACCTCGTAACTGGTTTCACTTCTATCACCATGTCTCAAACGAATTGTCTTGTTTTTCTTTCCATCTCATCGAGCGTAACCTCAAGTAAAACGGTTAGCTATACTACTACTACTTTCATGCATTGTCGGTGTAATTCGTGTCAGCTCATGACGGACTTGACGTAATTACTGAAATAATTATTTGCAAAATACTTGTAAATCTTAAGTGTAATTGGATCCGGTGCTGGTTAGCTGGCCGAGTCCGATCTCTGGTATATCCTGAGGACGCTTCGTTGAGAGGCGAAACACGTGTCGATTGGTGGTTTTTGGAGTTTGAGCGGAAAATAGCTAAATATTTTAGGAATTCATCACATGAAATGTATTTCCGCAAAGTAACACCTGAGTCTATACAATACATATAATATGTTTCTTCTACAGACAGACTAATGAACAAACACACATATGTATGTTAATTAGTCTGTTCACGTTCCGACACACGTTGCTGTCTAGTTTGAGGTCACATAAGTGATTACCAGTGATCGGATAATCGGGCGCTTATATACCTAAACTTCTTTTCTTGAAAGAATAATATAGATATTCCTTCCTGAATTAATAAGTAATCCCGGATTCCCAGGATTAAACAATTTTGTAAAAACAAGTATAAGTAACTTAATGAAATTATAGCACGTTTAACGAGGAACAGCCGTCTTGAAAGTACGAGAGGGTATGTAAGCATTATTCAAAGAAAATATATCGTTTTCACAACGAGTTCTAACTATTTTGTATGCAGGTAACATTTTTAGCAATAAGGAATTTCAAACGATTCCGGGATCCGGGATTCTAAAAGGCATGTCCATATTATTCTTTCGTAGACATAAAAATGAAGTTTAGGTATATTAACGCCCGATTATCCGATCACTGGTGATTACTGTCTTTGATATTTAATTACGTAATTTTAACTTGAATATTGTAATTTTAAAAACTGTGTTTAACATTAATTTTTATTTGGGAGGCTGATGATGGTACAGAAATTTTGGAAATTTTATAAAGTAAATAATAGAATAATAGTTACAATAATACCTATGTAGTCAAGCGTGAATTCCACTCGTGCATAACAGGTTTTATAATATATTTACATAATGAAAAATTATTAATTTTTACATTTTTAATAGTAGTTTTTTCCTCCTAAGCTATCCAAACTATTAAGTCGCCGAGTACCTTCCTGAGGATTTAAACTTTTAAAATTTCGCGTTGCATTATAAAATATCTAAAAACACGGAAAGTTAACGCGATTACCTTTTATTTTGGTTTGACATTTCGGCCGATTTGGATCGGTCGTGGCTGAAGCAAATTACTTGATTCGGTAAATTATTTGCTTGAAATCAGCAAATAATTTGCTTGACAGCACAGCCGATGCAACTCCTCCGAAACGTCAAACCACCAGTGTTTTAGATATTTTCTGAGGGTGCGCCTTGCGCCTTAGCAAAATGGCGATCAATAAGACGACCTCGATAGCACAGTGGTTTAGGCGTTGCATCCAAGCGCGGAAGGTTCTGGGTTCGATTTCGGTAGAGTCAATTTGGGAAACGAACTTTCCTAGATTGTCACTGGTCTGGGTGTAGTGGGAGACGTATCTAGTAGTCGTCGTGTGGTTCTCAAAGCACAGGGAACATCCCCGTCCCAGGAAGATCAGATGATTGGTGTATTGACTGACGGATTATTTATTATTTATAAGTTCAGAGATGTGGACGGAAGAAATTAAAAAATATAAATTGTAATAATTACCGAGATGAATAGCCACAAAGTAACACCTGAGGCAATTAAAATACAAAACTTTTTTTTTTAAATTAATAATCTGAGATAGGAGAAAAAACAGAATTTATTACAATAACCTCTGTTGACACACATGACCAAATGAATAGGCAGCCATAAAAATGTACAACTGCGAATCCTTGGCTCTGTTCGTCGACTGCACGGTGATCTATTAGATTTATGACGCTCGTAAAACTTAATAGGGGTTGAGAGGGGAATTGTTTGCATAGTTTCCTATGTTATAGTTACCTACTTTTGTTACTTTTAAATGGGAACTGTTACAAAAACTCGTTAGTCGTTAAGTTTGTCTCGGACATCTTTGTGCTTCCGTGCTGGTTTGTGTAAATGTGCCAGCTGATTTTCTCCCGTACGTGCCGTAAAAGTCGCCCAAGAGTCAGGGAAGAATCTTTAAAGAATTTGAGTTGGTGATGGGATAGCAAACTATTTGGTTGTTTTGCTATCTGTAATCAAAAGCATTTAGAAATAGATGTTGCATGCAAATATGATTTCGTCTGATACTCTATTCTCGCCGAATGAGAAATTTCGTGGAGCTATGAATTGTTTGAACAAATTGAAGATAATAATAAAACAATTATATCTAGCATCTATATCAGCCATTCCCAAAGTGGGCGATAACGCCCCCTTGTGGGCGCTGCAGGCCTAAAGGGGGGCGGTAAGAGACCCAGAAAAAAAATGGGGGCGTTGTGTAGAGGCCTGGGGGGTGATTTGTAATTTCATTTAGCTAGGAGGCATCTTAGACAACGACTGCATGAGCTCTCGACTCAGTAGACAAAATAAGTTTGGGAACCAGTGATCTATATGCTTCGGAGCATACGTGGCGTATATTTTAAATCTCGGTGCCTTACGAGGCACTTTTGTGTGCTTAGCAATATAGGTACAATGCAAACATCTTCAGAATCTCGGTGCTTCGGAGGCCATGCTACAAATATTATCTCGTACATCTGTATCCTTCGAAGCGTTAATGTTTGAAGCAATCGAAGTAGTTGGTACCTGTAACAAGTACTACTTGATAACTGATAGATGTAGTAGGTCTTGTAATCCTATGAATGATGACACTTTTGTTGGTGGTTCAAAAGCAATGTTTAAATTTTAATTTATACGTACTCGAAATTTAGTCGAACTTTCTAGAGATCTTTTTGTTAACTGAGAAGTCTATTCTTCTTTTCTTTCTTTCTGACAGGTTTCTGATGGAAGTTTCTCAGTAGTATACTGATAGTAAACAAACATTAAAATGAAGAAAGGAATGGTCAGTCAATTCTGAAGACCCAATTCGCTCTCTTTTTATTGATCTCGAATATTAAAAAGTAGTAACCAGAATAAAATATGTGAATATATAGCATGTACAAATATGTTTTTCAAGTTACGTGTCACCGACTTCAAGAAAAAAAACACTGAAATGTATAAAATAACTATCCTTTACTAATAAAAACTCAAATGCAAAAATAACTATAAATACGATAGATGTAATCTATGTTTAGATAGGGACACTCTTCAATAAAGCTCAGACTCGTTGTATAAATAGCATTTACTTATATTAAATTCAATACAGTTTTTATAAAATTAAACGATACGTTCTCGTGTCTCTGACGTGAAGTAAGATCGACCTGAAGTGAGCGCCGGTTTGGAAGCCATGTCGAAAAGGAGGAGGGGAGCGTTGCTCATCAGCCATAGATACTTAACATGCCCCCCGACGTTGAAAGAGAGATCTTTCAACCTGTGGTCTCTTCTATTGGCAGAGGACATATCCTATTGAAAGCGCGGCGAATCACGCTCTTAGCCGTTCGGATGTCTGCCACTCGACTAACACCATCAGTGCCAGGGTAAGTTTTCATGATACGTCCAAGACTCCACTTCATGGGAGGAAGAGAATCCTCCTTAATCAATACCAAATCACCATCATTGAGACTCCCATATGACGTATGCCACTTCGTACGTTGTTGAAGCTCAGCGATGTATTCCTTAGACCACCTGGTCCAGAACTGCTGCCGCATCTGCTCCAGTCTCTCCAAACGTGTAAGTCGATTTTGGTTTTCATTCACAAGCATAGGTGTTGGCAAAGCGGTAAGAGGTCGTCCCACCAGAAAGTGTCCCGGCGTTATGGGTGTTAGGTCATGTGGGTCAGTCGATAATGAAGTGAGAGGTCTTGAGTTTAAAATTGCCTCAATTTGAACTAAAACGGTATATAAATCCTCAAAAACTAAATAAGCATTGCCCAGAACTCGACGAAGGTGTGCTTTAACAGACTTTACCCCCGCTTCAGCTAACCCCGCCATATGAGGTGCATAAGCTGGTAAAAATTTGAATTCTATACCTTCCTCTGACATATTCCGTGTTATTGATTCAGTGTGATCCCTAAAGAATTTAAAAAGCTCATTACGAGCTCCGACAAATTGGGTACCGTTGTCAGAGAAAAGAGTACATGGCTTTGAACGCCTAGCTGTGAACCTTCGTAATGTAGAAAGAAAAGAATCTTTGGTCAGATCGCTCACAAGCTCTAAATGTATGGACTTAGTGGTGAAGCAAACGAATACTGCGATGTATAGTTTTATCGTTCTACTTCCACGACCCCTTCTATTTAACGCTGTTATAGGACCTGCATAATCCATACCAGTAACTTGAAAAGGATAACGTACTTGGAGCCGCTGTTCAGGCAAATTGCCCATGATAGGTTTTACAGTGCGTGCGTTCATGCGAAAACATCTTAAGCATTTGTGCACGACCCGTTTGGATAAATTGCGCCCACCAATCGGCCATAATTGTTCTCTGATTGATGATAACAATAATTGAGGACCGGCGTGCATCAAATGTATGTGTTCATATTCAAATATTAGTTTTGTTAGCGGATGCTTAGAACTCATTAAAATTGGATGTTTATTATCGAATTCGAATTTTCCATTTGCTATACGGCCTCCGACACGAATCAGTCCACGTTCATCAATAAATGGACTTAAATATAAAAATTTATTCTTCTTGGGTAAGTAATGACTGTTTGCCAAAAGTTTATATTCTTTCGGAAAACTCTCCAACTGTGATATTTTTAATAAGATCTTATAAGCTTCCTGTCTCTCTACATGCGTAATGAAATCCTTTTCTTTATGAGTAGACTTTTTACAGTTTGAAATGAAACGCGAAACATACGCCATGACATTTTTTAATCTTTGTAGTTTTGAGAAACGTGAAAATGGAAACAACTCCTGAGATTCTTCCGTCACAGCCACACTAGCAGTAATTTCCGGTAAATCACCATCATTAAAGTTAAATTTGTTTGGCGGCCAAACGTCTCGTGAACTCTGCAAGAATGAAGGACCATTCCACCACAAGCCCAATCTATCAATGTGAGTAGATATAGTAACACCTCTACTCAATAAATCTGCGGGATTACTTGCGGTAGGTACATGGCGCCATATGTAATTTTGAGTCATTTCTTGAATTGTAGAAACTCTGTTTTTCACAAATTGCTTAAGTCTATTGGGTGGAGTCTTCAGCCAACCAAGAACCACTGACGAATCCGTCCATAAGAAGCAATCGACAATGTTCAAGCGTGTTGTTGTTATGACTTTCTGTAAGAGTTTTGCGCCTGTTGTAGCACCACACAACTCAAGGCGTGGTATCGTTTGCGCCTTTAAGGGAGCTACTCGACTTTTTGCACATAATAAATGAACTTCGATATTGCTGTCTATATCTTCAGATCTCACATAAAGACATGCACCATATGCGTCCTTTGATGCATCACAGAAAACATGCAGTTGAATGTTTATTGGACTATTGCAAACGACATGTCTAGGAATGCGAAGCTCACTCAAACTATGTAAGTTACTTGTAAATTTGGCCCACAAAGTTAAAATCTCCTGCGGCAAAGGATCATCCCATTGTAATTTATGAAGCCAAAGTTTTTGTAATATAATTTTACCAGTAATTATAAAAATACTTAAAAGTCCCAAGGGATCGTATGTCTGTGATATGACCGAGAGAACCACTCGTTTAGTGACTTGTGTTTTTTCTGTTTGCTTGATCAAAAACCATAACTGATCCTCATGAGGTGACCACTTCAGACCCAATGCACTAGATTGTTCATGCTCGCTCAAATTCACGACAGTCGCTCCATCCGATGGATCAGAATTATCACAAACAGGGAGATTAGATCTGAACTTCCTCAAGTTGAAGCATCCAGAAGAAAGTACCTGAGAAACAAGTGTTCTAATGCGCAGAAGACCTTCAGCTGTAGAATCACCTGTTAACAAATCATCAACATAAAAATCTTCATTTATAACTCGTTGAACTTTCTCATCATTGCATTCGTTGGCTACTTGGTTTAAACAACGAATCGCCAAAAATGGAGCCGACGCAGTGCCGTATGTCACTGTATTTAAAGTGTAAACCTCAAGTGGTTTCGATGGATCATCCCTCCAAATAATCTGCTGTAAGTGACGTTGATTCTCGTGTATAAGTACCTGTCGGTACATCTTCTCGATGTCTCCAACCACAACAAAACGATGCTGCCGAAATCTTAATAGAATTGAGAATAAGTCACTTTGTATTGTTGGCCCTACCATTTGAATGTCGTTTAACGATATTCCAGATGTAGTTGGAGCGCTTGCGTTAAAAACGACGCGTAATTTTGTAGTAGTACTCTGTTCACGTAGGACACCATGATGTGGCAGAAAATAAGAGTTTTTAGGAATATTATTTATGTCAACTTTAGTCATGTGTCCCAGCTGAGCATATTCCTTCATGAAATCTAAATACATTTCTTTTAATTTTATTTGTTTCTGTAATCTTCGTTCCAGCGATAAGAAGCACTGTTTCGCCCTTTCAAAAGAATCACCTAATTTTGTCTCAGGCATTTTCAAAGGCATTGCTACTGAGAATCTTCCATCGTTTGTGCGCAATAAGTTCTGGATGAAGTGCTCTTCACATAATTTTTCTTCTATTGAAAACACTGGTTTTGTTGATTCTGGAATTTCTTCGACCCTCCAGAATTTGGTTAACTGTTCTTGAATATCTTCAAATTGACTTACATTACAGGTTATCTTGTTGCTACGAGGAAATCCAGTTGGTCCAGATACAATGTACCCGAACTTAGTTTCTTGTAGAACTGGATAATTATTGTTCACTCGTATTTGATTAGCACAAAGCAAATCCCAGAATATATCTGCGCCAAGGAGCAAGTCTAGACTTGACGGATTATAGAAGTCTGGGTCAGCAAGAGTAATATGTGATGGTATGTTTAATTTGTTACCTTTATAGAACTAGTTGTAGATAATGTAATGTGAGGTAATACAAATAATGTAATATTTATTAGAAATCAATTAAGTCGGGACTGTATAATTGCATTACATTTTTTATTGATTGCAGAAATTGCATTATTGATACCTGCAACGGTAAATTTCGTATCTTGCGCATCTAGAGATAACTTTGACAATAATGCTTCCGTCATGAAAGAGGCTTGACTACCTGAGTCTAGAACAGCTCTCACCTCATGCAAGTTATCATGAATATCCTTGATTTTAACAATTGCCGTTGCAAGTAATACTTGACCACAGTGGTGATTGACAGATAGTGCCGTAGTAGTTGACGCCGAGGCAATAGGGTATGTAGATTCTACGACGTCTCTATGAAGCATGGTATTATGTTTACGTTTGCACGTTTTACAAGGACCCAGTCGGCACACTCGCTTATTATGACCTACTCTAAAACAATTTATACAGAGTTTTGCGTTTTGTACAAATTTCTCCCTATCGCTGACAGCCATTTTTATAAATTCTGCACACTGGTATAATGCGTGTGTCTCACTACACAGTGGACATTTAAATGTTCGTTTTGGACCAGGTTGTGCAGTGGCTGCTAAGACTTTGTAGTTCCTACTGACTTTATTAGACGGTATAACATTTGTTGGTTTATTTGAACTCAACTCTATAGTCTCCAGTAATTCAGCTCTATTTGTAAGAAATTTAGTAAAACGATCTAGTCTAAGTTGCTTGTATTTAACCCTTTGTTCTTCCCATTCACGCAGCGTACGGGTGTCCAACTTAGATGAAATTATATAAATGATGAGAGTGTCCCACGAATGTGTAGGTTCACCCAAAATTTGTAGGGCGCGCATATTTTTCGTGTATGAATCTAGAAGTCTTCGTATAGAATCTGCAGATTCTCTTTTTAAAGGTTCCTCGTTGAAAATAGCTTTGACATGATTCTGTATCAACAATCGTGTGTTATCGTATCTTTCGCACAATGAAGTCCACGCAACTGTATAGTTAGAAGCTGAAAATTCTAACGCTCGAATAATTTGAGCAGGGCTGCCATCCAGCGATGCTCTCAAATAATGAAACTTTTGTATACTGCTGATTAACGAATTATTATGAATTAGCGAAGTAAAAGTGTCACGGAATTCCAGCCAATTGCCATACTCACCTGAAAACTTAGGTATTTGTATAGTCGGCAGTTTTACACCCTTAATCGCAGCATTCGCTTCCCTCACCGTATCCTCATTATCCGATTGGTCAGAAGACAGTGGGGAAGTATCGGAGGATTTCACCTTTTTTGACATAGGTTTTTTATAGGAACGATACAATTCTTGAGCTCTGGCCATTGAACGATAATATTGTGTTTCAAATTCTGACCTTTGTACCTCCTGACTCGCGAACTCTTCCTCACTCTCTCCTGACTTTTCTATACACGACTGAATTTGATCAAACTCACGAAAATTATCCTCCATTTTAGTAATTCTTAATTTTATTTCAATAGCTTGAACCTCATTGCAACTGGAAACATTAGAAAAACTGCTTATATATTTTTCAAAATTTGTGAGACGACCCTTACATGTTCCTCTCTTTCTTATTAATTCATTCGTTTCACCCATTATTGTAATATAAACAGTACTTCACTTCTAGTTAAATATAAAATTAAATAAATTTTGATTTGATTTCAACAAAATATTGAATGCACTCAACACTGAATCAAAACAAAGAATATACCTAACTCATTTAAAAGAAACTATAAACATTAATGAACAAAACAATAATATTTCTATCTGTTTTTATACAAAACAGTGAAATTAATAAATATTAAAGTACCTAATATATAATTAGTTATTAAGTATTTGTTTTAATAATGTATATATAACAAAATAGTAGTAAACAATAATTTATTTCAATTCGCATTTAACGAATTGAATAAATCCTTAAATATCGTAATTATTAATATATAATAGTTCCCTTGTACTGTAATTGAGGCATAATAATTTAAATTATAACGAAATTTCACGAAATTACTTCAACAATAACTTAAATATAAAAATATTAAAAAATAACAGGTAGTGATAAAACTAATTCAAAGAATAACCAGTTTTCATAGACCCCTATTGACAAAACTGTTCCCCGTTACGATGTATCAACTTACAGTGGATTATCAATTAGATCATTCTAAGTTGAATTACTTAACAAATATATAATATTGGTAAATTATTGCTGTAAATAAATGTGTTTAGCCAATATGTCGGGGAATTTTGATTAAAATTACTTTTGTTTGATTAGATAAATTGGGATGTTATTTTTCTATCGTACCTAAGTATAACGAAAGGAACTTAATGTACGGGACTAACTCAAACCACTTGCCTTGTTTTTATCCACAATTTTACGGTGGTTGTTTCTTGTTCATTTATTAACAATAGAATTGTTCCTCATGTAACTTCGACATAAGTAATCTTGTAAATTCTTCTCGTAACGTTTTCGTTTGTTGATGCTTTTAGTATTTTGATGTTTTCATTAATCCATAGGTTCGCAATCCGATCGTAAGGTCCACATATGTTTAGATAGGGACACTCTTCAATAAAGCTCAGACTCGTTGTATAAATAGCATTTACTTATATTAAATTCAATACAGTTTTTATAAAATTAAACGATACGTTCTCGTGTCTCTGACGTGAAGTAAGATCGACCTGAAGTGAGCGCCGGTTTGGAAGCCATGTCGAAAAGGAGGAGGGGAGCGTTGCTCATCAGCCATAGATACTTAACAATCTACATAGTTAAATTTAACAGTTACCGAATTCGGTGCCAAAACCTATCAAACTATTATAGTAGACTGTAGTAGACTTTCTGTTGTTGCACATTGATTTGGCACCGATTTTAGTAACTGTCAAATTTAATTTGAACCTTTTTTTGAAGTTTTGAACAATAACAAGTTGTAGCAGTCATATTGAGTCCACCTACTTGGAGACCAATATCTAATAATACTAATAGAAACACATAATTACTTAAAGTATAAATTAACATTTATAGTCGGCCCGGGGAACCTTGATCCCTATGACAGTTCATGTTAGTGATGGGTCGTGTCGATGTAACTTAACTTTTTTATAGGCAAAGGCGTGACTTGCATTCAGCCACGTTGGTAAATATGTTTTTAAAAATATAATCCGCATTTCTAATGTTTGTTATATTGTTGTTGTAATGATTTAAGTTTTTTGATATAGATTAAGTAAGTAAAACGAAAGTTTTCCAAAAATAAAAATGCACCCATTTCATTTTCGTGTCATATTTTTTTACCCGGTAAACACGCGTTCGTTATGGGAACCAGATCATTTATAAATTTTATCATAAAATAGGATATCCCCATTTAATGTGCCCGGAAAACTTCCATTATCGACATTTGTTTATCGATACTTTCGGCACTAGTCGATATCTACCGAACGAAGTAAGTTTTGCAGGACGTAAACGTAAAGTCTGATTGAGATAATTTCTTGTAAATGTTAAGAATTGTTATAATTCCAACGGAATATCGTTGTAATGGCATATATCTACCTAAAATAAGAAATGACATTTTTAGACGTCTCCAATTCGATTCTAATGTAACGGTGACGCCACTACAAGGTTGTGTCGTCGGAATAACCGTCAGTGTCATAGGGATCAAGGTTCCCCGGGCCGACTATAACTTCTTTTAGCTTGAAAAATAAATAATTCCTTGTTTAACTTAAATGTTTACAAACAACATTCATTGTGACAGACGGACATTGACAACGTAGAGCAGTTTAACTTTTTTAAACTACGTTTGAAGCATTGACCGCAGCCTATCAGCAGGAACAAACTTGTTGATAAATATAATATCTTTGATTATTGAGAAATAATAAAGTAAAAATAACAATCTACGAATTATCTAGACCTACTTTAGTAATATTAATTTTAATAATTCGTTTGTAAATAGAACTTTCTACAACATTCTAGAATGACACACGGCTTCGATGACAAATGTACCGTTGGTCTAGATTATCTATACTTAGGAGTGCGGATGTAAAGATATGTTCGATAAACATATTGATAGACTCTAAATATGTAGCCTTTGTTTTCTGATAGAACAAGCTCTAAATTAATGTAATATTAGGTCTCAAATTCATGAATTAATTAGTACTAATGAATAATAATAAAACTGTAGTTGACATAAACGTCATACACTTGTATGAAATTAATTAATCTTATCGACTCGCTAGGTAGATGTAATTTTGGATAGGGTTTATCGACCACTGTCTCTTCCCTAGTTGTTCCAGGAGTGGGAGCCTAGGTGATCTTTGTCGTGGGCGTTTATAGCGTATAATAAAGCGTTTCGTATCTAGCAGCCTTCTTCTTCTTTTTCTTTTCTCTCTGCTGCGGAACGAACTAGCTGCCTCAACCATGTAGGAAATCTTAGTTAGGCCACATGTCGCCTAGTATTGTTTTGTGTGGGAGTAGCACCCCAATTAGAAATAAGATCTTAATTAGTTACGTAATGTTAGTGTAGTTTAGGTAATCTCATGGTGGATCCCATGAGTTCTAGGGACACCTAACAAAAACAGGTCGGCCTCCTGTCCCTGTATTAACTAAATACTTATGAATAGTACTAAAGACTATTCATAAACATCTAATCTCAGATATCCAATGAGTACCTAGAATGGCTGGGTACTCAACTCTCTGTGTCTATCAAGAAGTATAATTCAAGTAGATGATCTTCACTCTGGGTGGAAGAACGAGTGGCCAGGTCATAGTTTCTTTCTAAAAGGAACATCTGTGAGGACCGGGGCACTTGAGTACTATATCGCGTGGCCAGGTCGCAGTTCCTGATAAAGAGGAATCCTTGAGGACCGGGGCATGTGGGTGCTATACTTCCAGTAGACGGCCTACAAAGGGGAAGACTGAGGAGTAGGTGCAGTTGGTGGATGACCACGTCCTTCTTTTGATTTATCGGTGATAAAATTGATAACACTTCTCTACTGGTAATTAATAAATGATTCTCTGTTAGATATTAGCTCCACGTACAGTTATTGTGTATCTAATATATTTTCTCTCTAAATTGAAATAATTTAACTCTGATGTATAAAATGTACTTGGGTTTAAGTAGCTGTACTACTGAGAATTTTAAATGCAGTACATAAACTATATAATGGGTTCTAAACCATTATAATTAAGTATATTTCTCTTTAAGTTAATTAGATAACATAAATAAATTGTGTTGTTGTAATTATGACAAGTAATATCTGAGCTCAATACTTGTAAAACTTTAATATTATTAATTACTCTGTAAACTTATTAATATCTAAGTGCTGTTAGATAATAGAGGTTCTTATTTAATATAAACAATAATAAACTAGGTAATATTGTATTATAATAACCTTTAATCTTTAGAAATTGTTAATAACTTTTGTATTAAAATATAGTGAAATCATTGCATCCACCAATGAGACTTTAACTTAAAAAATAAATTATGTTGTTTCTTCGTGTATTATTTTTCTTGTGTATAATTAATTAATTTTCTATAAATATCCAATTAGATGTCGATTGCAGAGGTGTACTAGGCGCCCTTAAACAAATTAGGTACACCACTCTCCAGGTGATAGTAATAATAAACATCTTCTATTACTCAACCCACCTTACTCAGCTGGCCTGAGCGAGCCCGTCACAAAGTTAAAAAAAATAAACAGTTGTAAATTGTCTCTAGCCATTGTCACTCTCAATTTCATTCTTTATTGGGGCCAGTTGTACAAATAATAACATTGTATAATTTATTCACGTTTTCAAATCATATGACACGTGCGACCTATGTTGATACGCGGATCCCAAGGACAGCGTACCCTTATCTAGAGCCAGTTATATTCATTCTTTGAAAGGTCAGCGTTATGTGAATGGTATTATTAAATTTGAATTACGCTCCAAAAGGCTTTGAATTATTAAGATTGATGAGCCTTTCGGCTTTTTACTCTAGCAATGTCGATTCATTTACAAACAAATTAAATTGTTATTTGGAATCAAAATTACTATTACGACTAATTATAATGAATTTGATTTTAATTTGTAACCCACAACAAAAAAGAGGGGAGGACACATGGATCGGAGGATCGGAGTCCTCATCCCGATCTGCTGCGATTCCAAAAACTCCTTTTTTGGTTACGCTGGAGAAATGTGCACAAAAATATTCAGCTTCTTGGGGGGAGACTGGATTTTGTGGAGCTTTTAGCCACCAAAACTCGTGAGGTGGTCATCTCTGGCGCGTTATCGAAGGAGTTCGGGATCTCTCACGAAACGCACTTTAGCCCTCTCGCGCTGTGCCGAAGCATTTCTCGGAAGGCAGTTACAGAGCCCCAGCACCTTCACAGTGCAACGATAGCACGAACCACACGCGTTGTCGTCCTTCTCGGGGTCGCATGGACGGACAACCGCAACCTCAATTCCGATCGATTCCAACTCCAAAGGATCTTTAGTCGCCGCTACTTATTTACCGCGACAGTCGCGGAACCTTGTAGTCATTTTCTTTACCTCAGACTTAGTCATCTTTTACTACAAGCGAGGAACACCGTAGCATCTCTGGCCCGGGCTACGAAGCTGACGGTCCGAGATGTCAATTGCCACCGCCTCGATGTCGTCGTTTCCAAGTGGGATCAGATTGTGATAAGTCCTATCATGTACTGATAGTAAGCAAACTTTGCAATTTACGTCTAAAGATAAATAGCTAGCACATTCTGTAGTGACTTGTAACTAAAGAGGAAAGTTAACCTGGAAAGAAAATTAAAATCATGGTTTATCTTTTGGGGACATATTTATTATTCATTTGTTATTGCTATTTTTGATGCTTTTTCAAACTACTAAGAAGAGATTCCATGGAAGCAATGAAAGCCAATGCGTTATACACAACGAATTCAGAAATACTATGAAAGTGTAATTCAGGACAATTATGGCCAAAAAACATAATACCACGCGTCTGGTTCAAATATTCCGAAATACAAAAGGTCGCAAACTTAACAGTCAACTTTTAAAACGAACTCTATTTTAAACCCGCACGATCTTTATTCAACTGTAACCTAGCGTTTAAAACGTTTCGTATTACATTCCAAAGTCAACGGCAACAGGATGCCCGGCACATGTGATCACTGATCACGTGATCGCACGGGAAATTGCGAGGAAGCGAGAATGTTTTTATGCATTATTAGGCATCGCAACGCAACTTATTGGTAATACTTAAGATAGTGTCGTGAACTGGTTTTCCTACTTGTTTGTTTTTAATAGCTATAATTATGTTTATTCATTCTACAGTTTTTGAGAAATATCCATTTAGAATCACTGCAAAATTTCAGTCTTAAATTAGATATACAGATACAAGCGATGCCTCTACAACTAGAATAGATTCCTTCATTTTAGAAATGTATAGAGTACACCCTATTCGCACTATTTGGTAACCAGTCATCTTCTCTACCTTCTAAACGAACTGCTTAATCCACCATAATCACCGAATCTTATTTTTGGGATAAATTAAAGGAATAAGTTTATAAGATCCAATTCCCATACTTAGTATAAAAACACAACAAAAATAATTTACGTACTAAAAACTGGCTGGCTACTAGTTGCATAATATAGGTCACAATATTTTTATTTAATTTCTTGTAAACGTAAAATATTTTGTATACATGACATAAGTTATCTTATCATGACTTCTTTCTGTCTTCTACTCCACTTACCACACAGGAGGTCATTTTTAATTTGCATTTCGCCAGTTTTCACGTCATCAAACCAATTTTATTTGCGACGGCTGGCTGTACCTGAGCGCACGGTAGATTAAGTAGCGTGTAAGTTGTGGTTTTTTAGCCCCGCCTACTTGATTGGGGTTTGCGTTGTGTCATATTTTTAAATGAATGCGAGTTCCATAGGATTTCCGAATTCGTTGTTTATACAAATAGACTAAGGCCCCGAATCAATTTAAATCGGTGTAAGAATACCGGCTAACTTAAGCTGTATTAATCGGCTTTAACCGGTATTAAACTGCGTTAATCGCTTTTAAATTGACTTCAAAAAAAGGAATAGGTTCTATGTTCGTCTGTATGTATTTTTAATATATGTGTGTTCACCGACAACTTCGTCAATTGTGGACCGATTTCTAAAATTCTTTTTTGTTTGGAAGGAAATACTTCCAAAGTGGTCCTATTTAAATTTCACCAGTACTGGAGCTTGGACTTCTAAGATACACCAAATAACGCGAAATGGTTGTGAATTTTATTTATATTGATGATTCTCTTGTATGTCGTTGCGCTCCAGAATTAGGAAGAAATTAATTGTAGATCTGCCCTAGACATTTATTTGGGCCAAAGTCACTCAAAAGACAGAAATAAAAAAAAATTAAGAAAAAAATTAAACCGCCTTCAAAATAATCATTGAAAAGTACAAAATAATTATCCTTTACTAATCAAAACTCAAGTACAATAAAAATAACTATAAATTTGACACACATACCTATATAATTAAACTAGCGACCCGCCCCGGCTTCGCACGGGTAGCAGAGCAATTTCGTAAAATCCGTTCTTAGTGAGCGTCTATTCCGCGAAAGCAGTAACTATGCTAAATTTCAAGTCCATCGAACCTATAGTTTCGGAGATCTCATGATGAGTTAGTCAATTAGTGAGTGGTATTTCGCTTATATACATTGGACGGTTATTGAAGTCGGTGAAAAATCAATGTGTAAAAACAGAAAGTTTATTAGTTAGGTAGGCTTGGCACCGACTTCAGTAACTCACAAAGAAGATTGGCAGAAATGTAGTTTCAGTGTCGTATATAGAGTTCGCGTTGGTTAATAAAAATATCTTTAAAATACACGTCTAAGTAATCATAAAATCAAATGTTTCAACATATTTTTCCGAAATGGGATTTCACTGAAAAATTTGACTAAACAATTATCACTCACGTGAAGCACTTACCTAAGTGATTTTAAAAGAGAATACAACATTGAGTAGGTAAATAGTTTCACATTATTTAGCAATGTATAATTCAATTCAGTTATAAATATTGTAAATTGTAATAAATAAAAAAGGTATCTTTTATATTAATCCCAATACCTACTTAAGGCGACTCATTGGAAATTTGACGGCAGTTATCTCAATTTTTCTAAGTGACTACAAAATGCATGACAGTAATATTTGGTATCCTCATTTTTCATTTCATTGGCTTCATTTTTCCAGTTGCGATACACGGTTGGTTAACTTTTGTAACAAAAAAAAATATCAAAGAACCCTCTTTTAAAACAGAGATTTACATTTTTCGGAGCAACGGGACCGATTTATATTTCAAAATTTTATGTATAGTTTAATCTAAACATGTTCTTTAAAATGACAGTTGGATTTTTTTAAATTAATTACAGTTTTTAAAAAAACGAAAATAACTGTTTTTCTTTATTTTTCATAAGCTAGTGCGCGCACGTTTGCATAGAACAGAAGGTCTCTTTTATATTAAATTATTTATTGTTTATCAATTCGTCGCCTTAAGACATAACTCGCACGTTTACTCACTGCAATGTACAATCATTTTGTAGCCACATCGCAGCAAAGAAAATGAAATGTATGAAATGAAATGCTAACTGTACATAGACTGAAAGATTGCAATGAAGTCTCGTATTTATTATTATACTCGTATTATACTTTTTTAGTCAGTGCAATATGTCTTCGAAGCAGCCTTGAAATTAATTACAATTGGATTACAATTACACATTGAGGTACAAACTCTCCTACTTTAATTACCACAGCCAATGATATTATAATACAAAAGAGGTAGATAGGTTACCTTAGTACTAATCTAAGTAAAATATTGTCTCAGTTACAACGTTACAAAGTGAGACAAATATTTATTTTTATTTTATTTTATTTTATTTGGGAAACACACAGTATCCATAATACATTATATGTGTAAAAGACTAAAGTTATAATACATAAACCAATTAAGTTTCCACTTACAAATAATATACATAAATTGCGATGTAGACAAAAATAAAAAGCAATAGACAAACAATAAAAAAAAAAACAATAGACAAAAAGGAAACAAAAGGAATAAGAAAAACTACTTGCTCATCAAGAAGCTTTTAAATTTCTTGAGGGAGTCACAAAACAGGTCACCGTTGCCATACACTTCATTATGATTATAACAAGATCTAAATATAAAGGTGTTACGAGCATAATTGGTTTTAATTATTGGTAAACTAAAAAGAGATTTATTACGTGTACTGACTCGAGAACATCTAAAATTTATTTTGCTAAGTAAATAAGGTGAATCTACTTCATTATTTAATAGTTTGTACAAATATAATTGGTCTCTTAATTTCCTTCGATTTTCGAGACCAACTATTTCTAAAGTTTGGGATTTAAATCTATAAGTAAGATATTTAATAAATATTCTTTGAACTCTGTCCAATCTGGAGATATGAGTATTATAATGTGGGTTCCATACAGTAGAGGCATATTCAAGAACGGAACGGACCAATGAATTATAAAGAACAACAAGCGTGAGACTACTTTTAAATTCCCCTCCAACTCTTAAAATGAAACCAAGCATTCGATAAGCCTTCTCTGAAATAACATCAATGTGTTTATAAAAAGTCAACTTACTATCCAGACATACGCCCAGATCCTTCACCTCGATAACCCTATTAATGGATTCTGTACCTAAAGTATAATTATGTAAAATTGTTGTCATTTTTCTAGAAAAAGAAATAACTTTACATTTTTCTATGTTAAGTTGCAAAAAGTTACTATTACAATAATTAACTAATCTGTCCAGATCATTTTGCAGCATTTCACAATCAGATTGAGATTTAATAACTCTGAAGATTTTATTGTCATCGGCATAAAGTAAAAAATCGGAATGTTGAAAAACGTTTACAATATCATTAATAAATACATTGAATAAAAGGGGACCCAGATGGGATCCTTGAGGCACACCAGAAGTTACAGGCACAAATGAGGAACAAAAACCTTTTATTGTTACGGCTTGACTACGATCGCGCAAATACGATTCCAACCAACGCAGTAGGTCACCGTGTATACCCATTGCTTCAATCTTACGAATAAGAAGGTAATGAGATATTTTGTCAAACGCTTTAGAATAATCCGTATACACGGCATCCACCTGGTACCCATCAACCATAGCACTTGCCACGATATGTGTGAATTCACAGAGATTCGACTCTGTAGATTTTTTGTTAACGAAACCATGCTGCTGAGGAATAATAATAGGTCTGATAATTGGAGACAATATGTCGTATACCATTCTCTCGAAGAGCTTAGCAACCGTGCATAGTTTAGAAATCGGCCTATAATTTTCAACATTATGCCTGTCACCAGACTTAAATACTGGTACGATATAACTTTGTTTCCACAAATGAGGCACAATACCCATTCTTAAAGATAAATTAAAAATAATAAAAAGTGGGACAACAACAGTTAAATAACAATTCCTAAGAAATATAGGCGGTAAATTATCTGGTCCTGCACTTTTATGTACATCCAAACATTTTAAATATTTGGATACATCCCTAATTGTAAAGGAAATTTGAGATAAATTTATTTGTGACATAGAATTCTCTTGGATCCGACTTCCGCTATCTTGAAACGCTAAATCCTCTTCATAGACCGATTGAAAATATCTATTGAAAAGCGTACCCATCTCGCAACCATCAGTTGAAGAAACAGATTTTAAATACATACATTCTGGCAGGGAATGAGTACCCTTTTTAGACTTCACAAAAGTCCAGAAATATTTGCTACAAGATTTTATATTATTTTCTGAATTTCTTATGTAGCTTTCATAACATTCTAACATTATTCGTTTCTCACGTCTCCGAAGCAATTTAAATGTCTCACAATCCGATACCCTACCATATTTTTTCCAATTTCTATGGTGTTTCAATTTTTCATTAATTATTTTGATCAAAGCTTTACTGTACCACACAGGATATCCACGATTATTTTTTGATATTTTTAATGGAATTCGAGAGGATATGATGTTATTTATGTTATCATAGAATAATGAAACTGCTTTGTCAACATCGTTTACACTAAGAAGTTCATACCAATCAATTCTAGATATATCTTCATTAACATCATCATAATTAGCTCTACCAAACAATCTAATTTTATAAGGATTTGATTGCAAGACTTGAAAAGTTGTGTTTAACACTATCTGTAGTACAGGGTGATGAGAATCTTCAGGAACTAATGGAAACAATCCTCTCGACACAGAACAATTAAAATTACTCATTACTAAATCCAATAATCGATTATTAATGTTTAAGACATTACTGAATTGTTTAAAATTGTTAAAACTCAGAAAATTACTTATAGCATGCACATAACTATCAGAAGCATTAGCGTCTTGTAACAACATATGGCTACCCTCATTGCTATTAACCCACTTAACATTAGTCAAATTAAAATCACCAGTAACAATATAATAATCATTAGGACATTCAAGAACAGACTGCGAGACCACTTCAAAAAAATGACAAAGAGATTCATAGTGTGATTTACCATGTGGGACATAACAACAAAAAATGTGAAGTTTAGCACCACGTTGACTAGGACTCAATGCTACAGATATCCTGAGAGCCTCAGCTGCATCCCCCATAAAATGAATATTAGAGGTGGAGTAAACTGTTAATCCTTGTCTGACTGCGATGAGCACACCACCTCCCATGCTCACATTACAAGAACTGTAGTTCCGATCTGCCCTATAAACACAATAGCGTGAGTCAAATAATTCACAATCAAAGATACCAGGCAACAGCCAAGTTTCCGCCAAGCAAATTACGTCAGCATCACATCGCAACAATTCTCTATAAAAGGTCCGTGTCTTCGTTCTAAGTCCCCTTACATTCTGATAATACAACCTCATTTTATTGTACATTTTTATAATTGAAATAGTGCTTTACAATAATCATTAATAATAGTATCGTAATCTTTACAAAGAGCCGTAAATTTATTGAACAAAGTATTAAAGTTAAAAAACATAGAATGACATCGAGTACCAAAATTATACCAAAAACACCACAGCTATTACCAACACAACATACATAAAGTGTAAGAACAGTGACTCCTACATTTAACACTACATCTAGATTATACAAGAACATAAACAACATAATATTAATACTTATTTCATCTTGTTTAAATCATTGTCGCTATTAATTATAAAAACAGGACTAGTATCAGAAAAGCGCACATGAATCACACAATGCTTAACATAAACATACTTATAGCCTAATTCCTTTGCATACTTCTTAACACGGAACAGAAGAGATTTATTAGTCTTAGTTAGGTGGTCATTGAAGTATACAAGCGAACTATTTCCCAGAAAGCCCAGATCCGAAGCTCTTAAACCTCTTAGTTTCTTTAATTTAGCTAAAAAGTCATCATTTTTATAACGTGACAAAAATCGTACCACAATTGGTCTAGGCCTCTTAATTTCCTTGTTTTCAGATGACACACGAGTCACGAAGTCTATGTCTCTACTAATATCTAAGGGATACCCTGCCCGATCAGCCAAGTTCTTAATTATTTCAAAAATATTTTCATCCTTCCTGGAAGGAATTCCCATAATTTCTATATTGGATCTTCTTGACCACTGCTGATTTAAATTATCCTGATGTTGCAGCCGTTGGAGATCCTCCCTTTGCTTAGTTTCAAGCACATGCACTTTAGCATTTAATTTTTTGAAATCCTCTGTAAAGATATCCAGGCTAGTTTTCAAATCCGAAATCTCATCACGAAGGGGTTCTATTAGTTTTATTATAGCGTTATTCACTGTTTCATTAAATTCCTTCCTAAATTTGGACAGCTCAGCCTGAATTATCTCACGGATGCTATCAATTGTAATCAATGCCGCAGCACTAGCCGACGCCTTCTGCTTCGAACGCATTGAAGTTGCTCTGATCGGTCTTCCCGATTCCTGTTTGGTACGGGGGTTATTAGAACGAATAGGAGTGTCGTCATTTTTACGCTCCCTATTATTACTCACACACGATGGACAAATCCATGAAGCAATAAATTCAGGGTCTAATTCGTTATCATCCCGCTCAAGAATAACACAATGCCCGTGAAAATTACCTTGGCATATCATACAGTTTAATGTATTACCATTGTCCTCTGTATTAGTGCTACAACAAGCAAATTCCATTTTCTCGAACAAACGGTGCAACTTCGCAAAGTATATTAATAATAACAAATATTCCTTTGAGAACAAAATAGCAATAAGGAACGGCAAAAACAAAGCGCCTACCAAAAATAATGAGCACCAAAAATCAAGAAGACTATTTTATATTACCACACAATAACTTAGAGAGCGCTTCAAAAATTACCCGCACAATCAATTATTTATTGTACCGAATTAATATCCAAAACATTTAATTAGAACACTGTTTCCGGTAATATTATGTTTGAAACGAACAGAAAATCTCCGATAATAAGCAGTACACAAATATACAAAACACTAAAAGCAATAAAACTAAAATTAAACTAGAAATGAATAACAATTACAAGAACACAATAAACACGTACAATCGCAATTATAGCTCAGAGCACAATGCAAATATATATTGCACTGCGTCGCTACGCAATGTAAAACATAATTGCATTTCAAACTAACAAATCACATAGCTCTCTAAATCATTGTGATTGGTCAATTTCAATTTCTTACTACATTTTAAGCGAATCCGTGACTAATTCATAGAATATTAGTAATTAATGCCACAGAACAGACATTTACAAAAAATATGAATAATACCTAATGGGATTAGACAGTAAAATATGATGTTTACGTTTCTTCGAATTTCGTTTTTCTTGAATCATTTACATGATAACATATTTATTTAAAAAGATCGCCAACATTTTTTAATTCTAAATTTGAAAATGATGAATTATGTATTATACGAGTAGCTTTTAATAAATGTAAACGATAATTAAAAATGGGTGACTGCGTTATCACATGATCGTGTATATTATAAAAAACGTATGGATTATTAACAGATTTTAGAATTTTGAATGCGCAATAGGCATTGCATGACATTGTTGGATCTGTAACATTACTTTTCATATTCTTTGACCAAGTCAGGGTTGGTTAATTAGCAAATTTTTAGGGTGCCACTTTTCGAGTGCATAATATGTATAACCTATCTACCTCTTTTGTATTATAACATCATTGACCACAGCCTAGAACGTAATTTCAATTGATTGCAATTTGCAACTAATTTGCATTAACAATACACAACAACAAAACACGGGTGACACCTGACAGCTAAATGATACATAATAGCATGACATTGGGTTATGTCGCCAGGACATTCTCGAAAAACGTATGATTATTTACTTTTTTTCACGTATTAAATGAAATACATCATTATTTTTAGTAATATAACAATGAATCAGTATCAATAACGTGACTTTCATATCATCTACCTTTGTTTTTAATGTAATAAAATATATTGTTGTTTAATATTTGAATGATAAACCCCTTTTAAAATTCAGAGTATGGCAACTTAATTAACATATGCTTTGTGGTTGGTTTTGTGCTATGATATTGCTTTATTTATTCAGATCTTTCTTATATTTATTGGCTTGTGTCGCTTTATAAGTAAAAAAAATTAATCGATTAAAAATACACCATTGTATGTGCTTTATAAAATGTATATTGTACTTTCTTATACACACATTTCATATTTAAAACGACCGTGGAACTGCCATTCTTCTTTAATTATATAGGTATGTGTATCATATTTATAAAGTTATTTTTATTGTACTTTAGTTTTGAATAATAAAGGATATTTTGTACTTTTCACTGCTTTTTTTTGAAGGTGGCTTAATTTTTTTTCGTAAAATTTTTTAACCTATATTAATCGATATTTTTTAATCGGTTGCGAGAATTGATTGCAACTTCTCTATGAAACTTAACAACGGATTCAAACGATGCAGTACCCGTCCCCCATAATCAGAAGCTGGATGCGTCCCATAATCACGTGTACGCCTTCCACGTCCTAATCCATTGGAGCCAATTTATCATTCTCAAGTGTCTCAGCTTTTGATAAATGAATACCGAGATTTTTGTACCATTAAAATATGTGACCTTAATGATATAATGTTAGCATCGTAAACATTGAATTTTTATGCCTTTAAACTTGTTCACATTAATTTAATAGCTTTTTCGCGCTTTCCATAAGCAGATGATATTTAGATTAAATTTATTTGTTCAACCAATGAGAAGAACCTTTACAGTGTCACCATACTTGTCTTTTCACAGACCGAGAATTAAAATAGACGGACCATTTGCTCTAAGAGTATGTCCCTTTTTCATAGACTTTTACTTATGTGCGTTACTCGGGAAGAGTCACAGTACAACAATACACAGCTGAACGTGACAATTTTTTTTTAATACTTGTAGCCAAAACACTTAAAATTTACGTGTATTTTGCAAATAATTATTTCAGTAATAATAATAATAATAATAAAAATGATGTGGTGTCATGGAACACCAGTTAGGAACGAAGTTCCTTCGGATAATATAGAAGCAACACAATTTGCAAAAAATATTTTATATTTGCCATCTTGGATTTCAAAATGAACATCATTTTCGTAATTAACACCCCTAAAAACCTAGAATATGATACTCATGTCGATTTATCCAAAAAAATAATAATCGCCATCTTGGATTTGAAAATAAACATAATTTTCGTAATCAGCACCCCGAGAAACCTATAATGTGACACCCATATCGATTTATCCAAAAAAGTCATTTTCACCGTCTTGGATTTGAAAATGAACGTCATTTTCGTAATCAATACCCCGAAAAACCTAGAATTTGATACCCATATCGATTTATCCAAAAAAGTAATACTCGCCATCTTAGATTTGAAAATAAAAGTCATTTTCGTAATCAGCACCCCGAAAAACCTAGAATTCGATACGCATATCGATTTATCCAAAAAAAAGTAATATTCGCCATCTTGGATTTTAAAATGAACATCATTTTCGTAATCATATGAAGAATATATCTAAATATTACTGAAAACATCAGCAGTGGAAAATCGTACAAAGAATGAGGAACTTCGTTCCAAATACGACTACAGCACTTCCGTTCAGAGAATGTAATATTACTACGTAACTTCCGTTATATATTTTTCTCACGGTTTTAGTCTCGCATTTTTTTCAGTTTGGTCGCGCAGCAAAATCCCTATCTTCTCCAAGCCTACCGTAAGGAACTATCGTTCCAATAATGCGTCAGACAATATACACCAATCATCTGATCTCAAACTAGGGTATTCCCTGTGCTATGAGAACCAGACGACTACTGGGGGCGTCTCCCAGTACACCCAGACTCGAGACAATTTAGAAAAGTTCATTTTCTAAATTGACCCGACCAGGAATCGATCCTAGAACCTTCCGCGCTTGGGTTAACGTCTAAACCACTGCGCCAACTAGGTCGTCGAAGTAATAACGTAATAATAATAATAATATAATAATAATAAAGTAGTATTGTACGTGAAGTTGGTCATGAGCTGACACGAATTACACTGACAGTGCGAGGTTGCTATACTTACTATAGCTAACTGTTTTACTCGTGGTTATACTCTATGAGATAGAAAGAGACAGGAAAGCACGGCGATAAGAGCGGCAACTTATTATGGCTCCGTCCGTTATGTTTCTTGGTCCGAATTCTTTTCATGTCACAGCTGATTTATGCACCATCTATATACCATATATATTCACAACACTGCTACAAGTACTTATAATAGTTCCTTTTGTTGTAAAGCTGTCAGACTGAAATTCTCCAAAAGACACTTGGAATTACATCGTCTGTCTTTTGCATAATACCGATTTATTGTATTTAATATGTACCTGATATATTAACATGTTTTCTATATTTATAATGTTTTTTGTTAGGTATAGTTATGTTGTATTTTTTTTTTAATATATGTGCATGAATATAATATACATACAAGTAGGTTGTATGCGTTACACATGTATATGTTTACATATTGTTCTGTTCACAGTATATATGTTATATATATATATATGTATGCATAATATATATTATTATTTTTTAATGAGCACACACTACCCTCATACATTTTCTTTTTTAAGAAGGTGTACTGGTAGAGATCTCTTAAAGAGATAAGCATTGTCTTTTGTAGATTACTGCTTCCAATTTCGATTATATGTAATTTGTGTGCAATAAAATAAATGAAAAAAAAAAACCTAACAAGCTGAAATTTGGCGTAAGAACGTAAATTAGTAACCTAAACCTAGAAATAAATAAAGAAACAGATTCTATTGAATGAAATTGTATTGGGATCTGAATTTTTAAAATTTTTTTTTAAATTCTCTTTTGACTTCTTTTTGATCTATGAGTTTAAAAAAAGTTCAGCCAATGACTGGATATTAATGTTATTAACACATAGCGAAATCGATAGACGATTAACCTTACTAGTAGGTCAGAACGTGTAAATCGAGCATAGCATCTGAGCCATCTGCGGATATGGTAAGTGATGTTATTGTCAGGTCCGCAATGCAGTGCATTACTATGTCACATTGCAATCTCGTTAATTTGCCTTGTGTTAGTTACTTCCAACACATATTACGTGTGGTCTGCTTCGAAATTATTTTTGAATAATCGAAAAAGTTTTAGTTTTAACTTAAAATAAACGTGTACAAATTTTTAGAATTTCACATGAAAATATCACAAAATCTATAGTATATTGCTAAGTATATAAAATAATAAATATTCGTTTGACACATACAATACTATACCATTCATCCAATTGTGATGAAAATTTAATGAGTTGTATGAACGTTGGGCAAGATTTGTATATACATATGCGACGTCATCATAAATTAAATAAGGTGGATGTTCCAGAATAAAGAATAACTTTTTTGTTCAGAGCCCCAAACAATATGGATGCTCCAAAATCACAATATGGGTATCAAATGGAAGGGAGAGATAAATGCAATGAAGTAAATACGCCGATGATGGTTTTTGTGTATTTATGTGACGTAACAATATGGGAAATCCATTCTGGCGGATGCTCCAAAATCATAAAATGGGTATCGAATGAAAGGGAGACTGATACACAATGAAGAAAATACGCCGAGAAAGCTTTCTGAGTATTTCATATGACATAACAATATGGGATATCCAATATGACAGATGCTCCAAAATCACAATATGGGCAACAAATGAAAGGGAGAATGGTAAACGCAATGAAGGAAATTCGCCGAGGACGGTTTCTAATGGGTGTCCCAAAATTCATGCAAGAAGTAATTTTGGGTACTCATTTGTGCGAATGACCCCGATTCATCCGTAAATGACTCCTTACCTTAAATGGATAATTTGATGAAATTAAATGCCTTATAACTGCAGTAGAATCTCAACAATTCTTGTAAAAGCTTTCATTAAATTTACTACGGTAAAGTTAAAAATTCCACGATGTGACGTCCAGGTGTACCAATAAAAAAAAATCTGTAACCGCCGCCCTATTACGTTAGAGAACATATACTAATTTCAAAATTGCGATGATATTTCTTACTGAAATGGAGACCGATTGGTTCAATTGATTTAAAAAATGTGTTGAATTTACCAATGAAGTGGTTTATTTTAGTTACATTAATTGCAAGTGTACGAGACGCGGTGCTTATTTTATTGTCTGCGTTACATTTTTTAGGAATTTATATTGACGCAAAATGCCCTTATATAGTAATAAAAATAAAAAGGCGAATTAAGTTTCATTAAACCCGAATAAATTCGAGAAAAGTAGGCAATTTATCCGGAATTGCGCTGATTGTGATGTCTGACTTTACCCTTATATGTGGGTGCCTTCATACTGTTATCAATTTTACATACAAATGGATTCTTGGAAGGGTTGAATCGATTTGGATTCGAAAGTAATTCTTATAAATGACTCTTGGGAAATGTAATGTGGGTTTTAACGTCTTTGTATGATTTATTTACCTTTACTTATACATGTAGTGTTGGAGTCGATGTAACAGGTAGCCCAGCAGTAATTTTATTTTAGTGCTGAGGTATCGTATGAAATGAGCACCAACTATTATATTATATTTATTTATAAATAATAATAATATAATATACTCAGACATAGATATTATAGGTATCAATAATAATACGAGGTAGATTTTTCGTAAATGACATGAATCAGTACAAATCTGTTTCATATTTTCGTACTGTGTTACGTCACATCGCGCAGTCTAAGGCAAAACAGTTGATTTAAATAAGCCCGTTAATAAAATATACGAGGCACTTATAAACGTCAAATCCACACCGGTTTATAGAGCTTATTATTTTTTTTATTCATTTATTTGAGAGAACACGCAGTAACAATGCATTAATGATGAATTACAATGTTAGAACTAGATGAATTAGTTTATGCAGTCCATCGACTGGTTTCTGATATTTGCAAGACATAGGTCGAAACTTTGGTTGGGCTGGTAGCTTCTTTCGCTAACAAATCAGTTTGGCTATTCAAAGACGTAACGCTGTCAGTCTGCTGGGGACCCTAAGCAATGATAGCTTTCTAAGCAGCAACTTTGAAGAGCTCTATTATTTAAGATAATTTTAAGTTTTAAGTTCGTAAATGTTAATGTTAAAATATATATGTACTAATTTATGTCAATAAAGTAGTTAACGCAATACCTATAACAAGCCTACAACATTATCCACAGATTAACAGAAAGATAAGAACCATGAGAAAACTCACGTAGTGTCTCATTTGGAACGATGTCTTAGTATTTATGTATGTACTTATACAGTTGATTGATTATCTGTAGTACATAATTTACTTTCTGTTATAAAAATTAATAGTAAGATAAATGCAGTAGAAATGTGATCTCTTAGAAATCTGTGCGGTGTCACCATTGCGGACAAAATAAGCAATGACGAGGTACGCAGTATGACACGATTGCACGACAGTGTTATTGAAAAAATGAAGAAAGGAATGCTAAGATGGTTCGGGCACATAGAAAGAATGAATGATGAAAGACCGACGAGCGAAAGTGAATGGTAAAAGAAGCCAAGGAAAACCAAGGCTGACTTATGAAGGTCAAATAGATAGTGTTAGTCAACGGAAATATCAAAAGTACTCGCACACCTAGGTGAAAACGTGTGAGAAGAATGATGAGATTTGAGGAACCGAAAGAAGTATGTAAGAATCGCGACGCTTGGCGCTCCGTCCTCTCCGACTACCCCGTTAATGATACAGCGTGAGGATGTGTATGTATGTGTATCTATAACAATTAAAATTGTTTTCCTCTTAAAAGTCTCATTATTATCTAACTTAATTACGGCCAGTAAGCGAACCTTCGGGTGAAGTGGGTTGACAATATAATACTAGAGTTTCATTTTTAGCCGCTTGAATATATTTCAGGTTATTTCAGGGTTGCGTAACAATTTCCTTTAACGAAATTTTTTTTCCATGTTCTCCTTACACTATGTACTATTTCTGGCAAAAAACCGTTTACCGTTTCTTTTTTAGTAAGTTACATAATATTAACGCACCTTTAGAATGAAACCGATCTAATTGAAAATTTTGAGATATTTTTGTAGCAGGTTACGACAATGAATCGAACTAAAATAATGAAATGGATTTTTCACAAATATATGCTTAAATATAGCCAGAGTGTTAGCAGACGGAAATGTCAAAAGCACTCGCATACCTAGGCGAAAATGTGTGAGGAGAATGATGAGATTTGAGGAAGCGAAAGAGGTGTGTAAGGACCGCGACTCCTGGCGCTCCGTCCTCTCTGACTACCCCGTTGGGGATACAGCGTGAAGTTATGTTATGTTATGTTATATGCTTAAATTTTCTCACATTATTTTGGCAATAAGGCATACGTACTTTGTCTTTCTATCTCTTTCGATGCATATGCGAGTAGTGCCTTGTGTTTTATTTGATCCATCAGTTGAGTAAACAATGTTCTATTATCTATGTTGAGTACACAATGTTCTAATATACCATAGTGTCTTATGTCAATGAAGAACTTATTGTTATCGAAACCAGTCTATACGCATAATTCTATTTTTTTTGTTGGTATATACCAAAAAGGAAGATGTCTTATGACAATGAAAATTTTCAGACGAAATATTTTTTAAAATACTCATTGCAGTTGAAGTTGAAGTTGCTAGAAACACTACTAGTCTACATAAGTAAATAAATTGAAGTCGGTGTGCGATTTCGAAATAAAAGCTTTTTAAGTTCATATTAAATTATCTACACGTTACCAAAACCTAATCACCTTTTTTAACTTTTTGGCTGTCGGTCCTGTTTATTTGTTTGTCTGAGCTAATCTCTGAAACAGCTGAACCGATTTTGACGGGATTGTCATTGATAAGTAGACGACTTTTCAGAAAGTAATTTAAGATACTTTTGCGGGAAAATACGGATGTAATCGCAGGCCACAGCTAGAAAGTAATAAAGAAGAAAGGCATAAACTAAGTAATAAATAACTTTGCAGATTTAGTGTCATTACGATTGTTATTTAACTATGAAACCATGTTTTTATAGCGCTTCGACTCGAACTTGGCTCATTGTGATTAACTTGCGAAGAGAGCGTGGGTTTCACATTTTGTTTAATCTAAACATTACCGTGATTAGCAAAAGAGGGTCTATGCGGATTTTTATAATTTTTTCGCACAATTTTTAATTTTGTTAAGTATGTTTTTAGTGAATAGGCAATAACAAAAAAAATGTTTACAACTGTTTTAAGGAAGTTTTAGAAATATTTTTTCCAATAAATATTGCCATAATCTCTGTCATTGGTTTATCAATGTACTTCAGTAGACATAAGCCCATATTCCAGAACGATTGTTAAGTATGATTCTCTGCTCGAGAGTAATTAGAAAGAAATGGTGCTATTCATCGCATGAAGCGGCATCTCCTAACTCAGTCAGAATCCTCCGTCAAAGATTCAGAGAAGATTGGCGGTGAGATAAGGGTAAGGACACAGTGTCTCCCACGTAGTTAACATCAATGAACATAATTGTGTTTTATATACTAGAATTAACCAGTGCAGATTAAAAAAAAAACATTGTTCACTTCGTTATGCATAAAAACTAAAAAGAAAGATCTTGCATTAGAGATTTTTTAAAGTCTATATCCAGCACTTATACAGGCTGTTATAATTTGGAGATAATTAACTATTTATTTATTTGTCATAATCCACATAATATACATGCCGTTATGTATCTATACATATCTCGTTGAAGTAAATTACGACCCTTTTGGCTTCGCCGTATAATAGTCGTTATTTTGACCTCAATGTGTGGATCGGGGTGGGCTCCATATTATACTATCGCAAGTAGCATTTATTCTGAAGGCGGTGGGACCAACTTTTCCTCGTAGTCCGCATATATTGTTTAAAGTCATCAAAATCTAAGAGACCCGGTTTGACATCTGTACTCGTAATTATGTAGTAATTAAGGACGCAAATCAAATCGGTAACCTGAGTATCAGATTATCACGAAATATCGATTCTAAACTGTATGAGCTTTTAATAGTTTCGTTATTTTTCTTTTTAGTTTTAAATGGAAAGAATTTATTTTTTGAAGTGTTAGTATTATATTATATTAGAAGTATTGGTTTTGAGGTGGGTTGAAAGTGATTAAATATTACAACATAACACGAGCTCACTTAATGGCTTAATAAAACGTTAAAACTATTGTAAACTTAATAAATTTAGATGTTTTATAAATTTAAATCGAAAATCAGCAAATTAGTTACAGCACTATCGTCTAAAAAGAAAAAGACTGACAACGTAACGGTCTTTGAGATGTTTCATAATAATTCAAAATTACATTTTACTTTAGAATTTACGTAAAAAGAAAGTTAATAATTATTTTTTTATTATTTCCTGGACTTCATCCTAAGTTGCATTCTGTTGTCATAACTAGCTGTCAAAACGGGCCTTTTAGATTTCGGCGACATAATGTCACCAACTACTGTCACCCGTGGTCCTTTTAACTCGATTCAAAAACGAGCGGTGACAATAAGCATACGTCAAATTAAATAATTAAAAATTATGAATAATCGAAAGAAATAGTAGCAAGACTTCAATAACTGTCAAATTTAATTATATAGTTTTGATTAGTAAAGGATATTATTTTGTACTTTTCAGTGTTTTTTTTAGAACGAAGTTCTTTAACGCGGCTTGCGGGGGAGGTTTGAGTTGGTAGAAATCGTCACGTAAGGAAAAAGCATTACGTGGAGCGGGAGCCGCGCGTCGCGCGGCGCTAGGTTCGTTAGCTCTATACGTAGATTGACAGTGATATATATTTTTTCTATTATTTACGAGTATATGTGTGCGTACGAGTATCCATCATACGTGAGTTTTATTGATCTCATTATTACAATTAAGTTTTGAGAAGTGGAAACTGCAGCTATGGAACTTCGATCCCGACGGAGATCCCCCGACCGCAGACGTTTTTGCTTTTTTTGAAGCCTTTTGAGTGATTTTGGCCTAAATGAATACCTAGGGAAAGTCTATAACTAACTTCTTTCAAGTACAAGATAATTGTTAAAATAAATAAAGCTTAGCAATTGAGATTATTTGGTGAATCTTCGTAGTCCGGGCTCCAATATCAATGAAATTTTAATGAGTCCACCTCGGAGTTATACCGAACATAACGGAAAAAACATAGAAATCGGTCCATAGACAAAGAAGTTATGCCTTAACATACATATAAATAATATAATGTATAAGGACGAATTGAGAACCTTCTCTTTTTTTGAAGTCGGTTAAAAACTAACATTTAGGAAAAGTCCGATAGTTGTTAACATATTACCAATGGGAAATCCCGTCGGGTTACACACGGCTAGTTATAACTAAAATGCAAAACGTTGGAAATAGCATATTTGTACTGCACACAAATACTCTTAAAATACAGAAAAATAGCTCTAATTAGTGTTAGTGCAGTAATTAGTGCAGTACACGCAAAGTTACGAATTCTTAAAATAACTTTTCGCCTTGAGATCACATTTAAAGCGTGGCCCGCTCTTTATCTCTCATGAAAATAAGTTGGCCAGCAACGATTCGAATTTGAGGCGGCCGATGTGGTATTCTGATCACGTGCCCTAAACACAGGGCTGGACTGTGCGCGACAAATTGACGGAATTTGCATATGTTGGATGTAATACATAATGCTCGTATTTAGGGTAATAAAGGCGGCTAGCAGCGGGTTTTAACGAATAAGTATATTACCATTTGTGAGAAGAATAAATAAAAGTTGCGAAAAAGTGTAAACCTAACAACGTATTTAAGAGCCTGCCTATGCACACTTGGGTGTGTTTGATAAACTAGATCTCGATACATTTTTTTCTGTTATGTAGGAGAAATCTGCACACAAGTATCCAGCTCCCTGAGGGAGAGTCCGAGTTATGTGGGGCTTTTATCCACCAAAGCACCTGCAGTGGTCGTCCTCGGCGCGTTGTCGAGGGGCTCTAGGGTCTTCTAAGGAAGACACTGAAGCTTCTCTCGCGCTGAGTTGAAGCACCTCTCAGGGGGCATTTATAGAGATCCCCGGCACTCTCGCAGTGCCACGACAGCATGGACCACATGCGCTGTAGTTCTCTTTGAGGTCGCGTGACGACCGGAGCCCCCACTTCGATAGGCTGCGACACTGAAAGCCTCTTATATCTAAAACGGCAAATTTAACGCGATTACCTTTTGGAACGACAGGGTTGGAGGAGATAGGGATTTTGCTGCGGGACCGAACTGAAAAAAATGTGAGACTAAAACTGTAAGAAAAATATATAACGGAAGTTACGTAGTAATATTACATTCTCTGAACGGAAGTGCTAGTCGTATTTGGAACGTAGTTCCTTGTTCTTTGTACGATTTTCCACTGCAAGGGAAGGCAAAGAGATATATGCTCATAACAGCCGATATCTTCAGTAATGTGTAGATATATTCTTCATATTATTACGAAAATGATGTTCATTTTCAAATCCAAGATGGCAAATATTACTTTTTTTTTGGACAAATCGATATGGGTATCAAATTCTAGTTTTTTCGGGGTGCTGATTACGAAAATGACTTTCATTTTCAAATCCAAGATGGCGAATATTACTTTTTTGGATAAATCGATATGGGTATCAAATTCTAGGTTTCTCGGGGTGCTAATTACGAAAATTATGTTTATTTCGAATCCAAGATGGCGATTATTATTTTTTGGATAAATCAACATAGGTATCATATTCTAGGTTTCTAGGGGTGCTAATTACGAAAACGATGTTCATTTTCAAATCCAAGATGGCGAATATTACATATTTTTTTGGATAAATCGACATAGGTATCATATTATAGGTTTCTCGGGGTGCTTATTAAGAAAATGATGTTCATTTTCAAATCCAAGATAGCGAATATTACTTTTTTTGGATAAATCGAAATGGGTATCAAATTCTAGGTTTTCCGGGGTGTTGATTACGAAAATGACGTTCATTTTCAAATCCAAGACGGTGAAAATGACTTTTTTGGATAAATCGATATGGGTGTCACATTATAGGTTTCTCGGGGTGCTGATTACGAAAATTATGTTTATTTTCAAATCCAAGATGGCGATTATTATTTTTTTGGATAAATCGACATGAGTATCATATTCTAGGTTTTTAGGGGTGTTAATTACGAAAATGATGTTCATTTTGAAATCCAAGATGGCAAATATAAAATATTTTTTGCAAATTGTGTTGCTTCTATATTATCGGAAGGAACTTCGTTCCTAACTGGTGTCTTATGACACCACATCATTTTTTTATTTTGGCGAAACGTCAAGCCAAAATAAAAAGGTAATCACGTTAAATTTCCTGTTTTAGATATTTTATAATGCAATGCGAAACTTTAAAAGTGTATAAAAATAGCTTTATTCTTTGACCCGGGCTACAGGGCTGGATCTCGATACCTAAAAAGTTTGAAATTTACGTATTTGTTTACATATAACTTCAATTCTTTGTCTTGAAATGCGGAAACTCGGTTGAAGAAAAAGATGGTTGTAAAAATCTTGAAAAAACCCTGTTTTACGCAAAAATACAGTTAGATTTCCAAAATAGTGCAGAATTTAGAAATACGTAGATATCTTCACGCCGTATCCCTAACGGGGTAGTCAGAGATGATGGAGCGGCAAGTGTCGCGGTCCTTACATACATCTTTCGCTTCTTCGATTTAAAAATAATTTACTGAAATGGATAGGTAATTACAATAACCCAAATACCTCATATCAGTTTTTCAATTGATAATGTAGTCTTTTTGTTATTACAATTTTGTATAAAAATAAATATTAAGACTTCTCTACGTTAAAATATGATCAAACTGACGTATTCAAAGCCAACCTTATAGCTGCTGAGTTTCGTCTACCCGTGCGACCCCGAGGAGGACGACAGCGGACAGTGAACCGCGCTGTCGTTGCACTACAAGGGTGCAAGGGCCTTATCAATGCCCCCCGAGAGGTGCATGTTTGATAAAAAGTAACGCAATCAATTTCAAAATTTAAAAAAATACGAATTTTTAACTATATTACACTTTTTTATTATTACGAACTTACATTTGCAGTTGGAGTGTATGGGGAATGTGACTTTCAACTGTAAAGTTAAGTTTGTTTCTGAATATAACTTTATATTTTTTTGGTAAATACGCAACCCTAATACATTGTACAGTGTGGGTAGTACAGTACCCTTGATGCGCAAGTGCGATTTTCACTTCGCCGGTTTTTTACAATAATATCTCCTGCAAACGCCTAACTCGTTGACATGTAGGTCTCTTGTTATGACTCTACCCTCTCTTACATTTCTTATTAGTATTTAATAGTGATTATGATTACGATTAAGATGTAGGATTTAAATTTAGATGTAGGTAAAAAGCACGTTGTTGACAAGGCAGAGAATTTTGTATTTTGCTGTTATGTAAATTCAACATCAACAAGTTCGACTTCAACTCAGATCATTTGCATAATTTCAGCTTGTCATTTCATCCTCATTTCACGTTACGGCTTTATTATGCAACACTTTTACATTCCCGCGCTTAAGTTTAAAATAAACCTAAAAAAACCGGTTAGGTGCGTATACCGTTCACGGTGAAGGTTTCCGAAGTCGAAATGCATAATATTGTAACCGAAAATGCCAAAATATCTTATGCTACATATCTTTATCAGATTAGTTTTTCTGGAAAGTACTTTTCATGTTCTACTATCTTAATTTTTTTTAGAATTTTCAGCCCATTTGTACTAATACTCCGTTACCCGCCCGCTTCGCTGAGCGTAAATGAAAATTTTGTACCTATAGTAGATTTTCGTTTGAAAAATTGTGAAGGGTCTATGAAATTCAAAAAATAAATAGCGTGTAACCAACCATCTACAAATGATTTCGCGTCGAATGGTCATAGTCCCATACCGATACGTTCAGTAGTTTTCACGTGATTGCGTGACAAAGAAAACTATTTTCAATAGATATCTATTTCTACACTATGTTTTCTATACTATTGTATTATTATAAAGAGGTAAACTTTGTTTGTTTGTATGTAATAGATAAACTCAAAAAATACTCCACCGATTTTAAAAATTCTTTCACCTATAGATATATGTATATTTATACCGTTAGGGATAAAGCTACATTATCAGCGAGTAACATGGGCTCCATTTTATTTTCAAAAAAATTTCTACTCGTGCGAAGCCGGGGCGGGTCCCTAGTAGATTATAAAGAGAGAGAGAGCAGATTTTGTAAGTTTATTTATATGTGGAGGGTAATCTGCGGAACCACTTCACCTATTTGAATATTACTTTCTTTTTTTACCATTTGATAGGTACATTATTCCAAATGGACATAGGCATTTATTATGTATTCAACCCGAGCGAAGTCTGCACGGGCCGTTGTAGTTAATAAGTTAAAAGCAGGGGACATAATTTTACGGTTTTATAAGCGTATGACTCAGCAACTTTTGACTTAAATAGTTACTTTCAAACTTTATTAATATTTTTGAAGACACATACATACATATCTTCACGTCGTATCCCCAACAGGGTAGTCAGAGAGGACGGAACGCCAAGCGTCGCGGTCCTTACATATTTCTTTCGCTTCCTCAAATCTCATCATTTTCTTCTCATATATTCGCCTAGGTATGCGAGTGCTTTTGACATTTCAGTCGGCTAACACTCTAGCTATTTGATTTCACAAGTCAGCCTCGGTCTTCCTTGACTTCTTTTATCACTCGCCTTTGCTCTGTACATTTTCTTCGTCACTCTTTCATCACTCATTCTTTCCATGTGCCCGAATCATCTTAGCATTTGTGAAGATCTACTTAAAATACACGCTTATTGGATTTTTTTTTCATCCCTCAGTTGCATTTATGGAGTACTACACCTAATTTTTTTTTTCAAAATTTCACTACGTCGTTATATAGCGATTAAAAGAATACACCTATTCCAAATTTCATCTAGAACAGTGCCAATAGTATCCAAATAAAATGGCTGTGACATACGGACATTTATGTACAGAATTCTAAAAATGAAACCAATAACTATTATTACATGCCTTGACGGGCTCGTTCGCCCATCACACAAAAACTACCGGTTGGATATTAATGGAACTCCGCATAGATTATATACCCGGACTATATAAAATGGAAGCTGAGACTGACAACCGAGACTAACGTTACTGAGGTGGAATAAATGCGTGTTTGCACAATTTCTACCATATTTTAATGTTAAGCTTCATCTATAGCCTTATATGAAACTAAATTTTATTATACGGTTAACAGAAAAACTATTATAAGTTTATAAGTCGAGCGAGCTTTACAGACTAGGTTCGTTATTTTTGACTATTTAGTTAGCTTAACTTCTCGGCAAATTATAATTTAAACACAGATTAAAATGCGGTTTGATTTATTATACACACGTGTGGTTAGTGCGATGCTATATACATATAAATTCGCTGGTCGCGTACACATTATCACGCAACATTTTTCAGTATGCGTAAAAACAACTCACGTATTTAATTGATTAAGGATAAAGATCGCAAATATTTAATGGTTTTATATCGTTTCGAACCAACAGCACCGCTTCAAGCATATCAATGTTGCGCAGTAGTCCTTATCTTGCTATGAGAGTTGTGAGATAGCAGTGGAGGAGCAAGAACGCTATACGCGAGCAGCTCGAACGCATGACATTTATATGGATGACGTATGTTATTCAGTACCTACGGGTTGTGACGCCATACTACTCAAAAATTAGTAGTGTTAAGCCATAACATAATTATTATGTTACATGTTGCAGCATTCGGTTAAAAAAACCTTAGCTCAAATTTTAGCTTCTTAAAGGTTAAAAAGATATTGTTTTCTTAATCTTCGCTAAAATGGAAAATATAAATTCATTCAATATAAAGTAAATTCAATTATTGGCATTTGAGTTGAGACCTAGCACATTTACTTTTCGTTAATCTTGTGTACTTTTTTTATTTGTTTGTCAGAATGTATGTTGTCTCACTATTTCTATTGATAATGCCGCTGTACACACCCCTAGAGGTATCTTATGCACACTATATAAGATTGTTTTGTTACAATTAACATGTGTAATTGTATAACTTTTGAGGAAGCGATAGAAGTATGTACCTAAGAACCGCGACGCTTGGCGCTCCATCCTCTGACTACACCGTTAGGGCTACAGCGAGAAGATATGTATGTACGTATAACTTAGCTTGTAATTAATTAAATAACATAAATAAGTAATAACTCGAACATTTTAAGGAAGATTTTAAACAATGTATCTTTAAAAATTCCGTTCAATTTCGAAAAATATTAACTTCATGGCGTTTTATAATATTTAATCACGGGTCTATGCTGCATTTATATTTTAAAGGCTAATTACCTATTTCATCCTGACCTTTCGACCGTATTGCACCGATCGTGGTCACGGGCAGACTGATGAGGATGAATGTCATCTTGTGTGCGGCTTCTTGTAACTACTCACACTCATTCAACACATTTATTAATTTTTATTATTGTCACAGTCGGTACTTCGACACACTACACTAACGACATCTACACACTGGCGACGTCCGGTTTTCCGGCTCCGGACACACTTACTGATGACAGGATTCCATGATGTTGATAAGCGGTATCCATCTTCCCGGTTGAAATTATAGTATTTCTTGATTTCAACCGCCTCTCGTGCTATTCCGGAATAATAGTGTCGATCGGAGGAAAGGACCTGTGGCTGATGCAATTCAATCCAGTGGTAGGGTTCTGACTGACTCTAGCAAGTGCTCGGCGATGGCTGATCTATTTGTCTGTCGTTTTCTGACAGCTGTGATATGCTCTCTGATTCTTTCTACTATTGTTCTTTTCGTCTGTCCGATGTAGGAACTATCACAGCTGCAATCTACCTTGTAGACACCAGGTGTCTGGAAGAGAATGAAATCCTTTGGAGTACGTATGTGATTTGCCATTTTAGAGTACAGACTATAGACAGTCTTAATGGAGTATTTCTTTAGTGCTGTTCCAACTTTGTTCGTTACTCCTTTTATATATGGCAAGAATGCTGGCACTTTGATGATGAGAGTTTACAGCTAGGTGCCATCTTAATAACTTAATATGCTGACACGGCTTTTCCGTAATATGGATGTACGGCCGTATAATATTGTTACGATTGGACCTTATGTCTAAGAAATAAGGTCAATTTTTAAATGGAGTTAGACACGTACCTTTTACTGCTTACATCGCGAGACCTAGGCTTTGCAGAGTTATGACCTGAAAACGCATTGTTAGGTTTACGGTACAAGTAAAATATGTACTATCGAATGGCATAAGTAAAATGATGGAAGAAGAACAAAGTTTGAAAATTCCAGAGCGATGACGTGTCATATACGACTCATGCAAACAGGCGGCGTCGAGAACAATGTTCAATAATTATTAGCGAACGTAATTAACTAGAAAGTTACACCCTCTTTATTTCTATGCGTTATTATTACTAGCGTTCGGGTTTGCTTTAGAAATTTTCACCCTCATTTTATCGGACTATAAATAGAGCTCCGTGTCCGCCGCTGAGTCAGATTTTCGACTATCGATCGAAGCAATATATCGAGGCGACATCAAAGCGAATTACCAAGATCACTGACGACTACTGCGACGACTCTGAATAGAAGATTTTTGCGATTCGGAAACGTTGTCAACCGACTTCCAAAAAAGGAGGTCCTCAATTCGGTTGTTTTTTTTTATGTTTGCTACCTCATAACTCTGTCATTTATGAACCAATTTGGAAAATTCTTTTTTGTTTGAAAGGATACACTTCCAGATTGGTTCTATTGAAATTTCACTGGTATTGAAGCTTTGGTTTTAAAGTTACACCCAATAACGCGACTTGGTTATCACCTTTATTCATTTATATTGACGATTCTCTTGTATGTCATTTGTTATCTATCGTTGTCCCCACATGATATAATGGTAGTAGGGAGGAGATATAAATTGGCTGTGATATAATAAATTCAAACAGTAGAGTCAGTCTTGTTTGTTAGTGAAGCGTATACCTTCGGCGACTACTACGCGAGTATCTACTTCGGGGGGCAACTACGAAGACTAAGAACCGCTGTAATTAAGTTCGCGTGGTCTTGACATCTGGTTGTACGAAGAAAAATTAACTCTTTGCACCTATTGCGGTACTTCTTTTTCTTGGGCTTCATTTGGTAAATAATACTGCCGAATTTGGTAGATGGTATATTGGTACTGTGCGGGGTGAAAACGCCATAGAGCTGTCGTTTACATCTCCTGTCTTATACAAATTCTTACAAATATTTATATTGGAGATGTACGTAACAAGTTTCCTTGCAGCGATTCAAATAATTAATTTGTAGATCGCGCACAAGGTCACGATTTGCTTTGTCAGAGTTATATCTGGCACAAACCCTTAACCGGCATCTTATTATCTACAGCTCGTAACAATTGATGTCAGAAGTGGGATGCCAGTCACACCAAAGGACGAACAGGGAGTTTGTACGAGACGTCAAGCAACGATAGATTTGAGGCGTCGAGAGGAAGCACTAGTCGACACAGCCACCGACGAAACACCCACTATACCGCGAGAACACACACGACGGTAGGAACTCCCATTTTCACTGGGATTCCCGCTAACGTTGGTACATCTGGATGTGCTAATTTTGATATGGCAGTGTTGCTAGCTAGCTTGGCCGAGATGAAAGCTAGAATAAAGGAAGCTATGGAAGCCTCGGAAACTAAAATAATGGAAGCCACAAAAGCTAGCAAAGAAGAGATATTGGGCTCCATGAATTGTATGATTAAGAAGTTAGGGACCTTAGGTGTAATATGGAAAAGCAGGAAGCCGGTAGAAATTCGTATTACCGTATGCTGTCTGAGCATGACAAGGAGATACCAAGCCTGCACGGGAAGGTACATAAAGTCGGGACGAGAGGTGTCTTGATTGTTCCCAGTGCTCTAACCAAGTTCGAGGTCCCTCATTTCGACAGCACCACGTCATGGGCAACTTTCCGGTTACAGTTAAGACGGTAGCAGAGGGTAACGGGTGGTCCGATATACAAGCACTAAGAGCCTTTACACTTGCTCTGCGAGGCGATGCAGTGCAGGTATTGAAAAATATTTGCAGCAAAGGAAGGACTTTAGCCGATTGCTCGAAGCGTTAGAGTCCCTATACAGAGAGAAGCGCCTAGAGCATGTTTATAGAGCCCAACTACAAGACCATGCGCAGAAGAATGTAACTAGCGTAAAGAAAATAAATATGCGAGAGTAATAATATTCAGAAATATTTAGTACAAAAATTATATTATTTTGTAGTAGTATCGCCAGCTTTTTTTGGCAACATCACTACAAAAATAAACAGTTCACATAACCTTGTAACAGCGCAGTATGGATTTATAAAGTATTGTTTTCTTATTTATTTAAGATTAAATTTAGCGCAAAATTATATCATTTATTGTCAGTTGACATAATATCATAATATAGCTTTTAACGATGAGTAATTATTCGTTAGTTGGGCAAACAAATAACAACAATATTTTTATCGTAAATTCAACGCCATTTCAAAGTTGTCGTTCATTCGTTCACGACCTGTGACCTGCGAGGTACGCATTTTCCCAGCGGCCGGATTGTAGTATGCTTTATAAATATAGAATGCTAACGAGCCCTCCTGGCTTCGCACGGGTAGAATTAAAAATAAAATAAAATGCAGCCCCATGTTACTCGCGGATAATGTACTTTTTATAGGTGAAAGAATTTTTGAAAACGATTGAGTAGTTTTTGAGTTTATCCAATACATACAAACAAAGTTTACCTCTTTAAAATATGAGTGTAGATAGTATAGGTGATATGAGATTTGAACGATAGCGCTATGGCGTCAACACGCCTCAATAAGTACCAATAACCTATCTAATACATAGTCCGCAGTATTATTTACCATCATAAAGAAACGGAGAAGAAATACTGCAACAGGTCCAAACAGACACACAAAAATATTAAAACCCATTCATCATTAACACACATAATTTTTTTCTTGACCATTGTATGTAGTTTAGTTATAGTTCTGTTCCATTACTTTTATTATATCTCTAGGCACATTGTTCCCACGCTTTTGTTTTTGTGATGTCTAATGGTTTTGACATTTTATTTGACATTTTATTAGGTAAAGATTTCTTTATAGGCAGGCTATTAACGGCTACCTATTTTTATTTGAAAATAAAGTCTGAAAATAACGAAATAAGAGTAAAATTAATGAGATTAAAGACAGTGAGAACTTAATAACGGCATCCAAAGAAGAGTTTACATCTTGATTAGATTTTTATTTTTGTACTTTTCGGAGCACTAAGTTATATAAAGATATTATATATTTATGTGGTTATAGCTCCATCAGAAGCGGAGTTGCAGACACTAGTTACGTGCATGAAAGAAGACTGTGAAGTGAAAGGATTGAATATGAATGTGAACAAAACGAAAGTTCTGGTGTTTGAAAGGAAAGATGTACAGACAAAGTTTGAAATATGGGTAAATGGAAAATGTCTAGAACAAATGAACGAAATTGTATATCTGGGGAGTGCGTTTTCGAGGGATGCAAGATGTGAGTTGGATGTGGAGAGACAGATAGCAGCTGGCAATAAAGTGAACGGTGCTCTGTCCGCATTAGTAGGCAGTGTGAATATATCTTACTCAGCCAAAATGGCCATACACAATGCGGTGTTGGTTCCAACTTTATTGTACGGTAGTGAGGCCTACGTTACTACGGTAGAGATTCTATGTTTGTCTGCATGTATAATGTACATAAGTATATTAATGTCACAGATTAATTAGTTTATTATATTCTACATTTGAACCATAATTAGGCCTTTCGTTTTTAACACAAAATTAATTATATTCATACAATTTAATCATATAAAAAATATTAGATTCGGGTATATATTATTATCTTTGCCATAACAAAATTTGTAATAAGGTGAGCTTATCTTTGTAAAAGATGTATTCCAGCTAACTTCAAAAAGATTTAAGAAGAAGTAGTTGCACATTGTATTCATACTTATTCATATAAATAATAAATAGGTTGTAAATACATATACAATAATGTAAATTCAAAGATATACTTATATAGATATTGATTGATTAACAAAACGCTAATTTCGTGTATTTTTCATCATTAAAAATTTATTTGTTCACTTGTGCAGAATTGATTTGATTTGGAGATTTCGTCCTTTAAAAATAAAATTAATGAAATAAAATGCAGAGTACAACATGAATCGTCTTAATTTGGAATTTCTTTAGCAGTTTTCGACAAAATGGTAAGCTGTTAAATCCAATAAATTATTGGTGAACTGAAAAAATAGGTAAGAAGTGGATCCAGTCTGATTTTTCCATTTCTATTTTTGTTGAGTAAATTTTACGTTTGTGTGCCAAATTCCAGCTGAACAGGTGTAAAGATGACGTAATAAATCATACAGACAGACAAATAGACAGACAGATATATAGACTAGTTCAGTTTTTACCATTTTACCTACAAAACCTTAAAAATATCAGTTTGATAAATCTTAAGCATTTTTACTATGTAATTATGTTTATCTAAATAACTGCACTCAATATTCGATTAAATCGCAAATAATACTGGAGACTCGTATCATTCATTGATCTTCTTTCCGGACATAGTCCGGACGTAACACATCATAAAGGAATAAAGAACAAAGACTTTATTTGTCGTAAGCATTACATTAATAAATTGGGTGTAACGTGCTGCTACTATGCTTACTCATATATAGTGTTTGTTCATTTATTGCAATTCAAAATATTTTTAAACAACTTCAAGAAAAGAAGGAGATTCTATGTTTGTCTGCATGTATTTTTTTATGTATGTTCACCGATAACTACTTCTATTGTGGATCGATTTCAATGATTAGTTTTAAGTTGGGTTCAACCATAGAGGTTCAACATAGCGCCAAGGTGGTCTCATTTAAATTTCACTGATTGGAGCTTGGACTTCGAAGGTACACCAAATAAAGCCAACTGTTTATAAGTTTTATTTATATTAATGATTCTTTTGTACATAATTTACTTTCAGAATTAGAAAAGAAGTTAATTGTAGACCTACCCTAGATATTTATTATTCAAGGTCACTCAAAAGGATGAAATAGTTGTGACTCGTGGTTTCATCCCCGTTAAATTTAGTATTTTTCCAGTATAAAAAAAGTGTATATTACTCACTAAAAACTTTTATCTGGCAACGAGAGTCCAGTCAAAATCGGTTCAACCGTATCGAAGATTAGCCCAGACAAACGAACAGACATATGTGTGGAAATAAAAATTTTAAAAGAGCGATTTGGATGTTAGTTACGTGAAAATAAAATGGAAATAATAGATAAAATTATATTGTATTGTATAACTTAAGTATCTAAACACTATTAACCCTCGCCATGTTTTCTTTTTTAAACAAATTGTATGAGCATGCATATTTAGAGTTACGGTCTAGTTTGTAATGCTTCTTAATGTGCAACTTTTTTTTGTGACTGCAACTTGTTTTGTGTGCCATAAATAAATAAATAAATAAATAAAATAAATAGAAGCATAAAAAAACCTTCATTTCGAAATCACAGACAAACACTTCTATTTTATTTACATGTATTACAAAATAAAGAATTTAATATTATCTACTTAAATTATAATCAAAATTAATTTAAAATTGCTCTATAAAATATAACCTAGATAACAAATAAAGAGAAACTATAAATTAGAACTATCTTATTCTTAACTTGTAAATTACATTAAAATAAACGCTTAGTACCTAATGATAATCGGTAAGATAGCTCCAAGGACCGACCTGAACCAAATGTGCCCATTACGCTGGCAGCATGGCCGCATTGGTTCGCAATTGACAATTACTAGATCAGGTTTACATGTATACACTATCTAATTTATCATAATTATGTTCTTTGGACTTTTTCTATGTAACAACAGTGGCAAGTTAGTCTTAATAAAGATTTTATAGATTGGGTTTCTCATGGCTTCGTCGAGTAAGAAACGTTTTGTCATCGCTCACCATCGCACTGTGTATCCGTATTTTACGTCACAGCACAGTGAACCTGCTATTTGTATCTGACGTTTAGTCACAGTCCAGTGAACTTGCTTTTCGCTAGATTAATAATAATCTATCCTGCAATATACATAATGTCCTCATTATATGCATATACAGTCTTGCAAACTGAAAAATCGACTAAAATTTTTCAGTGTTCATAAATAAGTATATCTTTTCAGGATTCCATAGAAAAATAATTTTTTTTCTACATATTTCTTTATTTTAAAAGGTATGTTAAGGAAATTAGATGACAAGCTTTTATATTGCATACGTCAACATACTGTTTACACAGATAGTATGAGTATATTTATCATACTTTTGTTGATGACACTTCTATAGAGCAGCTATACGAGTATTCAATCTTTTTGTGGGTTTGGGGTTACGCAAGGGTTTTATGAATTTTTTGGTTCATTTTTATCTTTTTTTTGCATTTCAGTATAACCTGGTTTTTCTGTGGTTACTTTTCCTGGTTTATAGCCTGATAGGATAAAAGCATATTAATATTATATACGTACATAAGTACACGCCCTGTTAAAATGATAACCTTATTTTTTGCGTCGACGTAATCAGGTAACAAATTAGCTAAATTAAGTTATACATAAATCTAAGATCTAGAAATCTTAAAGTATTTTTCCAGTAAAGCTCAAGCAAGACTTTATATTCAAAGTTTTAAAACTTTTAGTCTCAGTAAATTAGAGGAAAAGGGGGGAGAATGATCGAGTCGAACTGGAATACCCAATCTGTCTCCACTTTGTTTCTGTTACGAATATTTTAAACATGTTAAAGTGAAAAATATGTACTATATCAGTTTGTACACTTTATTTTATTTATTATTCATTCATTAATTTTCACATTTTTTATAACAATAATAAGAAACAAAACTGTAATCCCTACACTAGGATACCCTGTATTGTAGAGATTATTGCTATGCGATATACACTCGTCATGGTAAATGACATGACCATGACTTCGCGTCATGGTTTCGGACCATAGATTTACAAATAATAGATATCGCCCTTCACACGTCAAGAATGGTGAGAAGAAATATATGGCGTATGCCTGTAATACGTATATTTCATCTCTATCGGTACGCTCAATATTTTAAGGCTTATGCTGTTGTATTTGACAGTCCTTTAAAACAAAACAATTCTTTGTTCGTTAGCACTTTCAAGTTTTTTAATTGTTTTCGAACTTTTCGAGTGAAAAATTAACATAAAACTTTTTGTAAATATGTGTCAGTTAGAGACTCTTTTGGGCATGATGGTAGAATGCAGTATTTTAGGCTGCAAAGGCCGGTTTGACAAACATAGGATCTTAGAAAGGCTATAGTGTTCACATCAACGTAATATCTATTAATAATAGATCTGTGTTTCGGACAAAATGAATTATGATTGACGCAGAGAGAGAGGAATCTTGTAACATAATATTTATAAAGCCTTCTACCCGGACTTAAATTTAGTAGCATATTGGGCGTTTACTCGCTTTTTGTATGTCCGTCTGCCAATTAACAAAGGCCTTCTCCAACCTTGTGAGGGATCTTATAAGGATAGTGTGTTTCCTTTTGAGGTACAGAACCACAAAAACAGTATAATAAAACGTAATATAAATATAAAGTTTTCACTGCGAAAGAAACTTCATTTATTACTTCATAATAAATTCGTGATAGACTATGAATTACCAAGTACCAATTACCAACTTTACTATTGGATCTAGAAAAATAAAACCTGGGATATAAGGCTTTTAAAGTTGGAAGGAAATTTATAATTGAAATCTTAGCTTTTATAGATTTCCAGAAACAATTTAATTTATTTCATTGTGTAAATCAGTACATACAAATCTAAACGATAACATCTACATAAAAACTAAGTATTTTTTATGTCAAAGTCAATTCAATTTATTCAAGTAAACCCATTTGGAATGTATTTTTGAACGTCAAATATACTTTAGCTGGGTTCGAAAAGAAAACCTGAACACTGAGAAGAACCGACAAGAAACACAGTCAAATATAATTTTTTCAACATCATTCTACAGTAGTTATTTAAAATACAATATTCATAAAGCCAGTAAATGCGTGTGCAGAGAGGATTATATCCAGTGGGCTAATTGTCTAACTTCACTCGTAATCGTAATCGAAATTGATACTGAAGGCGATCACGTTCAAAGCGATTATGTTTTGTACAAATAAATGGAATTGTGTATGTCACACGGACAACAGTTAATCGCCATCGTCTTTAATTTTATCGACTATTTATAAAGAATGAATGAAGTATTATACAACTAAATCGTCAATGGAAACTTGGAAGATCGCTGGTGTGGGATGCCACTTGTGTCGATACACTTGCTGTTTCCCATGTGCCGGCGACTTCCAAGTCAGCAGGTGCCGCGGCCAGCACTGCCGAGAACTTGAAGCGGCGTAAGTTAACTGACTCTCTCTGAGAGTTTCATATTTACGCCCTTTGCAGTCGAAACTTTGGGTCCCTGGGGCCCCGAAGCCCATCGACTGGTTTCTGATACTTGTAAGAGACTGGTCGAGGCTTCGGGAGACCGCCGGGCTGGCAGCTTCTTCCGCCAACGAATCAGTTTGGCTATTCAAAGAGGCAATGCTGACAGTCTGCTAGGTACCTTGAGCAATGACAGCTTTCTAAGCGGCAACTTTGAGGAAGTTTATTATTTAAGATAATGTATAGTTTTAATTTTGTAAATATTAACATATGTATGTACTTTTTGTTAATAAATCGTCAATTAACTCATGTTATTGATTTTTCAAGCGCAAACTTACCTCTTTATTTTATGCCTCTTTTTGAATGACAGTTGACTATATGGTTATATTTAGATTTCGACGACTTTATTATTTATAAATGTCTACCAAATTAATAATTGAAAGTCCCTATTTTTTATTTATTTTCATACGTTAAAAGTTTAATTACGTTGTTTTAAATCAGTACTTAAATTATTAAAAATGTCGGCAAAAAGAAAAGTTAGCCTCCAAGAAATCACTCGCTCGCAAGTTGAAGCTATGGAGAAAAACCAAATTTAGCGTGGTCGGTTTCCACATGGAGCTTTGAGCAATGCTACTAATATATGGAATACGATTGCTGCTAAGTTAAATGCTGTTGGCGTGGATGTCACGAAAAAAGGCGAAGAATGGCGCAAAGTAAGTAATGTATATTCGTATAGTTGTGAATTTTATTGCAAAGCATTAACTGAGCTTAAAATTCCTTGCATATTTTCTTGCTTAATATTTCAAAAGTAAGCGATTGATATGTTTCACTCTTTTCTTTAGTTTTGGCATGATCTGAAACATAATATCAGAAAAAGTCTGTTCTTCACACGCATGTTCTTAGAACTGCTGTTGGTCTTCCAAAGAAACCACTCACTTAGCTAGAAGAGTGAATATTATCTGTAATTGATAAAATAACAATGTCTGCTATTGAAAGTGTCCGAATATCTCTAAATGGAAGGTTCGCTTTAACTAATTTCAATTTAAATATTAACTTGGGGATCGCGATTAATAGCACTAATAAATTGGTGAAAATAATATTAAAAATGATATTTATCGCTGTAATAAAAACTACATATTATGTTATACAGATATACTATATTGCAGATTGATGAAATGCCTTCACAGGGGATGTCGAAGGTTTCTTTGGCATTAAGAGAAGAAAATAGAGCTTCTGCACCTAAGATACATTTGAAAAATAAAACCGATATAAAAAATTGTAAAACTAACAATATTTTACACAATAACAAATTAATATTATTTTGTATTTTGTAGCTTGATGAAATAATGCTGTCGCAGGAGGTGTTAGTAGAAGCGAGAGAAGAAACTATAATTCGCACATCTACGGTAAATTTAAAAAAAAATTACGTAAACAAAAACTAGTAATAATAACAATATTCAAGTATACATGGATTTACACATTCTTGCAGATTGACTATTTTGATCCAGTAACGCCGAGCGTAATACGACGACACAGTCAACTCGGAGTTTGTAAGTGTATTCATTATTTTGATATAAATTTTTATTAAACAGAAACTCATTGGTCAATACGCTTATAGTGGGAGTTAAAACCACGACTTATGCGGGAATTGAAACCATTGAGCCACTCGCCCACCACAACTGTACCACATCATATATGGACAGTCACGTCTAAATTAATATTCTTTTGCAATTTTATTCCATTATAAGCATAATATAAGACATCTGCCTGTAAAATTTCATTAAAATAGGTGAGAAATGAGTCTTGACAAATGAAGGAACAGACGGACGAACGTGACGAAATCAGCTCGCAGCGTTTTTGTCATTAAAAAGCGCAACCCTAAAATAATTTACATTTAGAGACTTATTGTAAGAGAAATTACAAGAGAAAACAATTTTATTTCAGACATTTGTTCAGCAGAAGCTCCTTCTACTTGTGATCGCATCCTTGAAAAAGACGACTTTGCGTAGAGGCCCAGAGTCAGAGCTATAATAGATCATTATTTGAATAAGCCCATATCATCTTAAATAAATATAAATATTTAATTGTTGTTTTATTTCTAAGTAATGATAAACAGTAACTTATAGTAATCATTGTTGGTAACATATATACATACATATATACATATCTTCACGATGTATCCCTAACGGGGTAGTCAGAGAGAACGTGGCGCCATGCGCCGTGGTTCTTGCATACTTCTTTCGCTTCCTCAAATTGTTGGTGACAATTTATGTTAAATAACTAATTAGTAATTAGGTGTTTAGTTCAAGTTCCTAAATTATTTTTTTTATCTTTAAGGGTTAATTAGATACTTATGTAAAATAAGATTTTTAATAATTAAATTCACTACTAACTGAAGTTTTGTGATAATGGTTAACAATATTGTAACCATAATAAAATGATCGCAATTGAAATCATTTAATATGATTACGAGTGTCAAATACACTACGCAATTGCAAAGTTTTCAACTTAATATAGTGTCACTTGGTATCGATAATTCTATCATTCGGTCACAAACGTAATCGTTTTCGCGGGTGTTTTCGATTATGTTTGGTGCGTTAGACAATTCGGTGGATTCATCTGACAACGTCAATTGCCTTCAAAATACTGATATCGATTACGAGTGGAGTTAGACAATTAGGCTGCAGACTGTTGTTTTTTTTCAATGAAATCGCTAATTTTGTAGTATGATTTTTCAATCAGTGTGCGCTTAATAACAAGTTTAAATTTATTTTCCGTTAATTGAGTAATTTCTTGTGGAATTTTATTGTAAAAACGAACACAGTTGCCCAAAAATTACCCACTTGACTTTTGTAATTTAAATTTGGGAGTAATTAGCTGATCACAACCATGAGTTTCCATACCATTAATAACTCTTTTCTTTTGAAATAGATCTATATTTTTTTTCAAATAATGTATAACATGAGTAAGGTGAGTAGATCAAATCGTCTTTAAAACGATCGCTCCGCGATTTCGTGGATTCATACTGTAGATGGCACGTATTGCCCTCTTTTGTAAAATAAAGACAGGCTTCATAGGCGCCGCTGATCCCCACAGTAGTAGGCCATAAGACATAAGGCTATGGAAATATGCGAAGTAAACTAACCAAGCCGTGGCCACATCTGTCAACTGTCTAATGCGTCTAATAGCATATATGGCCTAACTGAGCTTATAAGTCAAAGTCCCGATATTGTTTGCCCACTGTAACTTATTATCTATTGTTAAACCAAGAAAAGTAGCTGATTTCGCTAATTCTAGTTGTTTCCCCACCCAGTTCTAGTCTATTATGGATTCTGGGTACATTAGATATGAAAAATTTAACATGATTGGTTTTTTGTGTATTCAGTAGTAAATTATTAGTAGCGAACCATCTCGAGACATACGGCAAGGTCCTATTCTGTCTGCTAATATCTTTTCTATTTACTTTGTACAATAATGAAGTATCATCAGCAAATAATGTTACATCACATAGGTCTTTGAGCATAAATGGAACATCATCAATATAAATTAAAGCAACAGAATTTAAATAACAGACTTCCATAACTTGCCGCTTAGAAACCTGTCATTGCTTGGGGTGCCTAGCAGAATGGTATGGCAGCATTACCTCTTTGAATATCCAAGCTGATTTATTGGCGGAAGAAGCTGCCAGCCTGATGCAAGGGATTTCCAAAGCTTCGACCAGTCGCTTATAAATATCAGAAATTATTTTTACAAATTAATAGCTTTAAAGAGGAGACACGGAACCTCTGCAAGAGAATCTAAAACTGCTTAACCAATTTCATTTTAATACTGGCGACCCGCCCCGGATTCGCCCGGGTGGGATGTTGAATATATGCGACTCGTCACATTTTTAATCGACTTCAAAAAAAGAAGGAGGTTCTCAATTCGTCTGTATGTTGTTTTTTTTCTTGTTTTTTTTTTGTATGTTTGTTACCTCATATTTCGACCGATTTCGAAAATTCTTTTTCCAAGTGGTAGGTAATACTTCAGAGGTGGTTCTATTTAAATTTCACTGATATTGGAGCTTGGACTTCGAAGATACACTAGATAACACCACCTGGTTATAACCTTTATTTATGTTGACGATTCTTTTGTATATCGTTGCGTTACGGAATTAGAATGAAGTTAATTGCAGACCTGCCCTAGATATTTATTTAGGTCAGGACCACTCAAAAGGGAGAAATAAAAAATTTTTATTAATAAAAATTGAACCGCCTTAAAAAAAACACTGAAAAGTAAAAAATAACTATTCTTTACTAATCAAAACTCAAGTACAATTAAAATAACTTTATAAATACGGTACACATACCTATATAATTAAATTTGACAGTTATTGAAGTCGGCGCCAAATCAATGTGCAACAACATAAAGTCTATTAGTTTGGTGGGCTTGGCACCGACTTCAGTAACTGTCAAATTTAATTATATAGGTATGTGTATCGTATTTATAAAGTTATTTTAATTGTACTAGAGTTTTGATTAGTAAAGGATAGTTATTTTATACTTTTCAGTGTTTTTTTTGAAGGCGGTTTCATTTTTTTTTAATACAAATTTTTTTTAAATTGAGATTTGCATACAAATGTATCATTAAAATTTCAGACTTTCTGATGGATTTTCCAAGAATTTTCTTTCATACAGACCTTTTACTATCTCAACAAAAAAAAAAACAGCCGTATCGCTAGAGTCGTTCTCAAGTGATAATCTTTCATACATCCGGCAATTGATTTTTATTTATTAAGATGTGGTTGTATATGAAATGTACTATACATACATTTAGGATTGTTTTGATTTTGGCTTTCGTTAATCTTGTAGGTGTAGACACGAAATTGAAATTAATTATATTAAATATTATTTTTTTAATGTGAAATGTTATACACTATATTATATCAAATACGTAGCGAAAAAAGCGGTTTTCAATTCGATTTAGTCCAAGAGAGTTGAATCAGAACACGTTCGCTATCTATATACAGAGATTGTGCTACGTTCAAACGCAAGATTATATTTCACTGTTCGTTTTTGGTTTAGCGGCTGGCGCCAGTTGAATCTCTGTTACTCTCGTTGTTGTGTCTATATTTTTTATTAGCTACCCGCCGCGGCTTCGTACGGGTAGAAATTTTATTGAAAATGAAATATAACCCATATTACTCACTGATTATGTAACTCTACAGTTGAAAGTATTTTTGAAATCGGTAGAGTAGTTTTTGAGTTTATCCATTAGAAACAAACAATAAAATTTGTTTTCATTATAATATTAGTACAGAAGTATAGATACTAACAACAAATAACTAATGGTTAAACTTTTAGGAGCACTAAAATCTAATTTCGGTTTAGTGGTATTTTTTTCTTTTCCATTCCCTTTCCCCTTGTTTTCCTTTTCTACTGTATTAGTTAAAATACAAGAACTTCCTTTCTTTCTTCAACGACAACGACCAGTCACTGCACACAACACCGGTACGATCGCGCCGCTCGTTGGTGTTACATTGCGATAAAAATGCTACCCAAATGGTACAATATTATATTTTTAGTTTTGCTAGTTTTTTTGTTGTAGTCTACGTCCAAAGGTAAAAACGTCCATAGGTACAATACATGACCCTAATTAACCATTGTTTTATAAATAGTATAAAATATAGCAACTTATTCAATAACTTTTCTGGAAAATTTCTAAATGAAATAACAACGATCGAACATTTTCTTTCATTTTTAGTCCTTAGACTGTTTAAACAGGAAGTAAAATATTCAAATTGAAATAAAGTTTTAATAGTTGTGTATTGAAATAAACAATGACGTTTTATTAACGATAATTAAAGAAGTTCAGTAAATTGAAATATTACGGAATAATAAAAGTTTGTATTTCTAATAATTTCGGTTCAATCAATTCTAATCAGTTTCTACCATTAAGACTAACTTCATTTGTTTTAAAATGTTTTCATGAAGATCACTTTGTTTACACAGTAATTTACTTTGTTATGGCCTGCAAAGTACAAACTTTCTTATAACGTTAGTCTCGTTTACTTGGTACTTAATTTAGAAGCTTGAACCTAAATTTGATCATTCGATAAGCAGTTACCAATATCTTTAGACATTTTTAGTTGTGTTGAATTGATAAAGTTTTATTATTTAATTGTAACCTTTAAGTATGCCGCGTAGTTTCACTAGAGTTAAATTTAATATTTTTCCGGGAAAGAAAAAAGTAGATTACTACATTACGTAGATTACTTTGTGAATATCAGACCAGATAAACAGATAGCAAAAAAAAAATAGAAACGTGTTTATGGGTTTTCGAACATACAAATTGTCCCGGTTCGCGTGTTATTAGGTAGGCTAGCCGGTAAACAGAACAGAGGTAATGGATATGGGAGTGGGTTAAATGAATTGGCGTAGCTTGGGTACCAAATTTATTCAACTCGCTATACGCCGCACAAGGCGATTAGTTGTTAGATAGGACAGAGTCACTGGCCTTAGCTGGATGGTCCCCCTGCGATGCACCGTGCAATACACGCCGTGGTCCGGAGGTCGGTTTGGGTCCCTATTAGAGACCACGCAATAATAGCCCAGCCTAGACCAGGCGTAGGCTCCAAGCTCATACGGGGAATCCTGGAAACCCAGAACATTGGCATCAGACCAGGCGTAGGCACGGCGGGTAAGTGCATGAGTTTTAGAAGTCCAGCGGCTCAATTAACATAGATCTCACAACGCAGCGTTAGAACAGCTTACAATTTAAGCACTAAATACACTACGCAAATAGGAATTCACCCCAGCGGGATTCCAACGCAGCTTGTAGTTTATAATTTTACTTCTTATTTATTTTTAATAATATTATAATAGAACGGTACGAGTGACCGTATTCTCGCCTTCAGAGGTGTAGTAATAATAAAAAATCAGATAGCTAATTACCCTCTTAGCGAATAATTTTCCACGCGTACCAGAGTTTTGCAGTCACACTGTCGCGAACCACTGCGTTATTTAAAAAAATTGAATGTTCCGTAGATAATTTTATATTGCAGTTATAATTAAAATTATGACACAAAATTTATAACGTTACAAAATAACTACATATATTACAAGCAAGTCTATTTTGAAACACAACCAGACACTTTAATTACATGCATGTATAAATGCATAGAGTTAGAATTTACCACAGAGAAAAATTATGTGTTTCTAAATAATAAACTGTTTAAAATTTACACCCGTTTATGTCAAAACATTTTATTTTTATTTCATCACAATGGTATTTGAAACTGACTACAATTTTCTACTTCGACAAAATTTTATATATTATAGTTATTTGAGAACGTATTATGAGTTAATCCATCGCACAGATAAATACACCAGATAATCACACAAATTTGTGCAACCACAAACTAAGAGTTAACTTAAAGGAACTGGTGAAATATCTAGTAGCAATCATACTCTAAGCCAATTTCTGAAACTCATTTTATAATTTGCCCAGGCTGGAAGTTTAAAACGGGACACCGTAAAGCTTCCGGGAACATTAATACTAACGAGCCAGTCAAAAATTATTATATAGTTACTGTATCTAGTCGACTCGACTGCATTAAACATACTCGGGTCGATGAGACGTCCGCAACGCGGCACCGTCACCGTTCCGCTCACGATCGACCTTTTTGTTTCGTCCCTTTGAAAATTGGTGAACTTCAAGTTCAGATGAATCCAGCCCTGAACTTGTATAAGTGCTTATTGGTTTTTTGTTTATTCAAATTTGGAAAGGGTTAATGCGAAGTATTATTACACAGTCATTTGTTATTTTGCTTGAGTTTAAAAAAAATCTGCTATACCGTTAAGACCGGACTAAAGAATATATTTAAGTTATAATTACAATAACTAGTTATTTCGGGGTCACGACTGATAAAATTGGGTGCTCTGACAGTCTATTGGCAACTCTGTATACGATAAAAGAAACGCGTGTTTTAATCGTAGCACTACGAGGGTGCCTGGCGGGGTGGGGGGTTGCGACACAACGCTAGGCTTTCCGTATTCCGAAGCTCTGCGACATGTAACAAGGGCGATAACCGCGCTAGTTATAGTGTATTAAAGTCCCACATAACCCGGTCTCACTCCCATGAGCTGGATTAAAAAAATACTCGATTTCGCAACTTTCGATAGGAGGTGGGTCACTAGCTTATACCTCCATTATCCGCAGTGAACCTGCTTGTTGCGGTATGCTCCATCTCTTTCACATCTCATTTATGAGCGAAATTTATCCTACATTATATACGGGGACTTGTATCTAACCCGTTAATTTGTTTATGAATAAAGTTAGCACGAATGTATGCATTTAAAACTGATATTTTGTATGGAGATAACTCAAAGATTTTCCACAAAATATGATCTGGAATGATTTTGGAAAACATTCTAGATCACATTTTTACGCGGCGTTTACTGTTTAGAAGCTTTTAAACAGTAAACGTCGCGTGCAAATCAGTTAATTTCGTTTAGGAGCTAAGATGCTACAAACAAACATACAGATAGATAATATTGTCAAACACTCTTCTTAACCACTTGCGGTTAGAAAGGAAAATCGGTTTTATTATTCACAATACATCGTTTGAGGCTGATCAAAAATCAATTTGTTTGAATATTTTCCGGATATAACTGGTTCGCTCCGGACGTACGGATGGTATTATGCGAGATTGATTTATGTTCTGCTTGTCTTTGGATTAGAAGCTTTGTAGACTTGTGTAAAATATTGTTCGGAATGTAATTAAAAGTTTTGATATTGGAAAATTCCTGAGAATTATTTTTCCATGTGGCAAATGGAAGAGCTTTAAATATAGTATATGGATATATCGTAAAGATAAATTCTGTGTTACGACCTTAAGCCGATGTTAAAAAGTATTTATCTTCACGCTTTTTTAGAGCAATAAGACTGTAAATTCGTATTATAATATTTAGTTACGAAGAAAACTTATCTAGTATAATTTACTCGATAGAACAGGCTTGGCGCCTTACCAGTACGTAAGTGTTGCAAATTACAACCACAATCGCTCTTTTCCCTTTCCGGCACTGGGAACGGTTGTTGCTTATTCATTAGGTTGAAGTCAGAATTTGCTTTTTCGTCGTTAGATACTTAGGTAACAAAAGTATTATAAAGAGAGAATGAACTTGAATATTTTAAATAGTGTTTTAAAGATTACTAAAATACTCTATACATTTTTAATGTTCTTTAACGAGATATTCCAAAAGAACATTATATTTTTTGTGTAAATTACAACTTTTATTTTAGTAATGGGTACTAGAAAAATGTTATACAAACATACATACATACATATCTTCATGCTGTATCCCTAACGGGGTAGTCAGAGAGAACGGAGCGCCAAGCATCGCGGTCCTTACATACTTTTTTTGCTTCCTCAAATCTCATCATTCTCCTCACATATTTTCGCCTAGGTATGCGAGTTCTTTTGACATTTCCGTTGGCTAACACTCTGGCTATTTGATCTTCATAAGTCAGCCTTGGTCTTCCTTGGTTTTTTTTACCCCTGGCTTTCGCTTCGTAGATTTTCTTCGTCAGTTTCTATGTGCCCGAACCATCTAAGTATTCCATTCTTCATTTTTACAATGACATTGTCGTGCGACCCTGCCATACTACGTATCTTTTCACTGCTTATCTTGTCCGCAAGGGTGACTCCGCACATATGTCTAAGAGATCGCATTTCTACTGCATTTATGCACTCGAAATATAATAGATATAGAAACATGTTATTAGTAAACGTAGGTATATATTGGTGTCTTGAAAGTGTCTAATTGTAAGTTTTGTTTCAGATCAAAATGAAGAAAAAGGAAATAGTGCTTGTTGTGATACTGAGCTGCTGCGCAATAGCTCTTCTTTTCGCTCTCGCCGCGTATTTATATATACGGCGTCGTCGGCGAAAGCGAGAGGACGACGAAGATGGCACCAGCTGTGCGATTAGGTAAGACACCATTAATTTTTTTTAAATATTTTGAGTAACATTTTATCACGAAATATAATTTTTAATTCAGTATGTCTATTTATGAGAAGACTTGAAATCGCTCGGAAGTTAAATAAAAATGTCAATGAAAATTACATACGTACCTACGTAACTCTACGCAATTCTTTATTGTGTGTAGACAGTCGTTATGGTGTAACATGTTCTCACTTTGTATAACAATAATTATTTGAGATTACAGATGGCAAAGCGTAATCAGATAATAAAATAAGGTACCTGCGGGTAATGAGACCTGTCGTCTAATAAGGCCTATGTGAGTAAAATCGTATTTACACTGGGCGTTCCCGCTCAAGGGAACACTCACAGACGCCTTACACATGAAGATATCTTTATGAGTTTACAAAAGCGGAATAACCCTATTTCCGTCTTCAGGATTGTATCATACATTGCGAGAGACGACCGCGCGGTACGAATAATAAAAATCGGTCCGAATTAGTCGCAAGTATTCATCGTCATGTTTCACTTATCGGTATAAATTTTGCAGTGTAAAGTTCTTAATCATTTTAAGATTTTTTATAATAAAAACTTGAATAACGTACTGTGATTCAAATATTTTTAATTTAGTATTTCTTACATACATGGTCGACGACTATTAAGGCCTACCTAATTTAAACATAGGTTTTGTTTTCTTCCTACATCATGAATCAAATTTTATTTGTTTCATAATGTATTTTAAATAAATTTCGACGTTTTACGAATGTAAACAAGTAGTGTGTAATTTAATTCTAATTGAACAATCGTTAGTTTTAGTGTCTACGACCACGATGCCTATAGAACGAGCATTTACTCAAATAAATGGTTGTTATGGGGAGAAAATTCCAAATTTTTTAATAAATTTTTAATGTAATTGCTGCGTTTATGGAATTATTGATCTCAAGTATTAAATGTATAACGCGTAGTTTGATTATTTAAGTATATTAGAGCTGCAGGCTTTATTACCCTACCATAGTAAAATAAGGCCTATTGGCAATGTTTTCAATAATGTTTAATTTTGTTTATGATAAAAAATGCCATTTTCCCTTTATATTTGATTATATTGATTATTTTTCATTTAATTTCAAAACTTCGTTAGATAGGCCTTAATACCCGCAGGTACCTTAGATAATATTCCTGAGCTATGTTGCTATTCCTTAAACAACATTTACACATTTAAATTTTTTTTCACCTAGAAAAAAAAATAGAGAATATACAGGTGTATATGAAAACGGGACAGTTACTTTAATGGATGAAAGGGCATAACTTTAGTATGTAGTTACAAAAAGAATTATCGAAAAAAACGTATCCGTTTAAGAGTTATGACCGTTTTAATTTTCAAGTGTTATCCCCACCATTTCTCGTAAAATTGGGTTGATCGTGTACAGTTACAGATTTTAAATCTTACGTTTTTTTTTTATTTTGTAATAATTTCATCCATTACTGAAATACAGCCTGAAAACCCCCATTGGGGTATACGCATTATTTTCGAAAATGGTTTTGAGTGCTACCTCCCTCCCCGCACTGCGAGAGCGCGTAAATAATTTAAGTTTTATATAAATTGTACACAACTTTTACTAATATTTAAAGTTTGATTATTAATGAGAGAATTGACAACAATATCTACAGATCGATTTTTAAATATGTACGTAAGCGGAATGAGTTGACAACAAATATCGAATATTACAATCGATTGGTGTTGGAACGCAACGAGCCAGCAAATACGACCTCTCGAATGAACTCTACCAAAGCAAAGCGCGGGATGCTTAGGTAATTAATATCGTTTTAAAAAAACAAAAACTTTTATTTGAGATAACTAACCATTTCATAAATTTATGCATGCATTTATATATATATGTAAAAGTTTGTAAGAAGACTGAAAATTTTATGAGCCATTTTCACTTTTTTCAAAAATGGTGGCACACAATGTATATCGATTTGTAACACATAAACCAACAAGAAATTACTGAGGCTGCTATATCCAACAGTGTCACTTCTGACTTCAGTAACCATGAAAATATTACTCGCTCAATGTTTTTACCTATTTATATTGTATTGAAATAGCAATTTTCCGATAGACTAGATAGACTATCCTTCCATCTCCACCACCTTGATGGATGGGAATCTACAATCGTGCGTTTTTTACATTTTCTACTTTATACGGTAATTTTATGGAACCAGCTTATTACGGCGGTATTCACAGACCGTTATGACTTAGGGATCTTCAAGAAACGAACAACCCATGATTCCTCGGACGTTGCGGGTGTACCTGGGCAGCGGTGATCACTTTCCATCAGGTGACTCGCCTGCTCGTTTGCCCCTCCGCCATAAAAAAGTGATTAAATTTTGTATTATAAATATATTGCATTACCACCTGTGTGCGAGGAGAATGATGAGGAAGCGGAAAAAGTATGTAAGGACCGCGACGTTTAGCGTTCCGTCTTCTCTGTCTACCCCATTAGGAATACATCGTGAAGATATCAGTGACGTGTTTGTCTAAATTGTCTGTAATTTCCATTCGGTAGACAAAAAATAAAATACCGAATTCGCCAATTAAAGTTTGTGTGTAATATGATTTTAAGTTATGTTATATATTCATCGGAATTACTATGAAAAATCTTTCAACGGTAGCAAAATTTCTTCTTATAATTTTTGTAAAAATACTATCTTATAATATTTAATAATATAACAACGTCATTATCTACCCATTATCAATCTTACTTGAATTTTTTAGAAATGCTTTGAATGTGTAAATCGAGCCATCCTTCGCATTTGTCTGTCGGGCGAGTAGTCAAGTGTAACTTTCTTGTCGCGTTTTGGTAAAGATATGGCAAACACGGAACATTTGAAAATATGATTTTGTTTGTGATTTATTTATTTTTTATTTTATTTAGTTAGCAAATTGTCAGGGTAGTCAGTGTCTATTTGTCTCTATGGAATGCACGCCACTGGAAGATTTGTATGTGTGTATGTATGTGTTAGTCTATTCTATATGGTATTGCAGACGCAATACTTACCTTCTACATCGAATTATATACCTAACAAGCATAGCTCAGTAAAATCAGAAAAAATCATAATCATCGGAAAAAAAAGTTGAATTTTGAAGGGAAATAATTGCAATATATATATAAAATTTCATTATACTAGACACCTTTTAAAAAGTAAGCTCCACGACAGTCTATTTTGGCGTTGATGTTTGGTATCTTGGTGATAATTGGACCACCAATTGCGCGAGTTTTAACTTATATTTTAACCTTAGGTTACTTGAGATTACATTAGCCAGTTGATGATCAACTTGAAGGCACTCTATCTCTACAAGTCCGATCTTAAGCCCCGTACTTACACTCCACTTTGTTTAAGTCGGCATGCTCACCAAGTTTTTATGTTTTATTTATGTGTAACGAAGTTTTTAGAAAGGTTGAGGTTACGTGAACATAATGAAATATTAGATTTTTTGTTGTGAGATTCAGAAGTGAATTAACCAAAATACCGGCCCATTTGTAAGTACCGCACATTTATGTGTAGGATATTATCAATAATAATGATTAAATGGTGATTAAATAATAATTGCTGATAGATGGCAACACTGTCATTTCGAGGATGTTACTGTTTAATAATAGTTTATTGATAACAAACTCAAGACACTGGATATGCTTTTCGTTCTTCTAGAATATCGATGCAGGTGGAAAAGTATATATTAAGATATAATAAAAAGACGTACTTTCGCTAGCTCTTGTAAATCTCGATTGATAAATTTTTTTAACATTCCAAAATACCGGCTGTATACTACTCTGTCAAGAAAGTACCGGAAAAAGATCAATAATATACGAAATGTTAGTTATTCATCCAAATTTATTTTATCACCTTCAAAGTATGCTTGTTCAGAAACGATACACTTACGCCAACTAATAATCCAGTCATCAAAACATTTTTTAAACGCTTTTTCCGGGATTGAGTTCAGTGCTCGCCGCGAATTCTCCTTTATGTCTTCTACCGAATGAAAACGGGTGCCACGGAATGGTAATTTGAGTTTAGGAAAAAGAAGGAAGTCGGCTGGAGCCATATCTGGTGAATAAGGTGGTTGCTCGATGGTATTTGTTGAGTTTTTGGTCAAAAATTCGTTCACAATGATGGCCTCGTGCGAAGGCGCATTTATCGTGGTGCAAAATCCAAGAATGTGGAATGTGTGCAAATGTGGAAAGAAATCCACAAATCTGGCCTTTTCCGTCGAATTTGCTCTCTTAAACGCCGCATAACGCCCAAATGATATTCTTTATTTACCGTTTGACCTTCCGGCAAGAATTCTGAGTGCACAACACTGCGATAGTTAAAGACAACAGTCAACATGACTTTGACTTTTGATCGACTTTGGCGTGGTTTTTTCAGTTTCGGTTCACTTGGAAGGCGCCACTCCGAAGCTTATTGACTATTTTGCATGTCAAACTCATAAATCCAGGTCTCGTCACCAGTAACAATGCGTTTCATGAATGTTGGATCGGAATTGACTCGTTCTAGCATGTCCTCAGCGACTCTTATGCGATTGAGTTTTTGGAGAAAATTCAGGTCTTTTGAGACTAGCCCAGCGGTAACATGTTTCATACCCAAGTGATTATTTAAAATGGTACGGATCGACTCGTGAGACACAGAAAGTTCGGCAGCTATCTCTCTCAAACTTGAATGGAGCTTTTCAGTCACTATTTCCTTCACTTTTGCGATGTTAACTTCAGTTGCAGACGTTGATGGCCTACCAGAGCGAGACAAATCTTCCATCACATCTCGACCGCTTTTGAACATTCACACAAATACTTTCCGGGACGATACACGAAATTCAGACCCTGATCACTATCTATCTATCTATAACCTATTTATTGACCATTCCAATGAGCCCAAACACAATACCTATGTTGCATGTTGATAAGGAGTGGGGTATATTGCTGATTTCAGATGAAGCTACAGCATCAGTTCAGGGTTACACTGTTATTGTAATATTATTGAAATCACAGGTTACTAAATTTCGAATTGTCTAGACCATTAAAAATTGCTCACATCCCTTTATCAATTAAAAAATAGATGATGATCTTCATACATCTTTGAAATTATTATGTATACGAGGAAAAATATAGATCTGTTTAAAAAGAAAGGCGATATGAATGGTATGGAAACCCGAGGTCGTGATAAATTGGTCATTCCAAAATTTAAATTACATAAGTCAAGTGTTTCATTTTTGGGTAACTGCATTCGTTTTTATAACACAGTTCCTCAGGAAATTACGCAATTAACAGAGAATAAATTTAGATTGGTTATAAAACGTACATTGATTAGACAATCATACTATAAAATAAACGATTTCATTGAAGATAAAACAAAATCTGGAAATGATGAAAATATTGTATTGTAATAAATCTTTTGTAAAATGAAGTTGAAAAAATGATACCTGACTGAGTTTCTTGTCGGTTCTTCTGTGTCCAGTATTTTATTTGAACAGAACTAAAGTAGATTTGACGTTCAAAAATACCTTGTAATTTAGGGTTTACTTATATACGTACATATCCTCACGTTGTATCCCTAATGCGGTAGTCAGAGAGGACGGAGCGCCAAGCGTCGCGGTTTTTACATACTTCTTTCGCTTCCTCAAATATCATCATTTTTCTCACACATTTTCGCCTAGGTATGCCAGAGCTTTTGACATTTTCGTCTCCTAACACTTTGGCTATTTGATCTTCATAAGTCAGCCTTGGTCTTCCTTGCCTTCTTTTACCACTCACTTTCGCTCTGTATATTTTCTTCGTCACTTTCATCACTCATTCTTTCTATGTGCCCGAACCATCTAAGCATTCCTTTCTTCATTTTTACGAGCGTATCATACTGCGTATCTCCCCATTGTTTATCCTGTCCGCAAGGGTGACACCGCACATCTTTCTAAGAGATCGCATTTCTACTGCAATTATCACACTCACTCAATTTCGGGCATGTCCAGGCCTCACTACCGTACAATAAAGTTGGCACCAACACCGCATTGTGGATGGCCATTTTGGCAGTGTTAGATATATTCACACTATCTACTAATGCAGACAGAGTACCATTCACTTTATTGCCAGCGGCTACCCGTCTCTCCACATCCAACTCACATCTTCCATCCCTCGAAAACGCACTCTCCAGATACACAATTTCATTCACTTGTTCTAGACATTTTTCATTTACCTAAATATCACGTTTCGTTTGTACCTCTTCCCGTTCAAACACCAGAACCTTAGTTTTGTTCACATTCATATTCAATCCTTTTACTTCACATTCTTTTTTCATGCACGTGACTAGTGTCTGCAACTCGACTTCTGATGGTGCTATAAGCACAGCATCGTCAGCGTACAATAGGCAGTTTACCACTGTGTCAACACGTAACATACCTACCACTCATACTACCTTTCATTTTCTGGAGGCAACTGTCCAAATACAGCACTCTTATTTACTTGAATAAATTGATTTCACTTTGACTTTGAAACGACTGAACAGATTTTCTTGAATCATAGCTAAAAACATTCTCCGTCAATTCACTTTTCAAATAAAAAAAACTAAATCAAAATCAGTTCATCTGTTTAAACGCTACGATGTCACAGGCAGATACACACGTTAAACTTAAAACACCTCTCTTTTAGTTAATTATAAACTAGCAACATCGTCAAAATAACAACTAAAGCGGCCTTCGAGGTCGTGGTTGGATAGAATGAGGGCTCCGGTCATCCATTCATGAAACTCCGAGGAGGATGACGCCGTGTTGTTTGCGCTATCGCGCCACTTCGAAAGTATAGGAAGGGCTCTGTAACCATCTACTGAGAAGGCCTTCAGCACTGCGGCGTAAGGTAAGCTTTGGTGCGCACTGTAGGAGATATAGGATCTCCTCGACTACCGTAGGATATTTGCTGCATAACTGATTTATGTGGACAACCCAGTCGCACGCCCAGGAGGTACTGATATGATCAACCAATCGAAGTGGTTTTGCTGAACAAAGTAACGCCTCGTTAATACACCACGCGGTAGCCGACAACATAAAAGGTGCTTTCCTTCACGGCCGCGAGTGAATTCATGTAATTAATTCCAGTCACTCAGTCAGTCAGTCAATTTGTCTCTATGTCTTCTCCGAAGGGCTCTTAAAATAATTTCCTACGGCAGGGAAGACAAATTTACACTAACGAGTGTGAATGTGTCTTTCCTGGGATTTAATAATATTTATAATAATACCAAATCAACCATTTAGCCTATCAAGACCAGAACCAATCCCAAGCAACTGCACCAATTGAGGCACCTATTTGTTTTAAACAATAAATTGGTGGTCGAAGAAAAAGTGTTTTTGTTAAAAGTCTACCAGACCCCGCCTCCTAAGAGTACGTACCTGTGTTCGCGTTTTTCCGATACATTGTCGACGAAAGAACAACGACAAACTTTACTTTGCGATTGGTATCAGTTGACAGCACAGAGCACTAATTGCGCAAGTACTTAATCACGAATCACAACAATTACGACATCTTAGTCCTCAGAGTAGCCAACGTTTTTGCAACCTGAAATGCTTCCTAGCCATGATATCGTTATTAAAATATTCATAGGGCACAGTCCACTTACCATCTGGATTTGTCCATTTAGCTTTCCTGTGTAACATAAAAAAAGCAAGATTTGCTCCTGGACACTTCTTCTTTTCATCTCATGCAGATGAAAGTGGAAATACCGGCTTTTATGCTAGCTAATTTCTATTACCTTGTATTTCTTCATTGTATGCAATACTAGCTAGTAGAATAAAAAAAATCGTAGTCTATGCTCTTCCTCACGGCTTAATCCATTTACTTTCTAAATGTCATTAATTATTACGTCTAGCAGTTTAATCGTGAAAATTTAACAGACAGACAGACACTTTCGCATTTATAATGTTAAATGTGGATGGATTAGTACACATTAAATGTTGTATTATTATAGATATACAGAGTTTCTTATAATTCAACAAAAAAAAGCTTTTATCAATAAATTTTAGTCTAGACTAGAATTGTTTGTTATGTTATCAAAAATAAAATTTTATTGTAGGTATATATAAGATACAAAATCGCTTGATGAAATGTTAACGCAAACTCGGTTGATTTCTAACGTTCCACAAACGAAAGCAAAACTATAAATCGTTGATTCAGGTTTCTGTTCGTTCGTTTGATTAAAATTTATAAGGTCTTACCTGTTTGCACGATTAATATGGATTAGCACCTATCAGATTGATGGAGGTTGATTTAGATATTATGCCCTTTCATCGCAGTGAGGATATGCAGCAGGCTAGTTCATTATTCATAAAGTTGTTATTTGTTGTATATTTGATTGAAATCATTAAAAAATACGGCCATGTCGTAGAATATTTCAATTCCGTCGAGAGAAACAAGACTTATTGTCTTTTAAACTAATTAGGATAAACTAGAAAGAGGTGCGCTATCGGACTATGACGTCAGCAAAGTCATTACCCAATGCTAGAGGTAAAAGAGATAGAGCTCCTCATTACTTGAGTATAAAGTCTTATATGGTAACAAATCAGCCTTAACATATGAACAATTGAATATACGGTCAAATGGACAAACATACCAACGAACATGACGGAAATATAAGAAGAAAGAGTTTTCATAAAAATTATTTATAAGTTCAATCTATAAGTTCTAGCAAATCTGGTTTTATTGATGTCTCTGTTTTATTGATTACTCTGTGGAATATTTTACCTTTAGCTACATCATCGTTGTTTGCTAAATAATAAAGTTTCCAACAATTCAGAGCTCTGGAACTCGTAAAACTCTACCTTTCTGTACAGATGTAGTATGTACAGTGTTATTGGCGAAAACAACAGATTTTGACGAAGAAGATTTAAATCTTCTAAAACATGAAACATAATGTCTGCTTTTACTCAATGAAAGTTGTCATATCGCTCTGCCAGAAATGTCTTATGAATATTTAAACATATGTACGTAGACTATTCTTAATAGAATTTCAAAAGTAATAAAGCATACATACATATATCAGCTTCACAAAACAAGTAAGTAATCATATTATTTAGGCATCTACCCAAATGTAATATTGATAACTTTATAAAGTTCAATAATGGGTTTAAAGTAGGTTACTTAGGACCCGCAGGTGTTTTTACTGTACAGGGCACCTAAAAGACGACTTCAGGGGATTACGAGCGATTGAAGTGGGACAGCGACATGAGCGCGGCATTGGAAGAGAGGATGCTTACTAGCCGAAGATCTAGTAAAGTAAATAAATACGCCAGTGCCTCTCTAGCACCACTCGAGCACGTCTTGGCTCCCTATAAGCAATTTGGCTCCTCATGCAGTGCCGTGTACGGTGAATGTGGTCTTCAGCTGCCGCTGCAGATTTAGAAATGAACTAAGTCTCTACTGCAACCACCCGTAACACCGAAGGGCTCTTAAAATAATTTCCTACGACAGGGAAGACGCATTTACACCAACGAGTGTGAATGTGTCTTTCCTGGGATCAAATAATATTTATAATAATATTTATTTAATTTATTTATTTATTTATTTATTTATTCATATAACAAACAAAAACCAATGAACAATATACCGAAGTACAAAAAAAAATTTGACTATTTATCAATGATTACAGTATTTGTGCAACTGTTTCCTATACATACTAGTCTAGACTGTATTAGAGGAAACAGCAATAATAATAGTTGTTGCCCATTTTTATTGACTCACGGTTGTGAGGGGTTAATGAGATATAGTACTTTGAATTTGAGAGATGCGTGCATACATATACATGGGGTTTTATGATTGTGAATATGAAAATAAATATGTGTGTGCGTTTGTATTTATGTGTGTGTGCGTGCGTATGTGTGTGAGTGTGTAAATATTTAATACGTATAGCTATAAAACGTTTATGTTAATACCTAAATCTAACTTACATATATATATATATATATATATATATTTATGAATATCCTGGCCTGGGCATACGCAAAATCTCGAGTGTGTCACTGCCTGCTTTTCTTTCGTCAGCCTACAGCACGGAAAACCTTTTCCTATCTGTTATTCGCCCTCCCTATATATATATGTATTTATTTATTTTATTATACGTATTGGTTCATTTTATACATTTACCTCAATTAATGGTTATTATAAATTTCATAATATATGTTTTATGTGCCTATATAATAGTATATAGGTAAGTCTAATAAATTAATAGATTTATACGAAACAATTATTTCATTACTCTTAACAAATTCTCTGTATCATCGTAATTGAGTTGTAACAGCCAATTCATTACATTTTTTTGCAGTTATTTATTGCTAAGGTAACGAAATGTTCGATTATGCGCCCGGCCCTATTGTATAGACGGGAGCCCAGGAAGCCCTGAAATCTCTGTGAAAATGTAGTATTAACTAAATCCATATCACATACGTCGCGGGTCTCCTACGTTTGTTATAGCAGTTATGAGATACATCGTCGAAGTGCAAAGTTCTATGTTTAGCCATTATTAATCTCTGTATGTATAGTTTACGAACAGATAACACTACACTCTTTATACAGTACAGATGTTGAAAAATAATATGGTTTAAATGTCATTACTTTTAAAATTGCTCGTTGAGCTCGTTCTACACATACAATATAAGATGTAGCTGCACCACCCCAGACAGTGTCCCAGCAACGATTGGCAGAGAGCATAATAAATGCTTTTTGCAAGTTTCGGGTCTGCAATATTTCTAACAATTTTAAATATGTATATAAGCTTTCGTGTTCTACTCGCCAGTGTTTCCAAGTGACTTCGCCAATTAAGTATATAGTTACAATAAAAGTAAAAGGTGCTTCGAATGAAAGAAATATGTTGTCTGATTGATTTCTTTACAATTCTTCTCAATAGTATAATTATTTTAAGCCTCTGGTAGACTTAAATTATTACAACTAAAATTATTTAAAAAAAGTGAGACATAACAAACTACAAGTTAGTGCATTTAAAAAAATAAGATTCAGACCTGAAAATATTAAGGACGGCCGGATTAATTTAAAATAAACCAATATAAAAGCTAGCTAGTACAGAAAAATAATGGTGTTGAACTTATAACATTCCTCTTTTATCTTGGAAGTGAAATCTAGTAATACTTGGTCTGAGTACTTATATTGTGAACGTGAATAAATTATTGTGAACAAAAATTGTTTTGACGTAAAAATATTGTACCCAAGGAGCTGTGCCTACCTAAGTAATGGAACACGTGATCTGACAAATGGTTCGACACATAACTTGCCACTTGTCTCAACATTTAAAAAAATTGTATGGAGCAGCGCCCATTCGAGTGGCGTGGCATGACGTGTCACTGAGTTTGCTACTCGCATCGAAATGCCACGTAACATGTAAAGTTATGAAATAATAATTATTGTATTGTTATTGATTCTTAATACGTAAGGAAAGTATCAAATTAATCAGACGCTTGAAAATGAAAATTAATTTGAAAGATTCTGTTACATACATACAGGTAAAGTTATACAAAAGTATACTTTTTTACAAGCAAAAGCTTTTTTATCCTCATTTGCTTAGGCCTGATTTGTCTTTGGCAAGTCATATTGGTTTATTGAATGAAATTGTCAGTCGTGCTACATGCTTCATCGAAATTAAGTTACTGTCACGTCACTTAGGTGGGAACAGCGCCTAAAAGGCGTCCGTTTTAGGTTTTCGTAGTCTAAATGGGAAAATCGGAACTGTTAAAGTTTCGTTACGTTTATCTGTTTGTATGTGACAGACAATTTAATCCATAAACTTTACACGTACTTTGGTAAATTTGGTAGAAATTCTTGACCCTATTTTATAGAAGTTTTAACATGGTAGGTCTTTTATTTTTATTTATCACTTTACCCCAGTAAATTTCACATAACCTTATTTTATAAAACAGTGTTAATTAATATTGTTTGTACTATAGTAACTTACCATAGTAGTATGTGAGGAAAAATTGTGTTCACGAATTTAAGTGAAGAAAGACCAAGGCTGACTTATGAGGATTAAATAGCAATAGTGTTAGCTGACGAAAATGTCAAAAGCATTTGCAAACCTAGGCGAAAATGTGTAAGGAGAATTATGAGGTTCGTGAAGGCGAAAGCAGTATTCAAGGACCGCCGTATATGGCGCTCCGCCCTCTTTGATTACTCTGTTAGGGATACGGCGTGAGGTTATGTGTATACAATTTTTAGTTTTTACAAGCTTTTATTTAACTTGCCGTGTTAGTATGTATGTTTGTGTGGGTCAAATCTTGGAAGATAAATTAGAACCACTTTTGGGCTCAAATTTGGTATACTTGCGTATCTTTGGTGACAGTGCAATAATATGCTACCATGGAGCTGATCTGATGATGGAGTCGGAAGGTAGCCATAACAACTCCTAAACTAAACAAGGTAGACCCATCGAGCTTGGGCTCATTTGTTTTGTCTTGGCAAACACTCTGGTGCTACATGATATCCAGGGTCTGAAGATATAGACGGATATAGGTGGTCACAGGAACTTCTGGACTAAATAAGATAGACCCGTGTTTGGGCTCGTTTGATTTGTCTTGGCAAGCACTCGTGTGCTACATGTTATCCAGGGCCTGAAGATGGAACCGGAAGGTGGCCAAAGGAACTCTGTAATAAAACCACGCATCCCTATCGAGTTTTTATCTTGGCAAACACTCTGGTCCTATATGATATCTAGGTTCTGAGTGGAGCACGCCGTCGTGTATTTGTGTCTTAAACTTTTCGCCGCTGGGCAAGCTTATGTTGCCCTTAGCCGATTAAAATACTTAGAAGGACTGCCCATCGAGGAATTAGATAGTTCGAAGTTAACAGGAAAAATAGATCTTATCTCCTTACTTTGCAATAAAATAGATCGATCGAAATCCTGCGTAAAACTATCTACTTATATAGGGACGATGTTAGGATAATCATTGAAAAAATAAATATCTATAATTAGTACCTAATATTCTATTACATCAAATAATTTCAAAAGCTTTTATTGCGCAAGAAATTTATTTAGTTTAAATTTCTTTCTCTGTTTTCACTTTTTGTGCTACAAGCTTTTGAAAGGTACAATTATGGAAATGGTTTTTTCAGTGATTATCCTAACATCGTGCCTATACAAGTAGATTTCGATCGATCTATTTTGTTATATTCATCTATATAAATAACATTCATCAGCACAACCCTTGGACAAAATTATTTTTTCGTTTTAGTACAACTGAATTTTTTATTAAAAGCTTGTTTTTTTACTATGTCATAGTAAACAATAGTTTAGAAACAATTGTATTGAAAGGTGATTTTGGCACAAATAATAATTTATGCCAAAATTACCCTTCAATGTACGCAAATATATTTTACGACAGTTAATACCATACTTGTAGTGGAATCTTACGATAGTGATATGTTTCTGGCTTTGTTAACTTGTTGTTTACTGTGGTAAAGTGAAAATACCGCGGTATAACTTCTATGAAATAGGGTTTAGGTATTAGAATAAAAGAAATTGAAAATTTTTGGTACGTATTTGGGAAACATGTTAATAATTTTTTAATTTAATTCCTATCGTATCCGAAATTCCTGCAGAACCCTAATTTACTGCGTATTTGACACGTTTTCGGATCAATTTTGTTTTCATGAGAATGTTCTTCGAACCTTCGTGGGAAATTATTACCTGTACGAGAAAAAATATAGATGTGTTTAAAAAGAAAGGCTACATTAATGGTATGGAAACACGAGGTTGTAATAAATTGATCATTACAAAATTTAAATTACACAAGACAAATGTTTCATTTTTGAGTAACTATGTTTCCGGAAAGTTACTCAATTAACGGAAAATTGATTTGGGGTTGTTATAAAACGTACACGAAGCTTGGCGCTACGTCCTCTGTGACTATCCCGTTAGAGATACAGTGTAAAGATATGTATGTATGTATTATATGCATGTATAGAACGAACATTGATTAGATAATCGTACTATAGAATAAATGATTTCGTTGAAGACAAAACAATAGTCTGGAAATAATTCTCTCTGCACATGCATTTACTGGCTTTCCGAATATTGCATTTTATTTAACCTATTGTTAAATGTTGTCGAAAAAATGATACCTGACTGAGTTTCTTGTCCAATCTCCTCAGGATCCAGGTTTTCTCTTCAAACCGAACTAAAGTAGATATGATGTTCAAAAATACGTTGTAATTGGGGTTAGTTGAGTAATTTGATTTGACTTTACTTTGAACTTCTGCTCTGTCCAAAATTGTTACTGAATCGTAAATTAATGCATGTCATTAGTAATCTTGTAATATGGAATGAATTCGCAGGGTACTGAATCTAGTAAAAGTTAGTAATATATGAAATAATATACAGAATTTTATGTAAATAGGTTGGAGGCAACAAAAACAGTATGAAGGACGTTCTGAAGTAAAAACAAGTCTACGAAAATACAACTATTTGTGGAGAATCATGTTCTAGATTTGTTTGCTGTTTGCTATTAATTTATTTACTAGCTTCTGCCCGCGACAACATCTGCATGTATTACAGAAAAATGTCATGTATTTTCAGAGTTACTCGGGTTAACCTCCCCCTCTCAATATAATAGAGACAGCGTAGTAATGTATGTATACCGTAGTGATGTATATGTTTAAAATACACTAACATAAATTACATACAATATATTACCTACATATAATACATAGTATATATTCAACAGATAAATGTGATATATGTATATATATATTAAAAATTTATTGGTTACTGTTTGTGCCCAGCCACGTTTTGCTATGCTCAGTAGTTACTATATTATTTTTCGTGAGTTATCGTCTTAAGTGCATACGAAAATCACATAGAAAAAAAGCAGTTGCCCCATAGAAACAAATCTTTCAGTTTTTCCAAATTTTCCAATTTTCCTCGCAACTACAATTTTTCTTTTCACAAAAACCTTTGCTTGACAGGAAATAGACTCTATGAAGTTACTTTATTACTTAAGTTAATTATTAAAAACCATTAAATAGTTTTTCTAAGAACAAACCAGCAAACCACTCGTAAAAATGTCCAATACATAAAATAGAATTATTCCATGGCCAAAATAGTATATTGCTAAAATAGCTTCGAGTTGTGATTTCATTGTACGTTGATCTCTCCGATCTAGAAGTATCTCAGCATATGAATATTTGCGAACACAAGTAGAGAGAAGGAACTCATTCATATATATATTGAGTTACGAAGACGTGACGTTACTGTAGTTCCATCAACACTGTAGCGCGCTATTTTAGGTAGAAATATTATGAATGTGGATGAGTGTGAAAATAGTGTATTCTTTCCAATCTGAAGGCTCCAGCTTACAACGATTTGGGCTGAAGGAATACGGGAACTGCAAAAAGTTATCGCTAAAGTGCAACAGTTCTGTTTGACTGATCAGCATGAAATTTTGCGCATAAGTATTTTTTTTATTGTATGTATGAAGATCAAATAGCCAGTGTTAAGATGGAAATGTCAAAAGCTCTCGCATACCTAGGCGAAAATGTGTGAGAAGAATAATGAAATTTGAGGAAGCGAAAGAAGTATGTAAGGACCGCGACGCTTGGCGTTCCGTCCTCTCTGACTACCCCGTAAGGGTATGTATGAAGTGATATACTACCTGTTACAAGTCTAATAATTAGACCTGTAACAGGTAGTTAAATATGGTTCTGGTTCAGAATAAATTAGACTCTAATGTACTCTGTTAGTTGGATAACCATTATAATATAATCAACTTATAATTTTAACACGCAATAAGTATTATCGTTCCCGCCGTAAAAAACAATTCTCCCGGGAATTATGTATTTAGTTGAATTAGAAGGTACCCGATGTCCGTCTCTATGACCACAACTATCTTTATCAAAGTTTCATGCTTATTTACAGCTCCGTTGAGACTTGGTTGCGTAACCAACGTATTTTCCTCGTGTGGTTATAGTATATACTTCGGAGGATCTGTTTTCGAAGTTATTGCGTAACAAACAGAGACATTCTCGTATTTTTAATGGGGATCGCGTAAGAGTTATTGAAGAGGTTGGATTGTATTTTTATTTACTATATTATATAATATATAAGAGGGTTTGAAGTTTATTTATTAATTTATTTATTGATATTTATTGCACACACAAATATTACGAAAAAAAGATGCGTACAGAAAGGATGAGCAAAAGATACAGCTGATTTCTAAAATAAATTTCTTCCACCAGAACTGTGAGTGTGACAAATTCAAAGTAGAAAAGATAGACACTGTATGTACTTGTTATAATGATAATAAAATACACTAACATAAATTATATACAGTATATTACATATACTATACACAAATATAATACATACTATACATTCAATAGATAAATATGAATATGTGTATTAGTTATGTATATTAATTCATGGGACATCATGAAAATCAAAGTAATTTTTTTTACGCATACCCTCTAATTTTATTTGTTTTGTGTTAAAACAATTGTAAACAAAATTTCATGCAATTTAAACCACTCCAACGCGTGTCGACTTGTATGTAAAGTTGTCTGTACTTGATTACTTGCGCGCACGTCTACATCTTAATGAGCTTATATTTTCTTATTGTTTTCTCAAGTAGGTATATACTTACGTATTTTTTGATTAGTAAACATGTCGGTAAAATTACGTAGTTCAAAGAAAGATAATATTGTATGTAAAAGGTGATGCCAGACATCAAGCAACGGGTTCGAAACTTCCTTCAAATAGATAAGTTCTCGCAGTATTGTTTTGTAATATTCGTGAAGTGAATTTAACTGTGAACGAAAGTTCTAATCTCTATATCTATATATTATATCTATGAGCAAAGAACAGGCACAAGCTGTTTGGAAAGCAATATTTGATTGGAATGGAGCCTGCGTGCTCCTTGAGCAAAAGCTTGATAGAGAAAAGAAAGAGAAGCAACTTCTCAAGACAACGGTTGTCACGTGTTAGTCACGTGTTCGTGGCCGTGGTTGCGTGCAGTCATTTTCATTTAGATGCGAATTTTTAAATTCTAAAACCGATACGATTTCAAATTAGTTTTTATTTTATTATTTTATGCTTGACTGAGTATGCCTTACTTTAGTAAAGCTTTTGGGCTTGTATGAAGGTACCGCCACTGACCCTAATGTATATACATATTTAACACTAGCTTTAGACCGCGACTTCATTCGCGTGAAGTTCAAAGACACATAATGTCTTTGTAAATTATTATAATATTAGTAGGATAGCCTATGGTGTTATTCTAATGTATGAGTTATATTATTAGCGCTGCACCTTGCTTAGGGTGCTCAACAGACTGGCACCATTACCTCTTCGAATAGCCAAACTGATTCGTTGGCGGAAGAAGCTGCCAGCACGATGATCTCCCGAGGTCTTGACTAGTCACATAAAAATATGCGAAACCAGTCAAGAGGAGCCCAAAGTTTTGACTGCGAAGACCAAGTGACCAAGCAGAACTTTCACTTGGCTAATTTTTTAAATCAGTTACTTAAACATTAATTGAGCGATTATCCTTTGACCTTCAGCGAAGGTTTTATCTCACACGTTACGAAATTTGCGATACTGAATATTACAAAGGCCGAAAATTATGTTCGTTACCCTAATGTTCCCAAATCGAATTTAATGACTCGCTTCTCCATTTTCGACTTTGTCGCACAGGAAATTGGGTTCAGGGTAACAGATGCATATCAGCAAAACCGTAGCTTGGTTTCCAGTTTCAGTATAACAGTTTTCAAAGGCGATTTTAATCTGATAAGTTAAGGTTGAGTTTTGAACGTATCATACCGCGATTTAAGTAATATAACGGACCTTGCTTAAATTATAGAAATGGAGTTACATAAATATTTTAGAGATGTATGAAATTGAAATTGGAAGCCAGACATAATCATTATACTAATACGTGAAGCGAAAACTTAGGATCCCTTTTTAAGAATATTGCACGCACGGAGGAAAGCGAGATTTGACATAGTTAAAGTTTATATGTATGTAGATGAAGTGAAAAAAGCTTAAATTTTTGTGATATACGTGTTACAAATACATTAAATTAAATTAAATGAAACATTCATTGTTTACGTTCATTCTGCCAATGTCGAAACGACTGTTAATGTGATCATATATGTATATGTAAGCTCCTATGATCAGACCTCGGACCAAAAACCGTAATAGACAGAGCCATAATAAGTTTCTGCTCTTTTCACCATGTGTCTGACAAATTCTCGTGTCTCTTTCTAGCTCATTGAGCATAGCCACGAGCAAAACAGCTGGATATAGTAAATTTGGCAACCTGGCATTGTCAGTGTAATTCGTGTCAGCTCATGACCGATTTCACGTACAAAACATTGCAGTACTGAAATGCTTATTTGCACAATACTCGTAAATCTTAAGTGTTGTGGCTACTACTAGTCATGAGAATAGAAATATATTATGTTCGGCTGTGCATTATTCTACTGTGATCCTTCCATAATCACGCGGATTAGTAAAAGTCTAGAAAGTCTGTCAACAAAAAAAGGGCACGCTTTTAGAGTAGGTTTTCCGTCCATTTTAATTCTCAGTCTGAGGATCAAACAGTCGCACAGCGTAGAGATTGTCGCCAAAAAGTTTATATTATAAGTTTATCTTTATACTAGCTGTACCCGCGACTTCTTCTGCGCGGAACATTTTTTCTTGGCTTTCCCGGATTAGATTAGAGTACCTGGGCGATCGAGCTTTACTCGGTGTCTTACAAAAAAATAACAAAAAAAAGTCTGACCACATTGCAGTATTCGAATCCGCGTATTTGAGCTTGGTAGATCTAAGTTCTAGCTACTGTGCTACTGAGAAGGTAATCTCTGTTGCGAAATCAGAAGAGTCTAAACTCAATAGTTTAGAAGTTTTAGGTGTGTGAAAACACAAAGATAGCAAATTTTCTCAGAATTGACCCTGATAGAATCGACTTTTGACCACTGTAAAATTCTAAATTGTAAATTTTATCGAAATCTTTAGAGCCGTTTTCGAAAACGCTATTATAAATATACAAATATTGCTTGTATAACACTACTCTTTTAAATAACATGGTATCTTAAAATAGAGGCAGTCCATGAAATTTAACATTAAATTCTTTGTTTAAGAAAATAAATAATAGATTTTTCTCCATGACTTTTAGCCATAGACTTTATAAATAACTCCAAAGCCAGACGCCGAGTCCGAGCAGCAACGGGGAGCTAAATCAAATAATATGACTCACCTGTGCCGTACATGCGACACACATTTATTATCACACACGGTGATCGGTCGCCATTTCGTTAGAAAATAGCCCCCACACATCTATATTTTATCTGATGTTATTTGCCTCACTTCGTAGTACGGGGCAAGCTGTCTGAAGTTATGAAGTCTATGCTTTTATCATTATTTTTAATTTTATTTCTTTATTATAAGTACATTATTAAAGTGATATGTGTTTTTAATATATACTTGTTGCAAACTGAACTTAGACATATTATTTTAATTTATTAGAAAAGAAAACAAAAAAGGGTCTGACCACAATGCAGGATTCGAACCCGCGCACTTCGGCGTGGTAGACCTACACTCAGCCACTGTGCTATTGAGAAGGTAAACTGTTGCGAAATAGATTTACTTTAGTAATTTAGAGTTTAGAAGTTTTAAATGTGTAAAAGACGAAGAAAACAATTTTTTCCCAGAATTGAGACCTAGCTAGATCAATTTCTCGCCCCCCTCAATACCTATATTGTAAATTTCATCGAAATCGCTAGAGCCGTTAAGCCGTAAAGCAATATCAAATATATATACTATAAATATTGCTCGTTTAATATAATAGTGTATTATATGTACATACATACATATCTTCACACTGCATCCCTAACGGGGTAGTCAGTAGTATTATATGTAAAATTATAAAAAAAATATTTTATAGAATATATCAATGATACAAATATTGTTTTTGGAAAAAGCCTACGTCTAGTTTACGTTTGCCTCCGGTCATATATACTATTTTTGTACGGTTCAGCGGTTCAGCATTTCCCACACAAAATTTCATCTCCCTTTTCACCCCTTTAGGAGTACATTTTCTAAGAAATAAATAATTTATCATTTGCGCAATCACATGTTCTTACAACATACCAATATTCATTAAGATCACGTTCTTAAATTATAAAAGGACATACAGATAGACGGAAATTTAATAAACGGTAGAATCGCAGTAACAAAATGACTATCTATCATAAAACTTGACTGCAAAATTGTTATTACAGACAGACGCTACATATTTATATAGATGTATATTTACAAATTGAATTTCGACCACGACATCTAGTAATAAGAAATAGAGTAGTTTAATTGAACCAACCAAGATAAGCAGACCTGCCTACATATAAATACAACAAACGAAATCGTACGGCAATTGCAATTGAAACTCGAGTTTTTACGTGTGCACTTTTGGCTGGTTTTTTGGAGTGAGATAAATCATAATTTGCAGTTGCTCATGTCGTGTGTCACGTTTCATTGTGTTAAAGTTTATAATCTCGTGAAGGATAGGCATAATTTTGACGTTGATCACATTCATTGAATTAGCGAATACAGAATTATGGGATTTTCATACTTACATACCGATGAAAATAAATGAAATATATCCATTAATTAAATTTCTCAGCTTCATTGCGATTCTCTTACCCCGGCACCACACTCTTGCCGAGTCGACGCGAATCAAGGCGAGCGCTCGACTCACCGCCGCTCGACTCTGTATCGGTATTTGGTGCACGAGTCAAAGGATCAAAATGAGTGCGCCTACTACACTCTCGCGATTGTCATTTGTCATCAGTGAATTTTTACTTCAAGCTGCATGGATGTTACGAATTTAACTAAACGTGGCTCATAATCTGCAAATGTGTAAATACGATGCGTAGGTCCATAAATAAGTAATAAAATGAAAAACTCCAAAGTTTTCAAGAGGAGCTGGCTACGAATTAATTATTGTCTTTATTAAGTACAAAATAATTATTATTCTTTACTATATAATTCCCAAAAAGTACGATGCAAATGCCTGTAAGTACATATAATTTTTGGTAGGTGCCGAAGTCGGTGTCGAGCCTACTAAATTAGTATCTAGATTTTCTGTTGTTGCTTTTTGGTTTAGTGCAGAATTCACTAACTGTCAAAAATTACATGAATTTATGCTAGGCTAGTATCTAATTAACCTGTCATATGGAAATTACAATTGTACTATATTTATAAAGTTCTTTTCGTACTTGAGTTTTCATTAATATTGAATAGGTAATTATTTTGTACATTTGTAGTGTTTTTATTTTGAAGTCGGTTTAATTTTTTTCCTACATAAATAGGTATTTATTTTACCCGTTTAAGTGACTTTGTCCTAAAACATATCAAGCGTATGTCTCCAACTAACAAATTTTAGAACGAAATATTAAATAAAAAGATCATCAAAATGTATAATTTGTTGAGGATTTCTTTTGTTTAAGAAGTACTCCATAATCAGATCTTAATAAATATGTATGAGTCGACCCTGGACATATTTCCATTTAAATAAAAAAATAATCATCAAAATCGGTGCACAAACGGCGTATGAATCGGCGAATATGTACCTAATAAAAATAACATGAACTTCGAATGTTCCTCGGTTTACGTATCTTTTTAACGTAATTATGCGAACTTAGTTATGATAGGTGAGAGCGCACAAAGCTGTGTTAGCATAATTCATCGACCATCATCTGCGAAGTCAAGCAACGACTGACTAAAGCGAGAGTGTGGACAGTTGACGCTCGTTAGCGCTTGCCTCGGCCACTCGCTCGAGCACCTCGCCGAGTAACTCGTCGAGAGTCTGGAGGGACCATAACGCAAATTAGTCGAATCCACTCATTCTAAATCGGCGGTGAGATTGTCAACAGTGAATTGGTATTCTATAATATTGACAGAAATACTAGCGATGCCTCGATGAGTGCGGCGGCGAGACGTACTATCATACTTATATAGTACGTTTCGCTACGTTTCGCTAAATATCTATGGACATACCCATCAATCATCTGGTCTTAAACTAGGGTATTCCCTGTGCCATGAGAAGCAGACGATGACTATTAAGAGCGTTCCCAGTTCACCCACACCTGAGAGAATTTAGAAGAGCTCGTTTCCTAAATTGACCCGACCGGGAATCGAACCCGGAACCTTCCGCGCTTGGGTGCAACACCTAAACCACTGCGCCATCGAGCTCGTCGATCTAAATAAAACAATATAAATGAAACAAGTTCTATTTAACGCAATTATCTCAGAAGAAGTGAAAGATACACTAAGACGAAATATCGATTGAGTTGTTTACTCTTACACGGCAATCTCCGACAATCTTGCATCCAAGAACACTTCACTTCGCTCCTAGTATGTTTGGTTTAGAGAATATCATTTAAAGGCCAAGTGAGTTCGAATGCGAAGTGGGGTGAACTGTCGAGTGGGCATAACTTGGGCGAATCGAGTTTTTACAGAATTTCATGGCTTGTCTGTAATTTCATCAGTGTAAAATTTTATTGTTTTTACCTGTCTATGATAAAGCAAAAAGCGTGGTTATCATTTTGGCATTGTGTGAACATATTTACATAAAATCGTTATGAAACGAATAGTTTAAGCATTTTTTTAATGTAAGAATGTATGAATTTTTAATTCGTTTAAGCAGTTTAGCTGTGAAAACGTAATAGATTAACATACAGAGACATAAACATTCAAAATATTATAGCGGTATTAACTTACATACAAAGTTCAACATTACATAAATTATGTTATCATCAGGCCAAATTTTATGATCCTAGCTTCATTAATTTTGAAATTTCATCATTAGTCAGCAAGTTAGTGAGTAAGTGGTATTTCGCTTTTATATAAGGTATGCTATATTATTACACGAGCGATTTTTGTATATTTCTAAATGACGTTCTCAAAAACAGTTCTAACAGTTTTGATGAAATTTACAAATTGGAGGTCCACGGGAGCAAAAAATTGATCTAGCTAGGTCTCACTTCTGAAAAAATTTATTTTCTCCGTGTTTCTACACACTTAAAACTTCTAAACACTTTCAATATCGCAACAGAGTTTAATTTCTCAATAGCATAGTGGCTATAGCGTAGGTCTACCACGCCGAAGCGCGGGGGTTTAAATCTTGCAATGTGGTCAGGTTTTTTTTGATAAGATATCGGGCAAAGCTCGGTTGCCCAGATACTAGATTATGAAATGAAAATTTTTCTTGTAAAAGTTTACCGACATGTTCTGTGCTTCAAATAACGGATATATCACAGATATTTTTATAGACTATATCTGTCAATTTGAAAATGAAAAATATTCATTGCATTATAAATTACTGCATAATTTATGTTAATACGAAAAGTTACGAAAACGATTATGGACGATATTCTAACTTCAAGATTGATTGATTGATAAATTATATTACAAAAGAGAGAAAAGATAATTAAAACAAGTAAACAGGCTTGAATAAATCGAGGAATCTGCAAAAGTCTTCTGAGCGTGTAAGCTGTGTGATTGACAAGTAAAGAAATGTGGTTGGAAATATCGAGGGAGACCAAGATTGCCTTATACCTAAAGATTGTACGCGTTAGAGAGAACGTCAAACACATTCACTTACATTGCCGTTGGAAAACACCGAGTATATCAGTGTTTTGTACCTCGAAATTAAAAAAATTGCCCAAGTGCCTGTCAGACTTGGTATGCACAAAAGTCATTTAATTGGCAACACTAATAAAAAAACGTGTGCGTTCGGGGGACTCCCGTCAGGAACGAAGTTTCTTAGCTGCAGCTTCCATTTCTCTAAACTTAATTGCAATAATGAGATCAATAAAACTCACGTATGATTTAAAACAAAAACAAAAAATAAAAATTTCGATACTCGTACGCACACATATACTTGCGTATAACATAAAGAGACAGAAATATCATTGTGAATCTATGTATAGAGAACTAACGAGCCTAGCGCCGCGCGACGCACAAGTCCCGCCCCACGTAATTCTTTTTCCTTACGTGACGATTTCTACCAACTTAAACCTCCCGCAAGCCTCGTTAAAGAACTTCGTTCCAAAAAGTTGTTTTTTCATAGCATTTCTTATTGTCTGCTGAGCCTGTAATCGCAAATATCTCATATCTTAAAAACTACACAATGTATCTTATTCAAAAATTTTTTTATTGAAAGTGCTTTTTAAGTTCTTCTATCTTAAATTTAAAATAAGAATTCATCACATAAATTAAGAATATTTCAATCAAAGTTAAATCAATTTATTCAAGTAAACCTAATTGCAAGGTCTCTGAACGTCAAATCTACCTTCCTCTCAAAAGAAAATATGCACACTGAGAAGAACCAACAAGAAACTCAGTCAGGTTGTGCCTGAAACTCACAAATCAATAACCGAGATACACTAATGTAATCTTGTAGTTAGATAATCAACGAATAGACCAATCAATAATGACTCAGAAAGCCACAGACTCACAATACAATCGTATCTGTTGATCAAGTCCTAAGTCCTAGCACGATAAGCCATGCGATAAGCACATTGTCACACTCAATATACCAATAGCAATACACACATATCCATAGATGGTAAAAGTCACAAAAGAACAAACATTTTCGCAATTCTTTTAGATATTAACCCGGAAAAAGTAAAAATAAGCAAGTAGACATTTTACTTGAATGGAGGATGTTACCCAAAATTTAGGTTGAGACAATAGAGTGTCATTTGTTGCAATTTCCGTTACGTTTCGTTTTTACGCCGCCTGTAGAATTTTTATACAAATAACCAGCTAATGTTGAAATGCTGCAAAATTCTGTGTTATTTGACTTTATCGCGCTTCGAATAAAGCCCATTTTTCGGTAACACACTTCCGATACGAACACTTATCCAACCTGTAGTATTAGTGTCGAACGAAAACGAGTTTTACGTGCCTTGTTTTAAGTTTAGAACTTCTTCGACGGTGATTTTCAGGAGTACTAAACCGCTGCCGACCAAGAGAATTCAGTCTATCCGCGAAATTGGAAGGCCAACGTTGTATTCCGACTCAACAACTATAAGTGTACGATTGTATTACTTGTACTGCGATATTTCGACTAATTATATTAAATATGAATTACTTAATTTACTGAATTTTTTAGTTATTACTGTGTATTTACGACTAGATAAAATATAAGCTGTGTTAAATGGAAATATATAAAATTGGAACATGTTTATAACTTATTATTTACTTAATTTTTTATGAACATGTGCCAAATATAAAAAAAATCTTCTGAGATCTATAATAAGTTACCTTCATGTAAAAATTTTATACCTAATTGACAAATAAAATATATTACATTAGGTTTTATTTTAAAAAAAGTCGTTTTTGTGGATAAAAAGGTCAAATTTTCTACTTTACATTACGAAGTGGTTTTAGTATTTACACTTATTACACATATACAAAATATACAGTATTTTAACCAGTGTTAAAAAACCTATGAACAGTCCTCTAAGTTCTGAATTTTGAAAACTATCGCGTGTGAAGGTTAAGTGAAAACAAGTGCTTTTTTATCAAATTCATATTTCTATTTGGACAATATATAACAACTCCTCGTGTGTCACAGTCGATTAACAACACAACATACAGATTTTAGCGATGAGTCTACGAAGGTGAGTACTGTTTTGATGTCGACAATTCATTAGAGTTGGTGCCTTTTTGGTAACAAAGGAGGATTCTGAACACAGATACTCAGCCCCTTAGGTGAGAGATCGGGTTTTACCGATTAAAACTCCTGTGGTATTCGTCCTCGGTGCGCTGTCGAAGGGCTCAGCGTTCTTCTATGGAAACACTATATCTTCATTTCAGAGGAGGGGGGTAGTGACAGAGTTTCCATGCATCTCGCAGTGCTACGAAAGCTCAGACCACACGCGTTGTCGTTCTCCTCGAGGTCGCATGACAAGGCCCCACTGTGATCGGCGACGACCCCCAAGGTACCTTCAATTTCCTCTCACAACAAGCGCGAACACAAGGCGGGCTGTAGAGCTGGATGGCCGTTACTATACATTCTTATAAACGTGCAGCTGAATTATATAACATCTCATTATTATTTAGTTAATACATACACATCATACGAACAACGCATAGAATAGTGACGATTTGGTATTCAATGTGGTTCTGAGGTTAAGTAACGTTTATCGCGGTCATTTAGATGTATAATCTAGGCATCCATGTAGAGTGTCTCCATGCTTCTGATGGGGAAACGTGAGATAATTAGTAAATCAAATCTACACTTTATACGTACATACAGCCCTACGCTGTATCCCTAAAGGGATAGGCAGAGTGCACGGAGCAGTGAGCGTCGCGGTCCTTACATACCTTTCGTTTTCCCAGATCTCATCATAATCGTCATACAGTGATAGCCTTAATACGTGACTTGAGAATCTAATAGTAGGTTGGCCATTAGTTATTGTCATGTATATACTATTTACTATATGAATATACTACATAAATTCTCAGGTTTTTGTAGTACATATTTTGGCTAGTAATATTCACAAAAATAAAAATATGTTCAGCTGTGTATTGTTTTGCTGTGATCCTTCCCTAATCATGCACATTAGTACAAGTCTATAGAACCTCGTATCAATAAAATACGGAAAAGCTTGTAAAGTAAAAGCTACATCTATTATGATTTTTGGTCCAGAGTTACAATTTTTTTTTAATATAATGGCAACTACACGTAGATAACTTTTGCCAATGTTTGGATTAGACACTGTGCGGTATGCTAAAAATGATATATGATTTTGGTCCAGGTAAAATTCCAATGTGACGATTCAGTTGAGGTCTTAAAAACGGACAACACAGACAATTGAACAAGGACTTCACAAGTTAGTTGGTATTTTACACAAAAATAAGACATATTGTATTACTACTGTGACACTTTTCAGTAATTCACGTGCAATAGTCTCAAAAACCACTGTCACCGACAAACAGAGACCGTGATTTCGTCATTTCGTGTACCATTTTTCCAATTTTTGTAGAGAACATTAAATAGTCTGTTTTCGAGTTGTCGCCACTTTTTTTTGCTCTAATGACAATTTTAGTTTTCAGTCAATCTCTATTACTTTTATCTATATGGTCAAAGTCGGCGACTTACATTACATAGACACGTAATTGCAAATGTAAACTTTGTCACAGCACAAAACACAGAGTCACAGCGTAGGTGTGGAGAGCGGGAAATGGAGAATGCCATACAGCGTAATGAAGAGAAAGTGAGAAAATATACCACAACATGATTGCACTTGTTATTTTTTTTTTATAAATGCGTACATACTATTTTGTTGTAAAACACGGATGAATTAGTAACCGCAAATAAAGTGTGTAACCACTGCATAACATAACTTTAATAAGTATTTAAATAATAACATACAAACAAAAATAACAAATTTTTTTTTTGAATATTTAGCCAATTGATAGTAACTCATTTGGTCGATCTCGAGCGAAAAACGAACACGTAATCTGATTTGTAAAATAAACATTTGAACATCTATGAAATGTGAAACATTTATGAAATGTGCAATTCAGATGACGCGTTTTGCCCCTCGCTCGTTATTGACTAAATGAGTTGCTATCAACTGATTTTAAACAAGTGAGCAATTTCTCAAAGCTGTATTGCTAGTCTGAGGGTGGCTTGTACTCACTATTTAAGCTCAATTTAAGGATTTGACATCTCGCTTGCACCAACTATTGAATCGTTGGTGTAAGCGAGATGTCAAATCCTTAAATCGAATTTAAATAGTTGGTGCAAGACATCATAAATAATATTACTCTGTGAAACGTAATAATTCTAAATGTTTACAAATTTATTATCTACATTTGTTGCGTATCTAATTACAAAATATTGTTTATGTAAACAATACGTTATACGTTATTCCATATTTAAGTAAAGACAATGCTTTATTATATGTTATTTCATAAAGATATTACTCTCTTAGGTCTTTTGATCTTTTTGTTACATATTTGTATAATTGTGGGAGTACGTTCAGTCTTTTGGTAGACAAAAGCTTTTATGTATCTTACGTACAAGTCTGTACTCAGAGTCGCAGTACTCCAAAGATCTTTTTGAAGAGAATTTTTGGAATTAGATCCCGTGGTAAACTAGAAAGAATTCCTTGTACTTTCTGTCTGTTTGTCCTTTCATCAGTCCTCTGTGTATCACTACCTCATTTACACTTTCATTAGATGACATTTAAAATACGGCTGTACATTAATGACTCAACGACAGAATTAATGAGATTTTTGTAAAACATGATAAGGGAGATTTTTTAGACCGCTTCCCAAAAAGTAAGAAGTATACTCAACAATTTATGTTAGGTAAGTTTTTTTATACTATAGCAAATATTATAGTGATCCTGCGTCAGCAAAAATTTTTCACGCAAACACTTGTACAACCATTGAATTATACGTTACACTAGAATAGTACATCAAAACAATAATAGTGGCACTACGCGCTGGCAGAACGGAGAGCGAGACCTGTCGCTTCGCCGTAAGCGAAAGCGAGATAGTGCTATTGTATTGTCGCTGGGCAAGACCTGCTCACGATATTTTAATTTTCTAATAAAAATAATAAAATAAGTTGAATTAATTAAAGACCATGGCGGAATTAATTAAAATCCTCTACGTTGTTCACTGCACAAGCGTAGAAGTGGAAGTGAGCTGTGGTTCTCTAACCACAATTGAGTGGAATGTAATCATTGTTTCGAACACTCTAATCTAATCTAGTCTATACTACTATATAAATCTCTAGCGTCTGTCTGTAATTATAATTTTTCTGTCAAATTTTGTGATAGATAGCCATTTTACGACTGACTTCGATTCTATCATTTATAAGATTTTTGTCTGTCTTTCTGTCTGTTTGTATGTCCTTTTATAACTGAAGAAGGGCTTGACCGATCTTGATGCAAATCGGTAAGTAGTAAGAACATGTGAGTGTGCTCATAATAGGTTGCTTATTTAAAAAAAAAATCTACCTTTAAAGGGTGAAAAGGGGAATGAAACTTTGTATGGGAAATGATAAACCGCTGAACCGATTATTATGAAATTTGGCAAGAAGGTAGTTCGACATCAGAGAACGGACATAGGCTACTTTTTATAAAAAATATACTCCGAAAAGGATGAAAAGGGGGATGAAACTTTTTATGGGGAACGGTAATGAAAAAATTTGGTGCGGTGATAAGACATTATTTATCAAAAATACATAGACTACATTTTTCAACAAAAATCAGTAAAATAAGGGACGAGAGAGAGGGGTACTAAACTTTGTACGGGAAAGGCTAAACCACTGAACTAATTATGATGTACACCTGAGAACACCTGGGAACGGATACAGGCTACTTCTTTTATCGAAAAACTACCCTTAAGGGGGTGAAAGGGGGATGAAACTTTGAATGGGAAATGCTGAACCGCCGAACCAATTACGATGTTTGGTACAGAGATAGTATGTGCCCGGAGCCAGACGTAGGCTAGACGTAGACTTTTTTTCAAAAATAATTTTTGAACATACTATGTACATGTACATATAATCTAACCTAATCCAGAAAACCACGAAAAAGATTTCCTCGTAGACGAAGTCGCGGGTACAGCTAGTATAATATAAATATCGTTATGTACAGCACATACAGTTTCAGCGACTCCTGCCTCTCGTAGTCATAGTTTGTTCCAAATTTCAACTGTTTATTTCATAGACGAAGTCGCGGGTACAGCTAGTATAATATAAATATCGTTATGTACAGCACATACAGTTTCAGCGACTCCTGCCTCTCGTAGTCATAGTTTGTTCCAAATTTCAACTGTTTATTTCATAAGTCTCTGCGTGAAGTCATTATAACTGACAGACAGATAGAGATATATTCTATAAGTGTTCTGTTATTCCGATATTCTAATTCTGGATCGGAACACTAAAACCACCTTAAGGCAAAGAGATCTACGCAACTTCATTATATGTTATGAAATTAAAAATGATCCCTTGGTTCTTGTCCACCTGATTACGTCTCTGCGTTAAACAATGTGATATTCCTGGATTTGTTAATATTTAATATCTCCACTCTTTGTTTCATTTGAGAAATTAAACGTGGTTTCCAAACCGTATTTTTAGAATAACATTTTTGCAAAACTAGACTTCGCTCATGATTTTGCACTTGTCTGTTTCACTTATTCGCTTCATTCCCTTGTTTGCAATTTTATTGAATTGCAATTAATTATTTCTTAAAAATTACTAAATTATACGTATCCATTCTGTCCATACAATGAAAATGGATGTTTGCGGATCACCATGAACGTTGGTACATATAGTCGGCCAAGAAGTTAAGAGTGACTATCGTTTACGCGTCATAAAACAAGGACTATTTTTGCTTGCTATATTATGACATCTGTGACTGTGGTTTCGATTTGAGCGCAGAATGGTAAATTCTTTATAAAATCTACAAACAAAATCAGATTTTAATTTTGACAGACTTGTCAGAATTTTATCGACGAGTCACCAATAGAATTTTATTTTGTCATCCATTTGTAAGGGTGAATGAGATAAAAGCAAAGAAGGAAGCAAGAGATGGAAGTAGAGATGCCACTGTCAACAAAAAGGGAGTCAAAATTTAGACGTTTGATAAAGTTTATTATCCATTTAGGCGTGCCACATCGCTACGCACTATATTGCAGAAATCCTGCTAGATCTCTTTGATACATATTGTATAGATCGTACACTACAGACAAGCCGTGATAACTGCAACACAGCGGACGCATTATATTTATTAATGAAATCAAAATTGTGACGCACTGCGGCGCAGTACGGCTCAAATGGGCTATTACAATTTTGCAGTGCGTTGCGATGCGCCTCACCATGCTTGTGGTGTGCGCTAATCTTAAAAGAACGATAATAAAATGAGTTTTTTATATTTAATTATTGTAAAGTATATTAAATTAATATCGAGTATACACTATTAGCTTGAATAACTTGTGACAGTCGGCGCCTCATGGATCCAACAAGTCGTGCTTTTCAGATTTTTTAAGTCGGTAATAATAATCCGTACCTCGCGTTGCATCCCATACCTCAATGCAATAACTTTTAATTGCTTCACGTGTTCTTTCATTTCGGTTAGTCCAACGTTGCACCATTTCCTCCAGATGTTTTCTATGGGGTTCAAATCAGGAGATCTTAAAAGCCATGAAATCAATCGAATACATTGATTGAAACCAATTGCGGGTCACCCTAGCAGTATGTAACCTACAGTTGTCATGTAAAAAATTAAATTCAGGCAGCTTATTTTCCGGGTAGACAATCCGGACAGATGATAACATTAAGTTTTCGAGGATGTTAATATAATTTATAGCGGTTGCTCGTGGAGGTAATATTGAGAGTTCACCGTCTCCGTTAGCCGAACTCCAGCCCCATATGTTAAGACACATTTTACCAGATTCCATGTTTGGAACTGAATTAGTTTCCTCGTATCTTGTGTTATTGTAACGCCACAGACTTAACCGGCCATGTTGACTGGATTTAAACTTTTTCTTATCAGTAAATATTGTAGTTGACCAATCAAAATTTAAAAATTCTCTAGCAAAATTCAAACAAACTGCTTCATGGCTATTCGTCAAATGAACCTTTTTGGAATGACGTCTGTAGTGTAATTCTATACTATATATATAATTTATATATAGAATTCTTCCGCAAAATGAGACGTAGGTGTAAAACCATTATCTTCATAGGCACGTCTCATCGTTTCCCTGTGCACATTAGTTATGCTAGGCCGACAACCACTTCTTCTGTGATCTTGAAGTTTACCTTCTTCACCTTTGCACGAAATCCAAAAGGGAAACGGTGTTGCATTTCTTAATTTCATTATAAAACCGAGACATTATTATTATTACATTTTGTATACTAAACCGCTTACTAAACCGATTACAGACAAAAAAGACAACATTTAGACAATCATGTTTACGGATATGTTCAAATTTCTTGAAATTTCACTGTTATTTTGACCATTTCTATATAATGCTACGATTTCTGCCCTTTCAGCTAAAGATAAATTACGAGGCATTACGTTTAATTAATCTTACGTAAATTATATATTTTCAATGTACCGCTGTCAAAAGAAAGCTTTTCAAAACCTATTTTTAAATTTAAATATAACAAGTATGAAGGTAGTGAATCTACCAAAACTTTTTTATAACATTTAATAATTTTCCTTTGACATATTAGATTGCTTGTAAAAAATAATGTTTAATGCTTGATAATAGAGGTTAAAATAGTATGCACTTTTACCTATGCCTTTTGATTGGATGCTAATCAGCCAAACATGTTAATACTTGCAAAATTTCCAATATCTTCCTAAGAAATATTTTCATTAGTTCTAACATACTTTCAAAAGTGCTCAACCACTTTCTTTGTCGAGTGTACATGTATTTTTTCAAGAATAAGGTTTTCATGCTATCTCCTTTGTTGTAACTTACAACCAGATAGTGCTGCAGTATATCCACTTCTATGCCGTTCAACGGAATGCCACGAAAATTGGTATAAATATGTATTGGAGTACAGAAAATATTTTCACGCTATCTATTTTATTGTTACTTGCCACTAGATGGCGCCGGAGCATTTCATCTTCATGATCTTGAATTAACCTTGGCTATTCGGAGCGACAACGCTATAGCACTGTCTCGCTTTTACTTAAGGCGAAGCGCCAGTACCCGCATCACGTTTTGCCATCGCGTGGAGCCGTGATTATTGTTTGCTTTTCTAGTGTAAGGTACAATAATTTAAAGGTATCAGACGTTTTAACTAAAAGTCGAATATATATATCGTCGTCGTCATACATTTTTATCATGTCAAGAAAATTTACGTAAGTAGTTTTAAATTTAAAAATTATCCGTCTTACTACAAAACATATTTTATACATTGGTCTAACACAGATAATAAGTAAACACAGTTTTAGAGATAGACATAGTTTAAAAACATGTAAAAAATGACGTTAGCAAAGGCTAGTATCAATATATTACAGCGTTTCAGTGCTTTTAGTCACACGTTAAACTAGCTCCAGCTTGTGTTTACGTATAAACATAGTCTACGCCGTGTCTGTCTTTTTTGTAGTAAGACGGTATATATTCATTCAACTGTATACAGAGAGAATGAATCGCCAAACATCAAATTTTTTATACACCTCTTTCCTTATATTAAATCACTTATAAAAACAATTTACAGAATGATTACCCGAAGTACTTAACTGTTCTAGAAAATAAACAATTATTAATTTTCTTACTTACTCTTCATTCTCACATTTACGTTAAGATATGAGATTGACGTTTCCTCCATTCTCTTATCTTTTTCGTCACCTTTTAATATAAATATGATGGGTAAAGAATGAACGTGATTCATTAGTATGTACCGAAGTTGTAATCCATTGCAAACAGTATTTACAAGAGAAATTCTAAAGTAATCTATCTTGGGATTTCACTCGTCTTAGGTAATTCCTTTGACATATACTTTTCTACTCATTTTTACTAGCTTTTGCCCACGACATTGTTCACTTTGATTAGAACATAAGAACACTATACATAAGATCAGATTTATATAATTCCAGGGGTGCTATTCCTCTTCGTAATAAACGTAATTTTAAGATATAATATACTATTATTTTCATGGGTCCTTACTCTTTTAAATGAAGTCGTTCCTCTCCAAATACATAGAGTTATACATGTACGCTTTTTTAAAATAATGCGCTACTAATATAAAACATTAATTAAAAAAATTAAACCGACTTAAAAAATCTGAAAAGCACAAAATCTTTTACTAATCAAAACACAAGTACAAAAATAAATGAATAAATACGATACAATTATACCTATTTAAATAAATTTGACAGTTACTGAAGTCAGTGCAAAGACTACCAAACTATTGTAGTAGACTTTCTGACATTGACATTGATTTGGTACACACAGATGAATTATTAGGTACTAATTATTGCTAGCAAAGGAACGACTTCTTTCGTCGTTGAAATGAGTTATAGGAAGATCACAAATCAGCGACGTCGTCCGAGTTTGACTTATAGCATTCCTATTGACATTGACGATTTTTAAAATTTTTTTTTCACTATTCGTTTTCTATCAAAAACAAATTCTATTAATTAGCGGCAGATAAGTTCAAACTGTCGCGAGACTCTCGCGAGTCATTGTCAAAATGACAGCATGTCAGTTTGTCATGTTTATTCATTTGTTTTATAGAAAATATTTATAAATCTTATACAGCGTAATTTAATAATTTAAATTTTTACCAATTGTTTAATCGGCCATCATCAAGTTGTGGCGTACATCATTTTTTAAAGACAATATATCATTTTTAATGGAAGAGTAACATTTTATTGTATGACATCATATTATTTAATAGTAATAAATAGCGATTTGGTCGCTATTTTTTACAATTATTTTTATATTGCACGGACTCAGGTGTTACTTGCGGAAATCCATCTCAATTGATGAATTTGTATATATTTTTATATATTTCTATCTTCTGCCCAAAGTTTCGCACTTGTTGATCGACACGTGATAAGCTTCTCAATGAAGCATCCTCATAAAAATTCCAGAGATCAATTCTCAAACAAGTTTGAAACTTGGGTGAAGGATAACTAAAAAATAATATGCTTATAAATTGCTCATTTACCAATTTTCTTTTAATCTCAATATTTCTTTTTCTGTAAACGTTAGCATATTAAATTTCAAGTCATTTGGTAATTTACACATAAACGAGGTGATGGGATTTACATACATACAGAAATGCATTTTAACGCTATTGCTTTCAAGCAAGAGCTCAGTGCGTAACGAGATTAGATTTTGAACAACTCATTTTCAGTAATTAGCTTACTTAACATGGCAAAGCGGCGCCATTACAGTGATAGGTTGTTAGCCGATCGCCTAATAAAAGTTCTTGAAATACCCCAATCTATAGGTTCACTTTTATGATCTACTGAGAAAGATAAACAGGTGATTCTATGCTGTTCTTTCTCGTAGACCAACGTGGAAGCATTCTTGATTAAAGAACTCTAAAACAAAGACTTCCATTTAAAACGAGGTAGACTCGCCGCACTCCAAGAAACCAACATTTTCATGCAATACTCGAACTAAATCGTTGCCAGTAGACACACTAACGAATATCTACCATAAATAAAAAATATTTCTCTCTGGTCAGGGGACTTTGAAAAAAGTTATTTAATTCTTTTTCGAATACGTTTAACATCCGGCGTGGGATTTCAAAAAAAATTTAATTTTGTTTCTTATTTTATTCTTTTTAGAGAATACGTTAAGTACGTTATATCTATATCCGACTAACATTATAAATGTCAAATATTTGTTTTATTTGCGTGTAGATGTATATATGTATGTATGCAGTGGCGTGCACTAGGTTTTTTAACAGAATAGGCAGTCAAAGCAACAAATATATAATAAAAAATAACAATTTTGTACCTACATAATTATATTTACTAATACAGTAACACTGACGAGCGAGAATGGTAGGTACCATTACTTTAATTTTTCGTAGTGGTTGTTATTTGTTATATGTAGTTAATGCAAGGAAAACGAAATAAACTATAAGCACAACTCGTCAGTCAGTTAAATGTTTCATAATACTTAGAATTAAAATTTCAAGTCACATTATTTGACTTTTGATATACATAAATGCAACTCTGGAACACAATCTGCCTTTAGATATAGTTTGTAATTTTTCAATATATGAAAATTTTGAAAACGTGGCTTGTTTTAGTTTTTGTAAATACACGTTGCCAACATAATTATCACAGCTAAAACATTCTATTCTTTAAAATACAACTGAAATTATCTATTATAAACCGTTACTTTAATTCAAATACGAATATTGTAAGGAGAACAGAATTTCATTGATGTAGTCAATGTCTCCAAAACATGCAAACTTAGTTTTCGTGTATAAAATAGCACACATTTGAAAGATTATTTCGTGTACTTGATAGGTGAAATGTAAACATGTTTGTATGTAAAAATCGTAGGCACTGGACTGAAGTGCCTTCAGGGTAGTGTTACATCGCGGGTTTTTTATATCGATAGATGGCATCGTTCTTAAAAATAAAATACAGCAATGACAAAATACGATTACAAACAGATGAAGGACGGTAGAATGGGGATGTTAGATGGCGCTGATTTTAAACAATTGTTTAATTTTAAATTGTCTATAAAATATAAATGGTAGGTATCGAAATAACTTTCATTTCAATTGTCAGGGTAGGCAATGTCTCTATGCCTATATGAGATGCACGCCACTGTATGTATGCATGTTTGTTAATTTTTTACGCTGAGATGACTAGGCGGATATGAGCAACGCGATGACAACTGATATTGTTTATCCTGGAATAAATAGTTTTTCATGTTTGCGAGTATTTTTTCTAATAAGAAGCCCAAGCGCTGACTATCTTGGCTGCTGCAGCGCTCCCTGGTAGTCTACAGCGTGTTGTTATATCACGTGTAAAACATGTTTAAGAACTTTTTCTGAAACGATACCTTCTAAATTCAAAACTCGCATCGAAACTGGTCCAGTACTTTTTAAGGAAAATGGTAATACATATGTGTATGTACACACAAACAACTTCTAACCCCAAACCCATATACCGCCTCCGTTCCGTTCGATCCGTCGTGGGTAAAAATCAATTACGACATGTATGACGGAGTATCACTTTCTTGAGAACGGCCCAATCGATTTAGCTTCTAGGTTCCCAAACTTATTTTGTCTACTGAGTCGAGAGCTCATGCAGTCGTTGTCTAAGATGTCTCCTAGCTAAATGAAATTACAAATCACCCCCCAGGCCTCTACACAACGCCCCCATTTTTTTTCTGGGTCTCTTACCGCCTCCCTTTAGGCCTGCAGCGCCCACAGTGGGGCGTTATCGCCCACTTTGGGAATGGGTGAATTTTAGCTGATGTCTTTTTTATTGTGTTCGTAATTGTCGGGATAAGGTTTGCATGACACAAAATTTTTCGAAAATCCACAGATAAGTCGGAAACTTTGATGGTATTTTTGTATAAAACATCAATAAAAAAATTTGGTATGTCGCAAACTTTCAACATCCTACCGGGGCGAAACAGGGGCGGATCACTAGTAATATACGAAAACAAATGAAGTATACATTTTTTTGTAAGACTGTGTAACCTACAATGGCAACAGCGTTTTGTACGAATGGATATTAATTAACTTCAGAATTTGAAACGTAGGGTGCATCTACCTTAGTTTATTTATCTTTGCCCTGAAAACGTTAAGAAGAATAAATATCATTAATCCGAATTTTCTGTTTCTCTTCTAATGTTTTTAACAACCTCATTATTCACATTTCGTATCGTTAGGAGCAGAATCGTTAGCATTTTTCATCTTTTCATATCTTGTTATTTCGATCGTGAAATACGTGATATTGACTTGTTATTATTTTACGTAGGTGACATTGATTTATTTTAACGAATTTATTACATTTGGGACATTTTCTTGACTTGATTTATAAAGTGCGTACATGTATTGTCAGAACAACCTACATACGAGTATTACATATGAAAGTTACTTATATTTATATAAATATACACATAAATCTATGCCATTTCACTGCAGAGGAGAATTCGAGATTGATATATACTTGGTGAAATATAAAATATTCAACAAATTGTAATATAGAAAATATTGAAATACAGTAGTGCCTCAGTAATCCGAACACCCAAAGTTTATACTTGAAATTGAGCCAAAGAAAGCACAGCATCTTTCATGATTTTTTCGATGTTTAACAACTTTCCTCTCGCTTTCCTGTAATCTGTGGGAGTGATTTCGTGAAAAGGGACGAAAGTGTGTAACAGGAAGCCGAAGAAGCGCGCGCTATTTGATTTGACCAATGAGCACGCGCGGTGGTAGAGTTGGCCGTCAGATGATACCAACCCATTTTCCGATAATTATTAAACGACTTCAAAAAAAGGAGGTTCTCAGTTTGACTGCATGCTGTTTTTTTTTTTGTATGTTTGTTACCTCATAACTCCGTCATTTATGAACCGATTTTGAAAATTCTTCTATTGTTTGGTAGGTAATACTTCAAAGGTAGTTTCGTTTAAATTTCACGGGTATTGAAGCTTGGATTTCGAAGATACACCAAATAACGAGATCTGATTATAATCTTTATTTATATTGACGATTCTCCTGTATATCGTTACGTTCCGGAATTAGAAAGAAGTTAATTGCAGACCTGCCCTAGATATTTATTTAGGCCAAGATCACTGGAAAGGGAAAAATAAAAAAAAATTAAACCGCCTTAAAAAAAACACTGAAAAGTACAAAATAACTATCCTTTACTAATCAAAACTCAAGTACAATTAAAATAAATTCTTAAATACGATATATATACCTATATACTTAAATATGACAGTTACTGAAGTCAGTGCCAAGCCCACCACCAAACTAGACTTTCTGTTGTTGCACATTGATTTGGCACCGACTTCAATAACTGTCAAATTGAATTATGTAGGTATGTGTGTCGTATTTATAAAGTTGTTTTAATTGTACTTGAGTTTCGGTTAGTAAAGGATAGTTATTTTGTACTTCTCAGTGTTTTTTTTTGAAGGCGGTTTAATCTTTTTTTATAAAATTTTTCGAATAAATATTTCAGTATTTAGCTTTTTAAATTTTGGGCTTAATTTCTGTCGCTGATCAATTGATATTTTTAACTTTGATTAAAAAAAAACAAATAGCTTTTTTAAAATTTGAGGTTAATTATTGTCGTTGCTCAATTGATATTTTTAATTTCGATTAGAAAAAAAAATAATTAATTACACGGATAATTTCTTTGATGTTAATAATTTCTTAAATATTTATAATTCCAATTGGAATTAGTCCAATGATTTCGTGAGTTGTAGAGATAGGTAAATCTAGAGTAGAATATATAGATTACCGGCAGGAAAAACGTGATGAAAAATTAAAAACTGGAAAGGTAGAGCCAAAAAAATTGCGCGACAACTAACACTGGTACTGTTATTGACGAAGTTTTTCAACGGTTTTTAAATATTTTTGAAATCACAAATATATTTTATGTCATATTTTAGTTATCATGAGTCTATTGTCTCCGCTCTTCCCCAAATTGCTCCTTGTCATTGTCCATTGTCTTCAATCAAAAATTGCATTGCTCCTAGTGTTAATTAAATAAAATACGATTATCTTTAAAAATAATCTTTCTTCGTCACGAAAAATCATTTCAAATAATATCTGAATCATTTTTTTTTCAGGACATAATGTTAATGTTGCTTATTACCAAGGTGAGATGTCAGATGTTACACATCATATGCGAGTATTATAAGGCTCGCTCATTTTTTTATTTAGTTTTGAGATATCGTGCATTCTGAATCAAATTCCTGCTGCTTGATTTAAGGTTGTACAATGTACAGAATAGTAAAATTTTCGTCAAGGCGGGTCGTTCGGATTATAGAGCCGTTCGGATTATCAGAGGTTTGAATTATCGAGGCTCTACTGTTGTAAAAAAATAATAAGCACTCACCTGTTAGCCCTTTAAGTTTATGATAAGTTGTAATATAAATAGCAGTACTAAGAAAGTAATAGCTAAGTAAAAAAAAGACTAATTCGTATGAATTTTATATATAAGTAATTTACTTAGCGGTCTCCTGACGTGACGCTGCTTTGAATATCTTACCACTACTTTGTACATACATACATTATTGTTTTATATTATTATTATTTTATTATATATTATTATTTTACTTTTTAGAGGCTTTTTTTGAGTCCGGGTTATGGGTTTATAATTCTATTTTAGATATCACAACCTAAAAATAATCAAACATTCCTCAAGCGTTCCATTTTTTCATCTTTGGAAGAAACGGAAAGCTATTGAAGATATTGACTGACCCGTTGGCGCGGTGTTAGAGCAATTCAAGTCAGGTCAGGTTCCAAGTTAGGTCACTTTTGGAAACGAACTTTTTTAATTAGGCTTGTAGTCAGTACAGCTCACAAATCATCTATTTTCTCCTTCGTACATAATCTCTCATATCACTAACGGAACATGTGTATGCATAATACTATCATAAAGCCTATAAATATTAATATAATGATAATAAATCGATACGAGCAAGTTTCGATAATTTTTTTTATGCCTTTGTAGTTATCGATACCTCTCCTTTGGCACAAGTAATGAGTAAAGAATATATTCATGCTTTTGTTGTATCGGTTCATACTTAAGTATAACTTCTAAAATCGACTGCATAAAAAGTTTGTGACTAAATTCTCCAACGCGGTCTTGCATAATGGTGGCTTTAGTAGGAGTGACGTGTAATAATAGACTTAGGAAATGAAATGTGAGGGTAGAGCGCGGAAGGACAACGAATTTCACGGTCCGCTACGTTGTACCGTACCCACTTTATACTTACTGTACTTTCTTCAAATGAAGCATAATATGTATACACCAGCTTGTTTAGACTACATTCGTAGGAAATAACTGGTATACACGATGGGTTAGAAATATAATCACTATCAGGTTCCGCTTTGCCATTTTTTAGCGCAAATACTTATTGCTAGAATAGGCTGGATGATTAGTCTTAAAACTGGTATATTTTACACATCACATTAATGTAATCAAACATTTTTAATACAATTATGAAAAAAAAATTTGAGATTCATCGATAGAAATTGAGTTATTGGGTTTCAAATTTCAGTAGTGGAAATAGAGTGGCGATGAGCTAGAGGGAGATAGCGTTACATAGCAGTGACATTGCACAGCGCTAGTGACAGAGGCGGAACTTATCTCCACTCTATTCCCACTACTAAAGTTAAACGAATAACTTTTCTATTTTACATTGTATTTCGATAATTTTTTCGTAGTTTTATTCACAATTACTGAATCTATCTTCTGATTAGGTCGTTAGAAATAGTCATGTAACCTGTTGTCATCAACGTGTGATTTTGAAAGTGTGTCCATCTTGAACGGCAAATGGCTTAAAGTTTTGAAGACGAAACGATTTGGTAGCCCAATCTAAGCACTAAGTTTGTACTATCAGTAGAACACAATAATTAACTTGGAGAAGTATCCATTGATATATGACTGTATTGAAAACGCTTTTAAAAACTATGTTTTTCCAAGTTGTATGTATTAAAAATGTTCGCTGAGGGAAATGTCAAAAGTAATCGTATGTCTCGGTGAAAATAGAGAGGAGAATGATGAGGTTTGAGGAGGTAAAGCAAATGTGCAAGGAGCGCCATAATTGACGCTCCGATCTCTGTCTCTATTTACTCAAATATGTAGCATAAAGACGTGTATGTATTCAGTCAAGAAAGTATCGAGAATGAATGATTTGTTTATGGTTCCAAATTCAATTTTTTGTTTTTTATTTGTTGTCGTTAGATTGGCACAACTGTTTTCTATTTTGACGCGGAGTTTGAGTTGCATCTGTTATTTAGATTAAATACAGTGCTGTTCTTAGTTATATCATTCTAGTGTATACTGCGAATTTCATAATGGACAAAAACATAGAACAAAGAGTTTGTCTTAAATTTTGCATCGCCAATGGAATTTCGTGTTCGGAGTCACTGAAAATGTTACAGAAGGCTTACCGTGAATTGACTTTATTAAAAACACAAGCTTATGAGTGGTATAAAGCGTTGAAAAGCGGTCGAGATGTGATGGAAGATTTGCCTCGCTCTGGTAGGCCATCAACGTCTGCAACTGAAGTTAACATCGCAAAAGTAAAGGAAATAGTGACTGAAAATCCTCATTCAAGTTTGAGAGAGATAGCTGCCGAACTTTCTGTGTCTCACGAGTCGATCCGTACCATTTTATGTAATCACTTGGGTATGAAACATGTTGCCGCTCGGCTAGTCCCAAAAGACCTGAATTTTCTCCAAAAACTCAATCGCATAAGAGTCGCTGAGGACATGCTAGAACGAGTCAATTCCGATCCAACATTCATGAAACGCATTGTTACTGGTGACGAGACGTGATTTACGAGTTTGATATGCAAACTAGTCAATAAGCTTCGGAGTGGCGCCTTCCAGCTGAACCGAAACCGAAAAAAACACGCCAAAGTCGATCAAAAGTCAAAGTCATGTTGACTGTTTTCTTTAACTATCGCTGTGTTGTACACTCGAAATTCTTACCGGAAGGTCCAACGGTAAATAAAGAATATTATGTAGGCGTTATGCGGCGTTTAAGACAGCAAATTCGACGAAAAAGGACAGATTTGTGGAAAGAAAATTCTCGGATGTTGCACCACGATAATGCGCCTTCGCACAAGACCATCATTGTGAACGAATTTTTGACCAAAAACTCAACAAATACCATCGAGCAACCACCTTATTTACCAGATATGGCTCCATCCGTCTTCTTTCTTGTTTTCATTCGGTAGAAGACATAAAGAAGAATTCGCGGCGAGCACTGAACTCAATTCCGGAAAAAGCGTTTAAAAATGTTTTGATGATTGAATTATTCGTTGGCGTAAGTGTATCGTTTTTGAAGGAGCACACTTTGAAGGTGATAAAATAAATTTGAATGAATAACTAACATTTCGTGTATTTTTGATCTTTTCCCGGTACTTTCTTGACAGAGTAGTATAATATGTATACATTATTGTTTCCAAGCGAACCAATTAAATAACCATACAAATCTGATTAAAATGCTATTTGGACTGGCCTTGCATTCTCGACTCGTTCTAATTAAGTGTATTAAGTCTGAATAATCGTAAGTAACTGCAGACATTTCAATTCACAACAAAACGTTATTGTATGCAGTAATTGAAAGCGAATTTATAAAGAAATCCGTCGGCATTTAGTTGCGTAAATAAAATGACGCGGTAAAAGTCGTCACCTTGAGGATATTGGAGAACAATTATATAGAAACATAATAACGAGAATATAGATGATCTTTTTGTAGTGTTCTGTAGCGATATTCAACTTTTTTACAGTGACAATTGAAATTTTCAAAAGATCTTATTTTTACCACGCCAATCCATACTAATATTATAAATGCGAGTCTCTGTCTGTCTGTCTGTCTGCTTGGTTTTCACGGCTAAACCGTCGGACCGATTTTGATAAAATTTGGTATGGAGATAGTTTGACATCAGGGGGTGAACATAGGCTACTTTTTTTTTCAAAAATCTACCCCTAAAGGGGTGAAAACGGGATGAAATTTTGTACGGGAAATTTTTAACCGCTGCAGCTGAACCGATTAAGATGTAATTTGGTACAGAGATACACCTTTTCTATTAAAAAACAGTTTTCTCTTTTATCAAAAATCTATCCCTAAAGGGGTGAAAAAGGGGATGAAACCTTATAGGGGAACTTGATAATGCTAAACCCTAACAATATGGGTATCAAATGAAACGGAATACGCAGGGGAAGGTTTATATGTATGAGACGTCATCATAAATCCAATATGGCGGATGTTCCATAATAGGAAATAACTTTTTTATCAAACACTAACAATATGGGTATCAAATGAAATGGAATACACAGGGGAAGGTTTTTGTATATGTGACGTCAATATAAATCCAATATGGCGGATGTTCCATAGCAGGAAATAACTTTTTCGTTCAACACCTCTAATGTGGGTATCAAATGAAATGGAATACGCAGGGGAAGGTTTCTATGTATGTGACGTCATCATAAATCCAATACGGCGGATGTTCCATAGTAGGAAATAACTTATTTATCCAACACTAACAATATGGGTATTAAGTGAAATGGAATGCCCAAGGGAAGGTAGATACATATGTGACGTCACCATTAAACCAATATGGCGGATGTCCCATAATAGGAAATAACTTTTTTGTTCAGCACCAACAATATGGATATGAACTGAAATGGAATGTGCATGGGAAGGTTTTTGTATATGTGACGTCATCATAAATCTAATATGGCGGGTGTTCCATTACAGAGAATAACTTTTTTGTTGAACACCAACAATGTGAGTACGTCAGGTAACCTCAGTAACCTAAAGAGGTCAAGGAAAATTTTTCCACACGGACGAAGTCGCGGGTATAGCTAGTATACTATATGGGGCTTTTACCAACTAGAAGTTCGAAACAAAAGAGGGTGCTCCGAAATCATTTTTTTTTATAAAGAAGAGGTAAACAAGCAAGCGAGTCACCTGATGGGGATAGTGCTCGCCGCCGCCCATGGACAACCGCAACGTCTTAGAAATCACGAATGCGCTGCCGGCCTTTAATGTAAGGAGGGGAAGGGGTGAGATGGACCACCGCCACTCTCACTCACTGAATGAAACACAACAGTAAAAGATGCTGTTATTTTACGCCAATATTCTCTGAGATGGTGGTATTTCACCAAACGAGTAGGCTCAATTTGTGCTGCAATGCAGCATGGCTCTACCACACAAGAAATCATCAATGAAATGCACCAATATGGAGCTCCTTTATCGATTATTTTGGGGCGATTGCGTTTTGCAGGGGTTTATACCCACCAAAACATCCGTGACGGTAGTCATCAGCACTTACAGTTAAATCAATTTATTCAAGGGAACCCAGTTTCAAGGTGGTTTTGAACGTCACTTGAGAGAGGGCACTAAAGTCTGGAGTCTCATTGAACTTGAAAAATTGAACGCGCCAGTATGGTGCTCTTATATCAAAACTAATTACGGAGAGTAATTTTGGATAACCCGTTGCACAGATCATAGTAGCCTTATCTTACAAAAATTATGTTAGCCGTACAATGGTTTGTATTCCACGAAGAAGCGTGTGATAAAAATAAAATACAAAAGTATTTGTCAAATCATGTCACTTCATCTGCCTTACGAAGCACAAAGACGCTCTATGCACCACTCATCCAGAAGGTTATTGTGCGTACCTTGCTTAACTTCGGTTAATTTATCAATTACTGCAAGATATCGTGCTTCAGATGGATCTCGACTTGTCGTTACACTAATCGTGGTTGATAAATCATCAAGGTTAAGCAACTTGCGTACAGTCATCCAGTGAATGGGTGACCAAAAGCATTTATCACGAGTTGTAGCAGTCATATTGAGTCTCCATCGACATGGAGAACAATAACTTATAATATTTATAGATGCACGTAATTACTCAAAGGATAAATTAACTTTTAACTTCTGTTATCTAGAAAAATAAAGCATTCCTTGTGTAACCTAAATGTTTACAAACAACATTCACTGTGACAGACGGACATGGACAACGTAGACCAGTTGAGCTTTCTTAAATCAAGTTTGAAGCATTGACCGTAAGCCTTTCAGCAGAAATAAATTTGTCATAAATATAGTATCTTTGAGTATTGAGTAATATTAATGTAAAAATAATAACCTACGAATTATCTAGACCTCCTTTAGTAATATTATTTTTAATAATTCGTTAGTAAATAGAACTTTCTACAACATTCTAGAACACGCACACGGCTTCGATGACAAATGTACCGTTGGTCTAGATTATCTATACTTAGAAGTGTGGATGTAAAGATATGTTCGATAAACATATCGATAGACTCTAAATTGTAGCCTTTGTTTTCAGACAGAATAAGCTCTAAATTAATGAAATATTAGGTCTTCTCTAGTTCATAAACTTATTAGTACTAACGAATAATAATAAAACCATAGTTGACATAAACGTCATACACTTAGAAAGAATTAATGAATCTTATCGACTCGCAAGGTAGATGTAATTTTAGATAGGGTTTGTCGACCACTGTCTCTTCACTAGTTGTTCCAGGAGTAGGAGCATAGGTGACCTTCGTAGTGGGGTATAAAAAGCGTCTCGTACCCGACAGCTTCCTTTTTCTTTTCTCTCTGCTGCGTGACAAGCTGCCTCATCAAAGTCTCATAAAAAACTAAAGTTAGGCCACATGTCGCCTAGGATAGTCTTAGCTGTATTTGTTTGGGAGTAGCAACCCCAATTAGAATAAATGAGTTAGTTAAGATAATAACATGTTAAAGTAGTTGAGGTAATCTCATGGTGGATCCCATGGTGAGTACTATAGCTGTAGATAAGGGCAAGCAATGATGATAGGACTAGGGAATAGGATCCTAATGTCTACATGTGCTTATTACAGAGTTCAAAGGACACCTATAGAAACCAGGTGGACCTCCTGTCCCTATATGTAATGAATACTTTGGAATAGTAGTAAAATCTATTCAACATTCATCTAAACTTCAGTATGAACTAATCAAAATAGTTCTTAGAATGGTTTGGTGCACTACTCTGACTATCAAGAAATCTAAGTCTTCTTCACTTGGGTGCTATATCGCGTGGCCAGGTCGCAGTTCCTGTTAAAGGGGAATCTTTGAGGACCGGGGCATGTGGGTGCTGTGATGCTAGTAGATGTTCGACAAAGGGGAAGACTGAGGAGTAGGTGCAGTTGGTGGATGACCACCTCCTTCTTTAGATTGATCAGTGATAAAACTGATAACACTCTGCTTGTAACTAATAAATGATTCTCTGTTAGATATTAGCTCCACATAAAGGTATTGTGTATCTAATATATATTTTTCTCTGTGAAATGAAATACTGATTAATAAGGTGTAAAATGTACTTGGGTTTATGTATCTGTAATACTAAGAATTTAAATGCAGTACATAAACAAGGTAATTGGTGTCTAAGTCTTTATAACTAGGTACACTTCTCTTTAATTTAAGATAACATAAATAAATTATGTTGTTGTAACTGTAACAAGTAATATCTGAGCTCAATACTTGTAAAACTGTAATACTAATCAATTATTCTGTAAATTAATTAATATTTAAGTGCTGTTAGATAATAGATGTTCTTATTTAATATATATATAATAATAAACAGGACAATGTTGTTTAACCATAGCATTTAATCTTTTTAAATTGTTACTAACTTTTATAATAAATACATAGTGAGCTGATTGAATCCACCATAGAGATTAAGCTATAAGAAATAAATGTTGTTTCTTCGTGTGATGTTTTGCTGGTGTCTAATTGATTAACTTTCTAGAAATATCCCATTAGATGTCGATTGTAGAGATGTACTAGGCGCCCTTAAACAAATTAGGTACATCACTCTCCAGGTGACAGTAATAATAACATCACCAATTACTCAACCCACACCTCACTCTGCCGGCCTGAGCAAGCCACGATGCAGAATATCAGTCTATATATTAGTCTACGCATGCTAAAAACCGTCACTTTAGTCAAGTGTGGTTTGATAAACTAGTGATCAATCTTGTCAAAGTTTTGAGCTTTAGGGCATATAATAATTTAATGTAGATTGCGACACTACTCCCATCGATAAACATACATACGTATATATAAATGTTAATAAATCATCTATCCTGTAAGTAGCTGCTTGTTGCGTTTCAAACAATAAATCTTTTCTCCTTCGAAATCTTTCGTACCTATTTAAGAAGGAAAAATACATACTGACAGGTGCATCAACTCATAGCTCAAACCGCTGGATTTAGAAGCTTAAAATTCTGCACACAGTTCCTTTCGGTAAAAAGAAGTTTTAAAATTTCTATTCCCTGCATTGTGGATAGCCATTTTGATTGTGTTAGATATATTTACACTGTCCACTAATGCGGACAGAGCACTGTTCACTTTATTACCAGCTACTACCCGTCTCTCAACATCGAACTGACATCTGCCATCCCTCGAAACCGCGATGTGGTGTTGGTGCCAACTTTATTGTACGGTAGTGAGGCCTGAATATGCCAGAAATCGACTGAAAGTATTTGATAAATGCTGTAGAAATGCGACCTCTTAGAATTAGGTGTGGTGTCACCTTAGAAGACATGCTAAACTATGAAGAGATTTTATTTTTATAAAAGACGGGGCAAACGAGCAAGAGGATCACCTGATGGAGAGTGACCAACCACCGCTCATGAACATCCGCAACGTCCGGAGAATAACGGATGCGTTGCCGGCCTTTAAGGAAAAGAGAGTGAGGGTCAGGGAAAGGAGGAAAAAGAGGTGGAGGGGAAATAGGCCACCGGCACTCTCACTCACTGAGAGAAACACAACAGCAATAGATGCTGTTATTTCACGCCGATATTCTGTGAGAGGGTGGTAATTCAGCGGACGAGGCGGCCCTATTCGTGCTGCAATGCAGCATGGTTCTACCACTCATGTCATGATACGCAGTATGACAAAGTTGCACGACGGTGCTATTGTAAAAATGTAGAAAGAATGCTTACCATAGATGGTGAGGGAACATAGAAAGAATAAGTGATGAAAGACTAACGAAGAAAATCTACAGAGCGAAAGCGAGTGGTAAAAGAAGCGAAGGAAAACCAAGGCTGACATACGAAGATCAAATAGTCACAGTGTTAGCTGACGGAAATGTAAAAAGCACTCGCATACCTAGGCGAAAATGTGTGAGGAGAATGATAAGATTGGAGGAAGCGAAAAAAATGTAAGGACCGCGAAGCTTGGCGCTCCATCCTCCTCTGATTCACCCCGTTAGGTATGCTGCGTGAAGATAATGTTTGCACGTGTATATGTTCCCAACAGTGTAACTAACTATTTTAACTCACAACTTCTAAAAAAATTCAGTCCTAACCTACTCCTGCTAACCTTTGCTGGCCGAAGGAGTTAGGAGGACTTGACTGGCCCGTTGACACAGTGGTATGTGCTTCTGCTTTCCAAGCTAGGGTCCCGGGTTCGATCCCCGGTCAGGTAAATTTAGGAAACGAACTTTTCTAAATTGGCTTGGAGTCTGGGTGTTACTGGGAAAACTCCCCCAGAGTTCGTTGTGTGGTATCCATACTACAAGCTTACTGCTTAGTTTGGGGTCACACAATCTGTGTAATTGTCTGGAGTATTATTATTACTAGCGCTCCGTATTTAAAATACCACTTTATTTAGAGAAAGGTTCTCACCTAGACTGTGCGTGCTATAGAGACATCGGCTTGGTCAGCTTAGCAAGTTAAATCTATACCAAGGTGTTGACTGAACGTATGAAAGGCATGTCTGAACAATATTTATGAGAGGCACAAGGAAGAACGGTAAGGGATGTATGAATTAGATTTTCTCTATGCATGCCAAAAACGCCACTATAGTCTAGTGAGGCTTGGTAAATTAGCTCTGCATGAGCGTGAGAAGGTTTCTGCTATTAGGTCGGACAGTTTTATACGCTTTCGTGGATCCAATCTCAATTCTTGGCGGTAAAGGACCGTGTTTTTTTAGTGATTGTATAGGTAGATGGTTGTTCATACAAGGTCAAGAAAACAGATTTGACTGTGATTGAGGTTTAACTATAAAAAAACGCTCGAGTTTAAATTATAAATAGAAACAAAATCCGTTGACAATCGTTGACCAATCTAAATTTTCTGTTATAACATTAAAATGACAAAAATATTAAAATTACCTTCATATAGGTACGTAATAAAAATATGATAAATGATAACGATTTAGACCAAGTAAAAGCATTTGATAGAGTAGCGCGAAAGAAACTGCGAATAACGAACCGAAGAAGTTGATGTGTAAACTCGAAGACTATTTAAAAAAGTTCGTTTTCCGTAGCTATATTTTCTGAAGATATAATATGTTCTCTGACAGAAATACTCCGTTAGGAAGACAGCGTGAGGTTTTTCTTTACTCCTAATAGGTTGAAAAAGGTTGCCAAGAAAGTATAAAACTATACTTTAATTAAGAAAATTATTTCTTCTCATATTTTATGCATTCTTCAACCTTTGTTTGAGAAATATATAATAATGAAACGCATATTTAGAGTGTTTAAAAGGTTCCTCCCCCTTTTAATAAGGTCAAATACATTATGAAAAAAAACGAGTGTGGTTGGGGGACCCCCTTCAGGAACGAAGTCCCTAAAAGGTGCAGTTTCCATTTCTTAAAACTTAATTGCAATAATGAGACGAATAAAACTCACGTATGATTTAAAACGAAAACAAAAAATTAAAATAAAAACGTGTGCGGTTGGGAGACTCCGTCAGGAACAAAGTTCCTTAACTGCAGTTTCAATTTCTCAAAACTTAATTGCAATAAAGAAACATTAAAACTTACGTATGATTTGAAACAAAAACAAAAACCTAGCGCCGCTACGCGTGGGTCCCGCTCCACGTAACGCTTTTTCCTTACATGACTATTTCTACCAGCTCAAATTTCCCGCAAGCCGTGGTTAAAAACTTAGTTCCAAAAATTTTTATACTCGTACGCACACGTATACTCATATGTGCCTAACTCGTATATAAAGAGACAAAAATATCACTGTGAATGTATGTATCGAGCCAACGAACGTAGCGCCGCGCGACGCGCGGGTCCCGCTCCACGTAACATTTTCTCCTTACTTGACGATTTCTACCAACTCAAATCTCCCGCAAGCCGCGTTCGTCCAAAAAATTACAATCCACACGTACATACGAGCTTCTAGTGTTATATAGGTACATATTAAGCAAGCCGTTACCCGCTCGCTTCGCTGGGAGTAAATGAAAATAATAAAAAAAAAAATTGTGTTTATAGTAGATTTTAGTTTGAAAAATGGTGAAGGGTCTATGGAATTCAAAAATAAATAGCCTAAAACCATTTATAAACGATTCTGCGTCGGTCGGTCATAGTCAGTGTGGTCATAGTGACAAAAAAAAACTATTTTCATTCCATATATGTATTATATATATACATATAGATTATGTAATAATTTGTATTCTACAATCTTTCACATTATACGGGACATGATCAATTGACACTACTAGATTTTAATATAAACATTGAAGTTTCCTCACTGATGCATGGCATAAAAACATAACCAAGTGTCGTTACTAACTTATTTTTCTGTCCCCGAAGAAATTGGACTAAAACTTGAGCCATAATTTATAACTTTGTCCTTCGATATTCCTTCGTAGAAGAACTTTATGGGCATAGCGGAGACTAGTTAGTACGAAACGTGACGAAAGAGTTATTTCATACTTTTAATTAGATGAGAAGATTATATGGCATTTAAGGGTATACATTACAGTGTGGCGTTTTGAAACCTGGAATTTTAAATGAGGCATAATATAAGCTATCTTCTTATACCATGTTTTTCAACCTGTGGGTCGCCACCCCCAGTCTTGCCCGGGGGGTCGCGGTCGTAAGCTAAGTTAAGTAAAAAGTAAAGGTTGAAGGGCATACACTACAGAAAAAATGCAACAGTTTTAAGTAGAGGGCTGTGTACCGTGTCTATTTATTTTCTAATAATTTTTCACTTCTCGCACCAAAGAATATCAATGTATCACTGCCTACAAAGCGTCCGCGACTAATTTGCATAATGCACTTGATCCCTTGATCAATATAGTCTCAATTGAATAAAAGTAAACTACATCGTCTTTTAAATCATCAGTTTTATTACGGTTCTGGGGGGTAGCAAGAACCATTTTACTTGTGAAGTGGTCGCGTAATCAAGAAATTTCAAAAACACCGTTATTATAATATTATAAAAATGAATGTTTCTTTGTATGTTTGACCTCTTTGCGTTTCTAAACCATTCATCCAATTGTGATGAAACTTTGGTAAGTTGTTCTGCAATTATTTAATTTAGTAAATAAAAGACCACGCGAATGAAGTCTCGGGCAACAAGTAGTAATACATTGTAATAAAGGGATCCATATATTTCATACACACTTGATGATACTTACATTCCTGCAAATAAATTATTCTTAAATGTAATACATCGTAAATGACTCGTCTCTATATTTTGAGTAATTAAAAAGGTATAAGAGGTGTTAATGGAAAACAAAATGTCACTAGTGGGCGCCACTTTTTTTGTGCCAAAAATAATATTTAATTGAAAAAGAATAAAGTAATGGGCCGTAGCATTTATTTTCGCTTGAAGAAAGGGGATATAATTTGTAAATTCCCTAAAGATTTTGTTGTTAAAAAAAATTCTACTTTTTTGCAATAACGAAGTTTCTTTCGCTATATATTACGTATTAATAGGCACAAAGAAAAAAATTAAAAAGTTTAAGAGTAACCTAAGCAAAAAAATTAATATGAAAAATATTGATTCCAATGAGATGATCCGAGGATAATCTTTTAATTAAACAAAACTTGCACAATACGTGAACAGTATTGCATGATTTGATTTTGGTACCAGCTGTCTTCGATGCAAATAAAAGGTGAAACCAAAAAAGCATAAATAAATGATCCACGTATTGCCACTATAACACATATTAGTACTGACTTCATCGTCACTATCCTCAACTTCTACTGAATCACTTTCGCAATTCATTCTCTATTACAATAACAAGATATCGAATATAGTGAAGAGAGGTTATGAGTATTATAACGCGGACGGCTTGCTAATCCACGGACTTTTTTTTATTCTATAAACACCTAAGCATATTATATGAATACGGCTGACGCGTACGCTGCGGTACAAGCGTGCAGCATGCGCATCAACTTATTCGTATATGTACCTATATGCGTATGTGTTTAACACTCGGAACAAAAAAAATTCGTGGTTTAGAATAAATCAAATAATACAGTTGAATAGATTTGTATTACTTATTATGGAAACAGTAAACAAGGCCATGTCTGCTCATTGTAGTAAACAAACAATTTTGTTGTTTACTACAATGATGAAGTCATTAAACTTCTTTGAACACTAAATAGTTTTGGAATTCTTGTCTGTTTGTTTGACTCTTTTGTGGTATAATTTAACAAGAAGTTTTCTTCACATACTTCTAGATCTCATCCTATCCTACCCCTTATATAGCATACCCACCTCAGTTTTCATGAACTACAGGGGTCATTTAATGTACAACAGACGTTTGACTAATAGCTCCAGAAGCCGCATCACAATTGTTACAGTACAACTAAAACTTTTTCCTATTACCTATCTTCTTCCAAACTAAAGGCTCCGGATTCTCAGAATCCGCAGCTCTCGGTTTATATAATAGCTTAGACCCAAACTTTAAGTCAATTTAATACCCATATTTGCAACCAATTTAGAATTTAGTCTGCTTGTCTATATATTGGACTGTTTATTTGAGCTTCATTGAAAAACTACTGAATTGATTTTAATGTATTTTGCACTGATAAAAAAACTAGTGTCCAGTTACTTATTAAGTAACATTAATACGCTACGTTTATTATAAAGATGGGTAGAGCGATTGATCTCGGCTCGGGAAGTACAAATATGATATTACGTAGATAACAGGCATTTCTTTTTATTCTGACTCAAATCATGGAAAAGAGATTTAAACTTTAATATAAAACGATATTAAACGCACACTGATTGTAAAAGTATACTACAAAATAAGCGATTTCATTGAAGACAAAACTAGTCTAGGAATAAACCTCTGCACGTGCATTTACTGGCTTTATGAAAATTGTATTTTAAATAAGTATTGTAGAACGATGTTGGTAAAATTACACCTGATTGAGTTTTTTGATTGATTCTTTTCAGTGACTTGGTTTTCTTTTTGAACCCAACGAAAGTAGTTTCAACCTTGCGAGTCTTGTTACGCTAGCGAAGATGAAGGCAAAAATGATACAGGAATAAATATATATTTTATGTATGTTTTCTAGATACGTAGTTTTTTCACGTCGTTATTCTACTGCGTTACGTCCACGGGATATTCTGTCTTATCTTCTCGCGCAGGACATAAATCAAGTCATACTCCGCTTCTTTTTTCGCGTTTAGTGCACAGAATAGAATATAAATAGAGGCGCTAACTGTGAATTATGTGTTTTATGTTATGTAAGCTGTTTTTTTGACTGATATTGTATGTATTTGTAATATGTCATTGAAAATAAGATGTTTTTGTTTGTGACATTTGCAGACACATAATGTATATATTGCGAAGTAATTTAGAGCGTCTGGCCTCGAACATCTTTATTTATGTAGGTATAAATAATAGTAGTGTCAGGTAATTTATTAATGTTTTTTTCTGTGTAAGAAAAATTAATTATAATTATCCTAATGTATATGTACATATTAAGACTTATTTATTACATTTTTAATATAAATACTAAGAAAAAGTAAACAAATATGTTGTGCAATAAGTTTTTGCTTTTATGTAGTCGGTAATTAACTAAATGATCTACTACCAAATCTAATTACAGTTTGAAACCACAACATATACCAATCTTTAAAAACAAGTTTACTGATAATTTGCATGTGAAAATGCAAAGCATCATATCATTACGTATAGGTAACGTTGAAGTAATTAAAATGCAGGTACTAGCACATTTTAGGCAGCACTTCTAAGTATTTTTAATTCTATGTCTCATTTGTACGCACACAAAACAAATATAGAAGTTAGGGAATTTTCAAGACACTTAAGAAAACAGTTTTATTTTCTGGAAAAAAACTGTTCTCTTAAGTAACTGTTTCGTTGTTGGATGAAAAATAAATCGAAGTTGGAAGTTTTATTTTCTGGAATACAAATTCAAGAGCACATTGAAGTTACGGTTTTTAAATATTACGTAAAATGAACAATAAGTAATAATAAAGCATGGCGTGATGTAATATGTATAATTATTTATTATTACCAAGCCGTCACTCGCCTGCTTTGCTGAGCGTAAATAAAAATTTTGTACCTACAATCGATTTATGTTTGAAAGATGGTGAAGATGGTAATTCAAAAAATAAATGGCCTAAAGCTATCTACTAACGATTCCGCGTCGAAGCGTCATATTCCCATACCGATACGTTAAGTAGTTTTCATATGATTGAAGAACAAAAAAATCATTTTCATTTATGTATAGACTATCTCTACTCGCGACTTCGTCAGCGCGAAAAATTTTTTCGTGGCTTTTTCAGATTAGGTTAGGTTACAACATGTACATGTATATCATATAAATATGTATGACGATTATTTTTGAAATAAGCCTACCTCTGTTTCCGTGCACACACTGTACCAAATTTCATCATAATTAGTTCAGTGGTTTAGCATTTCTCATTCAAAGTTTCATGCCCTTTTCGCCTCCTTAGGCATAGGTTTTTGATAAAAAAGTAGCTTATGTCCGTTCCCAGGTGTCAAACTATCTCCATGCCACATTATAATCAGTTCAACGGTTTAGTATCTCTAAAGTTTCATCCCCCTTTTCACCCCTTTAAGGGTAGCTTTGTGATAAAAAATTAACCTGTCTTTATTAAAAAAGTATGACCGCACTCTATTTTATCGTTTGTAAGACTAGCCAAAATAACAACTGCAGGTACAAGTAATTTCTCGTTTATTTGCTTCCAACACAATACACACGGTATCACTCTTAATGTTTCGCCCGAACAACGCCCCGATCAACCAAATGCATCCACTTTTATATCTAGCTTCCGTATCACCTATTTTTTTCTGGCGCGTCAGAGCGCCATCTTGTGTTTTTTAAAACTGTGATCATTTTCCAACTTTTATTGCGGATTTATCAATTATTCAAAATTTGTTAGAATTAAAGTATTTTATAATAAAAGATACTATTTTTAGAAATATTTAATTAGATTTTTAGTTAACATAATCAGATTTTTATAGTTTAAAGTTACTGATTTGACTAAAATATTTAACTTCCTTTATATGATAGCTATTACTTTCCATACTGAATAATGTTTTTATTATAAATGGGATAATTTTTTAAAATAACTATATTTATAACTCAAACAAGTCATTTTCAATTTATTTGACCTTACACGTTACCGAGGTTTAACATTTCCCATACAAAGTTTAATCCCCCTTTTTATCTTCTTAGGGGTAGATTTTTGATAAAAAAAGTAGCCTATGTCCGTTCTCTGATGTCAAACTATCTCCATGCCATATTTCATTATAATCAGTTTAGCGGTTCAGCATTTCTCATACAATGTTTTATCCCCCTTTTCATCTTTTCAGAATTTTAAAAAAGTAGCCAATTTTTATGCAATCACATGCTTTTACTACATACTAATTTTATCAAGATCGGTCAAGCCGTTCTTCAGTTATTAAAAGGACATACAGATAGACAGTCGGACAAAAATTTTTAAAATGGAAGAAACTATCTATCTCAAAATTTGACAGTAAAATTGTAATTACAGAGAGACGCTAGAGAATTACATAGTAGTAATAAATACAGAGTAAGATATAGATAGAAGAAGATAGATTACATAGCTTTGCACTGTATGTAAATAATAGGAAAAGATTTTTCAATGTGATTTTAGTCCCGATTGGATTTAGTAGTGTTCTGTACACAAATATCTTATCTTTACGCTGTATCCCTAACGAGGTAGTCAGAGAGGACGGAGCACCAAGCGTCGCGGTTTTTCAATATTTCTTCCGCCTCCTCAAATCTCATTATCGTCCTCAAACATTTTTGCCTGGGTATGCGATGCTTTTAACATTTCCGTCAGCTAAGACTTTGGTTGTTGGGTCTTCATAAACCAGCGTTTGTCTTCCTTGACTCACGTTGACTGTAGATTATCTTAACTTTAAAATTACTTTGAATAAAGTATTTGCTAATTACGCATTAAAGTAAATTATTAGTAGCAAAAATGGATGTCAGTAACACATGTCGCTTAGTGAGCGCTCGAGAATTTTCCCTTATTACGATTGGTACAAAGCATGAGAGTAGCGGCTCAAATACAAATGTGAATTACAAAAGTTAAGTGTTTACTTTGGGGGTAGTTTTAAAGATTGAAACAAAAAGAAAAAAAAAAGTTTTGGTAATTAGAATTTTAAGGTTTTTTTTCCTTCAATGATTTAATAGTTTGCATTTTTGAAAGCCAACGTAGATTTTTTTTACTAGACACGCCTTGAAATATAAAAACAAGTAGTAAGTATGAATTTTAAGAATTTAAAAAAAAATTTTAAAAATTTGCTAAATCTCTTTTTAGTTCCTTTTACCTACATACAGTTTTTACAGTCGAATTTTTTGGTTTTTTGAATTACTTAACTTTTTTCCAAACTTTTAGTTTTCAGAATTTGAAGATTTCAGTATAAAATACACCCTTTGAGCTATGGCAATCCTTGGATTAAGACCAATCCAACGGCACCTTGCACTTCACCATGTGTTATAAGAATTCATCACACACTCACACACACAATGGATTTCCGCAAATTAACACCTGAGTCCTATTCAAGATACTATATATCACTCGGAAACGTCTGTAAAAGAATAATACGAATTTTGAGAAGGTGCACATCGAAAGATAATAAATGATCAGGATTGCATTACAATGTTACATATTTTTGGAACGAAGTTCTTTAACGCGGCTTACGGGAGGTTGGAGTTGGTAGAAATCGTCACGTAAGGAGAAAGCGTTACGTGGGGCAGTGCCTGCGCGTCACCCGGTGCTAGATTTTTGTCATTGATTTAAATCATACGTGAGTTTTATTGTCCCATTATTGCAAGTAAGCTTTGAGAAACAGAAACAGCAGCTAAGCAACTTCGTTCCTGAAGAGGGTCCCCGACCACACACGTTTTTTTTTTCATTACATTAAAGAAACTTATCTCGTGTGGTAGTCTATCACAGAATACCGGCGTGAAATAACGGCATCTATCGATGTTGTGTTTCGTTCGGTAAGTGAGAGTGCCGGTGGCTTATCCCCCCCTCACCCTCCTTTCCCTCCTTTTCGTAAAGGGGGCAACGCACCCGTGATTCTCCGGACGTTGCGGATGTCCAAGGGCGACGGCGGTCCCTTTCAATCGGGTGACTCGCTTGCTCGTTTGCTCGTTTGCCACAAAAAAAAAACTTTGAGACGAAATTTGTTTGAGATTGACGATTGTTACTTGGTTGGTGTTTGGCTGCGTTTAACAGATTTTCATTTCTATTTATATTTCTAACTTATATCTGATTTATTGGTAATACCTAGTATAAATCAGATATAAGTTTGATAAATATCAAACACTAACAGAGACGTATTATTTATGATTTTCGGCTTCGGTAAATGAGGAACTTAATGCCGGTAGAAGAAAAGTAGGTAATTAATTGTCTTATACAAAAATAATAACTAAATTAATCACTTCAATCTAAAATACTACATAATACATACATATTATACAATATACATACATATGATACATTATTAATTAATAATATTAATATATGCATGTACAAGTATAAACAGATACTACTTATAATCTTAAATGAATATGTCTATATCTCACAGACTTTCTTTATAGGAAGTCTGTGCTATATCTATACTTAATATTTCAAAGGGAAAAAATTTGGTTGTTTGTTTATAATTGATGAACTCAATAACTACTCCAATGATTTCAAAAATTCTTTCACCTGTAGAAAGCTACATTATTAGCGTCTAACATGGGTTGCTTTTTCTTTAATTTCTACCCTTGCGTAGGCGGGGCGGGTCGCTAGTCCACACTAATTTTATAAAGATGTAACCTTTGTTTGTTTGTATGTAATGGATAAATCAAAAACTACTCAACCAATTTCAAAAGTTCTTTTACCTATAGAAATCTACATTAGTAGCGAGTAACATGTTGGTATTTTATTATCAAAAAATGTTAATCAGTGCGAAGCCGGGGCGGGTCGTTTGTAATATAATGAAAAGGTAAACTGTGTTTGTTTGTATGTAACTGATAAACTCAAAAACTACTGAACCGATTTCAAAAATTCTTTCACCTATAGAAAGCTACATTATCAAGAAGTAACATGTGCTGTATTTCATTTTCAAAAAAATTCTATCCATGCGTAGCCAGCGCGGGTCGCTAGGATATTGTAATATAAGAGATAAAACATACAGTCAAAAGTTATTTTACAAATGACAAATGAAGTTCTTCCAAGAGCCTTTTGAAACCAATAGGTGGCGCTATATTAGACTGCAGCGTTAATTTATATGTTTAATTTATGTATATATCTTCCACCATTACCTATTAAATTCGGCGCTAAGTAGTTGATTGAATCTGAGCTCAAGATTTCCTGAAAATATTTTGTACCCCATGAAACCCATGTCGATGAACAAGTTGAAATTTTTAGTGTTTTCTTTTTTTTCCGAACTGGTATTACAAAAATTAATAATTTATGTTGTGGCATATTTTTATCATGTTTTAAAAAGTATATTCCGAGTCTTTTGTAACTTGAGGCATTAGAAATCACTCAATATGGCGCCATAGAATTTTTCCCTTTTCCATCAAGTCGTGTGAATGTTTTAAGATATTTTTTTCTTATAAAATTGTTTGGAAATGGGTATTTTTAATTAACTATTGCAAATATAGCACCATGATCTTGTCGTTTCATGCTAAAGGTAATGTAAATTTTAAGTATGTTAATATAATGGATATATATTTAGGTGTTTAAGATATATATTTATGCAAATGGATATATTTATGCGATGGAGTTAATATTATGGAGAACTCCATGAGAGTGGCGACTCCGTTTCTAATACTGAGAGCGATTCTAATGAATTGACACACTCGGGCCAGAGATTGGAGGATGCCATTAGTATGAAAGAGATTGAAAAATTGATAAGAAGTTTGAAATGTGGAAAGGCTGCGGGAATTGATGAGGTGACTGCTAAGATGATGAAATATGGTAATCCTAGGGTCTGGGATACCTTCTGTGCACTCTGCAACCTTTGTTCGCAGAAGGGGGCGGTTCCGGAGAACTGGCGCTCCGCAGTCATAGTACCTCTCTATAAAGGGAAAGGTTCTCATTTTGACTGCGCGTGCTACAAGGGCCATCAGCTTGGTCATCTTAGCAAGTAAAGTCTATGCTAAGGTATTGACTGAACGTATGAAAGGCGTTTCAAGAAGATATTTGTGGGTGGCGCAAGGTGGTTTTAGAAACGGTAGGGGTTGTATGGATCAGATTTTCTCGCTTCGCGTTATCGTGGGGAAGTTTCTGGCTATAGGTCAGAAAGTTTTCTGCACTTTCGTGGATCTAGAAAAAGCATTCGATAAAGTAGTGCGAAAGAAATTGTGGAGTCTTCTGCCTGAGTATGGCGTGGGGGGCTCCTTGCTGCAGGCTCTGAGGTTATTATATCGAAGCCACAGAGCCTGTGTAAGGATAGAAGGTGACATGTCGCCCTGGTTCGAAGTCTGTTCAGGCGTCAGACAAGGCTGCGTGATGTTTACCTGGCTGTTCGTGCTGTATTTGGACAGTTGCCTCCAGAGAATGAAAGGTTGTAAGAGTGGTATGATATGTGTTGACACAGTGGTAAACTGTTGAGTATTGAAAGCTAATTCTGTAACTAATGTATGTTGAATTCACTCTTTATTGTAATATATCTGTGTAACTATGTTCTCGTGGTGTGATCTGTTGTTTGCGACAATATGTGTTTATACTCTGTGTTAATATGGTGGGCTCAATAAAAACGTGTCATAAGATTAAATACTCTGCTTTTATTTAAATTAATTTCAATACGCTTCCACTGCGCAATGGTCGCAAAACAAAAACTTAATAGATATATCGCAAAGTAAAGTAAAGTGAAATTGTAAAGTGTACAAGTAAAGATATAATAAAAGTTTATAGAAGCGTGGGATGTTGATGCGTAATTGCAAACAAGATGTCGGACAAAACTGAATACCCGAAGTTAAAAGATGAGTCGAATTTTGGTCATTGGAAGTTTAGAATTAAATTGTTAATGGAAGAAAAAGGCGTGGCACATGTTTTGGACATCAAGAATGAATCGGAGATAGTAACCAAAGAGTTCAAGGTACATGATGCAAGGGCGAGGTCATTGATAGTTCCATGTCCGTGTGATAGCCAATTGGAAATAGTAAAAGGCTGTAAAAATGCATTTGAGATGTTTAAAAAATTGGAGGATACGTTTGAAAGGAAAAGCATGTTCAATAAATTACGTCTTAAACGACAACTGATTTTAATGAAGTGTGAAGCGTTGGAGAAATTACAAGATTACTTTTTGAGGTTTGATTCTCTCATTAGTGAACTTGGAGCAATTGGTTGTCAGGTCGACGAGATGGACAAGGTATGTTACTTATTATCTTCTTTGCCATCATCATATGACAATGTTATAACCTCAATTGAGACGATGAGTACAGAAGATATTCAGCTAGATTTTGTCAAGGCCAGACTTTTAGATGCAGAGATGAAAATTAAAGATAATCGTGCAAGCACATCAGAGGAGGTTTTCATAACATGTTTTTGATGCGGAAAACAAGGACATGTGGTCAGAGAATGTAAAGAGTCAACAAATCAGAGCAGAGGTCGTTCAATGCAAAGAGGGTTTAGGAATTTCAGAAGACAAAAATATACATCACGAAGAGGTCTAGGAATGATGTACAGTAATATTACACAAGACAACGAAGAGGTAAACTTTACAGTGTTCAGTGGTTTAAGTGATAGTGATCAAAAGGGTAATAATGAGAATACAAAGTGTATTGTGGACTCTGGAGCATCGGATCATATGATTATGTCAGAATTTAAACAGTATATGATTAATGTAACAACTCTTGATAATCCGATCAAAATATTTTTAGCTAATGGTAGATACTTAACTTGTTCTGAAAGAGGTAAAATCAAAGTTAATTATAATAATATAACGATTAATATCGAAGCGTTAATTGTACCAAACTTAAATCATAATCTGTTGTCTGTGAACAAACTGATACGAAATAATCTAGTAGTTAAATTTCATAGTAGTCATGTATCTATATGTAATAATAAGCAGGAAATAATTGGTGAAAATAGTAGAGGTTTATATGTCATTAATATGCAACTAAAAATGAAAAATGTTTATCGGTTATATGGCATCAAAGATTAGGTCATGCAAACAGAAAGGTGCTGAGAATGATGAAGCTCCCTGTCAGTCAAAGTCAGTGTGAACTATGCATGCAAGATAAGTCAACCAGACTTCCATTTCATCCTACATTAAAACCGCGTTCTCATCACATAGGTGAATTAATACACACTGATATCTCAGGTCCGGTCAGTACCCCTACTTTGAATGGTGAAATCTATTATCAAACCATAATTGATGACTACACTCATTTTTGTGAAGTATATTTATTAAAGAAGAAAAGCGAAGCTACTGATACATTAATAAAGTATATTTGTAAATTAGAACGACAGACAGGTTATAAAGTAAAGAAAATAAGGTGTGATAATGGAGGCGAGTTTAAGAATGTTATTGTTGTGTAGGCTACCGGTATGGTACAGACTACTCTTACTCTTTCTTTTACAAAACAGTAAGTGGTTGGTATTAATAACAGGTATTAGATTTAAAAGGTATAATTTAATAAGGTATATTAATTAACTAGGAATACGAACTAAAAAAGGTATAAACAGGGTAGCTGCCCGACCAGCTACCATGAGTAACAAAATTGTACTACTGGTGTCAACTACAAACTAATATTCGCTAGTTACGTCAAGATCACGGAGAGGGATGTGGGCGAATACTTCCCTGACCAATGGGTCTCGGAACTGACAATAAAGGATCCTAGGTGGGAGAATGCAACTACGAACAATTACACCATAGGAACAAAGGAATAAAGGAATAAAGTTTCACCTATTTCTAAATAGTTCCCTTTACGATCATGGGAACCATTTAGTTTGAGTAACCTTTATGGGCAGTAAAGCAATTAAGGCAATTCTCTTTGATTTTAGGAATAATAGAAAAAGGTTTTAAGACAAGGTATAAACACATAAAAATAAAGAATTTAAAATATAATGCGAAAGGAATGAATAGGAATAAGGGCGGTGGTGTCATTGAAGTAACAGCGGATGTACATTAAAATCTTATAGATAAAAAAAAGTGTAAAATGCACAAAGGACTTTAAACTATCCAAAGGAATTTAAAATATTCCTTTGGTACGCAACAGTTATTATACATAATTTTTGTTCATCTACAGTATACAGTTCCTTACAGTCCTCAGTCTAATGGTGTTGCTGAAAGAATGAACAGAACCATTTATGATAGAGTTCGAACATTGCTTGTTGAAACAGGTTTACCAAAGTTCTTATGGGGCGAAGCTGCAAGATGTGCAGTGTACCAATTGAATCGCTGCCCTTCATCTGCTATTAAATATGAAATACCAGCTAAAAGGATGTTTGGTTATTGTGATTTGTCAAGACTAAGGGTTTTTGGTTGTAAGGTATGGGCACATATTTTGCCAAATTCAGACAAATTTAAAATAAGAGCCAAAGAGATGAGATTTGTAGGTTATGCATCAAACGGTTATCGTGTATGGGATCCTGAAGAAAATGGAGTAATTATATCGAGAGATGTTAAATTTGATGAGAGTCAAGTAAAATATGACGAAAACAAAGAAAGTGATACAGATAGTGTTTAGACGTTATGAAGTCGATGAAGATATTAAAGAAGATAATAAAGAGGTTGAAGAAAATGATGAGGAAAAGAAAGAAATAAGTAAGAAAAATGTAGAAAGCCAGAACGAAAGCAGAGTGAACAAAGAAGGAATACAGAAGGATAAAGAAGAGAATGATCAAGAAAGAGAAATGAATGAAGAAGGAAAAAATGAAAGAAATAGTGAAGAAACCGAACAATATAAAACGCGTTCAGGAAGAATTGTACAAAAACCAGCTTATTTACAGGACTATGACTTATATACAGCATATTGTTATATTGTTTATTATCAGGAGATCCGCAAGATTATGAAGAAGCTATAAAGGATAAGGAATGGGAAAAGGCAATTCATAAGGAAATGGAATCACAGAATAAGATGGAAACTTGGGAAATTGCTAAATTACCAGAAGGAAGTAAAGCTATTGAAACAAAATGGATTTTCAGAACCAAACAAGATGGAACAAAGAAAGCTCGCTTAGTAGCAAAAGGTTTTCAGCTAATTAATAGAGATAATAACTATTCTCCTGTAGCCAGAATAACCACAGTGCGATTGATGCTTAGTTTTGCAGTTCAAGAAAATATGAAAGTGAATCAATTTGATGTTCCCACTGCATTTTTGAATGGGAATTTAGATGTTGATGTATATATTAAGTGTCCAAAAGGTTTACAAATAGAAGAAGGTAAAGTCTTAAAATAAAAGAAAGTTTTGTATGGATTGAAAGAAGCACCTAAATACTGGAATCAACGTTTTCATGATTTTATAACAAAACAAGGATTTACACAGTCTCAACATGACTCATGTTTATATCTGAAGGAAAGTATATGGCCGATTATTTATGTTGATGATATACTGTTACTTGAAGATGACAGTGATTTAATACTATTACTGGAAAAGGAATTTAAAGTGAAGTATCTAGGAGAAATCAAGAACTATTTAGGATTGGAAATTATAAGGAAAAAGGATGAGTTACAAATAAAACAAACAAAAATGATAAATAAAATTCTTGAAAGATATAACATGCAAGATTGTAAAGGTTGTACCACACCCATGGAAGTTAATTTTAGTGTGAACATTGATTCGTTGAAAGAAATAATTCACGTACCTTTTAAGGAATAGATAGGATCCTTACTCTACATATCAATGAATAGTCGTCCAGACATTACCTATGCTGTTGCATATCTAAGGAGATTTTTGGATAAACCAACACATGAATTATGGAAAGCAGGCAACAGGATTTTGCGCTATTTTAAACAAAGCTCTGAAAAGGGGCTGCAATATGTAAATTTATCTAATTCAACGTTACTTCAAACTTATTCTGCTGCGGATTGGGCCGCAGACAAGACTGACAGAAAAAGTACAAGTGGATGCGCTATATTTCATGGTAAGAATTTAATATCTTGGTTTTCTAGGAAACAATCATGTATTGCACTTTCGACAGCCGAGGCTGAATACGTAGCTGGAGCACATGCAGTAAGTGAATTAATTCATATCAAGGGTGTACTTTCGGAATTTTTAAATGATGAGTCTAATATTTCTGCTCACTTATTCATTGACAATCAGAGTTCAATTAAATTAATAAAAAATCAGATTAATACAGAAGCTTCTAAACATATAGCAAATAAGTATCATTATATTAAAGACATAATAAACAAGAAAATAGCATTGGTTTCGAATGTTACAAGTAATGAAAATGTTTCTGATATATTTACTAAAGCATTACCTACTAAAAGACATTTGTATCTTTTGGATAAGTTAAATTTGTGTTAAATATTGTGCAAGTTTAGAACTATAGTGTCACAACCTTCTAAACTTGAGGGGCTGTGTTGAGTATTGAAAGCTAATTCTGTAACTAATGTATGTTGAATTCACTCTTTATTGTAATATATCTGTGTAACTATGTTCTCTTAGTGGTGTGATCTGTTGTTTGCAACAATATGTGTTTGTACTGTGTTAATATGGTGGGCTCAATAAAACGTGTCATAAGATTAAATACTCTGCTTTAATTTAAATTAATCTCAATATAAACTGCCTATTGTACGCTGACGATGCTGTGCTTATAGCACCATCAGAAGCAGAGTTGCAGACACTAGTCACGTATATGAAAGAAGAATGTGAAGTGAAAGGATCGAAATGTGAACAAAACTAAGGTTCTGGTGTTTGAAAGGGAAGCGGTGCAAACGAAATGTGAGGTTTGGGTAAATGGAAAATGTCTAGAACAAGTGAATGAAATTTGTGTACTCGTATCTGGGGAGTGTGTTTTCGAGGGATGGAAGATGTGAGTTGGATGTAGAGAGGGGGGTAGTAGCTGGCAATAAAGTGAACGGTGCTCTGTCCGCATAAGTAGATAGTGTGAATATATCACACTATCTACTTATGCGGTGCGGTAGTTATTCTATTAACACTGTCAAAATGGCCATCCACAATGCGGTGTTGGCGTTAACTTTGTTGTACGGTAATGAGGCCTGGATATGCCCGAAATCGAGAAAGTATGATAAATGCAGTAGAAATGCGATCTCTTAGAAAGATGTGCAGTGTCACCCTTGCGGACAGGATAAGCAATGAAGAGATACGCAGTATGATAGGGTTGCACGACAGTGTTATTGTAAACATGAAGCAATGAATGCTTAGATGGTTTGGGCACATAGAAAGAATGAGTGATGAAAGACTGACAAAGAAAATATAAATGACGTTAGTGAGTGGTAAAAGAAGGAAGACCAAGGCTGACTTATGAAGATCAAATAGCCAGAGTATTAGCAGATGGAACTGTTAAAAGCTCTCGCATACCTAGGTGAAAATGTGTGAGGAGAATGAGATTTGAGGAAGCGAAAGAAGTATGTAAGAACCGCGACGCTTGGCGCTCCATCCTCTCTGACTACCTCGTTAGGGATACAGCGTGAAGATATGTATGTATGTGTGTATGTATGTATGTGTGACTGGTCTGTTGGTGCAGTGGCATATGCATCCGCTTTCCAAAGCTCCCAAGCAAGCAAGCAAAGGGTCCCGAGTTCGATCCCCGGTCAGGTCAATTTAGGAAACGAACTTTTCTAAATTGGCTTGGAGTCTGGGTGTTACTGGAAACTCCCCCAGAGGTCGTTGTGTGGTACCCATAGCACAAGCTTGCCGCTTAGTTTAGGGTCACACGATCTATGTAATTGTCTGGAGTATTTATTTATTTATTATTTATTTATGTATGTATGTATTTATGCAAATTTTAATAATTACATTTTTTTTCAAATTTGAGAATAACGTATTTAAATATAATTTATTGTACCTACCAACTAACAAAAATATTATAAAAATTATAGACGGCCTTATTGCTGAAGAGCAATTTCTTGCAAGTAGCCTTTTTACTACAAGGTATAATTTTTATAAGGAAAAGATAAAGGCATGTCAGTATAGCTACAATTATTATAAAAGTGATCGTAACGTGTTACAAATTTAAATCATGTAGCGAGTGATTACAAAACGTATGAAAGTGATATTTGGTAACCTGCGATTTCTCATTTCATTGACTGCATTTGTCAGTTGCGATACACGATTGGCTAACTTTTTTAAAGGAAAAGATTTATCAAAGAAACCTCTTTCAAAACAGAGATTTCCATTTTTCGGACTAACGAGACCGATTGATGCCTTTAAATTTTCTGTATGTGGTAGAATAATCTAATGCACGACACACACGATCAAGTATACTTGATCAAGCCTGTCCAATTTACTACCTGCCGCCCGTAGTTACCCGTACGCACCCGTAAGGCAACCGACGCTTTTAATATTTGCATCCATAAACACTCAAGTTAACTGATATCCGTAAGCCAGATTTATTCATCATTGGTTTCTAATTTCTATCTTATTAAATTTAAAAATACTGGATTACAAAGTCATATTCGAAATCTACAAGAAGTTTATTGTACGAACACATCATCCATAAATATTTATACATACATACATATCCTCACGCTGTATCCCCAACCGGGTATAAGCTTGGCGCTCCGTCCTCTCTGACTACCTCGTTTTAAATATTTATGATGCAGACTAATCTCCAGGCTAGTCAAATTCGCATTGGACTTAATATTTTTATATAAAACTATATTTATATACTAAACTAGCTGATGCCCGCGACTTCATTTTCGTTTTTTATTTTTAAAATAGCCTATGTAATTTCTCAGGATTCTATCTACCTCCATATCGAATTTCATCGCAATCGGATGAACGTACGGCCCATAAAATACGAACAAACAAACAAACATTGATTTTCATATAATTGGACAATATTTCCATTAATACAATTATAGTATTTTAGTTCCAAAAACATAACCTCTTTTTGTTAATAACATCGAAGTTATTTTAGATTGCAAGTATAAGTTGTCTATACGTTCGATGCGACCTAATGGAAGTGTCAATCAACTTCGAATTCGCGAGTTTTGACGTCAGCTAATAGACAGATGAATAGATTGATAGGTACCCTTAAATATAACAATTATTATTGTTAGACAGTATAAAAAAAGTGCTATAATACTTTAGTCAAAATGTAATAGCTATTGAATTTAGGAATAATTATGGTACAAAAAAAATCTAGATGATTCGAACTTTAACTCCCAGTGCATTTACAAGGCATAATTACTTCTTACAATGTTTATTTACGGGTCTATGTCGCGGTTTTACTTTAAGGCTAATTACCTATTTTATCCCGACGTTTCGACCGGATTGCACCGATCGTGGTCACGAGCAGACTGATGAGGATGAATGTCATCTTCGTAGTGTGCGGTTTCTTGCATAGTTGCAAGAAACCGCACCCACACACATTCAATGCATTTTTTAATTTTTATTATTGTCACTGTCGGTACTTCGACACACTACACTAACGACATCTACACACTGGCGACGTCCGGTTTTCCGGCTCCGGACACACTCACTGATGACAGGATTCCATGACGTTGATAAACGGTATTCATGTTCCCGGTTGAAATTATGGTATTTCTTGATTTCAACAGCTTCTCGTGCTATTCTGGAATAATACTGTCGATCGGTAGAAAGGACCTGTGGCTGATGCAATGCAATCCAGTGATTTTACAGGGATTTACTTGTATACTTTTCACTGTACGAAAAAGTAAAAAGTTACCATAGTGAAATAAATATGTAATACCTGTACTAAGCATTACGAATCAAAATTATAAACCATAAATTGTCAAAAGTACCTCGTAAAAAGTGTGTGTAACCTCAATGGTGCATAGAGAATTATGAGCATTGTGGAGACGAAAAGAAGGACGAAAGAAGTATGTAATATTAATACCACGATGCGACGGTTTGCGTTCCGTTCACTTTGCGTACCCTATTAGGGATATAGCGTGAAGACATGTCTTTATAAAAAAAAATCGATTTTGTATGTTGCAATGTAGTTTACATGTGGGCGTCCATGCAAAAAGGGTCCAGTAGTGGGGCATTGAGTTCAGACTATAGATTCAGAATTTAGAATAGTCAATTGATAATAGGAATTAAAAAAATATTCAAAAACATATTTTTTTTATCAAACATTTAAAGTTGAAACTATGAAAAAGCTTGTTTTGAGAAAAATCATTTTTGAAATTCGATCGAAAAAAAGCACACTTCTACTTGTTTGTTTCTACTTAGAAACATCATATAAAGTCATTTGATATATATGAATTGAGATTTAATTAATAATCAAGTATAATCGCGAAATGCCATTTTTTCACCCAACTTTACAAAACTGCGTATATCTCGGAAACTACATGCCGCCCACTGGACCCTTTTTGCTTGGACGCCTATATATTGTCCATAGCTTAACGCGCTAGAGCAACACCGCCATCTATCCAAAATTAATGAAAATTTTAAAAGTAAGAATCCTGAAAGAAGAACTTCAAGCTCTTCAAGCTTCTAGAAAATTGGTAACAGATGGCGTTTTCTTCGAAGTTTGTTAAACTTGATATCTTTCTATTGTCTTCTTGTTGAATAATAGTGCCGCTAGATGTCGGAGTTTATTTTAAAAGTGTACTGGCATTACATAATCTGCAGCCTGACCTGAAATTGAAAGAAATATAATATGAAGGCTGTCATGAGGACGCAACTTGTTTGTTTCATGCCGTGTTTATGCCAGTTTCATATTTCATCCGTTTCGTCTGATAATACTCGTAAATTATAGTCGTTTCTTTTTATTTCACTTTGTGGTGTTAATCATGGTACTGAGGCGCAAATCTGGGGGCACGGTAGTGCCCCCGCCAAGTCGAGCACAGCCGCACCATCTTTTTCTCGAAGCGACTCACTGCACTTTTGACCCCCCTGTAACTTCGTTGTGGATAACGGTAGAAGTCTAAATTTCCAGTGGCTAACAGGTCATATTACAACTAGATATATTTCCAAATCACATCTAATTTGAATCTGTAGATTAAAAACTATTGCAAGTCAAATTTCCTTAATTTTTTCACTGACACGCTCACCGTTTATAAGAATTCTAAGGTACTTCTAGCAGTCTCACAAACTTCAAATTTTGAATTTTAGTTAGCGTTTAGCCTATAAAGGTAGGAAAAAATTTAAATCCCGAAATTTCGTTATTCATTAAATAAAAAATTATAATTATTAAAAATTTCAGTGACACACTCACCGATCATCAAAATTCTAAGATACTTCTAGCAGTCTCACAAACTTCAAATTTTGAATTTTAGTTAGCGTTTAGCCTATAAAGGAAGGAAAAAATGAAAGATCCTGAAATTATTCAAATTTCCTTAATTTTGTCACTGACACACTCACCGATCATCAAAATTCTAAGCTACTTCTAGCAGTCTCACAAACTTCAAATTTTGAATGTTAGTTAGCGTTTAGGCTTTAAAGGAAGGAAAAAATGAAAAAACCCAAATACATTATTCATTAAATGCTGCGAGCGCCCAAACGTCAGAGCGTTAAAACGAGAATTTGTGCAATATAATTTGTATAATGGCGCTAAATCTACCGCGATAAGTGCTTTTTACGCTCAGAATAATAGATACGCAATCGTCATACATGATACCAATTTTTTATTACAATTAGTCACCAGTCGCGCAGTGATCACGCGGCTGTCGCTATCTACAAATTTTTAGATAATAACCCGTCCGATGTATCCCAAAACGCTATAAATTTACGATTTTCGTTTTATAATTTCAATTGCTATTATTGGTTTGATGATTTAAAGGCTTACTTATTTATTTACTGATATTATTTGGATGATATAAAATTGATAGTATTTTAATATTGTTTGGATAATTTTAGGGCATATCTATTTTTCGGTACTTATCTACGCTTTTAGGTACAGCTGATAGGCAAGATATATTACCAGAGAAAAAAAAAGGCGGATGACCTACAAAAAGAAATGAGATCTCATCAAAAACAAAAAATGTAAAAAAATGCCAAGTCTCGCAATACAGTTCTTCCACTACAAAAAGTAGTGAGATCTCATGTAAAACCAAGTCAGTTATTTTAGTTAGTGTGTATGAAAGCACCTATTCAACAACTGTGTTAAAAATTGTTATCCAGTCAATTACCTATCAACGTTTATAGTCAACTTATAGTGAAATTATAGTGATTCAAATTAACTTTAAACGATTTTCGATATTTTCACTACTTCGATAGATGTCGAATTGGCAAAACACTTGTACTTGTCCAAGAGACAATTTTACTAATCTTTGTGTTAATTTTTCAATTTTATGTTCATTCCTGTTTATAAAAGTACGTTGCTCAGCGTGAGTTTATAAATATGTAAACTAATATTTATACTTTTCAGTCGTTAAATAATCAATAAATTAATAAAAAGGAAGACTAACCGATCTTTACAAAAAATAGATGATCTTCCCAAATATTCGGTAAATCAGGATCGAATTATGTATTTAAATTTATTTTTATTTTATGCCCAGGGCCGATCAATCAACAGACGGTGGTAGAGAAAAAGGTACGAGCAGACTGAACGGGTTTCTCAACTTAAAGACCCCGTTAATCAGCACCAAGACTTTAGGGTGAGTATGTAGTTATAATAACATCGTATTTGTTATACATACGTGCTTGTGTTCTTACTTCTTTGATTATCCCGTGTAGAAAATCCTTTGAGATTAAGAAGTAATTACTGTGAGATTAGATCTGGAAGTAATTATATACCTCCGTCATAATTCAACGCTCATTATTATGAGCGTTGAATTATGTCGTAGCTATTTGAGCCATTTTGATCTATTATTACAATACCTATGTAGACAATTATGACGGTGGATCACTGAACATATAAATAATTTGCTCTCGCTTGCTCAATTAAAATATTCGTAAACATTTCTGTATGTTCCGGCTACATTATAATGTACTAAAGTATTATAATTAACACGTATAAAAATATTGCTTGCAATTTTCACTTTATTTAAAACATGTAAATTTGTTTACTACATCTTTTAATTTTAAAGTAGGTAGGTCCTAAGAATTGTCAGGCGAAACAACGAAAAGTATTTTTTTTTTGTGACTTTCGTCAACAAATTGACCTACAATCCGCAACGACATCTGTCATCACGTTATGAACAAAGAATACAGTATTTTTATTGTCTGATTTTATTACCTGTGACTTTGTGGCCATACATCGGTCTAGCCGTCTTCAAGGTCTTCATTTTCCTTCTGAATCCTAGTTGTGAAAAGATCTCTGCTATTTATTCTCTTTAACATCTTTTTCAATGTACCTGCCTATTTTTTTGTGCCGGAGTTTTTAAATTTTGAATTTCAGTTGTACATTGTTATGAAATAAAAATTGAAGAAACTGAAATAACGTTTTAACTGTATCACAGATCGACACGCAAGAATAAAATGTAATCCTATCTGAAAAACACATAAAAATATATCGTAAGAAAATAAAATCATTCGCATGCCACCCTGTCAATCACACCAACCGTTTACCGAACAGGATAAATTCGGTTTTTGTAAGAGGTTTAGAGAGATGGGGTTTGGTACTTAATATAGAAGACAGCGGATGTCTAAAACAAAAGTAATGTTAATGCACAGTATATGTTGGTAGCATTTATAAGCTTGTTATTAACTGATTTCTCATTGGCATCAACGAACTTGCATACAAAATTTATTTTGTGATTTTATTTTGAATTTACCCCCCTACGGGATGAATATTCGAAATCGCTGTTTCAACTGACTTTTATTTATAAACAGAAGCCTAAACATGGCTTTCCAATTTACTTACTTCAAAAATAACGAACTTCCATACAAACTTTCAACCCCTATTTAATTCCTTTAGAGGACGAATTTACAAAAATCTTTTCATAGTGATAAATTACGTTATATAAGCTGTACCTGTGTAAAGTCTCATCCCTGCAGACCTGTTGGTTAAGGCCGTACCTTGTGTGTCAGTCAGAGAGCTTTATTATGTAGATTAGGTATTACTTCGTTCTGATTTTGGAAAGAGAGAGAACAAATAGAATGTAACAGCATCTTATCTTTCGGTGCAGGTCACAGAACTTTGTTAAGGGTTGGAGAGGATTACAGCAAGAATTTATGTTAGTTAAATTTTTTAACGATGACGAGGTATGATTTTGTTGCGTATCGACGTTCTGGCTCAGGCGGATTAGAAAATTATTTTTTAATATATTTGCTCAAAAAGTAGACTTTTCCATGTGTGTTTAGCGTGCGGAAAGTTATTCTTTTCCGCAGTAGTGCTTTTTGTTTTCCTCTTGCATATAGCATCCAAATGCATGAAGGAGGTTTTTAAACAAAAAGTTTTCTGTACAAAATTTTTGTATGAAATGACTATTTTACAGCGTAAGTACTACTAATACATGAATTAAATTTAAAATAAATTTATTTTTTTAATATATACGTATAATGTAAATAAATAAATAACGCAATTACTATTATTTTAAATTTAGATAAATTATTGTCATTGAATTGGCTGAATGCATAGAAACCGTTGCCCTGTCATGTCCTTTAATAAAAAAAGAAACTTACTCCTGCGAAATTACATTGCTGCATTTTTTTATTCATTTATATTTTTTTCGCAAATGTATTAAAAAACGTCGTTCGATGCACGTACGGAATTGTCATTACCGTCGCTATTGTTGACCCGCGCCTTCGGCTTGGGTCAACAAACCAGGACTCTTGAAGAATTGACATACTTTCCGCACTTGTATCGAAATGTACTATTTCAGTTTTCAACCGACTTCCAAAAAAGGAGGAGGTTCTCAATGCGGTTGTATGTTTTTTTTTTATGTTTGTTACCTCATAACTCCGTCATTTATGAACCGATTTGGAAAATTCTTTTTTTGTTCGAAAGGATACATTTCCAGATTGGTCCCATTGAAATTTCACTGGTATTGAAGCTTTGGTTTCGAAGATACACCAAATAACGCGACCTGATTATTTATATTGACGATTCTCTTGTATGTCATTTGTTAACTATCGTTGGCCCCACATGGTATAGTGGTAGTATGGTATAATGGTAAAGTAGGGAGAAGATATAAATTGGCTGTGATATAATAAATTCAGTCAGTAGAGTCAGTCTTGTGGCGGACAGAGTATACGGCTGGTGGCTGTCGTCTTCGGATAATAAGAATACTGCTAGGGTGTAATTATGATGCAACCTTTACACTGTTCTTTTATAATTGATTGATATTGATATGATATTATATTGATGATATTGATAATGGCCATAATGGGCAATAATATCCCATGTTCGATCTGTTCGTATCCTTTATTGTGAAAGCTCACGGTTTGTGCTCCTCAATAGAATGGAAGTTAACACATAGCGCTTCAGAATTAGAAAATAAACTAATTGTAGACCTGTTCTAGATATTAATTTAGGCCAAGGTCACTCAAAAGGGAGAAATAAAAAAACTTTTATAAAAAAATTAAACCGCCTTCAAAAAAAAACACTGAAAATTATGGAATAACTATCCCTTATGGATCGAAACTTAAGTACAAAAATAACTTTATAAAAATACGATACAAATATCCATATAATTAAATTTGACAGTTATTGAAGTCGGTGCCAAATCAATGTTCGACAACGGAAAGTCCATCAGTTTAGTAGGCTTGGCACCGACTTCAGTAACTGTAAAATTTAATTATATGGATATTTGTATCGTATTTTTATAAAGTTATTTTTGTACTTAAGTTTCGATCCGTAAGGGATAGTTATTTCATAATTTTCAGTGTTCTTTTTTGAAGTCGGTTTAATTTTTTTATAAAAGTTTTTCTATTGAATGTGACAGATTGCTGTACAAAATTATTTTATACATGATTATATTGCATTGAGTCAGGTAATAATTTTAATTTTAGGCTACTAGTGTACTTCGAAGTTTAAAGTTTTTAACTTAAGCGAAGTTTAACATTTTTTTTATTTATACATGTAATATAATGTATATGTTACTTGTATAAATGTAATATGTTTTGTGGTTACTGAACTTCCAAAATAAGAATCGATTTCGCTTGTTCGCTTAAACCATAAAAAATGTTGGAAAAGTGTAGGAAGGCGAAAACCTCGACATTTCTAACGCTGCGGTCACAGCGTCAATGACACACGAATGCGGCGTGTTTACAGTACTGGTGCTAGCGTTTAGGTGTATTATTTTACTTAATAGGTACTCATTATTTATGTATTCTATACATAAATAATGATGTTTTGCCAGAAACAGACATCGACATCGATCGAGATCTATCGGTATTTAGATACTGATAGATCTCAATCATCCATGGAGTCTGAATTGTTGAGATGTCTGGAGTATTATTATTATTATTATTATCCATTCGTCCATATGATCGGTTTTACTGTTTATAAGGCGAATTTGAAAACCTAGTTTGAGATCAGATGATTGGTGTGTCTCTGACGCATTTATTAATTTATATAATCTAACACTGACAGCCCTTTTTTTATACAAGTCCCTTGGAATAAACCTTATACTTTGGTCAACTTCCATGACACGGGGAGATAAACGGCTTGCGTCTATGCTTTATTTATCTCTCAGACTAGTATGGAAGTATTAATCAAGTTACTCGCTACCGCTTCCGCTGTCTATTGTCAAGAAATTCTCTTTTATTTTCCTAACGGGTACGTTCGCCTATTTTTTTGCTTACGCCGTGTAGTTTTTGGTATACCATGTTATTTTAGCTCGTGTCTTTATACTTGTTATTTGATCTGCGAATGTCATTGTTATAATGGAAAACACGGATATAACATCACATATTTGAAGATATTCCACAGTGTTAGCTATTATATATATATGTTGGTGGTTAAGTTTTACAATCGTAATAACTACTATGGTCCGTTTTAATCTTGGCGAAAAGTCATTTTTTGGCTTTGACGTAACTTACTTAACACGAAAACAGTTTACCATACATTTCGTTAAATTATCTCGTTTTATAACACCTATTTTGTTTAAAAGTTCCCATTAAGAGTACCTATCTACCTTTTTCTCAAATTGGTTTGATACGAACTTTGGACGGCAGGACTGTCGTTTTAAAGTACCGTTACTGCCACCTAATACCATCTATATTTTAGATTTGACATTTGGTTATCGACCTCAGATAAGAAATAAACGAGCTAGAAAGTATGTATTTTTGTTATATCCTTATGTCAAGAAAAGTAACATAAAATATTATCTAGGATATGAAATTTCTTTCCATCCGCCTCGGTTTTCGACCCGCCTCGGCGTTGCACGGGTAGATTTTTTTATTTCTCACTTTTGAGTGACCTTGGCTCAAATAAAAATATTTAGGCAGGTCTACAACTGTCTTCTTTCTAAATCTGCATCGCAACGACATACAAGAGAATCTTCAATATAAATAAAGCTTATAAGTAGTTTGCGTCATTTGGTGTATCTTCGAAGTACAAGTTTCAATACCAGTGAAATTTTTATTTCAATACTTTTATTTCGTAGATAAATTGAATTACACTTGAAATATGTCATCGTAAGAAAATATAGGTATTATGTCATACACACAGTTCATTTATGTAAAAGTAGTCGTTTAAAATGTCATTTATATAATTCAATTATTTGTTCGTTATTATTTATTCAAATTATATGTATCATGCATCACAACAAAAAAAAAAATAAACAAAAGCTAGGTCGTAGCTGAGCAGGTCAATCCCATGGATTTTCGTCATCTAGCTACTCAGATATTTTATAGTAGCCTATCGTGTGTAATTTTTTCTTTAAAACTGATTTATGTTTATCTATCGGTAAATTTTGTATATCGACTGGGACTCTATTGCAAAAACGCACACATAAATCCCTAAAATGTGCCAGTGACTTTTTGAAGTCGACTTACACGATTTACAAGGTTATCTCTATTCCTAGTATTAAAACTATGAGTATCACTGTTCATCTTAAATCATTGTTCTTAATATAGATATGATTTTCATATATTATGTGTTGTGATGTCAATGTTAAAATATTAATTTTTTTAGATTTATTTCTTGATGATACTCTAGGTGCCAATTTATAAATTGCACGAATAGCTCGCTTCTGCAGTTCAAAAATTGTGTTGACATCAGCGGTATGTCTCCAAATCAAAATCCCGTATGTCATCAGACTATGGAAATAACTGAAATAGACCAACCTCGCGGTGGTTTCTTCAATGTGTTGCCGAATTTTTTAAACTGCGTATGCTGCAGAACCGAGTTTCTTTGCCAATTCAGTAATATGAGGACCCCACTGTTTAGTGTCCAAAGTTATGCCTAAAAGACACTCGTATCTACAGGATGCAGTTTCATTCATTTATGTAGACTAGGAATAGGAATGGCCCCAAAACTGAGCCCTGTGGCACGCCCATGCTAACAACAGACCCAGATAATCTTTTACCGTAAACTTTATGTCTCTAGACTCTATGGATCAAATAAGATCTCAGAAGGCCGAGTGCTTTACCTTTGACACCATAATGATGTAATTAAAATGGGAACTCTTTCAAACAAAAGAAGAATTTTTGAAATCGGTCCTCAATTGAATATATATGAAAAAATTTACATACAGACGGACATAGAATCCCCTTCTTTTTTTGAAGTAGGTTAAAATCACCAACTTTAATTTTTCTATAGGCGATGATGGGATTAGAATTTGTTTAGTGTAAAGTTCATATTCTAACCTAATAATAATCTAGGATTTGGGTATGTATGTCAAATCTCTAATATATGTAGATGTTTCTAAACTACCTCTTTATTGACGACACTTAGATACGTATTTATTTTCGGAATTATCATCAGTTTCAATAATTCGAGAATCCACTACAACATGAACATTTCTAAGCAAAAAATCACCTGACCCAGCAGAGTGAAACTTCATAAGTATCAGGGGAGACTGGGTTACGTAAGTACACGCCTGGGAATACCAACAAGATTTTTTTACAACCATGTTCTAACATGTCTTTAATGTGAATTTATTTCTTGTAATTCGTAATGATAATATCTGTTATTATATAATTTAGTGTAAGAAAACATATACTCACAATTAGACTACATAGAACAGGCTAACCGATGAAAATACTAAGTAGAACAAAGGCAAAAAAAATCTATAATACTTGTATTATTATATTAACTTCGAACTTAGTTCTTTTATATTTTAAAGAATTGTGCTGTATTTAATATGGAATTAAATTCCTTTTAACTATAGTTATTCATTTACAGTTTTTTGAATAATTGGATTGGATTGGTTGTGGAATTGAATTACGAAAACTTACCTGAAATCCTATTAAAATAAAAACTATGCTTTTAGAGTTGCTGGGTATTATGCCTTTGAAGTTATAACTTACGCTATTAAGTAATCATCAAGTCTTTTAAATGGATTAACTTACATTGAAATCTATCCTTCAGTCTCAGAGTGCTGCTCTAACAAACACAAATAGAATAGCGAATAAAAAATGTTTGATTTGGAATCAGAGGGGCCAGAGAAACTTATTCCGAACGTTATTTCATAAATTTAGTGTAAAATTTATTCAATTTTCTTATTGTTTCATACTGCTGTAAATTATTCAGCCGCGTCTTATACCGCGTAAATCTCGAAATAAATAGAACGACAAACTGAAAACGTAAAAGATATAAGGGAGCAGGTACGCTTTGAGAAATATCCTCGTGGAAGTAAAAGTACTGTAAATAGGTTAAAAAGGAAATTTTCACTTAATGTGGTGACATTTTTAATGAACTTTTTTTCAAAGAATTGATAAACTTCGCCCTTTGCGGTGTCCCCTTTTAAATGTAATATTCAGAGGTGTATTAACCCTTATTTTACCCTCTTAATGAATGTTTTTTTTTAAACAGTGAAACACGTCATTTTTAATTTCTAACCAAGGTTTAACATAAATTTTCATGGATTTATATTCAAAATTAACCGTGCCCGGCTACGTGTTGCTGTAGCTGTGTTGTATTATTACTTGTAAGTTATGGTCTTGAGTTCATACAAAAATCCCATAGAAAAAGTACGTTCAGTTTTTCCCAATTTTTTAATTTTCCGGGTAACTTTTCCAGTTTTTCTTTCTTTAATAACCTAATTAAGACTATTACGAACATTTTAAAATAAAAAATAGCCAAATTGGCTAAGCCGTTCTCAAGTGATGCGCGTACCAACGAACAGCTTTTTTACCCACCTGCTCAAGAAGGAGGGTAATGTTTTTTGGATGTATATATGTATTTATGTGTGTTTCTTTGTGGACCTCTTGCAGGCTAAACATTGGATTGATCTTAATCCAATTATTGTCATAGGCTATATTTTACATGTAATATTCAGATTCTGAAAACTAAAAGTTTGGAAATAAAAAAATTTGATTAAATTAATCTAAAATCTCGACTGTTAAAACTGTAAAAAGAACTAAAAAAATGTTGAAAATGATGTTAACAAGACAGGTTCATAATAAATTTTTTCAAGGAGTGTCCGGTAGAAAGATCTAAGTAGATTTTCAAAAGTTCATGCTATTAAATCTTAACACGCATAACGTATGAGAGACTAGAACTTGGTTAACTGCGAGACTCGTTTATACATATAATAAAGTTACTTTGAATTTCATCGATATCATTGAATCATCTTTAAAGGAACTACTACGTATGTAATGTAAGGATCGATCAACAATTTTTTTTTGTCTCACTACCGTCTCTGAATTTCCAATAAAAATTACTGTGAATTGATAATTTTATTAATTTTGTTACATCATATTTAATAAACAGCTAATATCTATCGCATTACCACATTCTGTTATCTTTTAAAAATATGATATTTCGACAACTTTCTCAACGTCAGTGGTTATCCAGGAGATAAAACACTTTCATTTATCCAAGGGAATACATACATATATACATATCTTCAAGCTGTATCCCTAACAGGGTAGTCTGAGAGGACGGAGTGCCAAGCTTCGCGGTCCTTAGATACTTCTTTCGCCTCCTCGAATCTCATCATTCTTCTTGTGCATTTTCGCCTAAATATGCGGGTGTTTTTGAAATTTTCATCAGCTAACACTCTGGCTATTTGATCTTCGTAAGTTCGCTTTGATTTTCTTTGGCTTCTTCTACCACTTATTTTCGCTCTGTAGATTTTCTTGGTCAGTTTCGTCACTCATTCTTTCCATGTGTCCGAACCATCTAAGTATTCCTTTCTTTATTTTTAACAATAACACTGTCGTGCAACGCTGTCATAGTGCGTATTTCTTCGTTGCTTATTTTGTCCACATGGGTGTCACCGCACATAGTTATAAGAGATCGTATTTATACTGTATTTATCTTACTTTCATTTGGCATACTCAGGCCTCTCTACTGTACAATAAAGTTGGCACCAACACCACATTATCCAAGGGAATAAGTTTATTTGTTGGGTTTTATCGATTTTGTAATATTTTTTTCTGCTCATAAAAATATAATGTTACTTGACACAGATTAATAAATATACAAACTAGTACTTATCCTAAAATAGTTGATCGATTCATATAATACATACTATATAAATTGGTTGCTTAATGCTATAATCTGTGACATAGTTTAACAGCCTCATAAATTTCTACACACAAAGATAGGTACTACTGACCTGGAGCTTACAGTACAATCAACAGATAACCCCCAGTTACATTGGTTTCCAGTTTAACCATGAATCATGCATCAAGTCGATAAAGCTTACCCACCGGTAGCTTTCACTATGAATTATGTAGTGAGATCACAGCGACCTCTGGCCAAGTCGTCGTTATTTGCCCTCGATTTTAAGGCAATGTGCGGAAAACTAAGCATTGAGTAAACGGTCAACCATCCAAGATATTTGTGCGAGATATTGCACTGTATTATTAATAAAGCCATTCAAGAGCAAATCGTACTTACGCTGTGTCGTAGTGCTAACGCGAAACAAAGTTAATTGCGGAACTTTCATAATGTATAAATACTAGCAACCCGCCCCGGCTTCGCACGGGTAGAATTTTTTTTGAAAATAAAATATAGGTAGCCCACATTACTCGCTGATAATGTAGCTTTCTATAGGTGTAACAATTTTTAATCGGTTGAGTGGTTTTTGAGTTTATCCATTACAAACAAACAAACAAATTTTAACTCTTTACAATATTATAGTATAGAAAACCTGCCAAGTGCGTATCGGGCCACTGGCAGTGCAGGGTTCTGTACCTGTTCCTCACAATATGCGTATCTAGAAGGGGGCTTTTTGATACTTTAAGCATATAACGACTGAAGACAGGAGGCGGGCGACTTTTATTCTTTAACTCGTAAAGCCAACTTAGCTGTGATAGTTATTATTTTAACATGAATGAAGAAAACGATGATGGATACTTGACCTCTAACAAAAATGACAAATCTAAAGCTTAATATTCCACAAACAGATCACTGAGTTCAGAAATATTCTTCAAGTGCACCTCATATTTTTAAAACATGGAGGTTTTTTTTTAAGAAAAAGGGGACAAACGAGCTACCGAGTCACCTGATGGAAAGTGATCGCCGGCGCCCACGGACATCCGCAAATCACGGGTGCGTTGCCCGCCTTTTGGGGAAAGAAGGAAAAGGAGGGGGAGGGCGGAGATGGGCCACCGACACTCTCACTCACCGAACGAAACACACCAGCAATAAATGCTGTTATTTCACGCCAATATTCTGTAAGAGGGCGGTATTGCACCGGGCGAGCCGGTCCAATTCATGCATGGCTCTACCACATAAGATGCCTAAAGAAAATTTTTTCAAAATTTTATTTGATAACTTTGTTGGCGTGGTCAATATGTGTCACTAATACGAGTAATATGTATAACTATGTCTGATTACAGCTTTATAGTACCAGGGGGTTATTCACAAACGTCGGAAACTTTCCGTGGCGGAAAGGCCGATCGTCGAAAAGCATAAATTCAATCCGATGGCTTGGATTTGTGAATACGACTATATATAATATGATATATATATAATATAAATATAATACGATTTCGGATTTGTGAATCGCGTATAGAGAAAATCATCGAAAAGTTTCCTGTCGGATAAAATGTGTCTAATATACCTAACGCAAACCCCTATCATGAATTTATGTTGTCGATACTCGATAGCAAACGCGACAAAGTTTTGTATAACTATTCTTAGTTCACTGTAGTTATCACTAGGGTCGCTGCTTACTTTTTCATATAATTTTTTACGCTTACAATAGCGAGTATCGATGTTAACTTATCGAAAAGCATCAGTTGACTCTTCTTCAATCTTAGTAATATTCACGATCTTTTCGAGATTTTTTTGGGCTACCTAGATAGGTAGTTTCATCTTTTTTTTTGGCTACGCAAGAGAAGTCTCAGGATGGAATTTCCTGAGGATGCTTCGTTGAAAGATAAAACATGTGTCGATCTAAATCTCAAAATCGCGAACTTGTTATATTTGGGATTCTGAACGCAAGATATCTACAAATTAGAAGAACTTGAGATCACCTAGTGGTCGAAATTCGACCGTAAATATAAATATAAGCTTACAATTTTAACTCCTTGGCGACTGTGAATTTACATATTATATTACAAAATATTATGAGTTTGACATTGACAGTCTTTTTGGCATTGGCAGTATGAACTGGAACATTGAGTGTTTTATTCAATTTAATTAAATGTCTATTTGGGTAACACATATTCCATATAAATGTTAGCTTTCTGCGTTTCTTCTCCATATGACCTGTAACTATGCCAAATCTCATACTCCTCCGAGCGCGTAATATTCTTAAAGAGGGGTCCGAAGTTTTGCTTCACGTATTAATGTAATGATTCATCACATGAAATGAATTTGTACAGAATTACACCTGACTCTGTACATACATAGTTACATATCCTTACGCTGTATTCCTTTTGGAGTAGACAGGGAGGATGGGGTCCCACGCATCGCGCTTAAATCTCATCGTTCTCCACACACCTTACATAAGTCTATACAATGTAATAAATATATAAGTATCTTGTGATAAACGGACGGACATAGCTAAGCTAATAGTTTTAAAGGTTGTTACTTTGAGTACAGTCCCTTGTAAATCAGTTTAAAACATTTTGGACTTGACTGAGCTTCGTAGTTATCACTAACATTTTCTTAAATTTTAGTGTGTTGTAGATGTAGATTGCTGATAGGGACGTCCACCAGGCTGCAGACGGGCTGTCGGCTTTCCTCGGGTGGCGCCATTCAGCCCTGTTCCCTGGTTAGAGCTCCAGTTACTGTTGGCTTGGTGGTTCTCCCTCCTTAGTTTCATCTATGAATCTTCCGGTTTTCCTACAAAACATGAGGATATCCTTTAATTTGGTTGTCCTCAGTTCCCTTTCCTCCAGTGTATCTGAACCTAATGTTTTGTATCTAATGCCTGCATACATACTGCATTTTGCTATGAAGTGTATACTAGTTTCTTCCCTATTCCAATGTTTGCATAGGGGATCTTGTGTTAGTCTGAGTAGTGATAGGTGTCTGTTTAGTGTGCAGTGACCCGTTATGATACCTACCATTATTCTTGCACTACCTTTATTCAACCTGAGAATGTAATTTTAGTGTGTTAATAACTCAAGAAGTAAAAAGGTTTTGTATTAGAAAAATACACAACTGTTATGCAAATTGTATATGTAACCGCGACCATAAAACTATCGCTATACAACTGAAATGTTATGTTATTTGGGCCCTTTTCGCCTCATATAAATATTTATATGACTGCTATGTTACAACTCTGGCAATGTTGTCTCGACCATCATTTTGATAGTTACAATATATTTTATAGTATATTAGGATTACATTTTGTCCATAACTTCGTATGTGAATAGTGTTTAAAACCTATTAAGATCAATTTCATATACAATGATTAAGTATAATGATTAAGTTTATAATACTATACATCCTATTCTATCATGAAGTATTGCTGTCAGGGTCAACAGAATACGGATAAACATTTTAACAGAACAACAGCCGCCATTAAGTGATATTTAACGTGCCATTGTGAACATAAAGACATTTGATATCTATCCAGTAAATAATATAATAATAATAATGCGTCAGACAATACACACCAATCATCTGATCTCAAACTAGGGTATTCCCTGTGCTATGAGAACCAGACGACTACTACTGGGGGCGTCTTCCCAGTACACCCAAGCCCGAAATAATCTAGAAAAGTTCATTTCCTAAATTGACCCGACCGGGAATCGAACCTGAAATCTTCCACAAATGATTGCATGCAACGCAGCTTAATCTAAGTGGTCGCCTGGAACAACAAGCTGACTGCTTATAAACATGCCGTTCTAAACACATTCGATATAAAAGTACCTAGATCACCCATCCAGTAGGTGACCACGGGTAACATTATTTAACCTCATATCAGTAGCTATTACATGCCTAATAATATATTGCTTTCCTTTTGCTTGCATGCATGTTTCATAAATATATTTGATAGGAAAATAGGCACTGTCAAAAACATATAATGTATTCCAAATTGGAACACAATATCTACTCGCACTATACAAGTCGAATTACTACAATATCATCCCTTATTCACACAACCCTTTGGTTTAACCCTCATCTGCAGACATCAGATTGTGTGCGAAATATATGTTATCCTGTGTGGACCTCTCCCAATACACAAAGCGGAAATAGATAACTCCATAGCTCAATAGTTTCAGTTACTTATACGTTGAAATGTCCAATAGTAGATGTTATGTAGCATATACATAGACTATTCAAATCGAAGGTAACGATTTGATTAAGACGAGAGGGAACTAGGCTACGCCGTCCTCTCTCTGAGTTTACACACAAACGGAATGACGTCCAAAACGCACAAAGTTAAACCAACTGATACTGTTCGATTCGCTTAGCACCGTGTCGCATACGCACCGCAAACACATGCGTTTCGTTGTGTAGGTCACTTCAAACACGGGTCTGAAAATAAGGCTACAGTGTTCCTCACTTCTCGTAACGGCCGACTAAAGGGTCGTTCGGGGTCGCGGCTGATGGAAGTCTGGGCTCTGTCGTTCATCAATGTGACCCCGAGGATGACGACAACGCATGTGGTCTGCGCTCTCGTGCCATTGCGAGGGTACAGGGAGGACTATATGATTGCTTCTCCGAGAAATGCTTTGGCATAGTGTGATAGCGACTCTGGTACGACGCGCTCAGAACGACCACTACAAAAGTTTTGGTTTGTAAAATCCCATAACCTAGTTCCACCCCCAGGGGTTGAGTACTTGCATACAGGTTTCTCCTGTGTCACCAAAAAAAGCAATTTCAGCGACAGAAACTTTTAGTTACTTTTACGCTGTGCCGCGTCTTGTCGTGCTCGCGTCGAGTTCGCTTACGCAGCGTAAGAGGTCATATTGTCGCTTGTCGCTACTCGTACATATAAGTACGTGTTACTTGTTACATACATACATATCTTCACGTTGTATATGCAACGGAGTAGTCAGAGAGGACGGAGTGTCGCGGTTCTCACATACCTCTTTCGCTTCCTCAAATCTCATCATTCTCCTCACATATTTTCGCCAAGGTATGTGAGTGCTTTTGGCATTTCAGTGTTACTTGTTACTTTGTAATAACAGTAATTTGAAGCTTTTACCGAAGAGATAGGTGGTTTTTTATATCTTTGTGTTTGCAGCACCTATTTGTTTATTTTCAGATTTTTAGTCTTTCATTCCAAAATTGGAATAACTGAACAAAGTTTAATCACTCGCAATCACCCACAATTTCATTTAATACCCCAAAGTTAAAGTTAAAACTCAACCTATGAAGTTTTATTCTTATTTGGACAATTATTTTTAATTTCGAAACTTTAAATAGCTGGAATATAATATAGTTTCTTAGTAAAACGATGTAACACAAACGAACATACATTGTATTGATGGTATTTTCTATTTAAGTACAGATCAGTAAAAATTATGTCATTCACGAGCAGAGCCGCGGAAAAACTAGTATAATGGTAAAACCTACGTTAATTAACGATTCTCGCGCATCCACTCCAATTTATTACCATTTGAAGAGTCCGTAATCCCACCGCATATATGTGAATACATACATACATATGTACATAAATGTTTATTCATACATAAATTCCATGCTATAATTTAATCAATTGATATGCAAATATAGAACTTACTTAGTTGCAATAAGGAGTTTGATGGCTCGAATTGTATTTTAACATCCGGTTATTTTAGTGATATACAGTTGATAAGAATGACAAACACGAAATATTTACAAAATGTGTACATGACGCCTGTATGTTACATTACTCTTGATGCGATGACAGTTGTATCTGCTAAAGGATCCCGGTTCGGTTCCTGGGCAAATTAGTTTAGTTGGGCTTGATAAGTTTTAAATTAGGTTAGGGTTTAGAGTCTGGGTGTCAGTGTGTGCTCCCTCACTTCGACGACTAACATCTGTAATACAGACTTCTTGTTCAATTTATTACACCGTAAGTGTTATTGTCTGATATCTTATTTATACATTATACATATACCTACATAACGTCACCTCAAATCGATTTGGGGTGGACACAATATCAATATACAGTGCCATTTTTATCAACGGTTAAAATTGGCAAGTTGATAATTACTTATACAAGTTCAATATAATAAGCTGTTTTGCTTTCTTTCCTATACTCCTTGATTCGGAAGCACGATAATTTGATAGATGGCAGTACAATTCACCCATTGATATATGCCTTCTAACTATTTGTGATATTTGAATTTAATGACACTTGCCAATATTAGTGTTTAAAAAAAGTTTTAGACTGATAATTTTAGTTTTGTATAAATTAAACATATTCGCCAACGTGCTCTTTGACCGTATGTCCCATCTCAGGACAGACGATTTATCTTAGTATCTGTCACTGCAGACGTCGTGAAAATGGATGTAAACTGCTACGTTTGATTCAATACGACGATCTCGTTTATATCCAATATTTTTATTCGTTTTTTTTATCGTCACCTATTTATGTAATAGATATTATCTCATATATCAGTAATAACACAGACGCAGCGAAAATAAAATTTTACACAATTGATGCTAATTCGAAAAATGTTAGAATATAGAACAAAAAAAAGTTTGACCAAATTGCAGAATTCGAACCCGCGCACTTTACCGTGGTAGACTTACGCTCTAGCCATTGTGCTATCGAGAAGGTACTCTGTTGCGAAATTAAAAAACCTCAAAGGCTTAGAAGTTTTAAATGTGTGAAGACATGGAGAAAGCGATATTTCCCAGGATCGAGACCAAGCTAGATCGATTTTTCGCCCCAGTCAACTCCTAAATTGTAAATTCCATCTAAATCGTTAGAGCCGTTTTCAAAAACGCGATTAAAAACATATATAAATATATATATATTTATATACGACGACCTCAGTGGCGCAACGGCTAAGCGCGTCAGAAAGTAAACGTGGGTTGCGGGTTCGATTCCCGTTCGGAGTCTGGGTGTTTGTGTATAATATGTATTTGGTTACAAAAGAAAAAGTATATAAGTAGTATATCAGTTGTCTAGTACCCATAACACAAGCGCTGTGCTGCTTACTTTGGGACTAGATGGTGCTGTGTGAAATGTCTGAGTATATTATTATTATATACGAATATTGCTCGTATATTATAGTGGATGTAGTAATATAAGTAGAAACTAAAAAGTTAGCTTTTCAATACTGTTTTGGTATCATAACGTATTACGGTACTTCAAAAATTGAATAGATCCGTTACAATTTAGTGACATGGGTCACTCTTGCCTTTGACGTAAAAAGAACGACATTTCATCCCTTTGAACGGCGTAATTGACTAACACATCCCAAGCAGTCGCTCTATTTATATAGAAAACATAATAAAAATATGAAATATTTCAAGAATATTATTTTTACAAAAATATTTCGTGATTACAATTTTTACAGAGGCAATTTGATATTGTAGTGTTTGCAAAAATTTACGACGGGATAGATTTTATAGCATTAGAATGTCCAGTCAGTATTCCTCGTTTAAAAGAAAGAAATCATCAAGAAATTCCATACGATCCAACGAATTAGATAAACTTGTAATGGATACACTCATATGAACTTTGCGAACATAGTTTATTCTAATTTCGAATGTAGGTTCATGTGATGAATTCATAAAATCTTTAGCCATTTTCCGCTCAAACTCCAAAAACCACCAATCGACACGTGTTTCGCATCTCAACGAAGTATCCTCAGGACATTCCAGAGATCAGACTCGATCAGCTAACCAGCATCGAATTTACAAACGAGTCAGCTGCACGACTATATGCTAATCCTGATATGAAAATTCGTTTGGCATAAGGTGATAAGAGTCATGGAACTACAGCCGAAGGATACTTCGTATGGAGGAATCTCGGGTTCAGGGCATCGCCTGGGGAGTATCCGCACTTACGTGCATATTAACGGGTATCCTATTCGGGTGCGGGCCGGGCCCCTAGCGGAGACGGCCGGCGTGACTGCTGAAGGTCAATTCGTGTACCTTGTCAATTGTAAAATAGGCAACAAATCAATTATTGACAAATTGACTGAATGAGTATTGAGCTGTGAATTGTGTTTGTGATCTATGAGCTGTCTCTTGTTTGTGAATTTACTCCCTAAGTGTACGTCAACAGAAAAAGGGTTTATTTTATGTATGTTTACGGTCGAATTTTGACCACTGGGCGACCATTAATCTATACTATCTATACTTCTATACTAATATAAAGAGATAAAATACTATTATAAAGTACTATAAAGATAAGAGATAAAACAGATTTTGCAAGTTAATTTATATGTGGAGGGTAATTTCCAGAACCACTGCATTTATTCGAAAAATTTGTTCACTATTTGAAAGATATATTATTCCAGGTGGACACAGGCTATGTATTATGTATTCAAACCAAGCAAAGTCAGGATGGATCGCTATATACATAAAAGTTAAACGCATAACCTTCTCCCATCACGTGGCTTATCTCAGTTACATTAAATGAGTGGAAATTTGCGTCAACTCAACTGTTACATAGAAATGGACCATTTTATCGGAACCATTTAACAAACTACAAGAGTGTTGTAATTATATAGAGCTGTCACAAGATTAAGAAGGCATGTAATATATAATTGTTTTTTAGTCTATAATAGGGTACTTAATTATTTCTTAACGGTCTCATTGAAAGATTTATTTAATAATCAAGAAGAAAACCGGAATAACATATTTGGAATACAAAGACGAGAGAGTTATTCAATTTCAAACTTAAATTGTGGGGGCAGAATGGGTATAAGTTCCATCTCTGTCACTTCTAGCTAGCTCTGGACAAAGACACTTAAAGTTTGTTACAGTATTGTACTGACACCTACATATATATAGAAAGAAAGAAAGAAACAGGTTTATTGCCACAATAACATACACAAAGTTACATAAAATATACATTACACAATTATTTTTATAAAAGGAAAATAAATAACACTTTAAATATATACACTTTAAATTAAAATAATAACAAATTAAAAATTTAAAGTTCTCATTTGTGTGGCAAAAGGAGCGAACTCAGCAGTGCTGTGAGCAGCCAGCTTTGAAGCAGCGCAGCTGCTCATCTACACAGCGCTGGTTTTCAGTTCGTTCTCAGTTACAATGAATATTATTACTTAAATGTCGCGGGTAACTTCGTTTCTTAAAAAAAAAACTCTCATTGTATTCCCGACGGTGTAGTCAGAGAGTTTGGTGTGCTAAGTATCGCGATCACAAATCTTATTATTCTACTCGCACGTTTCTGTCGAGATACACGAGTGCTTTTGATATTGCTGTCAGTGAACACTCTGGCTATTTGTCTTCCTAAGTAATCCTTCGATTTCCTTGAATTCTGTTACCACTCACTTTCGCTTTGTACCTGTATTGCATCACTCATTCTTTTTATGGCCCTAACCATCTAAGCATTCCTTTCTCCGTTATTGCCTTAATGTTGTCATCTCATCTAGTCATACTATGTGGCTCTTCATTGCTTATTTTGCTATGTATAGGTTTTAGAAACACACAAAATGCGAATCCATAAAGTTCACACTGCACGTACATATTTCTGAGTGATCGCATTTAGTTCAACGGTATTTACCTTATTTTCACTCGACTTCGAGCATATCTTTTTATATATTTTTAAATAAACAAAAAAAAAAATAGGTAGTGTATGGCAAGGCTAAACCGCACTGTGGTTTGTCTCGTTACCAATATACTTGCCATTCGATGGCAATTATTAATTTAATAATTTTCTATTCTTTAGTTATTAGTAATTTAGTTATTAGTAATTACCTGGGCGACTGAGCTTTACTCAATGTCTTGCAAAAAAAAAACAAAAAAGTCTGATCACATTGCAGGATTCGAACCTGCGTAGCTTGGTAGATTTATGCTCTAGCCACTGTAAAACTGAGACGATAAACTCTGTTGTGAAATCAAAAGAGTTTAGCGCTTAGAAGTTTTAAATGTGTGAAATAGAGAAAACGTATTTCCTCAGAGTTGGACCCCAACTAGATCCATTTTTGACCACCGTAAGTTCATAGAAATCATTAGAGCCATTTTCGAGAACGCGATTAGATAAACTTGTAATGGATACACTCATCAAAGTTTATTTAAAAGTATATAAATATTACTTGTATAATACTACACTTTTACTACTATCTTAAAATAAAGGAAGTCTATGAAATTTAACATTAAATACACTGTTTTGAAAAATAAATAATAGATTTATCTCCATGACTTTTAGCCATAGACTTTATAAATAACTCCAAAGCCAGACGTCATGTCTGAGCAGCGACGGTGAGCTAAATCAGATAACCAGACTCACCTGTACCATACGACACACATTTATTATCAGATAAGCAATTTCATTGGAAAATAGCACCGACACATCTATATTTTATCTGATGCTGTCTGAAGTTATGAATGTCTTTGCTTTTATAATTATTTTCGATTTTTTTTCTTTATTATAAGTATTTGATTAAAGTGATATGTGTTTTAATAGGTAGCTACTTGTTGCAAACTGAACTTAGACAATATTTCAACTTATTAAAAAAAAACAAAAAAAGTCTGACCACATTACAGGATTCGAATCCACGCATTTCGGCGTGGTAGACTACGCTCTAGCCATTGAGGTGAACTCTTCTACAAAATTAAAAAAGTTTAGGAGTTTAGCGTTTAGAAGTTTGAAGTGTATGAAAGAAAACGATTTTTTTCAGAATTGAGACCTAGCTAGATCCATTTCTCGCCCCCCTCAACTCCTATATTGTAAATTTCATCGAAATTGCTAAAGCTGTTTTCAAGAAAGCGATATAATATATATCTTCGTCAGCGCGGAAAATTTAGGAAAGAGTAAGTTAGATTATGTACATGTGCGTAGTATGTTCAAAGATCGTTTCTAAAAAAAAGTCTACGTCTAGCCTACACGTCTATCTTGGGCACATACTATCTCTGTACCAAACATCAACAGCATTTCCCATTCAAATGCCCCTTTTGGCCTCCTTAGGTTAGGTTTTTGATATAAAAAATAGCTTAAATCCGTTCCCAGGTGTCAAAGTACATCATAATCAGTTCAGCGGTCTAGTATTTCCCATACAAAGTTTCGTCCCCCTCCATCCCGGTCCCCCTATTCACAGATTTTTGATAAAAAAGTAGCCTATGTATTTTTAATAACATATAAAGTTTCATACCCCTTTTTACCCCTTTAGGGGTAGATTTTCTACAAAATAAGTATACTGTCACAAGTACAATCACATGTTCTTACTATCCACCGATTTTCAGCAAGATCGGTTAAGCGGTTCTGTAGTTATAAAAGGACATACAGACAGACAGACTCGACAGATTTTAAAAATTGTAGAATCGAAGTCATTGAGTCATAAAATGACTAACTATCACAAAATTTGACAGTGAAATTATAATAACAGACAGGCGCTAGGGATTTATAGTAGTACTAGCTAAACCAGTGACTTCGTCTCTGCGGAAAATTTTTTCATGAGTCTCCCGGATTAGGTTAAATTATATGTTCCTCTCTCACTACCCCGTTAGGGATACAGCGTGAGGATATGTATGCATGTATGTAATATAGAAAGCTTTCTAAGCGGCAACTTTGAGTTGTAGGCCACATACTTACCACACTACACTACATACATATATATTTACACTTTATTTATATCTTATGTAACTATGTATATTACAACAATACTCATTAACATACATACACACAGATATTCACGAATACAAAATCTATATATTAAAATATTTAAATATAATTTATGAACACACAAACATTTTATATACGTATTTTATTTTACACCTACCGACACTTTTAACATTTTACATGACACTGTGCACGCCCGCGCTAGCAAAGAATAACGGTTGCGCCAACACAGTGTACGACACACAAATACATTCTGCGTTCGTTCATGTTGAAATTGTGTTGATTATATTCGCCTTGTTTATAATCCTTGAAATTTGTTTTTATTTCGTTATTATTGTAGTATCTGCGTGTCGCTTGTATGTTACTGTAATTGTGACTGTAAATCGTGTGTCTCAAGAATATATTGTTGACTCTGTGAAGTGTTCGTCTCAGTTATTTGTGCTCGTCAACTAAGTGTCCTTTTCTTTTTATGTGTGTGGTTTAGTTAGATAACCATATCTACAACCCCTACAGAGTCAATCTATTGTTCCAGATAATACTTAGTTTTGAGTTTGTAAATATTGACTTTGAGATATGTATTTTAAAAATATTTATGTCAAAAATTAAAGCCAAATACCCAAATATTTACTATGAAGCAATTATTGTTTTTATGGGTGATGTGAATAAAACGTCAGCATATGCTTTTACTGTTGCTTTTTTGCTTTTTACATATGTTTAAAGCAAAACCTGAGTTTCGTGTGAATATATTTTAGCAAAAGGTTAGTAACTTCTCCTTTTTTTACTTAAGTAAATGCTAGCCAAATCTAGCTATTGCTAAAAAAGTATATATAAAAAGTAACTAGTTGCAGTAAAAGATTATTCACTTAAACCAAAGCAATTGCTATGTGTAAGAGCTTATACTAACTAACTATTGGTAATGCTAATATTAAATACCAGAAACAATCGCTTGGGTTTTATTCACATCACCAAATTTTCTAATCTATCTGTTCAGCAATCTGATCCAAGGGAATTGATACTTTTGCGTCAAGCTCTGTTCAAAAAATAATTCATATTTATAGGTATGATTTCTAATCGTTAGTTAAGTGTATTATTAAATGTGGACTTAGAGACAGAAACTTAGAAACCGATTAAGCAAAACTGAAGCATTTACTTGGAGTTAGGAATGATTCTATTTTCCGAACAAACACTTGTCGATCGCTCTCACAAATAAAATGAATATAATAACGGTCACAACGCATCAGAAAAATATAAATACTTTCTAATATTGCGTTCAACAGGTAAATAATTTTAATGGATTCTCTGCTTACGCACACACGCTTAACTATTTTGTTTCATTTGTTCGATATCGCTTGTGAGTAAACGCTCCTTTTAAGCGTTATTCTTATATGTCTTATAGGTATAGCGATAGGTCTTCAAAAATAATATAGAGAATATAGAGGTCACTAAACAACCGTAGATATAATTTTGTTTTTCACAGTATCTTTAAGAAATACTGTTGAAAACAAACTCATTCTTGTTGAAAATAAAATGAATATTATGTATGTGTAAATTAGTATTTTATTCTGCTATAAACCCAACAAAATACAGTGGAAAAAATTCATTGAAATTAACGGTAAACGTTCATACCGGCTATGGAGCCCCTCATTGTGCGTGATCTAACACGCCCTTGGTCGCATTTTGTGTTTTTTCTAGACTAGAGTAAATATGAATGGAAGTAATTTTAGTATGGATTTAAACAATTTACTGATTTCAAATTGTCCAATTGTTAGCAACACTTTTAGTATTTTGTTGCAACAACACAGACGCCGCCAACGCGCTCTCTCCCATTTTGCACTCATGCAGTAATCGCTCATATACAATTTACAATAAATTATAATAATTCAATAATACATGGTTTCATTTAGTAAATTTTTGTAATACTTACACTATATGGTGTTAACGCCTAACACCAATCAAAATATTTCGCATTCATCTGTATAATATAAGTAGGTCAAGTCCGACTAGGGCACGTATAAGATTCGAATTTTGTACTAATTATAACTAACCAGCACGCATTATTGCGAGGTTTAATATAGGGGTTAGCATCATATAAAATGTAACCCACGTATGCTAATAGTAAAATAACATATCCGTGAGTTCAGAGTTATATTACTATGGTAATGTAATTAACAGCTCTATAGCTATCTCTGTTAGCTTTGGTGTGGACCCACTAACAGCGAATTTTATTTCCTGATGTACATTTTTTTTTATATGTACAGTACATACATACATATATATCTTCACGATGTATCCCTGACGGCGTAGCCAGAGGGGACAAAGCGCCCAGCTTCGCGGTCCTTACATACTTCTATCGCTTCCTAAAATCTCATCATACTCTTCACACATTTTAGCCTCGTTATTTAAATAATGTAATTATTCAAAAATGCATTATTTAATTTACCTATTTTTTTTAATGAGATTCATAAAAATTTCGTTTATAACTTCGTAACTGTACTATAAATAAAAACAGTACTAATAATAAAAGCTCCACCTATGAACTAAAAATGCTTACTGCAGTGCTTGTGTAACAAAACTAAAAAGAAAAAACAAAAACAACAATAGTAGGAAAGAAGAAATGAAATAAAAATATAACAACACTAAACACTTCTTACATTGTGAAATAACTGTGCTGAAATAGTTCATTTACATTTCATTATAGATAAGCCGTGCTAAGAATGCGTTTAACCGTTGCGATGCTGGTGTAGAAGAGGTCTAATATATCGCTAGGCAATTTGTTGATTTTGTTAGATGTTCTCAGTATAAAAGTATTAGTCCTATAGTTAGTGCGAGCCGTTAGTACATACAGAATAGGGCGACTCAACATTATAACATAATATTTCGTCGAAGCGACAAAATAAATGCAAGTGTAATACAACTACGGCAGCACATTAACTGGGACAGTTCATTAGTTAAAGGTACTGTTACGGTTGGACCTTATGCTAAGGAATAAGGTCGATTTTTAATGGAACTAAAAACGTAACTTTTAGTGCTTATATCTCGAGACCTAGGCTTTGCAGAGTTATGACCTAAAAACGCATTGCTATGTTTAAGGTCTACTATCGAATGGTATAAGTCAAATTAAGAAGGAAGAACCAAGTTGCACCTCGAATATTCCCGAGCGATGACGTGTCATGTACCTATGACTCATGCAATTAGGCGGCGTCGAGAACAATGTCGAATTACTGTTAGCGAGCGTAATTAACTAGAAAGTTCCACCCTCGTTTTATCTGACTATAAATAGAGCTCCGTGTCCGCCGCCGAGTCAGTGTTTCTCAACTATCGTTTGAAAAAAATTAAGAAGCTATATGAAATAAGTTTCGCTCCTTTTTCCGCTTTAACTGAAGCCCAACGCCTATAATCGGTACAGCCCCTATCTTTCTAATCTGTAAACCTCCACATTAATTATTCCCAAGAGCAAATCTCTGGAAACGTAATTGGTTCTGTGTAGTACAGATATTTTTTCCCTTATACTATACTGATCGTATCATACAATCTAATTAAGTATCTATAATTTCTGAGATAAGCCACTTGTGACATACAATAAAGATGAGTCAAAAAAAAACGAAGAATGTTTTGGACACGCATTAATGTTGGGTTACGTGACAAAGTGGTTAATGGGAAAAGCAGCAATTTCATTTAACAAATAATGTTACCATTACAACAACTTTAGTCACATCAATAGCCATTTGTGAGAATTTTGTAACACTTCAATGACAAGAGCGGATATAAATGTATTTATATTATTTTGACTTAATTTGCCTAGGTGTTATGTTTTTATATTATATTATTTTATATAATAAATTATATTTTAATAATTTTATATTATTTCCTGTTCTGATTTTCTTTGTTGTACTTATCGCGCTATTACAGCCCGTTAATATTCCACCACTATGGGTTGACTGGAAGAAATATCTTCTAAAGATAAGTCCAATTTTATAAACATCTTTTCTTTTATAAATTTCAATTCGTAAAATTCATGTGCAATAAAGAATATATGTTAATATACGTAGACAGATTCAGTTCATGTCCACTTTTAATAGGTGTGCAAATTTTTAGGCGCGGCGCTGGTGTCCAGTGCGCTTACACTGTACCATTGGAATACGTACACAGAGTAATTGCGTTTCAGAAAGGACAACAAAACTTAACAAAAATTTATTGAGGAACGTATTAAGTTTTAAAAAAAGTCGTAGTACAAAAATTATTGGATACCATGACAGGAATTATGGATTAAGAGGTTATTAGTATTTTTCAATTAACTCTGTATATAAGATTGCTTCATAGATACCAGCAGTAAAAGATGAAAAGAGATGGAGAGGACTACCTCGTCAGAGTGGGGCCTCCAGTTCAAATACTGCTCCATGTTGCCAATGTACTATTGAGGCTGTATGAGAGAGTCTGACTTTAGTCCTTCTGAAATAGTTGTTAAATAAGTACAGTGTAGTTAAATGATGGTGGTCAGAGACAGTTTAATTCTAACCGTTCGCTTACGATGTCTCATAGAAGTAGTATAATTTTCGTAATTAGTATTCCACAGCTGCTATCAGTCGTAAAACAAAGTTAGTCGTAGAACTATCTTCTTATTATGAATTAAAATGTATCTGACATAATAGAATTCTGGCAATTTTTTGTCAATGGCTCGGCTCATAAGTATTTGCTAGTGATAAAAAGATTATTACTTAGCGATAACGATTAAGACTATGATTATTGCGTTTAATGATGGACGATTACGATTATTATTACTGTTTTTTTAATAAAAAGCTGTTATTATTATCGATAAAGGAGCATAATGCTAATTACCATATACTAATTCAAATAATGTTTGCCGAGAAATGAATAATAAAATTAAAGAATTTTAAATTTCTATTTAAAAAAAACATTTCTAGCTTGCTTATTTCTAGCTTCTAGCTAACTTAATCGCTATATAATCGACAACTACGATTAATCGTAAAATATCGATAATAATCATCAATTACGATTAATCGTAATCGTTTCGTCGCTGGTATTTTTCTTAGTGTTGGGGTTAGTTATCCTCATTAGGCAGGAAAGAGACGGTTTGGAGGTTGTTTACAAACTGCTAGGTTGCTCGGCAGCCTGATACATGTCTCGTACCTTCACGTACTTGAAGAGATAAAATATTTGCAGTATTCTAGCAACTTTAAATACATTTGTGTTCACGAGAAATATATGCGGTGTCGTCACCCTTGCGGACAAAATAAGCAATGAAGAGATACGCAGTATGACAGGGTTGCACGACAGTGTTATTGTAAAAATGAAGAAAGGGATGCTACGATGAGTAGTGACTGACGAAGAAAATCTATAGAGCAAAAGTAAGTGGTAAAAGAAGCCAAGGAAGACCAAGGCTGACTTATGAAGATCAAATAGCTGGAGTGTTAGCTAACAGAAATGTCAGAAGTACTCGCATACCTGGGCGAAAATGTGTGAGGAGAATGATCAGATTTGAAGAAGCGAAAGAAGTATGTAAGGACCGCGACGCTTGGCGCTCCGTCCTCTCGGACTACCCCGTTACGGATACGGCGTGAAGACATGTATGTATGTATGTATGCGCGACGACCCGTTTTTTTATAAAAACTACAAAATTCTTATTTTTTTGCATTCGATGTAATAGTTTCTGTGGCACGAAAAACTAACGCCCCCTAGTGTTTGTACTCTAAGAGTATAGATATATGAACAAGAGAAATGTTGAAAGAAAAAATAATTCTTTCTTCACTTCCCCTCCTTTTCTTCCCCTCCTTCACCTCCACTCCTTCAACAGGCAATTTGTATCGAAAATACTCGGCCTTATGGATTTCTAGAAATGAACTTGACTACCATTTAATAAATTTAATATAGTACAAAATCTTCTGTACGAGAAATTATCGCAATTGACGTTCATACAAAATACAATAATTCCATATTGACGATTAAGACAAGTATTTCAATCAATTGTAGTAGATAACGTAGTAATTACATTCTTAATATACTAGTAATTATCACAGTAATATGTCCTCTTACTACTATGAGCTTCTTGGAAATGGTTTGGATGAATTTATGGCTGACTTCTCCTTTTTTGAAGTCGATTAAAAACAATGAAGGCTCAATGTGTGGTTACAACTGAATAATTAGGTTTATTGCAGAATATAATATAAGAATTATCGAAAACGGAAAATTTATCGCGATTACCTTTTATTTTAGCTTGCATTTCGACCGAGTTGCATCGGCACTGGTCTCAAGCAAACTCAAACAAACAATAAAAGCGTTTGCTTGAGACCACGGCCGATGCAACTCGGTCGAAACATCTAACCGAAATAAAAGGAAGTCGAGTTAAATTTCTCGTTTTCGATATTTTATAATGCAACGCGAAAGTTTAAAAGTTTGTAGAATATAAGAATTATTGCCTTTTAAACGAAGGAACTAGAGCACTGGTTCCCAAACTTATTTTGTCTACTGAGTCGAGAGCTCATGCAGTCGTTGTCTAAGATGCCTCCTAGCTAAATGAAATTACAAATCACCCCCCAGGCCTCTACACAACGCCCCCATTTTTTTTCTGGGTCTCTTACCGCCCCCCTTTAGGCCTGCAGCGCCCACAAGGGGGCGTTATCGCCCACTTTGGGAATGGCTGAACTAGAGTAAGGTGACGCTAGCGCTATGAGCGAAGTGAGACAGCTTATCCTACATGAGTCAATACCTTCTGTTATATTATTCAATAAAATTCATATATTTTCCATTTTTCAACAATCGATGACTTCGATGGCGCAGTGGTTTAGATGTTGCATCAGTGTAAAAGGTTCCGGGTTCAATTTCCGGTCGGGACAATTCAGAAAGTGAACTTTTCTAGATTGTCGTCGTCTGGTTCTCAAACCACAGGAAATGCCCTAGTTCGAAACCAGATGATTGGTGTGTATTGTCTGGCGCATTTATTCTTATTAGTTCGGTTTATGATTAATAACAAGGAAGACTTAGGCTGACTTATGAAGATCAAATAGCCAGAGTGTTAGCGGATGAAAATGTCAAAAGCTCTCGCGTACCTAGGCGAAAATGTGTGAGGAGAATGATGAGATTTGAGGAAGCGAAAGAAGTATGTAAGAACCGTGACGCTTGGCGCTCCGTCCTCTCTGGGATACAGCGTGAGGATATGTATGTATGTACATGAGTATATATGTATGATTATACATAACCTTGTAATATATTTATGTGGGATTTGAAAGCGAAACTCGTTTATTTCCTTTACTTCTATTTATTTTAAAATGAAAAAATGCACAAGCCGCCGTCTTAACTAAAATCACGTCCTACTTGCTTTTCTTTTTACACTCGCTGTTATTCTGTTCCCCTTACCATAAACTATCCCTATCCTATCTTTTTTTTTTACATTTTTCTATAGACATTAGTTATGTTTTTTTAATTATATTTTATTAAATACCACATTTATGTATAACTAGCGACTCGCCCCGGCTTCGCGCGGGTAGAATTTTTTTTGAGAGTAAAATACCGCCCATGTTACTCGTTGATAATGTAGCTTTCTATAGGTGGAAAAATTTGAGTACTTTTTGAGTTTATCCATTACATACAAACAAATAAAGTTTACCTCTTCATAATTATAGTATAGATATAGATCAAAGAGGCTGTTGCCTACACGAAATGCATACTACTCACGCTAGTATTCTATAAAATCGTCTGGAATTGTATTCCCGTAACATGAACGGTGAGAATTCCATACAGTACAAAAATGTCAGAACAATGGACATATTATATTATGATGTATATTATGATGTGGGTACATCATAATATACACAGTTGTGTCAGCAGCATTCTGAGCGCTCTGTCTTTGTCAACTTCGTTATGGATATCTTTGCTTAGGTTAAATTAGATACGAACTCTATGACGCGGCGGCTTAAAAGATTTATATATTTATAAAACAGGTCTCAGTTTTGATTTTCCGTTGGGTGCCATGATGAAAATACACAATTTTTTTGTTTACGGACTTAAAAGATGGTTTGCATAGTTTTCAAACGCTGTAATACAAAAACTAAAAAAAATATAATATCGACTTAAAAAAAGCACTGACAAGTACAAGCTTTAGTAATCATAACTCAAGTACAAAAATAACTTTATAAATACGACACAAATTCTTACACATGTGACAGTTACTAAAGTCGGTGCCAAACCTATCAAACTAGTAGACTTTAATTTGTTGCATATTGATTTGGTAGTTGAAATTATCGGTGAACAAAAAAAAACGTGTGCGGTCGGGGGACCTCCGTCAGAAACAAAGTACCTTAGCTGCAGTTTCCATTTCTCAAAACCTAATTGCAATAAAGAGATAATAAAACTCACGTACGATTTAAAACAAAAACAAAAACCTAGCGCCGCGCGACGCTTTTTGCTTACGTGACGATTTCTACCAAGTCAAACCTCCCGCAAACCGCGTTAAAGAACTTCTTTACTATAAATACAGACGAACATCCTCCTTCCCCCTTTTTTGAAGTCTTTTTAATAAGTTTTAATAACAGATATTATTAAAATTCTCGTCTGTTTCACAATTACCTAAAACCAAGGAATGGATTTGGTTATCCATCGATGTTATTCATGAGATTGTACTTCGTTTTCTGATCTTTATGTACTGTGGTATATCTCGTTATGCTATGTTTAAGACAATGACCATTTTTTTTAATACATAAGGGGCATTGAATTATAAGTAGAATAATCGTCAATAAAAAGAATAATCGTGGCGCTACGCGCTTGCAGAGCGGAACGCAGGAACTGCCACTTCGCCGTAAGTAAAAGCGAGATAGTATTATTGTAACGTCGCTCCGAATGGGCAAGATCTGTTCACGACGTTTTATTTTACGTATAATAAAATTTAAGTATCTATACATTTTGTCAACTAATATTAAACTGAGTTAATTTTTTTTACATATTGCAAAAATATTACAGAAGTACTTTAAATATAAATAAAAGTAAAATGCGCTACGTTATTCACTCCACAAGCGTCGAATTGAAAGTAAGCTAGGTGTGGTCCCCGAGCCTCAGTTCAGTGGAACACAGCGTTTATTTAGAACACTCAATCTAGTACTGCATAAACATCGTTGACAAAGCCAATCTTTCTTTTGGATGTGTTTAAGGTTCCGTATATAGCAAGGAAAAGCAGAATCCTTATTTGAATTGTGCGTGATTAATATCAACTTATTGCCATATAAATAAAACCGTGCATTATCAATGTGTTTTTTATTCCATTTCCGTTTCATGACATCATGGTAAAAAAAATATAATAATAAACTGACATTAAAATTTATGTAAATAAAAAAAGGTTCATAATTTTATCAACGTGTATCGGATCACTTTATTGACCGTCTGTTCGTCTGTCCGTCTGTGAAGACCCTTTTCTTTAGGAGCAGATAGAGGTATAAACTTGAAATTAATATCAAATACAAAGGTTTACGGCCCCCTGAAGGTGTAAAAAAAATCAAGCTTCTAACTCATCACAGTCACAATGTACAGCCATTTATATATTCAAAAACCTATAGGGTACTTCCCTTTGACATAGAATAATGAAATTTGGTACGAAGCAGGGAAAAATCACAATGAAAAGTTGAAAAAATTGCGAATTTGTACATTTGCAGTTGGAGAGTTTTGGAGTAGTACTAGTCGTTTAACTGCAAATTTAAATTTGTTTTTGAATCGAAGTTATATTATTTTGATATATACATATTACTAATAACAATTGGTACCCAATACCCATATTGTAATACTTTGCCCCCTCCACTTTATTTTTTAAAATTTTATACCTTATGATAGTTATTTTAAGTTACATGCTACAGAGCGCGCCAACTACTCACATAACTACTCACATCCATAAACATAATCCCCCTTCGCGTCGGGTAAAAGTAACATAACTGTGTCTCTACATTATGGTTTCGAAATAAGCGATGTGACACTGGTTTTAGATTTTTCTAAATCCAAAAATAACAATTTTAGATTTTTTTTTGTTTCTGCTGCTCTGAAAAAAATACATACTTAACGGATTTCTATATTTTTTATACTGTTTCAAAATGTATATGAGGAAAAATATAGATCTGTTTAAAAAGAAAGGTGATATTAATGGTATGGAAACCCGAGGTCGTGATAAAATGGTTGTTCCAATATTTAAATTACATAGTTTTTATAACAAAGTTCCTCGGGAAGTTACTCAATTAACAGAGAATAAATTTAGATTGGTTATAAAACGTGCTATCGCGGAAATTGAATATTTTGCAGTTTAAAAAACCTTTGAATTTACCATGTTATAGACTGTTTTATCGACTCGACAAGGTCAGCAAATTGAAGTTTCTATTGGTGTCTCTGTCATTTCTAAATTCAAAATTGAAAGATAAACGTACGGGATACCAATCGATAATCTTCGTATTCCGAACAAACACGAATGACGAGAATCGAAGAGCGACACGTGCCAAAGAATAGTAAATGAAAATTAACTGCAATTTATGGATGCGTAGTCAAACATGGGACCTTTATGACTTGGTCGTAGGTCACGAATAAAAATTTTTAAGGCACTTAACACTAATTTGTGTAAATTGCTTTAAGTTAATTGGATGGAATAGACAAATACTAAGAAAAATTTACTAGATGTTCGGAATATCGATAGCCAACTAAGATATCCTAAACAAACGACGAGAAATTGAGTTGTTAGCGAGTGCGATTATTTTATGACGGATTATGTCATTTAGAATCGATTTATGATTCGATAATAAATAAAACGAATACAGCGTCACAATAAACTGATGGTAGCATTGTTAAACTGAGTGTATCCTACTATTCTTACAATGGGAAGAAAGAAGTCCAATCCGGTTGGGATTTATAGTTGCAATGACTCACGTAAGCAGCGAGGAGTCATTGTTTAACTACTTAAAAAAATCAGAGAATATTTTGACATAGTCATTTTGAATTATTATTTTTCACAAATTAGATCTAAACTAATTCTAACTTTATATTATAAATTCGAACGTTTGTTTGTCCTTCTTTCACATTCTTTCTGTTAGAAATAAAACGTATTATTACGAATTATTGTTCATGTTGTCTCACGACGCCGGAAGATGGCGCTGGTTGTCGCATTCAGTTAGGTAGGTTTAGTCTATGTTTTTTTTTCATGTGGTAATTTAGTCTATGAATTGATTTGTTGTAATGAAGAAGTTTAAAATTGACATCGGCCGCTTTTGACAAAAAAGGAAGAAAAGTTTTTGAAAATTGATTGTAAATTCCTGTAAATTGATTTATAGCAAAAAGAAGTTCTGTCATGTTATTGTGTGTTCGCCGACTGAAATTAGCAGTTGATTGTATTGTATTGTAGTGTTTCTTTATAATTCAGAAGTGAGAGACCAAAGGGTTAGGTAGGTATGAAGTGAGAGACCAAAAAGTTAGGTAGGTGAGAAGTGAGTATATCTTCCGTTTTGTGACTTTACGGCGCCGGAAGCCACCTCCGACTTCCACCATCTTGAAGGCTAACGGACATTAAAGGTATTTGGCCTATCCTATTTGTATAATATTGTTGATCAGCGCCGCGTATACCGGTCGATGTTGGCGCAGTTCCCGGCACGTTTTTTACTCTGCCGAAATTTATAAAGGGCCCAGCACGCGCAGTGGTCGTATCTGGAACTGTACCGCACACTTTCACCGTGAGAAAGTAAGTGATTCCCACGGGAAACTCTAGTTCATGTGGACGAAGTCGCGGGCGATCGCTACTTAATAATAAACTGAAATTAAAAATAAGTTATTGAAAGTTTTTTACTCAAAAATACTGAAAATCCCAATACACGGATTACACTTATAAATCTTTTGCACCGACCTACCGACACACATTCGACTTTTACTCATCAAGGGCTTAGAATTCAATATTAAACTTGGAAAGTTTTAATTGCAAATTTTGAAATTAAATAGGTAGAGGTAAAGGAACCATGGAAACCGCCTTCGCGTATTATATTCTAATTAACGCAAAAAATACGACATGTCTTTGTAAAAATTTAAGTAAAAACTATTCAATTTATTTATTTCATTTGGAAAGTGCCTCCTGCAATTTCTACTGAGGGCCGTTACAGAATGATTACTCTGTACCAACAAGGGCGAAGTGTTAGTGCCTTATTGAGACAATTATTCATATCGGTAGGGTCGTAATAATGTCACTGATCTATCAACGCATTGTTCAGCTTCATATTTTTTTCAAAACTATTTATTTTATTTTTTTAGTGAAATACAGTAAGCTTATGGGTCAGAAGGTATGAGGAAGAAGGCGACGTGCTGGACCATGGTCAAGAAAATCGTGGCATTGCAGGGTTATCAAATGAACAACGCTCGGAAATGTTACGAGCTTACGAAATAGATGGGTCTATACCAAGTAGACATTTTGCGAAGCATTTCGATGTGTATACTAAGACTATAAGGTATCATTTACATTCAATAAATTTACAAATATCCGGTTTACAAAGTAGATCTAACCGAAGCTTATAAAATTGGACTTGTTAATTTTGGACGCCAATATTTGAACTTTGATTGGTCGTCTACAAATTTTTCGGATGAGAAAACGTTCAAAACAAGTGATCACGGTCGACTGAATCTATGGCGGTATAACCATACACGCTGCCAAGAAAAAAATGTTATACGTGATATACAGTCGGGCCGCATCTCGTGTAACTTGTGGGGCTGGATGACTTTTGATGGAGTGGGAGAACTCGTTGAGCTACCTCCTAGAGCAAATGCTATCAATGTTGTCAACATGTTGGAGGAGAGTATGCTGCCCACTTTGCGAGTTGTGTATCCACAGAAAAAAATGCCCAGGATATTCTACGTGCACGACTACAGTAGAACACACACTGCAAGGATAACCAATGCCTGGTACCTCCAACACCTTGACATTACGGTGATTCCATGGACAGATAAATCGCCTGATCTTAACCCTATAGAAAATTTATGGAGTTTTTTTTTATTTTTTTTACTTCAGAAGATTATAAATAGACACAGTTTTAGCATATTCTGATATAACATTTACAGTTGTGAACAAAGTTCCCTGTCTTATTGGGAGTTACCAAGACCTCCCACACTAGGCACAGCCAATGGTTTAATGGTGCAGAGATCTCGTGCAACATTGTAGAGACATACAGGAAAATTTGCAAAGGACCAACATTTGTACTCGCTTAGGTGAGTCTATGTGTTAGATTTGACGTTCAAAAGTGCCTTGTAATTGGCTTTACTTGAATAAATTGATTTGACTTTGACTGACTTTGGAGTCCTTAAAGTATGTAAATTGAATCTTTACGACTATTATACGTTATTTTATATGATCAACTGTTACTGATTTATATATGTATGAGGCTGAATTTAACAATTTACTTTATAATTCAATTGGACGTAGTCACTAGTAGAGGTAGGTATTATTTAAAATTTTGAATTAAGGCCTTTTCATTTTTTACAATATTTTTTTCAATTATCGACCTGGACTTTTAGGCTAAGAGTTTTACAAGAGTACCATTTTCTAAATTGTCTCGGGTATAAATAGTTCATAAATGATTGAAATTCGAGTTTTTTCGCGTGAATTATTTCAAATTTTAATGAAATTTATACGATTTCAGTTGTAAATAAATTGTTTATTCAATTGTAAATAATTAATCATAGTTACGAAAGTCTTTAAAATTAAACCCTTGTTCATGAAATATAACAAAATGTATTTTAAGCTAAAATACTCTTCATTTTCATATTGATTACTACTTTGAAATAAAGGAGGCAAAACATATTTTAGTTAGTATAAGTTTATTAATTGGTTATGAATTAATTAATGCGTTCGTTTTTACGGTCTAATGATTCAGACAACCTTGTAAACGATAGACACTTACGCAAACACACGGACAGCCTAAATGTATATTATTATACCACCAAGAGTCGCTAAAATGAAAGATTGGTAGTGAACGTTGGAGTTGCATACAAACTAAACATAATATCTGGTAATCTAAAAATCCTAAAACTCCCGGTGTTTTTTAACCACCGACGCAAGAGGAGTCTTATAAGTTTAACCTGTGTCAAGATCATCAGCTATTTTCTAGTTGTAGCAGGGATGTGAGCAAGTTCTACTGGTCTGATCTATTCTAATTTAGTATGCTGTGATACAATGACATTTCAATAACTCGGTAACCTTGAATGGATGCTGCAACATTATCTTCATCTCAAAACGGCTAAATGGCTTTTCTTGAATCAAAGCTAAGGACATTCTCGATCAAGTCACCTTTCAAAGAACAAATACTAAATCAAAATTGGTTCATCCGTTTAGAAACTACGATGCCATAGACACACAGTTACATAGATATACACGTTAAACTTCTTTTTTGCGTCGGGGATTCATATAAGTAAAACGACACCAAACTTTACGGTTGGCGGTTGGTAACGGCTTAAATTCCCGAACTAATTGCGCCGGAACAACTCCCGCTTGTCTGGTTTATATATTAAACGCGATGGATTGTTTAATAGGGGCAGATTTAATGACAATTATATCACTATCAACACTCACGAAGCAATTTGTATTTACGTTAACGGTGTTTGTGATAGAAACAAAAGATTGCCACGGAGGGTCGCACGTGGGGACGTGAATGCAACCCTCCCAACGCCTAGTAGAGTCCACGAATTAATTCGCGTTGCCCAATATATTACCAAATCATATTATTCTCTTAAATGGATTCGTGTAATGTTTAAATAGCTTCCGCCCAAAGTATCTTTGTTGATCGACACGCGTTTCGCTTCTGAACGATACACCCTCAGGAAATTTGAGAGATCAGGTTCGGTCAGCTAGCTAGCACTGAGTCGGTCAGCAAATTTAGCACACAATCGGTGCTGATCCGTTTCTGTCACATATTTGTGTGATAGAACTACAAATTAAAAAAAATTGTTATTCAATATCAATCGGAAGTACCCTGCAGGTTTTGAGTTTATTTATTTTACTTCCATTTACATTTAGTTTACCCCTATACAGTGATAGTTTACTCTAATACAGCAATGTCGGCAACCCGTTTACATTTTTACGCTATAATTTATACGAGGGCTGCTATTTATGTATCCGGAACTGGCCAGTTACAGAACAATATTAAAAAACTAATTATAACATTTAAAAATGGAACTCTTTGGCTGAAGAATACAATTTGTTTCATGTAGCTGTCATTTGTTTATCCTTTGTGGCGTCATTTTGAAAATTGCGAGTCTTTATCACCATGGATTTAAGTCGTGAAAATTTTCGTGCTATGATTTATTGCGATTTTCGGCGAGGGCTAACTCAAAAACAGTGCATCGATCAACTCGCTTCGGCTTTTGGCGACGAAGCACCATCGAAAACTACTGTGTATCACTGGTTTAGTGAGTTTAATCGTGGGCCGTCTGTGCTCACGGACGAAGTTAAAGAAGGTCGCCCTAAATCGGTTGTTGTACCTCAAAATATTGATGCTGTGCGGGAACTAATAATGCAAGATCGTCATGTTACATATCGCGAGATAGAGGCGTCTCTGGGCATAAGTATGACGAGTATATATAAAATATTACACGAACATTTAGCTGTAAAAAAAATTTGTTCACATTGGATTCCGCACAACTTGAGAATTGACCAAAAACGGGCTCGCGTCGATTGGTGTGAAAAAATGTTACAAAAGTACAATCAGGGTGCGCCAAAAGCTGTCCATAATATCTACACAGGTGATGAATCTTGGATATATGCATATGATCCTGAAACTAAACAACAATCAACGGTTTGGGTGTTCCAAGATGAGCCGAACCCAACAAAAGTCATTCGTTCAAAAAGCACTTTGAAGCAAATGGTCGCTTGTTTTTTTGGTATAAATGGACATGTAGCTACAGTGCCACTAGAGGATCGTAAAACGGTTAATTCTGAATGGTACACGACCATTTGTTTGCCAGAAGTTTTTGAAGAAATAAGAAAGAACAACCGACAACGCAGAATCCTTCTTCATCATGACAATGCTAGCTACCACACATCGACTGAAACAACTCGGTATTTGGAAGATCAAAAGATCGAATTAACGGCTCATCCGCCGTAAAGCCCCGACTTGGCCCCCAACGACTTCTATTTATTCTCAACCGTGATGAATAAATTACGTGGTCAACGTTTTTCGAGCCGTGAAGAGGCTGTTGATGCGTTCAAAATGCACGTTTTGGAGATACCTCAATCCGAATGGAAAATGTGCTACGAAAATTGGTTCCAACTCATGCAAAAGTGCATCAATCATCATGGTAAATATTTTGAAAAGCAATAAAACTATAATAAATGCTATATGTTTGTTTCACTTTGTTATTCCGGATACATAAATAGCAGCCCTCGTGACATATGAGCATTAGAGGAGTCCTTGTGAATTTGCTTAGTGTGAATATAAAGGCCTACCCTTTATAATGTAAGGCCTTAGTGTGAATATAACCTACAAAAGTCATAAGTAAAATATAAAAAAAAATTCACTCAATGTACATTAAGATACATTGATCTCAATAATGTTAAGAGTGTGACAGGCGCGCGTTAGAGGCGCCTTTCTTAGTAAAATAGTATGTGCACGGGGCATTCCACCAGTTACGGCTGCCGCCGCACCAATTTCGAGCTACGTTTTAACTTTTTCTCTTGTCCAAACTTTTGACATTTCAATTTAAAGTGCATAACAGTTAAAAAAAATTAAATTGTTCTTGTAACTAGATGTATTTGCAGCATATTAAAACAGTTATCTCAACTTCAGTAAGCTTCGGTGACAAGTAAAACCCTTGTCGAAATTACGCACTACGCAAAATTCACGCAAGTCCAAATAAATCCGTGCCAAATTGGTTTTCATACGAAGCCAATCATAATCTGAAAAAATCTTAGCGTATCCCTAGTATCCCTTTGTGATGTTATATAATACGTTACTGTAAGTTTATAAAAATGTCGAAGTTACACGTATTAAATCGCCCTTATTCTTAATTTCGATGAGACGATGATGCCTACGATGTTTCGATGAGAACTGTTTGAAACAGAATTCTGTCAAATGACATCAGCATCACATTACTTTAGTTATTCACTATCGAAGGCCACATAGACGATTCAGTTATTCACGTGATCGTGAACTTGTAATATTATTGTGTACATATGGACGTATACATACAAACGTAAAACACAAGTAAGTAGTCCAGTCAAATAATGTGCCTGAATTATGTAACTTGTGCGACCTGTGTCCGACCTGTGAAAGAACGTGTCGACCGGGGGGATAATGAAAAGTTCGAACCGATAAAAAAACCCTCATCTCACTCTTTCACCCCACGGGCTGTCGCAGGAAACTGGACGCGTTGGTGGGGAGAGAACAAAGGGAGGTCGATAAAGTCAGAAGATCGCACGATCGCACGCTTTTTGTTAGAGCAGCTCACGTGGCTCAGGTCTGTAAACGTGTGAGTATGAGTTTTAACGTTTAGTTGACTTTTCTTAAAGGTATCATTTCCTTCATGCAGAAACCGGTGAGAACGTCGATATTGACATCAAATCAGTAATGTTAAAGTATATGTAATAAACAAATTGGAATGATAAATCACGTTATAAATTATCAACAGTGAATGTCAAATTGGTTCTTGTACTATTTTTGGAACAAAGTTTTTGGAAAAAAGATTTGAGTTAGTAGAAATCGTCATGTAAGCAAAAAGCGTTACGCCGGGCGGGACCCTAGAGTCGCGCGGCGTTAGGTTTTTGTTTTAAATTATACTTGAGTTTTATTGTCTCATTATTGCAATTAAGTTTTGAGATATTGAAACTGACAGAAGCGATGGTTGATAGTGATAGTATGGAAGAAAAATAAAAATGTAGAATGTACTAGTTACTCATTTTCACGCGCAAATTCGCTAGGGATAAGTTAGCAACCTGTTACAATCTGCTTCCGTTTTGCTGCAAGTCCAAACATTTACAGCTACAATACCATAAATATGTAACTCTGCTGCTATGATGCTCTCATTAGAGCACATCATTAGAGACCCATTTTGATGGCATTTGATTTTATTAACAGAGCTCTGTCTATCCCGAATGGAAAATGGCGTGACGTCTGTGTGTATATGTATGTATCTGAATATATATGCGCATACACGTAAAAGTTCTTATAAATATTGAAAAGTTTTTTAGCGCTGCGATGTGATGGACGTTTACAATACGTTGGCCTCTAAATTAAACACACGAGAAGCGTTGTACATCAAATTAAAAAAGTTTTTCTGTGTATACAAATTCTTCTGTGTATACATTGACGTATACGTAAGTATCATGCTTCTAAAGGATTCCGATATAGCTCACTTCATACTACATGCACTTTTGATACAAACATTAATAGACACACAGTATAAATATGGATAACATAAGCACTTATAGCACATAACCTCATAATATGAGCACACGCATTACAAGCACTTGTGAACAAATACTCGCAGTACAAGGACGTACAGTACAAGCACTCACAATACAGGAAAGTATAGTGTAGGCATTCGTATCATAACCACTCGCAGTGAAGGCTCTCGCTGTACAAGCACATAGCACTAGCACATGTAGTACAAATAGTATAAGCATTCATGCATAGGATAAATACTCATAGGACAAGCACTTAAAGGAGAAGCACGCATAGCATAAGTTCTATTGCTTAATTAGGGGCTCTGCAATTTGTGTGACTGTTTATTTCCGATTTCCGAACCGATATGTGGTTGTTTAACCGCAGTGGGTTCTTCAGATGAAATTTGAATAACGTTTAATTGATTTGAACGTAAAAACACTTATACCCGGAAACGTGAATATGTCAGTATAACAATGAGGTTTAAGGAAGGAATCGAAATACGTATAAAAAGACCTTAATACTTCAAAGCTTTATGTTGCGTTTTTTTTGTTAAAACAAGACAGGTATTGAAATCACAATATTCTCCACACAAATCAATCTCTAAATTTTACTGTAGCCAACTTATTTACAGTGTTTTTAGTATAGGGTTACCAACCGTCCTTGTATTTAAGGCGTTCGAGATATTCTAAGACGTACATACATACATATCTTTACGCCATATCCCTAACGGGGTACTCAGAGAGGATGGAGCGCCAACCGTCGCGGTCCTACGTAGTTCTTTTGCTTATCTCATCATTCTCCTCACACATTTTTGCCTAGGTATGCGAGCGTTTTTGACATTTCCGTTTGCTAACACTCTAGTTATTTGATCTTCATAAGTCAGCCTTGGTCTTCTTTAACTTTTTTTACCACTCACTTTCGCTCTATAGATTTTCTTCGTCAGTCTTTCATCACTCATTCTTTCCATGTGTCCGAACCAACTTAGCATTCCTTTCTTCATTTTTACAATAACACTGTCGTGCAACCCTGTCATACTGTCTTCTAAGATGTTCCTTTTAAAAAGCATTCTGAGTTTTTAACTCGTCCTAGGAACGTCCTGCACTATGTACTACTATTACTATATACTAAAATTATGTACATATATGCCCCATGTTTTGAGATGCGCAAGATTGTAAAGAATGCTAAAATGGTTCGGCCACAAAGAAAGAATGAGTGATGGAAGACTGACGAAGAAAATCTACAGAGCGAAAGCGAATGGTAGCAGAAGTCAAGGAAGACCAAGGTTTTTCTTTTTTTTCCTCGACCCCTGGCGTGATTAAGTCAGAGATATTTATTTTTCTGTTATTTTTTCTATTTGTCTTTTTTCCTTCTCTAGGTAGGATGCTTTCTTATCCTACTTTTATTAATTTTGCTTTTATTCTTGCTTCTTCCATTCTGTTCATCATACATATTCCCTTGGTACGTTCTCTCTTTCTTACGTTCTTACATTTTTTGCAAATATGTTCCCTATCTTTTTTTGTATTATTTCCCTTATATTTTGTATTACATTTTTATATTTATCTTATTTTGTATATTTGTATTATAAGGGAATTCCCTTATCTTTATTTGCTAATTTATAATTTTCTTATACTATGCTTACATTGTTTCCTTATTCTAGTTATTACATTTTATCTTAGCTACATTTTACATTTTGATTTGACATTTGACCTTATCCTATTCTCTTACATAATTTTATTATTACCCTCTGGAAGACAAAGGTTGATTTACGGAGATTAAATAGCCAGAGTGTTAGCTGATGGAAATGTCAAAAGCACTCGCATACCTAGGCGAAAATGCGTGAGGAGAATGATGAGATTCGAAGAAGCGCAGGAAGTTTGTAAGGACCGCGAATCTTGGCGCTCCGTCCTTCCTGACTACCCCGTTAGGGATATAGCGTGAAGATAGTATGTGTGTATGTGTGTATGTGTGTGTATGTGTGTGTATGTGCATCCATGCGTTCGTGCGTGCGTGTGTGTATGTACATATATATGCACGTAACCATATCTATTTATTTTAGGCGTAAGCTTACCCCTTTGACAACAGTTTTTCGAAACCATCCCGAAAAGAGAAACTACACTAACGAAGGCTTCAAATCTTTATTATTATTCTTCGATTTAAGATTTAAATTAAACAATAATTGCGATTATTATGGAGATCGTGTTATGAATTATTTTATTTAGTCAATAAAAACGCAAAGTCGCGGGAAACAGCGTTTTAATTATAAAAACAAATTTTAGATCCATCAACTTATTTGCTATCCTTACACTATGACGTCACGCTGCCGGTGTCTCAGTTTATTCCGGTTGAATATTTCAGGGCGTAATTACAGCCTCTTTTCAGGCATTCAGCGACTCGGCTGGCCTTAATTAGAGACTTGCGGAGGCATAGAATGCATACAATGCCTCACTGTGACCGTTCATGCCCTATGACCTTGTATGTAGTTGATATATACACAAATTCATCCCGCAATCTCTAATGAGGTAGACAGAGAGGATGGAACGTCAAACATTGCGGTCCTTACATACTTCTTTCGCCTCTTCAAATCTCAGCATTCTTCTCACATATTTTCGGCTAGGTATGCGAGTGCGTTTGACAAATTCATCTGCTAACGCTCTGGCTATTTGATCTTCATAAGTCAGCCTAGGTCTTCCTTGACCTCCTCTGCTGCCACTCTCTTTTGCCTTGTAGATTTTCTAGAGTTGATATTAATAGCTATTTTCTCATGACCGCAGATATGAGAAGCGCGGAAAGAGATGTATGGAATGTTGGGATACTTTGATCGGCATATATTATGAAGTGACTTACGATAAGACTTGAAGATTCCACAAATATTATTTGTCGTTTTAGGCGAAAGGTCATCATTCTTCATTTACGTTCCCATGGGTGTTATTATCTATATATAAATAGGTAAAGACAGAACAGTTCAGTACCTTTTTGTCCTCCGTTTGCGAACGTATTTTCTTTTTTTGTTTAGTAGCTATTAACGAGCTTTAAGTGTTAACAATAAAATATTATCGAAACAGCAATATATTCCCATCAAAAACAAAAAATGTAAAAAAATGCCAAGTCCCGCAACGCAGTTCTTCCACTACAAAAAGTTGTGGGATCTCATGTAAAACCAAGTGAGTTATTTTAGTTAGTGTCTATGGAAGCACCTTTTCAACAACTGTGTTATAAATTGTTATCTAATTAATTACTTATCAACATTTATAGTGACGGTATCCATATTAGACATTTTTATTTCTATAATATTTCTGTAATATTTCTATAATATAATATAATAAATACAATGACTTGGCAATCGCACGGCAATATAATAATATAGGAATAATCTACTATTTAACTACTCCTAATCGAACATAGTGCTAGCAGGCCCAATTTATGCAATATGTAGACAAGCACAAAGCGCTCAAATTTCATATCTAATATTAGGTAGATGTTATTGTATCGCCGTGCGATCACTCTCTCCCAATAGTGAATTCGGGATTTTTCATTTTTTCCTTCCTTTGTAGGCTGTAACTACGCTAACTAAAATTCAAAATTTGAAGTTTGCGAGAATGCTAGAAGTACCTTAGAATTTTGATGATCGGTGAGTGTGTCAGTGAAATTTTTAATTTGATTAAATCATTATTTTTCACTTAATGAATAATGAAATTTCGAGATTTTTCATGTTTTTCTTCCTTTATAGGCTACACGCTAACTATAATTCAAAATTTGAAGTTTGTGACACTGCTAGAAGTACCTTAGAATTTTGATGATCGTTGAGTGTGTCATTGACAAAATTAAGGAAATTTGAAAAATTTTAAGATTTTTCATTTTTTCCTTCTTTTATAGGCTAAACGCTAACTAAGATTCAAAATTTGAAGTTTGTGAGCCTACTAGAAGTACCTTAGAATTTGAATGATCGGTGAGTATGTCAGTGACAAAATTAAGGAAATTTGACTTGCAATGATTTTTAAACTACAGGTTCAAATTGAATACTGCGGATATGTGGTGGATGATATATTGGTACTGCGCGGTGAGTTAACGCCATAGAGCTGTCGTTTACATCTCATGTCTTATACTAATTCTTACAGCTATTTATATCGGAGATGTACGTGACAAGTTCCCTTGCAGCGATGCGAATATTCAATTTGTAGATCGCGCACAAGGTCGTGATTTGCTGAAGCAGAGTAATATCTGGCGCAAATGTAATTTGGAAATATATTTAGATGTATTAATATGACCTCTTAGTTACTGACAATTCAAACTTCTAGCGTTATCCGTAACCAAGTTACAGGGGGTCAAAAGTGCCGTGAGTCGCTTCGAGAACAGAATGGTACATGGTCAAATTGGCGGGCGCACAGCCGTGCCCCCAGATACATGTAGCGAAAACATCGTATCTCTTGTTAAGAATATTATGCGCACAGAGGAGGAGCGAGATTTTAGATCTTGGACCAAGGATTAATGGACGGTGCATTTGCTCTAAAAGCCTTTCCTTAAATTGTCCTTTTTTGTTGACTGACTTTCTAGATTTTTACAAATGCGCGTGATTAGAGAATGTCACAGTACAACGATACGCAGTTGAACATGACATATTTTTATTTTAGTGAATACTAGTAGCTAAAACACTTAAGATTTCGAAGTATTTTGCAAATAGTTATTTTATGACCGACTCATAAGCTGACACGAAATACACTGACAGTGCTAGGTTGCCGTATTTACTATAGCTAACTCTTTTACTCGTGGTTACGCTCGATAAGATAGAAAGAGACAGGAAAATTACAGTCGGAAAAACGGCAACTCATTATGATTCCGTCCATTATCTTTCATGGTCCGAGTTTGACATAGTTCATACTGCCCATGTCCAAAATACCGTCAATGGCAAATTCATAACAGTTACATACATATAATATAACCTCCTTGAATCAAACAGTCGCACAGAGTAGAGGTTGTTTCCAAAGAGTTTATATTATAGGTTTATATTTATTTTTATGGTCAAATTTCGACCATCGGGCGACCTGTAGTAGATGTAAATACATAACAGTTATTTAACCAACTGTCCTATAATGAAGGGTATTAAAACACGAGCCTAAGCTTATGAGAGGAGACGAGCGAAACGAAGGGGAGTTCCATAATATGTATATCACGTAAGTGGTTCAATACCTAGTTACGTACAGTTACATACATAACTTTATGAACACCCATTAATGAAGTACATGAAAGAAAACAGAAAAATATAATTATTTATTGTAATAATTATTCACATTTTTAAACGTCTTCAAAAAAAGAAGTGGCTATCTAGAGTATTATATTGTTGTCTATACTAATATTACAGAGGTAAGCTTTGTTTGTTTGTATGTAATGAATAAACTCAAAAACTACTCAACGTATTTCAAAAATTCTTCCACCTAAGAACGCTACATTATCAGAGAGTAACATGTGCCGCATTTTATTTAAAAAAAAATTCTACCCGAGCGAAACCAGGGCTGGTCCTTAGTGCGATATATAAAGAACTTATCCGTCGCAGCTATTCTGCAATTGGTGTAGTGGAAGAGCTCTCTCCAGCAGGGAAGATAAGACGGTTGTAGGTCAGGGCGATAGACGAAACGTTGGATGATCCTTGCGTTTTCGAGCAAAATCGCCGTCTGGATTCGCGCTATTGTCGGCTCGTCCTGTAGCTGTTATTATTATTGTTATTCAAATTAGAGTTGATGATTCAAATTTATCTCTGAAAATAGTACACGAATTTTAAAACTTTTGATGTGAAATATCTTATGCTGGTCGAAACGGATGTTTGCGTGGAATTTTTTTTTTCCTTTAAAAAAATCTGAACATTTTGTTTTTGATTATGCCATATTTTTGATTATGCTATATTTTTTGAAACATCGAAGCAATTTGTATAAATTTGCATGAAAGGATGACTTATTAAAGGAAATAAATATAGCATAATCAAAAACATGACATAATAAAAAAAAATCCTGTGATTTAGAGTAAAATTACGGGAAACTTGTTCCGAAGTGAATAACAACACCGAAATTACTATAGGTAGAGGAGCTCAGCACAAGCACATGGCGACGTGCCGCCTAGTCCAGTATGACCCGCCGCTTAAGATGTTTCACATCAAAAACTACGCCTTCGAAGTCGCGTGCAACAGCTTGTAATTTTATAAATATCGTATGAAATCCTCTGTAGATTAATGGTACTTGCTTTTAACTTTAACATCGTTCCCTTTTCGCGTACGACTCATGAAGGCGAAACGAAATGACATCTTTACGGCTTGCGCGGGAAATAAGCGTTGCGTTCTGTTTTAATTTTTTCCCATACGAACAAGGTACATAATTATAGCTACTTTGTACATCTATAGGTCGCAGCGCCAAGCATTGTGCGAATTATATTTTCGGGCGTTTAAGCCATCTTGTTCGAGTAGAATAAAGAACATGCACTCTTGTGTCGAGAATAACTTGAAAAATTGTTTATCAAATTACGGAAATCATAGAAATCCTATATTGTAACACGAAGAATATTTGTATAATTGTAATCGCGTTCTCAGCAAGGTTCTAACGGTTTCAATGAAATTTACGATTTTGGGGTTTACGGGGGTGAAAACTAGATCCAACTAGATCTCGATTCTGGGAAAATTCGTTATTTCCTTGTTTTCACATATTCAAACTTGATCGCGATATATAATTGGTAGTTTAGGTAAACTTTCTCAACAGCACAGCGGCTAAAGCGTAGCTCTACCACGCCGAAATGCACGAGTTCGAATACTGCAATGTGTTCAGCTTTTTTTGTTTGTTTTTTTTTTTTATGTACACTCACAACCATAGTTTGTAATCGCGCGGCCACCTTTAAATTAAAACTGTCTAAAAATGCTCTGGCGCTGCCCACGACCTCATTCGGATGTCGGTTGATCCATAAATGAAAATAAAATTGTAAGAGAAAAACTTTTTTCCGGGGTAGTTACTAGATGTCAATTGAAATTATTATCTCACTGCCAAATTGAAATAAATCAAGATAACATGAATTGCCGTCATATATATATTTTAACGTGTTTATCCTGTACTATAATTACGAGCAATATTTGTATATTTGTAATCTCGTTCTCGAAAACGGCTGTAACGATTTCGATGAAATTTACAATGTAGAGGTTTACTGAGGTGAAAAATCGATCTAACTAGGTCTGAATTCCAGAAAAATTCATTTTTGCCGTGTTTTCACATACTTGGTATTTTTATTTGTTTTCTATGTTACTTACTAGATGTGATTAGCAGTTTTGCAACGATTTACCTTCTCGATACAAGTGGCTAGAGCGTAGATCTACCCCGCGAAAGTGCGCGGGATCGAAATGAAATTTGGTCAGACCTTTTTGTTTTTTTTAGTATCTGATTAGCAGGCTTTGCCGCTTAGCGTTCATTTGTTATCAATGGTTGGGTCAAAAAGGCGTAGCCAGTTGACACCTCGTGGTTGACAAGAGGACGTTATTACCAAACCTCACGTGAATCGACGTAAATGACAAAGTACTCACATACGTAGGCGAAAGTGTGTGATCAGAATGATAAGATTTGAGGAGGCGAAGGAGGCCATAAGAGCCGAGATACTTGGCGCTCCATCCTCTTTGAGTATCTGATTATCCCGTTAGTGGTACAGTGTTTTTTTTTATAAAAAGAGAGGGCAAACTAGCCAGCTTGTCAAACCTGATGGAAAGTGATCACTGCCGCCCATTGACATCTGCAAAGTCCGGGGAATCATGGGTGCGTTGCCGGCCTTTAAGGAAAAGAGGAATAGGGGGAGATGGGCCACCGGCGCTCGTAACTCACCGAACGAAACACAACAGCAATATATGCTGTTATTTCACGCCGATATTCTGTGAGAGGGCGACATTTCATCGGGCGAGTCGGCCTAATACGTGTTGCAATACAGTATGGTTCTACCACATCTATATCATCAAAAGTGTGAGACTTGTTTACCTTTGCCTGCTCTGTTATATACTTATTACTTACTTATCACTTAGTAATAATAAAAGAGATTTCCTAGTATACTAGGATACCTCTGACTACCCCATTACTGATACAGCGTTAGAATATGTATATATCTGAGGTTTGCTAAGCTGAAGTATATTCCAAATATTTTATTAGGTCTAAGTAATTACGATATTAATTTATTATTCCTACTGTACTTGGTTAAAATTGTGAGAGACATTTTAAAGAACAGAACTACAAAATCAGCTAAAAGCGGTCTAGTTTTTTTGCGCATTAATAGTCTATCAAGCCTAAATGTGATATTAATTGTATGAATGTATACAATATATGTACATACATGAGGGATTCGAAATAAAAGATGATATTCGCACTGAACCTTTTTTTACTTTAATAAAACTTAACACCTCCATGCACACACCATTTAACAATTAACACCTTTTCGCCATCATTCTTTTATATCCATCCCTTTCACACCTCTGTTTCGCACACACTCTTTCTGAAACCTATCACACTAAATAATATTTTATTATATATTAAATCCTACATACATTGATTGCATTCCTAACGAAGTGGAAAGAAGAAATGGCGTACAAGCATCGCTGTCGTCTCACCTGCTCAGACTCCAATGACCCATAAATACATGTTAGTGTATGCGTGTATATGTTTTTGAACGTCGATTTTGAGGAAATCTGTTGTTAAATTTTTGTTTGACATCGAGGAAGTCTATTATTTGTTAATTAGATGCTTTCAAACAGAACCGATATTATGCAATATTATTATTAACAATGAATTATTATCTTTAATAAAGAAACGTATTACCATTTACCAAGAGAATAAAATACAGTCGTGAAAGTGGAACAATAAACAAGTGACGGACAGTCGATGCGTATTTAAAACATTTACTTTTCAGTCTGAAAGGTCTGTTCAGCGAATAAACTTTTTTAAATTAACTTGGCATCTAGGTAGATGTTATTATGTTGCCGTGCGATTGCCAAGTCATTATATTTATTAAAGAAATAAAAATGTCTAATATGGATACCGTCACTATAAATGTTGATAGGTAATTTATTAGATAACAATTTATAACAAAGTCAATTTGTTGTGTTGAATAGGTGCTTCCATAGACACTAACTAAAATAACTGACTTGGTTTTACATGGGATCTCACAACTTTTAGTAGTCGAAGAACTGCGTTTGGAGACTTGATATTTTTTTACATTTTTTGTTGTTTGTAGACAATGCGTAAGACATTCACGGAAAATCAAACTTCTTTTTGTTTTTAATAAAAATATCTACCCGTACTTGTGAAAGTTCGTGAATATGTCACTTCTAGTTTTAGCAAATTTCCGTTCAAGCAGTTGTTTCAATTCATTTGTAAACTTCGCAATTATTGTCTTCATTATTTCGATTTGAATTTTAAATGGAGTTGTTTCTGAGTTGACATTTATTTTGTTAGATTGTTATTAAAGTTCTATTTAGCAGTATAAAGACTATTGAAATCAAGGCTGATGTAGTTTTAGACAGATGAAAAAGTCAAGATAATTCATACTCTGGAAAATAAATAATTCATCGAATTAGTATGTTCCACAGATCGACTGCTAAAAGATATTACGTTGATGAGATTACTAGTCTTTCTCGCCTTGACAACCTACGTTTGTTGAACCGGCCTTCGTAGCCTTAAATATTGCTATTCTACTATCACACTCAAAAGAGTCTTTATCTCACATTACATTTACAAAAATTTGTATATTAATTTTTCACTTTTAAAGTTCAAAAATAATAATAAAACTTTAAAGTACTAACAATCAAAGATATGTTTTGTGTCATAGGACTGTCAAATGCAACAGCATAAATCTTAATATATTGAGTATGCCGATGGAGACGAAATATGTGTATTCCCATCCCTTTCTATTATAGGCTTATGCCATATATTTCTTACAGTCTAACAATTCCTGATATGTGAAAGGCTATGTCTATTAATGGTAAATCTGTGGTGTGTTCTCACGTTGATCTGGAGGAGATAGGAATACAAAGAAATACGCCAGTTGTTTACCTTATTGAGCAGGTCGCAAAAATGAGGTAGGATTTTGTATTAAGAACTTGTATATATGATAGGTAAACAACGTAATATAATCAGATTTTTTTTGCTCTCTGTAAGCTCAAATGTCATATTCATTGTTTATATTAAGAACTAGTTTCCCTCCCCGGCTTCGCCCCGGTGGGATGTTGAATGTTTGCAACGTATCAAATCTTTTTATTGAGATTTTCATCCAAAACTCAACTTTTCCGTGGATTTTCCAAAAATGTTCTTTCATATAAAGCTTATCCTGACAATTGTGAATACAACCAAAAAAACAGCCAATCACTCTAACAGTCCTCATCTGATGTTGCGTCATACATGTGGCAATTTTTTTATATATTTGCAGTGCCCGGCCATGCGTTGTTGTGGCTCAGTGGCTCTTTATTATTATTCGTCAGTTATGGTCTTTAGTTCATATAAAATCTTATTGAAAGTATCATTTTCAGTTTTTCTCGAATTTTAGAATTTCCTGAGCAAATTTTCCTATTTTTCTTGCCTTCAAAACCTTAACTGGATTATTACGACCGTTTAAAAAAATATCCAAGTCTGTCCAGCCGTTATCAAGTGAAGCTCTTACCAACGAACAGAATTAAATTTTTATTCATGTAGATTAGAAAATGGGTAAGCTGTGACATATAGGCTAATAAATAGACTTATATATTGAAACTGTAAGGGTTCTTAGATAATTACTCTAAGAACGCTAGGATAGTTTTAGTGGAAAGAGTGTATAATAATTACTCAAAGCCCAGATTTGAACTGGTTATTTGTTATTTCACTCTGCCCTCATCACTGAACTACAAACGATTCATCTTTCAAACTTATTACACTTTCATGAAATTACGCTTTCAAATATCTACATAATGAGATCTCAAATACACGGATGTGGATTCGTAGCAAGTGCTACGCGCAGACTTGATGCTACGAGCAGTCGTAGCGCGGTAGCTCCAGTGTTGTTTCGGATGCTACGAGAAGCGCACGTTTCACCTTCTCTCTCACACTATCTCTTTCTCTTGTGACTTTTCAAAAATACAAAATAACCTTGACTGTTCTTAATACACTGGTTTACAGATATAAAATTTGAATATAGAAGTTTAGTTCGTTCGGTGCGAATTTAAGTGTATTTGAATTTCGAACGGTGTCTTTTGAACTGTTTTTGAATTTTTTTTTCAGATTACTTTATATTTATTTCTTTTTTAATCTTGAATGCAGTGGCGTGATGTTTCATTCAGCCTTGTTTGTTGTTATGTAACAGGTTTGTGCCTACTTTTGAGACAAAGCACTTTTCTGTTGACGCATCACTCAAGCTGGATTCTCGTTGAAGGTAGTTGTATCGGTAGACATTCCGTAATTTCTAATTCACTTTTGTATAAACTATTAAAATACATTGAAACCTACACATTAATTTCAGAATTGGAACGCTTTATTGCATTGGCATTAAGAAATACGTATCTAAAATTTTAAAAATATGTATTGCCACGTGAAACACATATCTCATTTTTATATAATATAGTATAGCAGTTTTAAGTCTAATGCTTTAAACATATATATAACATGTTACAGATAATAATTTTTATTTTATTTAATTATTCATAATAAAATATTAATAATATAAAATAATAATAAAATATTAATAATTTTTATTTTATTTAATTATTCAAGTGAAATTAGGTGAATAACAAATAATAAATTTTAATTACTCTCACTCATAGGTACATGTTATTTTATACGCTACGTATCTATTTAACAGACATAAGTCGAAATATGTACAATACTCATGAATCATGAAGTAATTCTGTCCTCCATGTTGTATGATACATGGAAAAAATAAATTTACTTTTTTTTCAATACAGAACTAGTTACAATGTTCACGTAAAGTGTCTAATTACAATCGCAATTGGAGTTAACCGTTTTATGAAATGTTTTACACGTAGTTCAAAAAGCATAATTATAATTAAAATTATTTTACGAATCGAGGAGGTTCGATAATAAAATTGTATAAATGAATCAAGGCTTTGTACACACCATAGTTATTTTTTTTAAATCGTGTAAACTATAATGATGGAGAGCTAAAAAATATCAACAAAAAAATCCATTTAGAATATTACAGGAGAGAATACATATTATTAATTAATAGCGTTCCATAGACAAAGTAGGCGCCAAAACAAATAAGCACCCAAGTCCCAATAATCTTACCTACTGTTCTCCGTATTACTTACACCCTTACTTTTTAGTTCATTTTAGGGGTCCGTGACCAAATGGTTAAAAGCGAAATCCTTATAACTTTGTCTTGTCCGTCTATTTTATCCGATGTTCTAACCATTTTATTCGACTACTACTAGGACTATATAGACGAGATTTGGAAGGTAGGTATATTCTATGAACCGCTATTCAATAGAGGATTTAAAATTAAAAGAAAATTAGCAGTGGCACTCCATACATATAACCAAGTGATTAAAACAAATTCGGTGCACATAAACGTATGAGGTACATTTAGCTAGGTCTTAGAAAATGATATAGAGGTGTATGGTTTCATAGTACATAGGTAATTAACTTTTGCGCACGCGGCAACTTCATTTGGCCCGCGTTGTATTATTATTTGTTATAAATTAACAATAAATTTTATAGTAAAGGGCCACTCCAGCCACTCTAACAACAGCAGTCAACAAAGACAGATCGAGAAAAGATTTGCCACTTAACTTACTTAGCTTACTTATACTTAACTTATAGTTATAATAAAACTCATAATAAATTTTAAAACTTTACAAGAGGTTTCGAAGCTGCTTTTTTATTTAAGGCAATAGTAGCTTAAATATTTACAAAATCGTAAAAAGTGTGTGTCCCCTCTAGCTTAGACAAAGTAAGACAGTAGAACTCATAAACCAAAAGCATTTTCGATGATAATTTGTTTCATTAACATATGTTGTATAGTTTTTGAGATATGCGATATTTTCGGTTACATGCTCAGCGAAGCGACAACAGGAATAACTTCTTTACTGTCGCATTGGGAAACACTATGAACTACAAACTTATTTTTAATGCCGATTACATTACTACTATACATTCCGATTGCGGAACCCTTCGCTTTAAAAAATATTTAATTGTATAAATATCTTTGTATAGAGTGGTAGTATATTTACGTTTACTCAAATTTTTTTAAGTTAAGTATTTAAAAGCCTTTAATCTTCTTCTTTAGTTTATATCACTTATAGGCAATATTAACAGACCTGGTTACGCACTATTGTATGTTCACCATATAAAGATTGTGACATATTGGATTGTAATCCTCTCAGTGGTTTTCGTGTTTCAACTTTTAACTTTATTCGGGCGTAATTACAGGTTGTAGATATAGATAGATATTAGGTACAAAAACAGCCCTCTACAATCCGCCAAAAACGTACAGACAGAAAATAAAAACAATAAAATCATGCATAATTGATAAAATAAAGAAAAAATACAAACTATAACTATAAGAGGATATAACTACCTAATATCACACGATTTTACCTAAATTAAAAAAAAATGACACTAAATGATTAAACGTCAATAACATAAAAATAAGTATCAATAAAAAAAATTTTATATTGAATAATTTTTCAACTTTAAAATTGACCCTTAAAAGTTTATGTTAATTATTAATGAAATATTCTTCGGTATAAATTTTTATGCTCATGTTTTTAACGAATACAGAAAAACAGACACGAACAGGAGCTTTTTTATAACATGTAGTGATATTGAGAGAGTAGTCATGTGAAATGGGGAAAAAATCGTTATTATATCTATGTATTAATACGTGAAGCGAAAATTTTGGTTCCCTTTTTAAGAAAATCGTGCGGATGAAGGAGCGTGAAATTTGGTACACTTAAAGTTTATATGGAGAAAGACTGGGGAAAGCTAAAATTTTTATGTAATATATGTTACAAATAAGTACATCAAATTATTTAAATAAAACATTGATTATCTACATTCATACTGCCAATGTCGAAAAGTCTGTCAATGTCATAGAGTTGGGCAGCACACTCTTTAAAAATGAGTATCGTGCGAGGGCCTCTTTTTGCAAACGTGCCAGCACACTGTGCTAGCACAGTGTGCTGGCACATTTGTGGAGGCTGGAGAGGTGGGGAGGTGCCTGTTGAGTGTTAAATGCGCGATGAACGTTGTACGCACTGTGCAAGTGTGCTGTGCATGAAGCGACGAGCCAAAAGAGGAAGATTTATACGCTCCCTCGCTCGCACTCAATAAGTACGAAAGAAATTTTCAAAAATTATCCATCAATACTTAGCAGCAAATGTATGCGTTTTTCTTTGAAATGCCACCAAGTCAGTGCTAACGAAACGAAACGACAAAAATGTGAATTTTATTAAACCTTCAGTTCCATATATTTATGCAGACTGCAATTTTTTGCACTTGCATAGAAATTTAAAGAACAATATACTATGACTTTTGTACTATAATACTCCCGAAATGCAAAAGATGTAAAATCTAAAATGAAATTAAACTGCGCTTATTCCCACCAAAAATAACCCTAGATACTACATAATGCACCAAATAATCAATCTCTATGTGGATCAATCACTCAACTCGCGCTTCACGACACGACATTGCGCCTCGCGTAATCCGTGCTGTGTGTGGCCTCGCGTGGCGCGTGCCCCTCGCCTCGCGCTGCCTCGCGGCCGGTTCGATTTCAAATGTGCTAGCACACTTTTATGAAACGAGGCACTCCCTCTTTTTCAAAACTGTGCTGGCACAATTGTGCTTACTCGCGTGCTGCTTACCCAACGCTACAATGTCAAACTCATAATAGTTTTCGATCATATGTAATGTAATTTCCTTGGATCAAACAGCCGCACAGAGTAGATTGTCGCCAAAGAGTTTCCATAATATGTTTTTATTTACGGTCGAATGTCGACCACAGGGCGACCTCTAGTTCATATTAAATCCACGGCAAACTAAAGCTAGAATTGGTGTGAAAGTATACCTGTAACATTATTGTACACTTCCGTGCATGGAAAGTAGGTCAATAAGAAATTCTGCTTATTTACAACAGATAGCAATATTTTCTCCTGACGTGACTGCTATCTGCCTTGCTCGAACAAAACACACTAGTCAAAATTGACGACAGTTGGCTTGAAGTTTGAATGGTCCGCGGCTCTGGTTTTGGGAGTATTAATCACTCAAATGTGACTTGGAACTGAAATATCTCAGAATTGTCTAAGAAAATTGGTCTTAAATGTGTAGATTAAAATGGAACTTATTCTATACAAATAAAATGTTATTAAAAATCACACTTTATGTTCTCTTCAGACAACGAAAATATACGCCGCGTGTCCTTATAAAAATATTGCAGATTATTTTATTCATGTACATAATTAACGCTTTCCCCATACGATGTAGAATAATATCTAAGCACGTTCACAGTAATTCTAACAATACTAGAGCTTACAGTTAACAAAGCAAAACCAGTTCTAATCAAACGTTATTTTCATCGCCCGTGCCAATTTATTGTTATAAACAGTAGTAACCTATTATTAGTATTCATTATAATAAACTGATTATTACTGTTATTTACTATAAGCTGTTGCCCGTGACTTCGTCCGCGTGGAATGAACAAAGTGATCTGTTTCCTTATCCGGTCTTTAATCTATTTCCATTATAAATAGCATCAAAATCGGTGAAACCGTTTGGGAGGAGAACGTTTAAATGACGACAATGTTTCACTGTCATCCGATTTCAATGAAATAAAGCCTAAATGTTGATCCAAGCTGAGCTTAATCTATCTTTAAAAATCGCAAAAAAAACCCATTTAATAGTTTCGGAAATTAGCGTGTACATACAGACAGACAAAAATTTAAAACAATTCTTTATTGTATTCTGTTATTCTTTTTTTATCGTCCACAACCATTTCTTCATAAATTTATTCAATGTACAGACACACGGTTTCTACTGCTTTATTATGTGTAGGTACAGATATTGTATTATGTGATGAGATATTATATTATATATATTACAATGAAGTTACCTGAAACTACTAACTAATAATTATAAATTTTATACGACAACGCCAATTAAGTGAATTGAATTAAAGTAATGATTACGTCTTATATTATGAATGCTACGCAATTTATTTGAAGAGCAGTCTGTGACATTTAGATTTTAAATCAATTAAGCGATATTTCTGTCTTTCATTAATATAATTAGAAATAGAAATAAAGTTAATAAAATTAAAATTGGTTCCACATTAAAGGTACAGTCAAGTGTAATTTAGTTGTTTTATAAAATTTTTGTTGACGGAAATGTCAAGAGCACTCGCATACCTAGGCGTAGATGTATGAGGAGAATGATGAGATTTGAAGAAGCGAAAGAGGTATGTAAGGACTGCGACGCTTGGCGCTCCGTCCTCTCTGACTACCCCGTTGGGGACACAGCGTGAGGGTAATGTATGTATGTATGTTTGTATAACATTTTTTTGAATTGGCCCGGTTACTTTGGTTTGGAATGTAGAAACTATTTTATACCTTACGTATTTCGTTTCTAATACACAACACGGCGACGGGACTCCAGTGGATTTTTCAATTATTTTCGGATTTCTTTCTCCAGCTGAGAGAGACGTCTCTTTGTATTGAAGTATATTATTGGAAAATAATATTTCCGATGGTAAAATATTTACTCTTTGATTCATTCCACTATTGCGAATGGGTACATTATGTTATTTCAATCATTCTATAAAGATTTATTCCATGACCATCATTAGTGGTCCGTGTCTCTCTTTTGAATATAGGCCTATTCAAAGCTTATTATCACATTCGATTTAGTGCTCTTCTCATCCAACCACTGTGTTATATTAATATTTTATTAAATATTTTTTCACTTCCCTGATATTAGCAAATTACCATTGTAATTAGGAAAACTCACTTAGGTCAATTTGTTTACCATAATTCCGGTGGTCTTGTTTTGGACTTAGGATAGTATACGCAGACCCAACGAAAAGCTAAATTCTTCTTCTAAAATCGCATTGATCGGAAATACAACTTTGGATCTTAATACTCGTTTTTTAGGGACTGAGCACACGTAGAAACATTTATCAACTTATGTGTGGGTACAGGCAACTAGCATTCGTATCGAGCTCCTATTTTCATGAAATATGAAATTTAATGTTTTATTTTCATACAAATTTTCATTTTCATTTATTTTCATGAAATATGAAATTTAATACTTGCAACGTAGGCATAGTCATCGATTACCAGTTGCTTGTACTAGATACAGCGATCGCCGATCAAAAATTGTTCAGTGTAAACAACTCTAGCTACTAAAAGTATTGTGTAGAAAACACACGCCACAAACATGTATTCCAATATAATTCGTGTAGATAAAAATATTGCTCCGTACCTAGAATAGGCAACTGTGGTAGCAACCGGTGACTGTCTAGTTGCCGTCACAGAATATTGCATCTTAGTGTCTCGTGTATGTCTTCTGTCGACAACAAAAAGTGACTACGTTTGTCCTTTGCCTTAACACTTCGTTTTGAAGGGTAATCACAAAATTGCTAAATTATGTTATGGAATTTTTATACCAATGTTGTCATTTATTATTCAACATAAGGACGAAATTCTAATTCATTTATACTATTATGAAACAGGAACAGCGCATCGTCTGTACACTGAAGATATTTATAAACCAATGAATGGTGTAGACTTTTAGGAGTGGTTGATTACAAAACAAGTATTTTTCAACTATTAGAGTTTATGTCTAGATCTATATTTATATTATAAAGAGGTAAACATTGTTTGTATGTAATGGATAAATACAAAAATTACTCAACCCATTTCAAAAATTATTTCACCTATGGAAAGTTACATTATCAGTATTTTATTTTCGAAAAAATTTCTAGCCGCGCGAAGCCGGTGCGGGTCGCTAATTGTTTATATTTTGTTTGTTTGAGGTTGACTGAAAAATTAATCTGTGGATTTCAAATCAGAATGCACTGTTGGAAAGTCTAGGGTCTTAGTTATTTATTAGGGTATGTCTTGGTCAGGAAGAAGAAAAAAGTACAGAATTTTCTAGTTGTTTGTCTTCCTGCGTCAGTATGTAAAAGTAGTTCAAGATATGGCTTAAGACATTATAGGCTGGAAATCTGTCACAAATGGTTCTGATTTCCTATCTTGAGTAAATCAAAGTACTTATTGTTAGCAGAATTGACGTCAAACTATGACTACATCATCTGTATTTATGTAGAGATGGATTCTTGTATCTATATAATCGCTAAACACCAACAGCGTACATGTATTTTTTTCATAGAAAAGGATTTTATGCTATATCTTTGTTGCAAATTGCCACCAGATGGTGCTGCAGTATATCGATTTCTATACCGTTCAACCGATCGCCATGAAAATTATTAACCCGCCTCCACGCGGATGAAGTCTTGGGAAAAGCTAGTAATGTACATATTGAGTGCGAAATTCATATTTTTGAAACTACCTTCCATTGGAAATTTCAAGCTTGTTGATGGACATATGTATCGTTTCTCAACAACGCATCTTCAGGTCAGAGATCAAATTCGGTCAGCTAGTTATTACATAGCGCCGATATCTAGTTAGTTGGTATGTACTAGAAAATTACTAATTAGTGCAGAAAGTATTCAGCGATAGTAAGCTAACTGAATGAATTCTTTGAAAACTTTCCTAACAATGATATTTCATGAATATACAACGTCTTGAAACTTAAGACGAATTGCCACAAATTATAACCTGAATGATGTTGAAAGACCTGACTAAGTTTCATTTTAGTTATATCGATGTATTTTTTCTGAAGTAAAGGCAGATTTGAGAGAAAGAGATATTATAAATGGGTTATAACACTTTATAATTGTCTATATAAGAAATAGCGACTTTAATAGTGAAAATAAAATGCAGCCCATGTTACTCACTGATAATGTAACTTTCTAATAGTGAAATAATTGTTGAAATCGGTTGATTGGTTTTCAAGTTTGTCCGTTATATACATAAGAAAGTTTATCTCTTTATAATATTAGTAAAATGTAAGAAGTATACCATATATATAGAAGTATAAATATTACCTATATATTATGTAAGATATAATTTGGCTTTGTATTATTATGTCATGTCTTGATGTTTTGTCCACACCGCATTTTATTTACGTACATACATACACATTTTCACGCTGTATCCCTAACGGGGTAGTCAGAGATTTTATTTATTGGTGTGAAATCAAGTATGTTTGATAGTAGGCGTTTTTTATTATTACTTGCTTTTTTCGTAATGCAAACGAAACTGCGTGAAAAAGCTAACGCAATATCAAATTTCGTGAATGCGAAATTTCGATACGATCAAACACACTGTGCTTCTATTCAGCGCGGCGGCTGAATAATCGAAATACATTCTTAAAATTTTACCGCACAGTGTAATGTAATAATCAGGTTTTATGCTTTGAGGAAAATTGTGTTGAAAAAAAAACCTTTAAATTTTTATTGTAACGAATTAAATTTCCCAAAAACAGCGATTGCATTTACATAAATATATTTTTCTCTAATTAATAGTAGACAAATTAAAACTATATTTCTTATTTTATGGTCTTATTAACTGTCATGCAATGATACGCAGTCAGAGAGGACAAAACGGCATGATTAGTAATTGTCTGTAGTCTGGCTATTTGATATTTGTATATTAGCCTTGGTATTCCATGGCCTCTTCTACCACTAACTCTCGCTCTGTAGATTTTCTTCGTCAGTCTTTCATCACTCATTCTTTTCCTTCAACAACACGTGTAACCCTGTCATACTGCGTATCTCTTCGTTGCTTATTTTGTCCCATATATGTAAGAGATCGCATTTCTACTTACTGCATTTATCTTAGTTTCACGTGTCGTGAAATATAAATATAATTCACGTAAAGGACAACATGGACGTAGCTAGACTCCGACATAAGAGCACAATTTATATTAATAGGTATTCAAATTGATGTGTTGGTTCTCTTTCATTTATATAACGAAATAGGTCAAGCCAGATAAGATCGGATGGAAATAAAAGGGTTTGATCATAATGAATTCCATTTCATTCTATTATCGTACATCATCCGGTCACCTCTGTACAACAGCGAGCTGTAACTCATTCGATGCCATTTTAATTCGAAACTATAATAGGATTGTTTGAACGTATTATTATACAACGCATTTATCTATACTAATCTGTACTTCTGTACTAAAATATTAAAAAGAATCGAACTTTGTTTGTTTGTAATGGATAAATTCAAAAACTATTCAACCGATTCAAAAATTCTTTCCGTATAGAAGGCTACATTATCAGCGAGTAACATGGATGTATTTTGTATAGATTCAGGTGTTACTTTGCGGAAATCCATTTCATGCGATAAATTCCTAAAATCTCTAGCTATTTTCCGCTCAAACTCTAAAAACCACCAATCGACACGTGTTTCGCCTCTCAACGAAGCATTCTCAGGATATACCAGAGATAGGATTCGGTCACCTAACCAGCACCGAATCCTATCGAAGCCAGAGATTTTAGGAATGTATCGCAGGGATGTATTTTATTTTCAATAATAATTTTTAACTGTGCGAAGCCGGACCGGGTCTCTAGTATATGCTTAACTGTTCTCTTTGTAACCCCCTAAGAATTATTTTTTAAAGTCGGCCAAATACGTGTGTAATTCATTTTATATATTACTAGCTTTTTCCGCTACTACTTTGGAGGCGGTTTACAACAAAAGGGATAGCATATAAACTTTCTCTACGAAAAAATACATATAAGTGTCAACTTTCACGATGATCGGTGTAACGCTCTTGCAGTTCAGCGGTCACGTATATACAAGCATCAATTTTCTAATATTTTTATATACATACTAGCGAGCCGCCCCGGCTTTGCTCGGGTGAGATTATGAGTGTTCGAAACACTCCAAATTTTTTTTATTGAGATTTTCGTACAAAAATATCATCAAAATTTTCGACTTTTCCGGTGGATTGTCCAAAAATTTTCTTTCTTATGAAGCTTGTCCTGAGAATTAAGAACACAAAAAATAAATCACTCGAATCATCAAGCTGTTAACTTTTATTTATATAGATACAGATTAACACAAAATTTAGGGTTACTTAAAGAATTCTTTTACATTATTCGATACCTCTATTCAACTCTTGTGTGTTGAATTTCCCAAAAAAAACTACGAACAGTCTACGATTGATATTTCTTTCTATGTATGTATTGGTCCAATATAATCGCCGTCTTCGTTGACTTCGAACGTAGTAATATGTAAAATAACGTCTCAATCACTCAACGGTATGTTAAATAAGAGAAAATGTAAGCTCGTTATATGCTTGGTAGACAAACTTTAATGCGCATAAACTGCTTGGGGTATTTTAAAGCGTCTATGAAGAATTTCCTCCGTGGACAGTAAGCCTAATTAGTAATTTTAATTTGGTAAAATCAAGGCTATTCCCTATTAAACATTTTTAAAATAAATAAATATTATAAACGTTAGCAATTGTGTAGTAATTTCATAAATATTTATTCACCGTTCTCAGTGATAACAGATTTCCAAAATTATTCACAAAGTTACTGCGAATGTGAATATCAAGAAACGTGTGATTATGCGTTATATCACTACGGGTTGATACCTGCCAGTATCGAACGTGAGCGAAGCTGCGCATAAAAGGCTCGGAGAAGAATCAAAATAGATGAAGTCTTAATGAGTTGCCGCATATCAACTTGCGTCGAACGAATTTTCATGTTTCTCTTTCTATCACATTGAGCGTAACTACTAGTAAAACAGTTAGCTGTATATAAGTATGGCAACCTCGCATTGTCGGTGTAATTATGTCAGTTCATGATCGACTTGACGCACACAACTTTGCAGTATTGAAATAATTACTATTCGCAAAATACTCGTAAATTTTAAGTGTTTCGGTTACTTATTAGTAATGAGCGCCTTCAGAAGCAAATGGGGGATCTCCGAGTGCAAATCTCGGAACTGAAGGAGGCAGTCGGGAGGCTCGCTCAACGTCCGAATCCCCCGCCCCCCGCTGCCGGAGATCAAGGTTTGGGAGCGTTTCTTTCGCAGGAGGACTTCACCAGAACTATAATTCTCCAGGTGGAGAAAATGGTCAACGCCCGGTTTGAAGCCATGGAGAGTAGGTTGGCTCCAGAAGAGCGTTTTCTCCCGGAGTCGTTGCGGCTTCAAACGACGCAACCATCTACCCCACAGCGTCAGTCCAACCGTCCGACGTCGACATCGGCAAGTGCAGCGGCGATCCCTTCGACGGCTTCGAAAGCATCAGGTAGCGCCCAGGTACAGAGCGGGGCAGGAAGCAGTGAGAAGAAGAAGGGTAGGAAAGGCAAGGGCGGTGTGACTTTTGTCACAAAAATAAAATTATGTCATGTACAGTTGCACATTATTGTATTGTGACCCTTTCCTAGTCACGCACATTAGTAAAAGTCTAAAAACTAGGTCAACAGAAAATGGACGTGTCCGTTTTTGTTTTAGAGCAAACGCTCCGCCCGTCTTGATTCTTGGTCCGTGGTAAAAAGGCAATGGAAGATAAACACTATTATTTTATGGACTTTGACGTTATTACATTATTAGATGTGTGATTTGTCGTGACGTCAGAGATACGTAGTAACATGAAAGTAAATATGCCTCATTACGTATGTAAGCAAAGTCGAATAGAAAAATCAAGGTTACAAATTGTCACTGTGGATTGCGTTGTATTTACAGTTCATGACAAAAATAGTAAATGTTATCTTGAGGTGGCTTTGCGTTGACTATTTCGGTTACAAATACGTCGAAAACGATTGGACCTACAAAAAGTGTACGAAATAATTTTTTTGAAGGAATTTTGTTATGTTATGACTTATAACATTTACAACCGCCATCGACTTCCAAGTAATGGAAATGAGAATTTTGCGAAAGTCTATTATTGGCGACCTTTGAACTTGAAAATCTTATAACGCCGATTTGTTTATTTTTCAAAGTTACCCTAAAACGTGTAATTATTTGTTTGATAAATTCTTGACAATGAGTTTTTTTTTTTTTTTTTTTTTTATATATGACTGCATCCCCCTAGCGTGGGCAAAGCCAGGGCCCTTTTTCTGTTTTCTGTTTCTGTTTTCTGGACAATGAGTTTTGGATTATCTGATTTTGATTGATTCTGATTTGGATTGTTGCACCCAAGCGCGGAAGGTTCCAGGTTTGATTCTCGGTCGGGTCAATTTAGTAAACTAACTTTTCTAAATTGTTTCGGGTCTGGGCGTACTGGGAGACGTCGTCTGGTTCTCATAGCACAGGGAATACGCTAGTTTGAGATCAGATGATTGGTGTGTATTGTCTGGCGCATTATTATTATTATTATTATCAAAAGCATTTTTATTTTTTTCCATACTATTTTTGAGCCGCTTTGAGTGGTTGAATTCCAAAAAATTCGTACTCAGTTCTTGCCTGCATTACACGTGGGATTGTTGTTCAAAATTCAAGTTTCTATGGGTTTTGGCTGTGCATAGATATTTAATATTATAACTGTCAACAAGTAAGTCACTTTGTCGTTGTGTGTAAATATCTATGAAAAAAATACATTGTGGACATATTGTTTTCCGTGTAGTGATGCCTGGCTGATCCTTCGGGACTCATCCACTCGCACTCACTCTATATCTCTTTGGATTCGGTACGTGGCTATGACATAATACGTACAATATCGACAAAAAGATTTAACCACGACCGATATTAGGTATAGCTGAAAATGTCGGAAATACATTATATTTAACATGAAGTATTTGTGGTGTTGTGAATTAGTCTCAAGAAGGCGACGCATTGGAAATTTTGACGGCAGGGATTACAATTTTTCTAAGTACCTATAAAACGATGAGAGTAATATTTGGTAACCTGATTCTTCATGAAATGAATTCATGACTTCATTTTGACAGTTGCGATACACGATTGGTTAACTTTTGTAACACAAAAAAATATCAAAGAAACCTCTTTTAAAACTGAGATATACATTTTTTGGAGTAACCGATTTATATTTGTAAATTTTCTGTATAGTTTATTCTAAATTTATTATTCAAAATAACAGTTGGATTTTTAAAATTAATTACAGTTTGTGTTAAATGTGTGAGGAGATTGATGAGATTTGAGGAAGCGAAAGAGGTGTGTAAGGACCGTGACTCCTGGTGCTTCGTCCTCACTGACTACCCCGTTAGGGATACAGCGTGAAGATATGTTATGTTATGTTAATTACAGTTTTTAAAATAAACGAAACTAACTGTTTTTTCGTATTATTCGTAAGCTAGCGCGCGTACGTTTGCATAGAGCAGAAGGTCTATTTTAGATTAAATTATTGTTTATTAATGCGTCGTCTTAAGCGTCATATTTGATTTTCTCGTTTTTCTGCATTACCGGCTTGGTTACTACCACATAATATATGGTTTTGATCTTTAGCGATATATTTATTTTTTAAAGTTTGTTACGTTCTCATGATTCTCTCAAAAAATATATTGTATGAACTGAATCTATTATCACATAATTTTCACCGGTTAAATTAAGGCTTACTTTCCACGAAGGCGAAGCTTCATAGATGGTTTAAAATGGGCCGTTTAGCTTATGCAACCTGTTGTAGCAAGTTTGTTTATAAAGCATAATGCAAGCGTAGAGAAAATTCTCTTAGGCCAACTGTCCACGAAGGCGCACTGTACACACAAAACTAAGAAACTTAGTCGACGGAGCAGCAACATCGCGTCCATGCATGCACGCTTCATATCCCTTGCTTCCTACTTTTCGTACGCCGGGCTAAACATATAAGCAGCTAGCAGGCGTACATCATGTGTGCAATGACGAATAATCGTTTATGAAGCTACGCCTTCGTGGACTAAGAGAAAATGTGTACTAGTAATACGCTTCGTGAACAAACTTTACTGCATCAGGCGGCACAAGCTGCGCGGCATATTTTGAAGCGTCGATGTAGATACGCTCCAGTGGACAGTATGTCTAAGGAACAATGAAAATCAATCATATTCTAAGTACTATACAATCCTTCGTTTACGCAGCTAGGTAAAAATTAACGCTTCAGCTTATCACTAACAGCATTCAGTATAAATGCTCTCGAGTATGGCTCGACCCTAACGAGTGCTTGATTTTCACCGCTGTTTAACGTAAATGAATGTTTTTACACTCCACGTCACAGCGAGGTGGAGGAACATCTGTGACGAGTGTGTAATTTATCTGACGTATTTAGCTTCAAATGTTTGTTTACTAAACCTGACACCCGCACCGTTTCCATACGGCTTATAGGTTGAGACAGCGGTGTTTTGTGTCCTCTCATGAAATTGGTTGGCTATGGTACCTAGGGATGAACTAATACTAGAAAGATATCGATAATTTTTCTCGTTACTTATATCGAAAGAAAAGTTCTATTCCTACTCGGTATTGAAAGGAAGACATGAGCACTTACTCGTTTCATATGAGTCGATATCTCTGATTACAATACTTTTTCTTTAGCGATTTCATTTAAATTCCCTCTATTTGTTACGAGTATTTTTTGTCGTAATAAAATAGACACCGTGAATAAAAATATCGAATAAATAAGTGTTCCGTATCGAATCAAAAGTATCGATTAGGTATACACACAGATACACATCTGGGGAGTGCGTTTTCGATGCGTGCGTGCGTTTAAGATGTAAGCTGGATGCGGAGAGAAAGGTAGCAGTTAGCAATGAAGTCAAAAGAGCGCGAAGTCAACAGTGAATCTGCCACATTGACCATCTATAATGCGGTGCTTCTCTCAAAATATGCGTGGTGTCACATTCACAGACAAAATAAGCTAAACGACAAGTATGACAAGTGTAGGTGACAATATTACTGTAAAAATGAAATGAGGAATGTATTGATCGTTCGAGCACACAAAAAAAATGAGCGACGAATGAAGACGAATTGACGAAGAAAGCGAAGTAAATGGTATAGCAGAAGTGTTAGCTAATAGAAATGTCAAGAACATATCAAAAGCACGATCGCGATGTATGGTAATCTGTCATCTCTGAATAATCTATTAGGAATTCTAAGTGAAAATGTATGTGTATTTTCTTGTATTGGTTTTTTTATCGGTAGTAAAAATAACGACATTTTAAGCAGCGTAACGGTTTAATGAGGTTTTTTGCTTTTATATGTTAATATTTCTAAAGTAAATTAGAAAATTAGCGAGTTAGAGGAGGCACTTCTTTTTAATAATTATTTCGTTTTTAATTTCTGTCTATATTTTGAAACTATCCCATCTGTACCTTAGAAAAAGGAAAATTCATATCTATGACCTGAGACTTCTTTCAATAAACAAAAAGGTTAGTAAAGTCTGTAGCTACAAATGTACAGAGAAGATTAATCCTAAACTTTATTTTGTCTTTCGCAAAATCATTGATCTTGTAGTAAGATTTTCTTCAGTATTTGTTTCATAACAACTTTAATTTTTTTTTTTAATTTTTAAAAGAAAACTTCTTTTAGCGCATTTTGCGCTTTAAACAAGATATTTTACTGTGATTTCTTTTCTCCATATTATGATAATTATTTTTCTTTAACTGATGTTCTTCATGAAATTAAATAGTGCCACTGAACATCCAAGATGTGAGATTTTCACGTGAATTAAGTAGCGTTTAGATTTTAATTATTAATTAATTTTACACATTAATTATTGCCTTTACTTATAAGTGAAACGTAATTAAAGCGACTAATTACACCTAATCAACTAGTAAATTGTTAAACTACATGGTATACTTGTTAATATATTAATTTAATAACAAATTACAGTATTTCATCATCAAAATTGAATACTTATCTCGTATTTATTCGTGTAGCCTCGTGTAGCATATTAAAGTTTTTTCTCAGAAAAATTTAGATATTACGGAGTGTCGGCCATTACAGCTAGAGAATATTGGACCTAATTAAATTTTTCGATAAAAGTAATTGTATAATCAGCATCAAAAGTATATTTAACATAAATCAACCCTTAATAAACTCACGTGATTATGAAATACAAGTGTCGTTCGTACATATTTTTCTAAATGTATCATAATATTATGATCATAAAGTCCATTTTAAATTAATATTTTGACGTAATTACAGTCGGATGTATTTAACACTTATTGTATAATAAATTAGCTGCAGTACATGACACTGTTTTCGAGTAATATTAAAAAAAGTGGCAGTTCTTTCCCAAAGTTAAAGCCATATTCACACCAAATTTCAACAAAATCAGTTCCTTGGTTTAGCTGTAAATAAGTAAAGACAAGCATAGACACTTTAGCGCCTGTAATTATTATTTATATATTTATATCATGTAATATTATTGTAAGTATTGGTATAGATTACTATAGATTTTTTTATCGCAATATATATTTAGAAAGATATAACGTTATTAAACTTATGAACTAGTCACCAAACCTTTATCAATTCTTTCTAAAAAAATATTTTTATAACTAGTTTTGATGCTGAGTGTACAAAATGAACAATTACAGGCTGAAATAAACCAACTAAAAGTGATAACCTATAAATAACGAACACATCGACAAAGTCGTCTGTGATAAATTTAAGAGAGAGAAGTGTTAAATTATAACAATTTTTGTTGACCGTTGAATCATCGTTATTGCATAATAACGTTACAAAGTGTTCGCGCGTTATTTGTTGCGGTACAGTAAAATTTTAAAATATTGTTCGATGTTGTGTTCTCGAGGCGAAGAGTAAGTGTTTTTTGAGTGGTTTTTAGTGTAGTGTGTTTATTTTTGGATTTTTTAAATTTTTGTTTGGTGTAGTGACGTCATCAGAGTCAACAATGACGAAGAACTTTCTGACGGTTACCAACATTGTCAATGAGGGTATCAAAGGGAGCAAGATCACCAAACTTGGGTTGTCCAAGTATCTATCGCAATCACTGTAAGTATTTAGTATTTAGTTATTGGATTACATCAAATCCCACTCAGCTTATATAGGCATACGAAAATAATATTTATGTCTGTATTTGTATTTTACATGATGTTACTATAATTTTGACGTATGGTGTAAGTTTATTATAACAATAATTTTATGATTTGAAGCCAAATTATTTCATTAAAAAAAAAGAAAATTTCCAACACTACATTAATGGAAATTAATTACACACATAATGAGTAACAATATATAACAGAACAACAAATTATAAATTAAAAGCTCGTCGAAAATTTCGAGTTTGAAAAAAACACTGAAAAGTACAAAATAACCATCCTTTACTAATCAAAACTCAAGTACAATTAAAATAACTTTAAAAATACGATACACACACCTATATAATTAAATTTGACAGTTACTAAAATCGGTGCCAAGCCTACCGAACTAATAGACTTTCTGTTGTTGCACATTGATTTGGCACCGACTTCAATAACTGTCAAATTTAATAATGTAGGTATGTGTATCGTGTTTATAAAGTAATTTTAATTGTACTTGTGATATTAAAATGGAGTGGTGTGATAAAGAGAATCGAATTGCTGTGACAGCATTACACAAAGTATGTATGAAGCCAAGTGCAATTTTTGAAACTCCATCCGTCGAATGTTTGTGTATCTTGCTATTGATAGGTAAAATGAAATGTCCTCTGTTTGTGACAAAAAAGGATCTGGCCGTTCACATAGTATTCGTACCAAAAAGGCGATCAAAGCATTGAGCGAAAGAATCTGAAGAAATCCTATCCGAAAGCAAAAGATTTTATCTAGGGAAATAAAAATAGCACCCAAAACCATGTCACGTCTTTTAAAAGATGACTTAAAACTTGCAGTTTACAGGAGACGCAATGGTCATTACTCAACCGATAATTTAAAATTGAATAGGGTGGTTAAATCAAAACAAATTCTTAGGCGGTACGCAAAGATTATATATATAGACGCACAGAAAAAAATTATTGAGAGAAAAAAAAGAAAAAAATTACTGATGAGAAATTTTTTAGCATCGAGCAACATTTTAATAAGCAGTATGACGGACTTTATGCTCAAAGCGCTTGAGAAGCTTCTATATTAGTCAGTAGGGTACAACGTGGGCATTATCCGGCTTCTGTGTTGGTTTGACGTGGTGTTAGCTATCAAAAAGTGACTGCGCCATATTTTTTGTGAAAAAAGTATCAAAATACAATTCTAGAGAAAATATTTAAGCCTCTTAACAACATCATGTCCCACAACCAAGAATTGTCCTTTCAGGGTCATAAATTTCGATCCACACCAGCGTGGCTTGAAAGGAACATTTCTAATTTCATCAAAGCTGAAGATTGGCCGTCATCTAGTCCTGATCTTAATTCACTTGATTATGATTTATGATCTCTTTTAGAGAGTATGGCATGCTCCAAACGCCATGATAATTTGAAGTCTCTAAGCCATTCCATAAGATTGGGAGTGCTAATTATCCCATAAAGTGCGTGTTTCATAAGATAACTGGCCATAACGTTTAGAATTTAAAGTATTGTATTAAGGTCAATGGAGATAATTTTGAATGAGCTTCCTGTTTTTAAAATGCTATTATATTAACGTATAAACTGACGAACATTGCAGTAGATAATAAACGTTTTATGGCATGACTAGGTATAAGTCTGTGCCAAGAGCGCCCCCCATTTTTTGTTTGTGGTGAATCTTACAAGAATATACGTATTCCTTTTATTTGTGACTAGATGTTGTCCGCGTTTTATCTTGCGTAAAATAAAAGAATAGCTTATATTTTTAAACGAAAGTTTAACACAACCGGTGCAGTAGTTTATCCACGTTTTAACAGACAGACGCATTTTTAACATTAGTGAGAATATCTATATAAAGTTAGTTTGATTTCGCTGAAAAATTGCAACTTTGCCTGATATCCATGTTTAAAACCGATCATATACAAATAGTTCTTACGTATATGATGTTCTGTTATTTACAACTAACCGCAAAGCGAATTCAACAGAGTTTCGAAGAGCTTTATTTTAATGTAAAATAGAAAATAACAAAAATAAGACAATTCTGAAATTTTTTCTTCAGTCTACATTTTTTTCAATGATAATTTTTAATTTCTTAATACAAGCCTCGTGTTTAGGAATCTAGCCGTCTTGATTATTAATTATTACAAATTCCAAGCAGATGCAGACCAAACAATTTGCTACATTAACCAGTCAGAAATCAAGTTCGAAATCTTTTTGGTTCTCGAAGAAAAATCGAAAAACATCTCCTTGAATTTGTCATTCTCCTTTGTAATGATATTGTAATATTGTTCTGAACATTACGTCGAAGTGATTAATGACTGAACCTCTCAATGTACCCTCTCTATTAATCACGGCTAATTGTTTTAGCAGTTAAAATACAAGTCACACGTAGTAGCGGGCGATATCCGCTATGTTGACCGCTGCGTTATCGCGTAAAAATTTTAAAATAGCGACAGAAGCGCTGCAGCTGGTCAATAGATCTGTAATTGACATGAGGTTAGGTGATTGCGAAACTACTGTGCCACAATGCACCAGTAGCGCCACTAGCAGCGGTATTAGTAAACTAATTGCTCGACAGAGGTAGCATTCATGATTTCCTCATTGATCGTTATGATAATATCGTATTAGAGTTGGCTGTGGCATACTGTTTGCTGTTAGTTAATAAGCTAGCAAGTTCCTTTTACGCTCAGCATTTCCGTTTTCCGTACAGTAACATCTGAGTCCATATAATATCACGAACGTACTTTTATGGGGCATAACTATGCAAATGTATTACATATCTTAATGTGTATACCATCCAATACAAGTAAACGAACGATTATTGTATACATATATTATATACGTATTATATATGTACATATATATATAAGTAAGTAGCGACCTGTCCTGGATTCGCACGGGTAGATTTCTTTTTGAAAATAAAATTACTCTCACGTTACTCGCTGATATAGCTTTCTGTAGGTGAAAAATTGTTCAAATCGGTTGAGTAGTTGTTGAGTTAATCCATTATGTACAAACAAACAAAGTTTACTTCTTTACAATATTAATACAAATTGGTTTTTTAGAAATGGCTCTGACGATTTCAATGAGGAATTAAGAATAATGTTTTACTGTCCTAGTTTTTCTAGATGAGTATTATTCCTGAAAAAATCCATTTTCACACAAATAACCAGAATATCTTTTTCTGATGCCGTCTTATGAAATATAGAAGTATTAGTATTTTATTGTGGTTTGATACTGAGCTGAAATATTAATGCATTTAAATATGGTACATTGAAAATCTTGATAGATACTGAGCGAGGATCGGGCGCCAGTTACACTTAATTATGTCCTAAAGGATGCTCTCAAATACAAAAATTTCTATTATAAAACTATTGTGGGCTAGGAGTGAAGTTGTTTTCAATTGCGGAAAAATCTGAATGTTTATTAAACCATATTCAGTTATATGGTTAGACCTCCGCACAAAGGGTTTTAATATTAATAATTCATTCGACTTTGTTGGAAAATATTTGATAAACTTTTTGTCGGGCATAAAAATATACGCAGCTTTTTTAAGGGTTCTGTAGCTTAAGGAAAGGAATATCTTGTAAAATCATACAGTATGTATCCTTCTGTTTGTCCATAGAAACATTGTTTGCCTGTACATATTATTAACATGTGACTAAAATTTTATTACAATAAGAGGAGAATTCAGGGGAGTACAACTTCTTGCGCGTTACAAGCTATTAAAAATTTTTTGTTCATCAGAACACTACAATCATAAGTTTTATTTTTTCATCTCGGACTAAAATCTCTTCTAATCTCGATCGATCTATTTTATTATATTCACTTATAGAAATAACATTCAGCACTGCCTCTCCACAAAATTATCGTCATTTCATTTTAGTAAAAGTGAAATATTGAATAAAAGTTTGTTATTCAAAAGTTTTTTTATAAATATTTTGCTTTAAATAATTGTTAGTAATGCAGTATACAGCATGGTTCTAATATTGTTGTTCGAGAATATTGACAATAAGTAACATTTTTGCAAGTGTTTGTTTACATAAATATATACGCGTACTTCAGTGGCGGTAGCTTTATACAAGGCCAAAAGCCCGGCTTGCATCACTAATATGCTCAGTCAAGAACACAAAATACTAACGTGTCAAGAACTTCAATCACAAATAAAGAACATCAAGAATGAGTAATATTATATCAACTTCAAATGATATCAGTTTTAAAAATTCCCGCCAATTACTTTTCAAACGAAAACAGTATAGGAAACTTGGAGAAACAGGTTTTTGACCCCAAGTCACGACCAATTAGTGCGTCAGTCGATCGACATTAACGACCTCTCAAGGGTTAATCAGAGCCAAAATCAAAGTAATCAATCATCTTACTCTCACGTGTTGGCTTGCAACAGGACTTGCAACCTCTCTCTCTTCTTTTTTACTAAGGTTTATAAAGTAATTAGTATGAAGCGAGAAGCCCGGCTTTCATACTAAACTTCGTACAGATTGAGAGATACGTTGTATCTATTCGTATCGACGTTACGAATACAATTCAACTTCATTGTTTATTGGTAATATTTATTTGTTTGAGCTGTTGGACGAGTAATAAGTATTTTTTTAATTTCCATCAATAAGCGAGTTAATTTGTAATAAAAAATCCAATAAGTTGTTCATTATGAGAAATTAAAATGTATACAAGTTTTAATCGGCATAGAAATTGTAAAATCTTTGAACTTTGCACAGAAAGATAACTAATTGTTTTGTTAAAACCTATGCCCCATTTGTGTATTACTCGACTAATAAATTGCATAAAAGACAATGAATCTGTGTACAAAACTATATAACTCATGAATGTGTTTCTCTGATTAGTAATTCGCATAAAAGACAATTTAATGTACCAGTTTATGAAATTGATTGGATTTTTGTTCGTTCTCCCATCAAGTTATAGGTAGGTGGTACTACTCATTATTATTAGTTTTACACACGAATTTACAAAAACATATGAATACAGTGATTTATATTATAGTAATTTGGATAAATACATTTTTAATAGCGAAGTAGTATAAAAATTGTATTGAAGAAAAATAACGCGGAGAGCGCTCTCTTTCCTCTCTTCTTGTCCACCGGTTCTGAAGCTCTAGGCACGCCACTGGTCGTACATATATATGTTCACGGTGTATCCCTAACGGGGTAGTCAGAGTTGACGGAGCGCCAAACTTCGCGGTACTCACATATTTCTTTCGCCTCCTAAAACCTCATCATTCTCTTCACACATTTTCGCTTAGGTATACGAGTGTTTTTTTATATTTCCGTCAGCAAACACTCTGGTTATTTTAAATTCGTAAGTCAGCCTTGGTCTTCCTTGGCTTCTCCTACCACTCACTTTCGCTCTGTAGATTTTCTTCCTCAGTCTTCCATCACACATTCTTTCCATGTGCCCGAGCCATCTAAGCATTCCTGTCTTCACTTTCAGTTATATAACCTATTTAATCATTTTTTATTTCACTGATTACGTACATCAAATACAAATACTCATCTACGACAGGTGCACTACGTTTTGAATACAGAACTATAAATTTCAAAATGAAATCGCTTTTTTTTTGTAACTTGATTCAAAGTAAGTCATACTAGCTGGCTGCTCCTATATTAAACACTGGCTCGGGTGATAGCCAAGGATAGCTCACTCTCAGTTCACCTTAACTAATATAACACAATGTAACACGAACTTACCTTTGTATTGGCTCAGAAAGTTGATTTAAGATAGAATTACATAAGAACAAAAGAAAGTTTAGATTTTCTGACGTGTACATCTAAGGATCGAAGAATGTCTGACATCAAACTGACACAGAAAACAAAAAGAATATAGATTACAGAATGCTCCATGGAATGACTTTTTGAATAATATTATAATTTAAATATGCTTTTCTTTTTAAAATTTCAGAAGCATAAAGGAAGATTGAGATATCGACAATAATATTATCTTGTGTAATTGTTTAACTCTAACACCGTTTGACCTCAACTAGCATTAAGTATTAACTTTTAGAATGAGAACTTGTAAATAAACTTGTCAATATGTAGTAGAACTCACTAATATATTACGTAGGATATAGTGTTCTAATAGAATATGTGGATACACGTATTGAAATTATAACTAGTAAAATATACGTGGGTTAGTGAAACGTATCACAGGTGATTCACACAAATTGCAAGTTGTACACACGCCTCACGAGTTCTGAGAAAATCCACTGTGCATTAAAGATCTTGTAAGGGTTTTATTTTCTCTTTAAAGTACGAAACACAAAATTAATTAAAAACGTGTACGTACGGTCGGGGGATCCCCGTCAGAAACGAAATTCTTTAGCTGCAGTTTCCATTTCTCAAAACTTAATAGCAATAAAGATGCAATAAAACTCACGTATAACCATAAACAAATGTTTTATTAAAATTTTCTCGTGTAAAGTAATGAGATTATACAGCAGGCCGCGCACGTTGCTCGTCTGGTCTAATCACAAAGTACATTACTTATATCTGGGGTGTAATCTCAATAGTCGCATGCACAGTCCCTTGTATGTAATAGAAAGAGACAAACGGATCAATGTATAGAGCTAACGAAGCTGGTTCCGCCCCACGTTGCAAGAGTCAGACAGTGTCGCTGAGAGTCGAATGGAGGTGGCATAACGATTTTTCGTTACGTGACGATTTCTAAAAAATTTACCTCTCGCAAGCCGCGTTAAGGAACTTCGTTCTAAATTCGTGAAAGCCCGTTGTGTTTTATATAATCAGAATGTAAGTAATGTGTGGGTTCTATAGAATTGGAGGCGTTGGGGTGCGCTAAGGATAAGGACATGAACGACGTGCTTATTAAGAGTTCTTGCGGCCGAGACCTTTGCCAAACGGAGTCTATTTAACATTAGAACCTCGTATCAAGACATAAGGTTAGGAAATACTTGGACCAGTAAATAATACTATTTTATTTTTGTAGAATTTACTAGCGACCCGAACCGGCGTTGCCCGTAATAGATTCTAAAAGATATAGTAAAGAAGCTTTGAATTACTATTATTGAATTATTTATTTGATCGTGTTTGATTATGAACCATTTTAATGTCTATCGACAATATGTTTAAAGCGGGTAAATATAAATAAGACGAAAGAAAACTGTAATATCATTCTATAATAATTATCAGGTTTTAACAACTACAAAATATGATATTAGTTAATAAAAGCTAAGAACAAAATGGATCAGTAAAATTACATTATTACATAATAACATATTACATTACATGTATACATTACTTATATCTGGGGTGTAATCTCAATAGTCGCATGCACACAAAATGAAATATGTCAGATTTCCGTCTTTTCCATTAGATTTTCTCAAAATTTTCTTGCATTTATCCTAACACTTACGAATACATCGAAAAATATCAGCCAAACCGGCCGAACTGTTCTCACATGATGTGATTCTCTGTGACCTTTTATACATGCGGCAATTTATTTTTATTTATATAGATATAGACAGTTTTTTTTCTATACTTTAACTTTAATATTTCTTTCTAAGTCACTTATGGGTTGATTTTATGACATTGGACAAATTCATATTGAGTTCTTGATTCAATATTTACTTTACGCAATATTTTGAGTGCTTATACGCATTTTTAATCTTAAGCTCTTCAGGTATGTGGTTTTAAATTATCCTTCCTTTGTGCTTACCTACATCATAATATTGTAAGAAATCTTTGTGGTAGTACCTTTGTGGTAGTAAATGTCTTCTTTTTATACATACTAGCGACCCGCACCGGCTTCCCTCGAGTAGGATTCTGGACCTCGACAACAACATTATTTAGCAACTATTGCTGTGAACCATCCAGTGACCCCACAAATACAAAAAAACTCATCGAATCGGTTAAGCTGTTTAGAAACTGAAGAACGAACACACGCACACCGGAATTTCATTACATAAGATGTGTTAGCTTCACTAATCTTGTAACATTTTAATAGAAAAATTGGGGTTAAAATAAGTTGCCTACATATACATAATGAGGCTTTATATAAGAGTATATCAATTTATATAAGAGTCTGACTTTATTTTTTGTGTAGTAGTCGTCAAGTAGCAACGAGTGAGCGTGTACAGTTTAGGCGAATGGAGGTAGTCAGAGATAATTTAATTATGCCAGCCGCCATGTGCTGTTAAACAGAAGTGGTCTAGTGTAATCAGTATAAGTATAACTTTAGCTGTATCCGAGAACGGTCATTGTTAAAATGTAGTCAAAATTAGTGTTCAGTGAATTAGTCCTTAGTGAGCCTCAAACGCGGTGTTTTAGTGAATTGTTGAATAGTGTATCTAATGAGTATCAGTACAGGTTAGAAGACCCCAAAGAAGTGCCTGTAAATTTTTAGACATTGATTTTCTATAGTTGATTACCAGTTGGTGGCTATCAACGTATGTGTGAAATATGTTTGTTACGAAATAATATCGATACTAACGCCGTTTATTGTAGTGTTATAGGAAACGTCTGTTTCTGTACAATCAACAGATAAACCTCAATAAGCTGAACACACTTCATAATTGTGGTTTGGTTTGGCCAGTATAACACAGAATAAACTCGGTATCTGAAGGGATTTTCCCAGATAAGTGGAAGGAAGCCATAATAATCCCTGTCCATAAAGGTGGTACCAGAATTAATGTAGAAAAATATAGGCCTGTCTCTATACTCTCGATTTTCAGCAAACTTTTCGAACTTATTGTATATGACCAAATGTATCCAGGTTTAGTGCAATGTATTTCGGTGGAACAACACTGCTTCATGCGTCATAGATCAATTTTCACTAATCTGTCCATTTTTACTGATGCAATATTAAGATTAATGGATGGTGGTGTACAACTTGATGCTATATATATTATATACTGATTTCACAAAGTGTTTTGATCGCCTTGATCACGATGTGCTCAGTCGAAGTTCGTTTCGGTGGGAATTCGTGGTGATTTGTTGCATTGGTTCGTGTCATATTTAAATAATAGGTCACAGGTAGTTGGACTGGTGAGAGTATACTCTTAAATTTAATATAATACCATCGGCGGTGCCTCAGGGATCTCAATTTGGTCCATCGCTTTTCAATATCTGCGTATCGGACATTTACACCTGTTTCCGTCATTCGAAATTTTTCATGTACGCAGATGACAATAACATTTTCCTATCCATTGAGGACCGGAGTAGTTGTGAAAGGTTGTAGGATGATCTGCAAAGGTTGCACCTCTACTGTAACTGTGCAATGAATTTTCTCGATCTTAATCTGAGTAAATGTCAAATAAACACATTCACATGCAAAAAGCACGTGATAATCTTTGACTACAAATTTAAGAATATTTCCGAGAGTGTCGCGGGTAAGGGATTTGGGCGTGATCCTTGATGCAAAGTTATTATACATTGATGAGGCAATAGTGGATAAGTCTTACAGGATGTTAGGTTTTGTTAACAGATTAACTAAACCTTTCAAGCACGTGTCATCTTTAAAGGTTGTGGCCTGTAAGATTGTGTACTGTGGCCTATGTTAGAAGTATTTTGGAGTTTGTATCCCCAGTTTGGTGTACACAGTATAAGTTACCAATCCAGAATTGAAAATATCCAGAGCATGTTTGTCTGTTTCCTTACTTGTTGTAACCGCGGAGTACTGAGCTTATGGAATGTTTTCATTGCAGAGCCGTAGATTATTTGTTAACATCGTGTTCGTGTTTGATCTAATCTATAATAACATAAGACTGTTCACTATTGTTAGAGAGCAAATTTTCAGGCGAGCATAGTACAGTCACACTCACAACCGGTATAAAACTTATTCATGCATTGACTTGATTGTACTGTATAAATTTGATAGTAATTTTCTTGTTCATTCATATTAAATTCTTGTTTTCATATCTACCTCAGCTGATTCATTTATATTTAATCTTTTACAATTTTGGGAACCTCTTATATTGGCTTTTTAAAATGTATAATATCATAATATGTAACTTTTCAACTATAGTAACAAGGTGTAAGTTCTTTTTCTTGCGTACTCATGTATGCAAGAAAAAAGTAAATAAATAACTTTTTTCTTGCATACATGAGTACACACATATTTGTTTTTGTTTGGAGAGTTTTTTGTCTCACTGCTGTCTCTGAGTTCTTGACAAACGTTATTCAAAAAATACAGTTACGTATTTATTTTATTATCATATTATTATGTTACATTATCATATTATATTGTATATTATGAGTAATCGAAACGTATATTATCATAATACATTTTACTAGAAAAGTATCTTTATTTACATTAACAAAAAGTACATACATACGTTAATATTTACAAACTTCAAACTACACATAGGTCAGCCACTGCCGAGCACTTGCTGGAGTCAGGACCCAATCACTGGATTGAATTGCATCAGCCACAGATCCTTTCCACCGATCGACACTATTATTCCAGAATAGCACGAGAGGCGGTTGAAATCAAGAAATACCATAATTTCAACCGGGAAGATGGATACCGCTTATCAACATCATGGAATTCTGTCATCAGTGAGTGTGTCCGGAGCCGATAAACCGGACGTCGCCAGTATGTAGATGTCGTTAGTGTAGTGTGTCGAAGTACCGACAGTGACAATAACAAAAATTAAGAAATGCATTGAATGAGTGTGACGACGTCACTTATCCTCAGCAGTCTGCCCGTGACCACGATCGGTGCAATCCGGTCGAAACGTCGGGATAAAATAGGTAATTAGCCTTAAAGTATAAACGCCACATAGACCCGTTAGTAAATATTGTAAGATGAAAGTAGCTGGTCCGAGAGGATCACCTTGTTGACAGCCAACTTCGGAATGTAATAAATTATCTTTATATATTAACTTTGAAGGACTGCTGTAAGATTGTCAGAGGTAGGAATATATGTCCGATATATTTCACTTATATCACGAAGCTATCTATCCCATCATTCCATATTTTGATATTTTTCCCAATTTTGGTAGATGTCCAGGAGAGAAAGCACTTTAAGTTGTCAACCGGACAATTTTATAATAATAATACTCTTTTATTGCATCATTAAAAGTATACAAATATATGAATAATAAAATAAGAGTTGTACAATTTGGGCGACCTTATCGCTAAAGCGATCTCTTCCAGGCAACCTTTGGGTAACACAAAGCTTTAGAGTACCTACATTTACGGTAGGCGGTGCAAAATTGATATTGACATGAATACGTACTTACATTCAAAAAAATAGTAATAATAATAATAAATTACAAAGAAATAAATAAAGAATAAAAAATACATATATACCTACACTACAATACATATACCTTATGTATAATATAATATATAATAATATATAATGCACTCTCTACATACCTACATATTACATAATACATGTTATACATATGGACACATTCACAGACAAATGAGAAACTGTTCACTATTCTTCAATACTATTCTTCATGTCTTTTTCGATTTTATAATAATTCCTGTTCATAAAAGTACGTTGGTTATTACAAATTTATAAATATTTAAATTATTATTACACATACAAATACATATGGTACATTATATAAATTAATCACACACCACAAAAAAATCACTTTTTTCTTTTTCACCCATTCACATACACAAAATATAATATAAACACTTATTTAGATATACATACATAGATACTCGAACGTGTCTTAATATTGAATTGCATATGTATAAAATGTTGTATATTTATTTTTCAGACTTTTATTTAATAAATTATTCACAAATAAATATTATACGAATCTCGTCCGCAGGAGCCTGAAATAGGTTTTTATCTAGTTCGGGCTCCAAACGCATCAAACCTTAAAGTTAGTAATTAATTATTGCCAAAATTGCTTAAAATGTACATATAATATAAATAAATAAATTATTAATTGTTGTCTATTATTATGACAATAAATAAAATAAAACAATATTTTACCAAACTAACCGGCCGTTACACAAAATAGTCGTTCAACGTGTTAACACTTCTCTCGAATTTTTTCAATACTTTCAATATTTACGGACACATTATTATGTATAAATTATGACAGTTAACATAGTTAAAAGTTACATTTAAGTTTTATTGCTTCCATTTAATTTTCTGTCTAGAGAGGGTAAAACTCCCAAGGTAACAGAACCAATTTAACCTAACTGTGTTGTTGAGTTGTTTTCAATGGGAACGTGAAATCTGGTTCATTCAAACAGTTTATTACAAGAAATATCTTACCAAAATTGCTGAGCACTTTGAATATAAGGCCTCAAGCGGTCTTTTGGCGCATGGCCAGGTAGGTAACAGTTAAAGAAGTATGCACATAACACAAAATTATATGTATCTGAGTCTCTTCTGTCTCTTTTGCGTATGCATAAAAAATAAGCTGTTTGACTTATATATACATACATATCTTCACGCTGTATCCCCAACAGGGTAGTCAGAGAGGACGGAGCGCCAAGCGTCGCGGTCCTTACACACCTCTTTCGCTTCCTCAAATTTTATCATATATATCAGGCCATGAAATGTTTACTTCTTCGCTGTAAGAAGGATCAAGGAGACCTCTACGACTGATAATATATCTACGCATCATGTTGCTTGATTCTGTTAGCAATTTGTACCTAACATTCTTATAATAATTCCTCTCTGACTACCCCGTTAGGTTAGGTTAGGGATATAGCGTGAAAATATGTATGTATGTATTCTTATTATAATTTAGGTAAGCATTAAGAAGGGATTTTTGTAAATTCAGCGTCTAGAAGGTTGAAAAAGGATGTTAGGTAAGAATTTTTTAGTTCTGTTTTTTGCTGATTAAGAATTTTGTCTTTTGTCGAATTACGTATTATTATAATTTTTCAATAACGAATATGGTATTCTGAGAAAAATGTAGGTATTTTCCCATAAATCTGTGTAACAAACATTTTAGTATTTTAATAATTTGGTCCCGTCCATATATTTACTCTAAAGATTCACGCCAGGTGGTATAAACAAATGCATTAAACTAGGGAAGCCAATAAGCGTAAAAAGTCGCATGTTTAACCAATATTTTAAAATTGTTACAATACTTTTATTTTCTTTTTTGAATATGGACTCCATTATATTTAAATAATAAAAATATACAACATGGACGGACGGAAATGTCAAAAGCACTCGTAAACCTAGGCGAAAGAGTGTGTAAGAAGAATGATGAGAATTGAGGAGGCGAAAGGAGGACCGCGATATTTGGCGTTCCGTTCTCTCCGACTACCCTGTTAAGGATACTGCGTGAGGATATAAAAAATATAAATACGTAAAGTATACAAAGTAAACGTGGGTGTTATTAGGAGCTTCCCCAGTTCGTAATGTGGTACCCATGTACTATGTTGAACTAAGTACTGGGTCTTGGCAATGGGTTACAGTACGAACCTAGAAGGGTGCATAATTTGGATCACACAATTTTAGTAATTGTCTCGAGTATTAGCTACATTATGTAAAAGGCCCATTTATACAATGTTCCTATTTTGCTTAATTTGTAATTTCTAACCTTATTATTTGTGACGAATGGAACACCAGAGTGCTATGCTCTCGAAGGAATCAACCTATAATTTAACAGTTGATATTATTGAACGACAGTTTAAAAAAAATATTTAAATATGACCATATTTAAAAATTTTATATATGACCATATTTTATCCTGTTTCTATCCACGTCGGTATCCTAGAAGAACGAAAAGCCTTACGTAACGTAATTATATAGGAGTCGAGTTTGCACATAAAAAACATAAATAAATTGTAGAACAGTTCTTTTGCTTTCAAATAGTTACTATTTGAAAGCAAAAGAATTCTGAACGTTTGATGAAAATTCAATTGGATCTTGAAACTTTGTTGCTTTGCTTTTAAAACGTTGCTTCATTCGATGTAGTATTGAGAATATAATTTATTTTTGATCGCGACCGGGCCTCTACCTCACCCTACTCCATGCAATAAAAATAGCGTATCGATAGGTGTATCATATACTGAGTCTTTCAAACTGCATAATCTGTGTTAAAGAACTAAAGTAGATTTGACATTCAAAAACACTTTGTGATTACGTTTACTTGAATAAATTGAATTGACTTTGACTTTGAAATCTATTATTTAATATATGTTTCTAGGAAAGTTCGAATAAACTGACGAAACTTCAAATAACCTTTTGGATTTGAAATCTACGGTAAGCCTATCTCAATCACAAATATCCTCAATGGACAGCTAATTTTCATAATAAAACTATTCCATAATACTAAGTACCATTATTCCATAATACTAGGTACTACCTAATGTTAGCCTATATTGTGGACAGACTTACACCACTCTATGTGCGAAAGAAATTGATTTATCCCTTAATTTGTGGAAGCAAGGCAGACATATATGTAGTTTAACATTGCATTTTTAAAATATTTGTAGGGAGATTTTTAATTATGTTATGTAGAGTGTGTACAGACCTTTATAACTCTTGGCGCGACTCTCTTCCACTTGTGTGCCACTTGTTAGAATTAATTGAAAACTTTGGAACGCTGCTAACTCCATTTTGTGACCAGTGTGAGACATTTATTGACTATGTATACAACATATGTTATATAGTTCGAATTTACTAATTAAAAGTTTAAACCTATAATATTTTAAAACATAAACAAAGTAGTTACGAAAAAAGTTTGAATGTCTCTTTCTAGACTTCATTGAATCAAAATAAATACTGCTAGCATTTTGTTTCGTGGAACTGTTTCTTCGAGCATGACTGAAAAATTGAATGGATTTAAATTCAGACTGAACTGTTTTAAATGTTGGATACCAGTTATGTACTTAATAGGGTGAACTTTATTACGTTATGATAAGGGTGAATAGTTCGATTAAAAATTAGAATGTGCGATACTTACCTAAATAAAATACTTTCTATTTTTAAGGTTCCAGAAAAATTGGAACCCTTATAATTTCGTGATATTCGTCGTATGTCGCAGTTTGCAGCCATTTTGCTCGGAGATTATCGGCACTATATAGATGTAATTTGGAAGGTAGGTGTATGGAGACACTATACAAGTGTAGTGAAATTGCGAAAATTGAATTAGGAGTGACATTGGTATAAAAAAAACGTGTGTGTACTCATGTACCTACGCACGTATATCCTATTTTTTCCTTTTTGACTTTAATGTAAATAAACAAGAAACTAACCAAAATTTCTCTAAATTTTCACCGTTCGCTGGTCGAACGTATTACACGTAGCACTCTAATAAACACTGTTTTTCCGTTATATACGCTAAACTATAAAATATTAACAAATCATACTAAATATTATCAGATATAGTACAACGTAAAAAAATGTTGGTTATTTGTCAAGCGTTTTGTTTTTAATTTGTATCTCACTTAAAGGTTGTGTATATTCGTAGATCAAATTAGTGTCATAAATCAGTTCATTCACTTTCACTCTAATATGTGAATGACACAATTCATTCTAAATGTAAGGCAGAATAAAAACAAAAGAATATTATTGTTTGCGACGTGCAAACAATAATAATGCCCTAGTCTTTATTTTAAGTGTTTTTTCAAAAATATAAATTTTTACCCTTATTTAATTCATAATCGTTTTTAATGAAGCACAAACACAGAAATGGACAAAAATTCTGAAAATGTTAATTTTTACTAATAACTAATAAGTATGACAACTGAATCAATCGTTTGCAAATTAGCCTATCTTTAGTTATTTTGGAAATGTCATAGTCGCCACATTTGTTTATTACAGACAAAAACGAAATAAAATAGGATCTGTGTTAAAAAGTATATTTTTTTGACGTTTTCAAGCAAAACTGGCAACATATAATAAAACAAAACTGGCGACATATGAAAAATAATATAAGCCGCTGGAAAAACCTTGAAATGAGGTTTATGGCGACATTTTATGGGCGTTTATTTTAATTATTTAAAAATGGTTTCTAGTGGATATTGTGATGTAAAATTGGCGTAGTTTTGCTGTTATGTGAAATTGTTGAAATAAATGCTTATTTAGGACAGTGATGTTGAGATTTTTTAGTGGCTTAGTCTGCTTCAGCGAATCCTATTAGAAAGACTGCCACATTAAAATGTATTACGTCAACATTTTGATGAAATAATATGAAGAATTTATCTGTTTATTACTGAAGAAGTCGGTTGTGTGGGCTAAGATCCTCTCCTGAGAGAGATTCGTACTATTACAACTACTACAAGCATGAAATAAATCAAAGAATAATAAATTAAGTGTTACATCGGTGCGCGCAAATTCGTCCCACGCTAATAAATACACTCTCTGTTTTTCCAAATGCGCCGAAAAAAGTACAACTTCAAAAATCTAGTGCCAATAATCTAGTGCATATAAGCGTATGCAGTACCTTTAGATAGGTTTTAAATATTATATAGAGATTTCAAAACCACTTTTTTATTTAAATCAAGAATTGTTGAGATATCTATGCGCTTCTAAAATTATAACAAAGGTATCAAATTTTTCAACTATGGGGCAAACAATTTTAGGTAGAACATAGTAAACAATTTCCACGAAGTATGGTTTGACTTAGATACATGAGCTGTATAGATTTTGAGATTTGAATTATTTTCAGTTATACGCTGTTTCCACTGTTGCGGCTACGGAAATAAAAAACTCGAGGCACGCAAACACAAATTTATTTCAACGGGATACCACACAGGGTCGGGGTTGATCGCCCGCTAATGTCTTTGCCTCGCAGCATACCTACCCTGACTGTCGGCGGTCGGCAGACGAACCGATGCCGGAAGTTGGTGATGCGGCTGGAGTCGCGCGATAAAGCAGTATACACCCGACAGAGCAGATGTCGGGGCACTACTGAACCCGTACTGAGGACCCTGGATCGTAGCATCCAGTGCATCAGTTCGTGTTCCAAAATTTCTGTTGTTGAACTACAGCCGCAAGCACAGATCGAATGAAAGCTAATAAAGTAGGTAAGGTGGCGGTGTTCAACAACTAGACAGGTGTTTACAATATAAAATATATATAAAGAAAAAAACAATACAAATTGGTATAAGCATCGAAATTAATATTAAGCAAACACGGCTGTCACAATTAGCTTCACAAAATAAATAAATTCGTTCTTCACTTACCCAATAAAATGAGGTGATAAATATAATAAATAATAAGGTATTGTGCGCAGCGACGGCAGGAGACCGGATGGTTTGACGCTCATTCCTTGGAAACTTGGAAGATCGCTGGTGTGGGATGCCACTTGTGTCGATACACTTGCTGTTTCCCATGTGCCGGCGACTTCCAAGTCAGCAGGTGTCGCGGCCAGCACTGCCGAGAACTTGAAGCGGCGTAAGTATGCGACTCTCTCCGAGAGTTTCATATTTACGCCCTTTGCAGTCGAAACTTTGGGTCCCTGGGACCCCGAAGCCCATCGACTGGTTTCTGATATTTGTAAGAGACTGGTCGAGGCTTCGGGAGACCGCCGGGCTGGCAGCTTCTTCCGCCAACGAATCAGTTTGGCTATTCAAAGAGGCAATGCTGCCAGTCTGCTAGGTACCTTGAGCAATGACAGCTTTCTAAGCGGCAACTTTGAGGAAGTTTATTATTTAAGATAATGTGTAGTTTTAAGTTTGTAAATATTAACATATGTATGTACTTTTTGTTAATAAATTATAAAAAATTAAAAAAATAATGTTCCCACGTAAATTATGTACGCCGGAGAACGAAGACAATAACAATCTATTAAGTATTGATTAATATACTTTTAAATCTATACATATAAAAGGCGATGTATGTATGTATGTTCCTTATGGACTCCGAAACGGCTGGACCGATTTTGATGAAATTTTCAGGGAATCTTCAGATTGGCCCAGCGGGTGTTCCTGTAAAGTTTGGTAGCGATCGGATTGGTAGAATATTTTTTTTTGTTTTTTTTTTGCAGTATCAAAATAATTATAAAAACTGTTTAATTTATTTTAACTTTAACTAAAGCCCAGTGAAACGGGCCGGGTTTGCTAGTATTTTTATAAAAGCAAACAAAGCGACAATATCAATTTTTGAGCACCGTCAATGAATTCAGTTTGTTACGTCTAACGGGGGTAGAACGATAAAGTACCTCGGCGCATAGCGAGTGAGAAGAAGTACTGTCGCACAGATTACTCGTATTTTAGTTTTTCAACGCAGAGACAAATTTATGTATTCCTACAATAACTAATTTTATATTTGTTTATTATATTTGCTTATTAAAATAAACTTTCTTAACTTTTATTATATTAAAATGCAACATTATATCACCAAAATCAAATTATTAAATAAGATGTACGTTATAACGTTACATCACTAGTAAGTTATTTAAACTAGTGCTAAATGAATTTAGCACTAATGGAAATAACTTTGTTTTTCACAGTATCATTGAGAAATATTATGAAGTACAAACTTATTTTTGCTGATGAAATGACTATTGTGCTTCCGCGAATATTTTATTCTTTATTCAGTATTTATAACTGCTCATTTCACTATTTATAAATGCACGCGATCCGTGAAGTTTACTGTTAGTTCTAAGCTCTAACACAGTCCGTTTGCAGTACGCGTGCAGTTCTCATTGTAGTTTGTACGCAGTCGGCTACCATTTCCGATAAAGTTTTAAGAACTGTACAATAGCCACATTCAAGCTGCAATTTTGCAGTTGGCTTGCATTCCAAATTTATACCGTCTGTACAGACCCTATATAGACGGTTTAAGTCACCATATATAGCGTAGCACTAGACGATTTTGGTAGAGCCGACCTGTTTCGTATTCGTATTTGCTTCACAAACATAAATAGTCGTGAAACTGGGCCACATGTTTGGGCGAGCTTTTCGTGTGCATATTATAGCGGTCGAGAGCTTGTTGACTTTGCCTTGTATTTTGCGCCGTAATACAAACAGAATTTTTTATTCAAATTCAAATATAATATATTGTCTGTCAGACAGTTGGAGCTAGAGTGGTCAGATAGTCGGTCTTTGTCTGGATTCTCCCGATATTTCGTATCATCTCCGACTACCGACAAATAGAAAAATCTTCCCACAATTACTTACAAAGCCAAAAAATACGTATTATTATAAAAAGTACAATTTAGGCTGCCCTATCGCTAAAGCAATCTTTTCTAGGCAACTTTAGGGTTAAAGAGATACACTTTGCTACATCAAAAGCACTCGCATATCGCGACGTCGTCATTGACCTTGACCTTGATCTTGATCTTGACGATCGCGTTGGAGCTGTAGCTTAGGCGTTGTGTCTAGGCGCAGAATGTTCCTGGTACGATTCCCGGCCGGTTCAATTAGGATACGAATTTTTCTAGATTATCTCGAGTCTGGGTATACTGGGAGATGCCTGGTTCTCATAGCACAGGGAATGCCCTAGTTTGAAACCACACGATCGGGGTGCATTATCTGGCGTATTTATAATTTAGTACCGACCCACTCCGGTTCGCATGGGTTCTTTTTTTATTTTATTTATTCTTTTCAACATTAGGGACATTGTAGAACACTTAGTTTCGTCATAAATCACAATGTTACATTACAATACGAATTTTCTTAACTAAAGTAATAACTAATTAAATAATAGTAATAATGCTTGTTATAAAAGAAATATTATGTAAACACATAAATAGGTACATCATTCCCATGCATTTTTGTCATTTAAATAATCCTTTACGTTATAATACGATTTTGATAACAGTTTATGTTTAATAAATTTTTTAAATTTGGTAATAGATAAATCCAGCTTGTCTTTAGGGAGTTTATTGTAAAAACGTACACAATTACCCATAAAAGAATTACCGACTTTATGGAGTCTAGTCGTAGGTGCAACCAGTTTATTTTTATTTCTAGTGCTGAAATTGTGTACATCACTATTTTTCTTAAATTTATTAATATTTTTATGAACATACATTAAATTTTCAAATATGTACTGATTATAGACTGTCATTATTTTAACATCTCTAAACTTATCTCTTAGAGAGTCTTTTGGACCCATATTGTAAATTGCACGAACGGCTCTCTTCTGCAGAACAAAAATAGTGTCAATGCCGGCTGCATTACCCCATAATAGAATCCCGTATGACATAACGCTATGAAAGTAACTAAAGTAGACCAATCTAGCTGTATCTACGTCTGTCAACTGTCTAATCTTTCTAACCGCAAATGCTGCAGAAGAGAGCTTACCCGACAAGTCATTGATATGAGGTCCCCACTGCAGTTTGGCATCTAAAGTTAATACCAAAAATGCGGTAGTGTTTACTAGATCCAATTTCTGGTTATCAAGCTGTATATTGTTTTTAACATGCTTAACATTAGGTAATGTAAATTTAATGCATTTAGTCTTCCTTTCATTGAGCAGCAAATTATTAACATTAAACCACCGTAATGCCTTAGAGATAGCGTCGTTTATATCATTGCAAACATGTTGTTGCCTATTTATCTTGAAAATAAGTGATGTATCGTCAGCAAACAGTACTATTCCATGATTATTTTTGACAAGATAGGGTAGATCATTAATATAGACTAAGAATAAGAAAGGCCCCAATATTGAGCCTTGTGGAACCCCCATTTTCACAATAGACCCGGAAGAAAGCTCGCCATTCACGTCTACCCGTTGAACTCGGTCTTTTAAGTAAGAATTAATAAGATCTAAAGCTATATTCCCAAGTCCATAATGGTTCAATTTCTCGACTAACGTTTCATGCAGTACACAATCGAATGCTTTTGTTAAATCACAAAAAATGCCAATAGCATCACACGACACCTCCCAAGCTTCAAATATATCTTTCATTAACTCGACACCAGCGTCGGTTGTTGAGCGCCCCCGTGTGAAGCCAAATTGTTTACAATGTAATAATTTATTACTACAAAAATGATACATTAGTTGATTCAGAATAAGTTTAAAATTTTACTAAATATGGGTAGAACTGATATTGGTCTATAATTGTTGCAGTCAGATGTGCTACCCGACTTATATAATGGAGTTATTTTGCTAATTTTCATCAAATCAGGAAATATCCCGTAGTCAATGCATCTATTAAATATCACCACCAAATATTGTGCAACAATATCTATCAATGATCTAACAACGACAACCGAAATGCCCCAAAGGTCATTGGTTCTTTTTACATTTATCGCTTTAAAGGTTTTAATAATTTCGTGTGTACCGACATGTCTGAATTGAAACTTAACATTGCATGCCGGTACATTATCTTTTAAAAGAGATATAGCGGCGGCAGGTGAAGAATTCAGGGATTTAGTTAAGAAAACAGGATTTTCAGTAAAAAAAGTTTTAAAAGCTGTTGCAATTTCCGAATCTGTCGTTATGATTTTGTTGTTAATATTTAATTTAAAATTATTTTTTTGTTCGCATACAATAATAATGTAACTTTCTACAGATGAAAGAATTTTTGAAATCGTATGAGTAAATTTTGAGTTTATCTATTACATACAAACAAACAAAGTTAACCTCATTATAATATTAAGTATAGATAATTATACCTAGGCGAAAGTGTGTGTGAAGAATGATGAGATTTGAGGAGGCGAAAGAAGTACGCAACGATTGGCACTCCGTTCCCTCTGACTACATCGTCCATAATGTGATAATTTTGGAAATATATACAAAACTTTTAAGAAAAGTTCTGAAAATTTGTGAACCACTCCACTTCAGATCCATTAATTTGATTCTCAAGTTACTGATTTGCAAAATCGTGTTAAAAAAACTGAACTTTTAACAAGAATGAGTTCAATTCTTACAGTGTTTTGATTAAGCTTCAAGTCCATTTTCTATTGACAAAGGTTTATTAAGTTTTGGAGAGGCTTTTTTATCAAAGGAATATTGAGGAAATATTACAAAGTCAGTGATTAACTGACTTCTTTTTCATGGCTTTGAAGTGCTATATTCTGGTATAATTAAATCAAAATAACATTTTTATTGAGATATACTTAAATTTACGAAAAGGAACATTTACGGAGTCATCATGGTTTTTCTGTCAGTCTATTACAACGTCCTTTATGTGGTAGTAAAAACATCTATAAGAATGCTATTTATCGCTATAAAAAATACAATGCCAAAAACAATGTTACCATTTCATTAAAAAAAGGTAATTGAAAAAATCAAAAAAACCCGACTAAAAAACTGTGAAACGAACTAACATTGTGTTAAAAATGATGTTAACAAGACGTACTTATTTTTATACCTCAAGGAGTGCCTAGTAGAAAAATCTATGTAGGCTTTCAAAAATTCGTCACCGGTCGCGCAATGATCACGTGGCTGGCGCCATCTGCAAATTTTTAGGTAATAACCCCGCCGATAATAAATGTGTGTCGTATGTACAGTTTGTATGATTTATCTCACCGTTGCTGTGGGGACACGGCGTCTGGACGGCGTTACTTATAAAGTCTATGACAAACACATGAACAATTAAGATCTAAACTGTAGTTCTTTAAATTCCGAACTCCTTCTGACTTCGCCATAGTTGAGTAGTTAAGAGCAATCTTAGAACGCTTTCACAGTTTTAATGCTGTTAGGAATAAAATGTATTATTACGTATTGTCCCTGTTGTCCCACGATGCTGGGAGATGGCGCTGGTTGTCGCTTTCAGTGCTGGTTTATTCTTTGTTTTTTTTTGGCATGTGGGTAATTTATTTTGTGTAAATTGAAAAGTTGGAATGGAGAAGTCTGAAATAGGCGTTGGCCGCTTTTTGACAAAAAAAGTCAGAAAAAGTGTTAGAAAATTGATTGTAAATCCCTGTAATCCTGTAGCAAAAAGAAGTTCTGTCGTGTTGTTGTGTGTTCGACGACTGAAACTAGCAGTTGACTGTATTGTATTATATTGTTAATTTATAATTAAAAAGTGGTAGACCACAAAATTAGGTAGGTGAGAAGTGAGTAAATATATTCCATTTTGTGTCCTTACGACCCCGAAACCCACCTCCGACTTCCACCATCCTGAAGACTAACGGACATCAAAGGTAAATTAGCCTATCCTATTTGTATAATATTGTTGATCAGCGCCGCTTATCGCGATCGATGTCGGCACAGTTCCCGGCACGTTTGCTATCCTGCCAAAAATTATAAAGGGTTCAGCACGCGTAGTAATCGTGTCTGGAGCTGTAACGCACAAATGCTTATAGATATGGTATTATGTTATTGTTCAAAATTGATCCGCAAAGAAATCTAATATAACCCTAAGCGTATACTCAGAGGAAGCCCGCATGAAATAGCTCAGATTTGTGTACACAATGCCTTACTATGTATGAGCGTAACACACACAGCTATGTGCTGTGCAGGTATTCAAGGAATTATGTTGTTTCTTCGTAACTCTACATAAAAGATAAAATGAAAGCAAATGGCCAAAGACATCGGGTCGGTTACAAAAACCTCGATAACTTCCAAAATATCGGAGATAGCTTCATGAAATAAAGACCGTTTTATAGACGATTTTAAAGTTCTTAAGTAAAAGTCATAAAATTTTAAGTTTATTTAGAGGACAAGCGTTATCTTGCATAAAAACGGCATTCTCGCCAGTGTTGACTAAAAATTGACCGACGTTCTTACTTATTTCTTGGCAGTTAAACTACCACTTTCTATTATCAATAGTACGGTGAGGCTTTCAGAAGAAATTCCAAACTACAGATATACGGAGCCTCTGCCGTATGGTGCTTTTCTTCAGTACAGGCTTAGTTTTATCGCTTTCACGGTCTTTTATACACTCCAATCCTCTCATTGTGCTTGTACCTTTTACTAGTCATCGAGAGTCCAATGCATGTGTTCTCACGTGTATCTAAATCTTGCGTTTAGATGCTGCTTCTTCAGTTTTGGACCATTTTTAAAAAAGTACACCACAGTGCGGAGATTTGCTATCTGTAGTCAATACGACAACACGACGTCAATTATTATCGTCAACAGGACCAGGAGAGCGCTAAAATCACGCCTGTGTTGAGGAAAGGAAAGCTCTGAACACGTATGGGCTGGGGTTTCTTTCGAAAGCCGTACCGAGTTACTGGTGACCGAAAGTGGTACTTTCAATGCGAAAAAATACTTAAACGAAATCTTAACCGTTCCGCTATTACAGAGACGGATTAAGAGAAAGAGATGTATAAAGATGTTAATAACATTGAAATACAAAACGTGAGTGACATTTATAATTATCACAAACGTCTCGTCTATAACAAATGAATCTTGTGTATGTGAATTATTGAAGCGTAATTCGTGTTCGCAGAGTCAAGAGCAGAAGACAGATGTGTAATCAGGGATTTAATGGATTGAATGGATGATCAATTTCTTGCCAGTTTACATCGATGTATGTTTTTTTAAACCGATGTTACAGTGTAGTGAACATACATACATAGATAACTATATTCATAGTAGTGAGTGGGCGAAAGTCATAAGGAGATTGGTAACAAAGGACGGACACTCGTTTTAGACCTATAATCATGTATTCTTTTGTACATTAATAAAACGCATTAATATTTTAAAAGCAGTGTATCATATAAAATTCACGTTACTTGTCACTCGCAGTTCTAAAATCAATATAATTCACCTTACCTTTGACAGTTTTTTATACAAAGTTTTGGTGTCTTATACGCATTTAAAATTTTTCCATACACACTTTGCTACCCTTTTTTACCTCATTAAGGGCTGATTTTACTTCTATACAAATATATATTTAGTAGCTAATTTCTGTACACAAAGTTTATGGATATTTAATTGCATTTTTCTTCTTGTATATTAACACCGACACCCCTTTTTAATCCCTTAGGGGTTGATTTTCCATAAACACTTATTAGGGGATCTCGATGTATAGTATCAGGAACTAAAATTTCAAGTTCGTAGCTGCTTACTAAGACTTCGTAATAAATCAGTGAGTCAGTTAGTGAGTGGTATTTTGCTTACATAATAATTTTTTGGTGCGTATACATTTTACGCATTTCTGAATTGGTTTGAACAGAACATCAACGCGGAACAAAAACTTTGAAACAACTTGTAACCATAATAATAAATAGTTTTATAATGAAGTAAGTGAACTTTTAATTAACTTATTGAATAACGAGAGTTCATCACTGGGTCGATTTAAATAACGAATTTTTCTATTGCAGTTGAATGCTTTTGGAATGTATCATTTATAATTCATACAATTACTTATATTGTTAATATTGTAGAAAGAATTATAAAAAAATGTTTTAATTTTTTTTAAAACTTATTTTCTGATGTTTATCTGTTACAGTCGTTTTCTCATTATTACATACATATCTTCACGCTGTATCCCTAACGGGGTAGTCAGAGAAGAGGGAGGGCCAAGCACATTATTATTCAACATAAACAGTTGAAAGGAACAGTTAAAGTAAATAGTGATCCAAATTTATACGTAAACTTCAAAAGATAACTTTAACTTTAGTATTGAATTTTGGGGCTTAATGAAAAAATAAAAAATTTTTTTTTTTTGGTCGCTGTAACCTATCAAATAAAATCAAGAATCGTTTTTTGATAAAGACACGTTGCTTTGTGCTATTTTTCTAACTCACTAGGAAAATGCTTTAAGATTGCTGTCCTCCAGCTAATTTTTAATAGTTTAAAAGTTTATAATTTTTAATAGACCTCATAATAAAAAAGAGGTTCACATTTCATCGGTATCTCATTTTTAAGAATGTTTAGGTTAATTCTTTACTACGCAGATCGAATTCGATAACTTTTTTTTATTGTTCCATTCCAGAATTGAAAAAAAGTTTTGTTATAGACCTTCCCTAGGTATTTTTTATTTATAATAATAATAATATTTATTTATTTGCAAGAAAAAAATAAAAAAAAAATAAATGGCTTTTAAAATAAAAAAAATGAATGACTTTTAAAGAAAAAAATAATCTGACTTCGAAGTAAAAACAGTGAAAACTACAATATAATTATTCTTTACTAATAAAAACTCAAGTTCATAAATAACTTCATAAGTACGATACAGATACTACATAATTTAATTTGACAATGAATTATTTAAGTAGATGTCAAACCAATGAACAACAACAGAAAGTCTACTTACTAGTTTGATAGCTTGGCACCGACTTCAGTAACTATTAAATTTAGTTATATAGGTATTTGTGTTGTACTTATGAAGTTTTACACTTGACTAGCGACCCGCTCCAGTTTTCTCCCGGTTGGGATGTTGAATGTTTGCAACACGCCAAATTTTTTCTAGTAAGATTTTCACACAAAAATACCATCCAAATTTCTGGTGAATTTTCCAAAAATTGTCTTTCATACAAAACTTGTACAGACATTACGAACACGACAGAAAAAGCAAACAAATCGGTAGCCCTTTTCAAGGGATGATCTTTTATACATGTGGCGATTGATTTTTAATTATATAGATTTATACACACACATATCTTCACGCCGTGTCCATAAAGGGGTAGTCAGAGAGGACAAAGCGCCACGCGTCGCGGTACTTACATACTTCTTACGCTTCCTCAAATCTCATCATTTTCCTCACACATTTTGGTCTAGGTATTTGAGCGCTTTTGACATTTCCGTCAGCTAACATTCTGCCTATTTGATCTACATAATCTATATAGTCAGCCTTGGTCTTCCTTGGCTTTTGCTACCACTCGCTTTTGCTAATATGTGTGTATACATACATAGGTATATTAATCTGTCCTCTCGAAAAGCACTTAACCTATTTCGACGCATACGGTGTTATTGGATGGATTCGTCTCGATTACGCTTGTGACATAGGATGAGTTGGTGTTTAAAAACTCAATATGGTATCTGTAATCTATATCTATACTAATATTATAAGGAGGTAAACTTTGTTGTATGTTTGTATGTAGTGGATAAACTCAAACACTACTTAACCGATCCAAAAAATTTCACCTATAGAAAGCTACAATAACAGCAAGTAACAAGAGCTGCATTTTATTTTCAAAAAAATTCTACCCATGTGTAGCCGGGGTGGGTCGCTAGTATCACGTAAAGTCGGCAACTAATAATAATTACATCAGACACATCATGAGGGATATCAAATTCAAGAGCTTGAGAAGGCTATTTTTAAAATCTATTACGCATAAATGAAAATAAAACTGTGTTCGTTACAAATTTTTATTCACAAAAATAAAAATATGTCATGTATAGCTGTGTATCGTTATAGTTAACTCTTCCTTAGTCACGCACATAAGTAAAAATCTAGAAACACAGTCAACAAAAAAGGACACCGTAAGGACACGTTCTTAGAGCAAATGCTCCTTCCATTGAAATACTTGGTTCGAGGTGAAACGTTTCGGCAATCATGAATTTGTTAACTGAAAATGATTTTTTTCAATTTATGATTTCTGCCATTAACGCTCGTGGAGCCTTCGCTACGTCCTTCAATTTTTCCTCTTAGGTTATTTCTACGTTCAGAAATGCTTATCTTAAACTAATCCCCAAAGTCCAAATTCGAGTGAAGTTCGCATCTATATTTAGACCACTAATTACTACAATTGCTCCTTTCAGCCGTTTAAGTTAAATTGTCTATGAGAAGAATGTTTGCGACAGATAGATTTCCAAGCGATGTCATATAAGCTCAGTTTTTCCGACTTCGTTACGGAACTCTAAAAATAAGATTTTACTGCTAACCCAAACTAGTTTAATAGTAAATTCTTATTGTCATGTATACAGACAATTTTCTCTAACAGACTTGTTGATGTCTGTTGGCCGCACGCCAGACTCATAAACGTCAAGAACTTTGCACAGAGACCCCTCGTATCGATGGCTCATTCGAGACGACATCGATTATGCGTCCCTAGTCGACAACAACGTCTGAACATAATTAATTCCACTGTTCGTGCCAGAACTTATAAGTTTAAATAAATAGATGAAACAGGCAAAGACAATGTAAAGTTACTACGTGAAACATGCTTAGTAAATAGTGACGTTTCCTATCATTTTATCCCACTTAAAATGAAAAGAAAGAAATATTTAAAAAAACAAGCTTTTATTAAAATGGAAATAAAAATAAAAAATAAATTCAAGAAACCCATCTAATATATAAAATTCTCGTATCACAGTGTTTGTAACAAAACTCCTCCGAAACGGCTTGACCGATTCTTATGAAATTTTGTGTGTATATTCAGTAGCTCTGAGAATAGGACGTAAACTATTTTTCATATCTCTAAGTGATAAGGGTGGTCCGCCCCAAAAACTTTTTTTATGACAAATTTTTTTATATTAATTTTTTTATGATTAGGCACTAAAAATACATACAACCCGAAGTTTTCATCATTCTGGCACCAATCCCTATTTTTTAATAGCGATATTAGTACTTTAATAATTATGCCAAAACAACGTTTGCCGGGTCAGCTAGTAATGTTATATACCCCAAATCCACAAAAAGTTGAATATGGCTGTTCTATAGAAGTGTCATAAGCAAAAGTATAACAAATGAAAACATAATATCTATAATCGGTATGTTCATGTTTTTATGCTGTTTAAAAAGTATTTGCGTAGTATTTAAGGGGTGGGTGATGAAATTATTAATTTGGATTTGGCGCAAGCGAATTTGTTTTTTATATCTAACCGATAAGATTGATTTTCGCAGTTGCGATTCGATCAGTTTTTTGCGCAGAAGTCTAAACATTTGCTATTGTATATAATTGTAATTTGCAAAAAAAACTATATTACTAATTAAAAAACTGGTTTGAGAGATTTGGGATATTGCAAATACTTATACATTTTAGTAAAAAATATTTTGAAATTCTGTACAATTTGAAAGATCCAACTGATTTTTTCTGCAAAACAGAGTTTTTGTTTCTTTTTAATCAATATTTTTCTCCAATCGTAATTCCAAGCCTGAGGATTCTATAATAAAGAGTTGAAGTTCAGTGTTCTTAGATATTGATATCCTACGCACCGCACACACCAAAGTTTACATAGGCGGAATCTTAAAGCGAAAAAATGACTCCGTATAGCAATGGGTCGCTATCACATTTCCTGTAAAGTTGTTCAATCATAAGTACTACTTTTGCCGCCTTTTTGAAGGAAACGGCAAGAAAAGGAAAACAACTGACACAATTGATACTTTCTTTTCTTTCTCTCCCAAACCAGCGTGGAAGTATTTCGAATTTTAGAACATGAATAATCTGATTCATATTCAACGAGAGCGAAGAGGCAGAGGTCAGACGAATTAACTGTTATCGAGACTGAGAGTCTTTTTAATAGAGCACTTTCGTCAAGTCATATTTCAAGTAAATTAACTTGGATGAAAATTAATTATAAGATTTATAGCTCCGCTCACGTCATTAGCTCTGAACACTAGGCTATTTGCTTGTTGTTAAAATTGGTGAGCTTTATATTTTACACTACAATAATTAGACCTCATGAACGTAACTGTTAAAAAATATTGAAATTCATTGAAAGTGATTGGCTGTAAACCTCAGTAGGGAAGACGAAATGGGAATGAAATAGGATCTAAAGCTACGGTGATATGACGCCAAAAACTAGAAATCTAGACAAGAATAAAAACAATCTAGAGAAGTTCGTTTTCTAAATTAATCCGGCCGGGAATCGAACCTGGAACCTTCCGCGCTTAGATACAACTTTGAATGAACACTTAAACCACTGAGCCATTGAGGTTGTTTCATCAAAATAGCTAAGAAAATTATCATAAAACTGTAGCTTTCAGACTAAAAAGAACCGCGTACAAATCAGTTCATCCTTTTGAGATTTGCAATTACACCAACAAACATACATGCAGACTGATAGATAATGACGCCAATCTTAAAACACTTGCATTTATTGTTGGCGTTAAAAACGACTTTCACTTGTTTCATTAGTTTAATCTATCAATATATGTTAGTAAACAAAGTCCTCCCGCCACGTCTGTCTGTCTGTCTGAACACAATAAACTCAAAAACTACCGAACGGATTTTCATATGGTTTTGACCAATGGACAGAGTGATTCAAGAGGAAGGTTTATGAGTATAATTCATTAATGTTTTGTATAAATTGGTTGAAATATGATGACGGTTGTTCAAGATGTCAGAAAAATCAAGCCGACTGGGAGCTTTCATCGTTGCCTAATCCATTTAAGATACAACAAAACAATGTATGGTGGAATCGTTCGTCTGTTATAGGTTCTACAGAAAAGTCCGCGATGGCATACGTCTATCTTTTAAGGATAGCTTACTATAGGTACCCCTTCTAATGTTTAAAAAAATGGTCACATGTAATGTGGTAATTAGAAAGCTATTTAGACGGATAAGTATTAATCTTTATCAAATTAAATAGGTTAGTTACCGTAAGCATTTCATGCCCATTATAATTGTTCTTCATATTCCACAATTTAAGTGAATATCTTAGGAGTTGTCGCAAAATTAAAACTATTGCGCGACAAAATAAATTCAAGCAGTCCCACACCGACGCGACGCGCAATGTAGGCATATATGCTCTGCTACTCGTGCGAAGCCAGGGTGGGTCTCTAGTATATATGAAATGAAAATGGTTTTCTTTTTCACGCAATCACGTGAAAACTACTGAAGTTATCGGTATGGAACTATGACCATTGACGCGGAATCGTTTGTAGATGGTTTTAGCGTATTTATTTTTTGAATTCCATACACCCTTCACAATTTTTCTAACCAAAATCTACTATAGGTTCAAAATTTTCATTTAAGCCCATCGAAGCAGACGAGTAATGGCTGGTTATTCTCTTTTGTAAATATAACCTCATTGGTTGTTACATACTTAATGTTGTCGCTAATACTGTAATGGCTTGTAACAAACACTGCTTAATACCACAAAGAAAATCTGAACTATTTTAGAGGTTTTAAATAATTTTGCAACTGACGAAAAAGTTGGTAACATATGATATTTTTTGCATTAGCCACTCAAAATTTAAGAGCTCAGAATTTTCAGTAGGTATATATGAATGATATTTAACTAACATATGGTATTTTCAGATTACCCGCTTTCCCGAAATCTAGGCGCTCTGAAATTTCAGTATATTTAGACGATATTCGACAACCCTATTTCAGGATGTCTTGTTTTCAGCGAGTTTATACGACACGGCCAATGTAGATAAAGTAGGTTAGTTTTGTAGTTAGAACCCGACCACAACAAGTTGTCACTCTCGTTTAAGACGATGTATTAGATGTTAGACCTTTTCATATGTTCCGAGTTACAATAAAAACAGAACAAAATAAATATTTAAAGAAATCTTAGCAGTTCGCGACGCAATTATTAATTTGTTAACTCTGCTGTTAAATTGAGCATTCCATTTTTCTTTAAATTGGTAAATGTCAGATGGTGTCATTTTTATAATGGAACACTTGAATAAATGAACTATTATGTCCATTTTCAGATGATGGAAATCATGAAATTGTTCATCTGGAATGCATAAAATCTTATTTATATCATATATTTCAACTATGTTAAAGAGCCAAAGACAAAACAGTCCAGTATGTTCTTCTTTCTTCTCGGTTTGTCAATCGATTTTCTTTTTTTTTTATTTAGTATCTATTCACGAGCTTTAGCGTTATCAATAAAAAATTTTGGAAACAGAAATTTAATACGTGAGCGACAACTTCGAATCCCTTTTTAAGAATATTACGCACGGAGTGTGAGATTTGGCATAGCTTTACGTCGATACTGCCAATGTCAAAAAGGCTATCAATCTCAAACTCTTAATAGTTTGTGATCTTAATCTGTGATCACCTTGAATCAAACAGTCGCACAGAGCAGAGATTGTTGCCAAAGAGTTCATAAGTTAATATTCATATTTACGTTCGAGTTTCGACCACCAGGCAACCTCTAGTTTATATAAAAGCACTAATCTGAAGAATCGCTGAACGGATTTAATTACGATTTTTAATGTTATGTTAGAAAGTTTAGGTGTCAAAAATATCTGTATTACTTATGAGAGCTTGACTGGCGCGTTGACGCGATGGCAGAGCATCTGTCTTCCAAGACAAGGTCGCGGGTTCAATACCTGTTTCAAATCAACTAAGTCAGCTTGTAGTCCCGGTGTTGCCGCGAGCTCCACCAATTCATTGCGTGGTACCCGTACAAGCCTTGTATTTAGTATGGGGTCACAGAATATGTGTAATTGTTCATGAAAGCTAAGTATTAGCGGCATTAGTGAATTAAGTTCGCGGCAGTATTTCATAGAATAAGAGTATACATAATATGTTTAGTGTGCGCTATGAAAATTATATGGGGCGAGGCTTGGCCGGGTTACTAGTGACAAATAAAGAAATAATATTAATAAAATATTTTAAGATATAAATTATTCCTTCGAAATGGAGATATTATATTATTTTTATCACAAAGCCATATTTAATGACCTATTATAATATAATTTTCAATGTACAGACAACTTACCGTTATTATTATAATACTCGAAAGAAGATTACGTAGAACTTTGTTATATATGCAAGAAATACAATAAAAATTACGCATGATAATAAGTACAGTACATAAATCCACTCATTCTTTGCTTTCATACTAAAAAAATAGAAGAAAAATGCGTCTAATGAGACGTCTTCAACGGGCGTAATCCCGTCGTCGCCGAACCTAGAATAAATGGCGAAAGTTTAAAACTCATTACCCTCGCAGTCCTAAGTGGTTAATCTGACTATACTGCCGGATATTCCTGGATTATCATACATTAAACCGTTGTTTTTACGCTAACGTTTTCTTTATGGTTTAACCAAACGCGATCGCCGCCAAAGGCCTTGGAGGGGTCGCGTTAATAGTGAAGCAAGTTGAACAAATAAAAATGTATTTACACAAAATAAATATGACAAATTAACAAGAGTTTTGTCGATTTGACGTGTACTATTTTGGGGGAGTCATGACCCCTACGACTCCCCCCTCCCCTCAGACCGCAACTGGGCTTAACGAAGATCTATCAGGCGTAGCCTCCGTTTAGGCAAAATGTTTTTGCTGTCGTTACACTAATCTTTTTACGACATGATTTTTATAAATATCAGTCAGATCACAGACTTTTTGTTACACAGTACTGTTCTTTAAAAATTTAAATATTTTATCTTTTTAGAATTTCTTTATAAAAAGGAACTACTCTTATCAAATCACTAACGCTTGTCCGTCCGTTTGTCTATTACGAGTAGTGACATTGCCGTTGCCGGCAATATCGTCAAAAGTGGAAATATTACTAGCAATATTGCCAGCAATGTTGCTATTTTCCGGCAATATTGCACAGTGGGAATATTACTAGAAACATTGCCAACAAGTTTGCTATTTTTCGGCAGTTTTGCCAATAATAAATAAAATAAAATTTTGCCAATAATAAATAAATAAAAACAAAATATAATGGTCCCACTTTGGGCAATATTGCCTGCAACGGCATGTCACTAGTCAGAACCCATTTTATTCAGGAACTATGCGACATGGATATGATACAATACAATTGTCAACCTAAATATCTTGCACTGGTTATCTGGTTAACTAGTAGATTAATTCTCAATGTAAAATATTATTTAAAAAATTAAAAAGATTTTATGGGTTACTAATTTATTTTTCCATTTAGTATCATGCGTGGTGCAAGATTTCGTCGACGTGATTTTTTTACAAACGTAGCCAATATCCTTTCTTAGGGTTCAAGCTGTTTGTCTCAGCTGTTAATCCCTTCAACTACGAAAACATAACAAACGCGTCACTGGTGCATTTATAATATTTAGTAGGGATGTTATGTGGGGTAACATTTAAAAGGATTACAAGAAACACGAAAATATTTCTTTCATAATTTTAAATAACATGTTTTAACAGATATTATTAAAACTACATAGTTTTAATGCTTTATTATCTCTATTATCACATGATAATAGAGCATTTCTCCTTCTTATCTCCAAAGCTATAAAATTTAAAAAACCTATCAATGTTAATAGAATTGTTCATGTCACTAATAAAAATGTAAGGAAGAGAGAAGTATCTTCAAGCTAGTTCAGCCATTATATTGTTAGCTTCGAATTCGTTTTAAGTATTCTACAGTATTTGCTAGTAAACATTCAAGGAAACCGTTGCGTAACAATTTGTATCTTCTTGGAACTATTATATTAGTCCAGTAACGTAACGGGAATTCTTTGGAACCATTGTAAATTCTTTGAGTTAATCCATAAACTTTCTTCTGAATCTTTACTTTCACAATAAAATTTAATGAAACATGAATTTGTATAATACTATAGTTAACAGTACTCCATTACACCAATTTGTTGATCTTTAACATATTCTAAAAGTTCCCTGTATTAGATATACTCCAAAGTTTAATTTCTATGATTCACCTTGCCAAGAATCGAACCTGGGATTCTTGGCCTGGTAGGTACATGAACTAACCATCACACTTAGAGCCAGGCAATAGTAAAATACAAGAGATGCGTTTTAATATTGCTTTCAGATCACGGAATTCTTACACCTTAAGTGGCTCTAGTAAGTAAATAATTAAATTAGTGATCGAACAATTTTTATCACTAGATCTCTTTGTCACAATTCTATTTAATTAACAAGACGTCTACATCATCACAAGGACCTTTATCTGGACAAAATCGATTGAACGTTGTGTTACTATCAAATCGTAATATTTCTCTCTCCTCTTGTATTCTGCGGGTAAACATGCTATCATGGGTTCCGATAAAATACGCTGCTCGCGAACAAACGATTTGTTCTATTATCGCTTCGCCTATATCTTTATATTGATCAAATTCCAGTTTATTTGGCAAATAAAGGTAAGGTTTATAGCCTTGTTTACCAAGTTGTTGTTTTAATTTATTCAATTCACTCACATACGCATCAGAAGCTATGAAAATTTTCTTGATATTTGGAGCGTAGTTTCTAACAGCATAATCGATTTGTTTCACCGTACCTTCGATAGATGGCAAGTCTTTTGTGTGAGTCCAGTGAAAGTCTTGTCGTCTCCAATGTATACTTAAATAGGTATTACATTTCTGTCCGTAACAATTAAAATTGTTGGATACATATTTGTTAGCTATGTCGATTAATTTTTGATTGAATTTCATACTCCTTTTACAATCCCAAAAGTTTTTGGAACCAAACGCATTATGATGAATTCTTTCAGCATGTGCAAACATAATTTTTCTGTCATTTAAATCCAAGTTGATAAGATCCCATAATTTAAATATTCTACCGCTAACTTTTACGCAGATTACTTGTTTTGCTATTAAATTTCGAGAACCAAAGAAATCTCCTTCATATTCGCAAAATTTGTTAATAAATTCAATATTGTCTGGGGCGCACATTTGAGAATCTTCTATGTCGTCGAAATGTAATACGTAAATTACATCTATTTGGATTTTCTTGTCACCACATAATATCTCATTAAGTTCAAGTACAGGAGCGTAACTTTTAAGAGATTGTATGTCGAAAATCTCACTCCAAGTTACAGGTTTTGTGTCACGGTCTTTAACCCAATGCCGCAATTCTCGCCATGGTGGCAAAACTAGCTTCCATTTTCTTCCACTTTTCCCTTCTTTAAGCATATTAGCGAACCTCACATATACATCCAGTCTCAAATTAAAGCCTTCTAATCTATGCACGTCATAAAACAATAGAAATTCGTCTGTGCTATTATTGAATATCCTAAAACAACTGACCTTATTGCCACTAGCGTCGGAAGTTAACGTAGAATATAAGAGGAACGTCCAAAGGAAAAACATCTTGTTATATTAAGTTATGATTAAACAGAGTACTTAAACAGTCGTAAATTGCTTCAATAAAAATTGTTATCGCATTTTTAATTAAGATTATTCATGTTAACATTTGGATATTATGTAAAGTAAATTTAAATAAAGAATTTGAAAAAAACAACGATTGATGTAAAATATTTATAAACCTATGGATAATTAAACTAATAGAGTAAACTAATCAACTCTATACATTAAATATATCAAATCAAATTTGTGTATTTTTAAGGAAATGAATTTGAAAGCAACAGAAATTATAATTTAAAAAGACTGATTTTTGTTTTTTTGCTTTAGTGTATGTACGGGAATCAGTTACAATATATTATATTTAGTTATACGAATTCCTTCAAGAATCGTCACAAAGATTAGTCGACACAGACGAAAAATGGTACGACGACTGGGTAGATAAAGTAAGGTTGAAGTGTCAGTAGAGAAACCTTATGGTGAAAAGGTCGAGGTTAGACACAGGTTACTCTTGGAGATCATGGTATGGTGTCAACGAGTCGCTAGGGTCGCTATATGAGATAGGATAATGTTATCATGAAGGTGGCGGTATAACGACTAGAACAATTGCCAACAACGGGATTCGAACCGACTAAAATAGATTGGGAAGATTGAAGAAAGCTTAAAACATAAGGGTCGAGAAAGGCTTAGGACAGAGTAAAATGTAATTATGTAGCCTATAGCGGTTTTGGTGTTATGATTATAAATATAATAATGAAGTACTAGATCACGTAGTGAGCAAACCTACGTGAAAAACTTATATGTAAAAAGCAGGTGTATTCGTCTTCGAGAGTTTACTATGTGTCCCTAAAGGGTGTGCCGAATGTGACACAAAAACTCGATAAGGGAACAAACCTTGTTAATGAACATTAGATTTATTCGCTCCTGAGACTTCTTAGATTGGTCTTTATGAGAAAACCGAGCTTTTACTTTGTTCTAGTGAGCGAAGGTTTCTTATTTCGGCTATCTCTTTAAACTTCATTAGATTAGATACTTGACGTTTCACCTTCTGTATAATAAATGAAGAAAGTTACTGATTGAATGAATCTGTTCAAGTAAACATCAAAGTCTGAGTACTTAGTTATGGCATGAAAATACTGTATTGTTTCCATACTTAGAGATATTTGGAAAATTATGTCACATAATCGGCATTTAAGTAGGGCTATAATCGGTTGAATTGTGAATATTTTTATCTAGCAAAAAATATTAAAATGCATTGAATTTCAACGAGTTTATTTTTTGTAACGTATTTTTTTCTAATACAAATCTGTAAAGCGGATTAAGAGCTAAACCATGCGAGGAACACCCATATACGAAGAAAACATTAATAACTAGCTGTCGCCTGCGGCTTCGTTTGCATGGAATTAATTTTTTTTCTATGTGAAATTTGACTACGCTTTTTATTTCATTAAAGTTCATTTTTCAAAATCATCAATCTTTAATTCTTCTTTGATTCATCATACAATTTTGATTTTCTTTTGTTTCCAAAAATCATTCAGTCTTTTTCAATATTGCACAGAAATTTAAATGACGTAGTAATCGATTGTATAACAAACCTTTGCGGATAAACGAAATGGAAACGTCTACTTGTAGATTCAGTGGTTGGGAGTGTGCGTTGCCATTTTAGTGTCTTCTTTCATAATTATGTATAAGTACACTGACGGGAGAAGATTGACATACTTAGGCATTATGTTGCGGAAATCCATTCATGTATATTATTTATTAACTTATGCATTTTTGTGTAGTATAATATATAATGAAGTTATGTTTTCTTTGTGCGTCAATCACGTTAAAACTACTGAACGGATCGACATGGGACCACGACCATTCGATGCGGAATCGTTTGTAGATGGTTTAAGTCTATTCATTTTTTTAATTTTATAGACCCTTCACAATTTTTCAAACAATAATGTTCTATTACGTATAACGGCTCCCAGTATACTTTAGCTCTGGTCTAATTGTACATAATATCTTTAGATGTTTTTTTTATGCACCGCAATCCTAATAAAAAGAAACTGATAGGATAATTCATATTTCATTTTTGATTTAGTATTTTAATTTTATTTTAATCTCTTTTTGTGATCATTTATTGACTATTTATTATCTGTGTATTTGTGAATATTTGGATTCTCAGTCAATAAAAACTTGTTACTGTTACGAGCTGCGGGTAATAAGATGCCGGTTAAGGGTGCAAAGAGATTATTTTCCTTCGTATAAGCAGATATCAAGAACACGTGAACTTAATTACGGCGGTTCCTAGTCTTCCTAGTCACCCCTAGAAGTAGGTACTCGCGTAGTAGTCACCGAAGGTACACGTTTCACTCAATAACAACGTTCTCGAATCGCAGAAGTCTTCTATTCAAGGTCGTCGCAGTAGTCGTCGTAGTGGTCTTAAGTGGTCTTTAAAAGAAATCGATTGGCACCTGAAAAAATAGAGAAATAATGGTCATCCATTTCAATTCTAAACAGGAAATTAATCCTGACTACAGTAATCGGTATCATAACATTAAAAGTCGATTTAATCATAAATTGTAGAATTGGTTAATTGAGACCTGTTTTTACTCCGTAGATGAATATTTTGTCAATTTTACGTGTGTACGGAAACCTAAATATCTATTTGATTTAACTGTGTATATGACAATGATATTAATAAAACTTTAGTAACTAGTAGACCTCACACACATAAAAGCGTTGCGGCGACGAGACGCAAAAATCGGCGCCGCGCCTCCATAGAAATAACAACGCACCGCCTAAAGTGGCGTCGTTTTTTTATTCATATAAATTCAGGCGTTGCGTTGCGGTGCCACGCCGCGCCATTTTTATGTGTCTAAGAATAAAATTTTACATGCTAGATTATGGTAACTTGTGAGAGTCTTTTGTGATTTTTATTAATTTGACCAAATGTATATACCACACTTTGTGAGTAATAAACACACTTTGAGAGAAATGAATTATATTCTATTCCACTCCATTCTACTTTATTCAATCAAACTGAGACCCTCGTAAATCAGTTTTAGGGACTCGTTTTAGCAACTCTATATAATTCCGCAAATGAAGTTTAGGTATTTATGCTCCCTAATGTATGTAATGTATGTTCAAAATAGTAATTTCATCTAATCCGTTAAATAACAGTTAAAAACATGCAGAAAAAGCGAAAGTATACCGTTGGCAATCTCTTAATCTGAGAATAAAGATACGTTCGCTTTATGATGCAAACCGCATCACAGGATTAAAAAAAAACCCATTTGCCTTGTTATAGTCACAGTACCCTCTTGAAACACAAAGATGTTTGTAAAACTGCTACATAGCAACCATGGTTTAGTTAAGTGTGTTTATATGAACAAAACCACTTTAACTTCGCCGTAGTTGGGTAGACAAATTGGTTACAACAGGCAAACGTCCCTAGGACAATGAGAAACATTACTCCGAATGGCATAGTTTTTGTTCAGTGCCATTCTGAAGGGATTTACACACAAGATTTATGTCACCACGTTTCTTTGTGAAGAATTTATGTATTTTTTACGAAGGATCGCTTTTTTCTTTTTATAATGTTCTCTGTGGAATTATTCAATGACACAATATTAATTCGGAAAATACATAAATTAACAACAGAATTAGTATCAAGCTACAGCTTATTATATTTAAAATTAAAAGTTTCTAACATACATTTTCTACTTCTGACTTAAATCATATACAATTTAAAGTGGCCCGAAGTGGCTGGCTTCGAGGGGCGGCGTATGCTGAATAGCCATCCTTAATATTATAGAAACTGATTTAACTAAATTTGTTCATGATGACTGTGTTATGGACTTTGTCAATCAATTTGTGCATCGCAAAAAATAAAAATCTATGCTAATATTATAAAAAAATAAACTTTGTTTGTTTGTATGTAAAAAACAACTCAATCGATTTAAAAAATTCTTACACCTACAGAAAACTACATTATCAGTGAGTCACATGGACTGTATTTTACTTAAAAAAAATCACTACCTGTGAAGCCGGGGTTTCACAGGTATTAATAAATACCAGTATTTAATAAATGGTATTTATTCTTTTGTATCACCTTTTCGTTATTAAAAGATTTTTGTTTTTTTTTTGCTAATTTATGGGGAGCTACATCCTTATAATACGCCACTGCCTCAGACAGATGTTATTGTCAGGATAAAGCTAAAATTATGTCTAAAAAAATTATATATATATTTATTTTAATTAAACAACATATTATTTTACATTGTTTCAATTTTTATCATGTGCGAGGGCAGAGTACTCAAGTCATTTTAAAAGTAAGCACGTGACAAGAATGTTGTGTTCGCGATAATAACTGTACTGTATTATTAACTATGAGTACTACTGTATATTTACCATGAGTACGTTAAGTCCTCTGAGTACACACCTACGTAAAACTTCGAATTTTTTCAAGAGTCACACGAATGGGAAAGGTCATCATGGACTAAAACACATATGTCGTGTGCGTTGGGCCTAATAGTTAAATTCAATCAAAACTCGCAACCCATTCGCATGCAATAACTTATATTACGTATAGTATAAACTACATAGATAATACTATTCTCATGCGTTCGTCGAAATTAAATTATACGTACTATGCCTTTCATATGGGTTCTAATGGAAAAGGGTCTCCTATATTAGGTCCTTTGATTTAATTTACAAAAGGTATTTGTTTCAAATGTTACTACCTATTTACGCACATATAAATGTAATTGATTTTCAAGAAACATTCCATCACGAATGATTAATCACGATTTATTAATTTGAATAGTTTTGTAGTCTTCTTTGTAGTCAAAGTCAAAATCAAATCAATTTATTGAAGTAAACCCAATAACAAGACATTTTTGAACGTTAAATCTACTTTAGTTCGGTTCAAAGAGAAAACCTGGACACTGACAAGAACCGACAAGAAACTCAGTAAGGTATCATTTTTTCAACATCATTTTATAAAAGGTTTATAAAATGATGTTGAAAAAATTCAACATCATTTTATAAACAATATTCAGAAAGCCAGTAAATGCATGTGTAGAGACTTCAACGAAATCGTTTATTTTATAGTATGATTGTACGTTTTATAAATAATCTATACCTATTTTTTGTTAATTTGGTAACTTCTTGAGGAATTTTATATTAGAATAACCAATTTATCACGACATCTGGTTTCCATACCTTTCTTTATAAACAGATCTATATGTTTCCTCGTATACATAATAATTTCAAAGATGTATAAGGACAGAAAGGTGGGTACATCAATGTATTTAACACGATCTCTTAGTGATTCTCGTGCATTCATACTGTAGATGTACGTATCACTCTTTTTTGTAAAATAAAAATGGAGTGTCCGCCTGTCCACCTGTCTGCAACGAGTATTTAATAATATGTGGAAATCTGTAATTGGCCTTACTCAAACCAGATAGTCTATTGTAAACTTTGTTTTTGTAATTTTGTATACGCTGTTGATTTGCCTTAATAAATAACTAAAAAAATAAAAAAATATGCGCCACTGATCCCCACAGCAAAAGGCCATATTATGACATTAGGCTAAGAAAATATGCAAAGTACACGAACTTAGCCGTATACACATTCGTCGATTGCCTAATACATCTAATGGCATAATTTCCAAATATTGTCAATCTGGTTTCAATATAATATCATTGATCATTATAGTATTGACTGTCAAGGCTCTTACAGACAAATGACACTTTGACGAATATGGCGTAACTATTGTCAGCTGTCGGTGTCAGCCTTCGGCACGCTAACCTCCAGAACCGTGGAATAGAAAAGAAACAAAATTGTTTAGTATTCATTAATAAACATTTTTTCTTTCAATTTAGACGAAACGGCCATTTTGCATTATATATATAAATTGTTTTTCTTCTGTGTCAAAGTGATTTAATTTTATTGAATTTTGTAATTTCGAAATTAACGTATCAACGACTGACGCCGGCATATGGTGAAAACTATAATCAGTTTTGTCTACAGCAAAGTGTTCGTCTGTAAAAGTCATAAGACTTCACGCAATAAAATGTTTTGTAGAATGTACAAGAATGTTCTGAACTATTGTGTTCCTTTTTAGACATTGGAAGTGGTGCAATTAAACCATTCAGCGATAGTAGGAACCATGGACTTAAACCGTCTTCCAAAATTTATTACCTAAATATCATGAAACAATTGTTAACTCGGATTTACGCTGCACGCAGCTCCTTAAGGATTTATTTTGTTTGTAAAATTTTAATTAATCCTTTACAACATCCATTTTAATTAATACAACACCTGCTTAAGACGCTTTTATCAGTACCTTACTGCATTTAAACCTGCCTATAGAACCTTTCTAAAGTGGCTTGGAGTTTAGGTAATACAGGGAGCTTCCTCAGTTCGTTGTGAGTTGCCTGCCCATAGCCCAAGCCTAAAGGTTAGTTTAGGTCACACAATTATTGTAATTAAAGAATACAGTCTGGAGTATTTAAAAACCGATCACGCGAGTCGCACTTCCGTAATCAGTGTTCCTTAATGCTAGCCGCGAAACAAAACTTTCGTCACTGAACTTTTTTTCTGTAAAAAAACTGGCCATGTACGTATCGAACCAGGCGCAGTGAAGTGCGGTAGCAAGGATGTATAATATTCATTTAATCGGCATCAAAAATATGATTGCGTTTCATAGTGTTTCTCAACGACAATCCGAACAAAATGATTTCTGCGGTCATTGATCTTATAACCGAAAATACCCCATATTTCAAAAACTACACAAAATATCGTCATAAACAAATCAATTTCTGTTGAAAGCGCTTTATAAGTTTTACTATCTTAAATTTTTTCAGAATTTTCATAACATATTCTTTGGCCAGTACTTACCACACTTGATCTAAATTACAGTTGTGTGCGTTAAACAGTCTCCGAGAAAAATGAATGTGACAGACAAACAGACAGATAGGCAGAGCGACGGACATTGAGGCAATCCATAAGTGTTCCTATTTCTAATTTATTTTAATAACTTGTCATCATTGGGCATCCGCCTTAATAAATTTGTCAAGATGTCACCCTAATTTATGGAAAGGGTTAACAGCTTAACAGCGTTTTTTTTATGTTAACTGATTTCCTCCCGTATTTTTTTTTATTTGATGTAAGTGACTATGCTGTTCACGCCATACCTGTATCACAGCGATCGATATTGATTTATTAATTTAATATCAACAACAACATTTCACATCACTAAGTCCCATTGCAATCAAAAACCGCAAGATATTTCTTGGAGTGACGTACTGTACCTCCTCTGGACTCAGAAAGTACTGATCGATGCAGGATCGACGAGTGCATCAGTGGTCCGCAGTCACATGAGATGTGCATAAGCATTCATCCGCCCCTTGGCGGTACCGCCATATTCCTGTCTCGGAAAGCCCCATGTTAGACATCATATGCTTATTTAAGCAACAATGCCCAGTAACTGCTCTACTAGAAGCTATCTTACGATTATATATCTTTATTAGGGCAGCTTCCTCCTGTAACTTTTTTTTATGTAGCCGGCCCTCTGGGACGAGACTGAGTTAGGTATTCGATTAAGTTACTCCCTAAAATTTATGCGGTGGCCGTCTTCGACGCATTGTTGAGCGACAAAGGGATCTCCTACTCCTATCGCGTTGTGCCGGAGCACTTTTCGGGGGGATAATGACAGAGCTCCCTCGCAGTGCTACGAGAGTGCGTATCATACGCGTTCTCTACTTGTCGAGGTCTCACGAATAACGAACTGAAGCTTCTACTCCAGTCGGCTGGGATCCTGAAGGCCCCCTAGAAATCATGATCTCACCTACAATACTCGTAGTAATATATTATGTAAATTCAGATGTACGTACATATCGTCACGCTGTATCTCTAACTGAGTAGTCAGAAAGGATGGAAGACTAAGCTTTGCGGTCCTTACTTCTTGCTACACGTCAAATTTCATCGTTCTCCTCACACATTTTCGTCTAGGCATGCGAGTGTGTCAGCTAACATTCGAGCTATTTGTTCTTCATAAATCAGCCTTGGTCTTTCTTGGCTATTGCTACCACTCACTACCGCTCTGTAGATTTTCTTCGTTAGTATTTCATCTACAAAAATCAATTGCCACATACAATGTGCGACGGCTCGACCCATTTGGCTGATTTCTTTTTTAGTGTGTTCATAATTGTCAGGATAAGGTTTGTATGAAAGAAAAATTTGGGAAAGTCCACCGGAAAAGTTAGAAAATTAGATGAAAAATCTCAACAAAAAAAATTTGGTGCGTTGCAAACATTCAATGTCACGCCTGGGCGAAGACTAATAAATGCAGGCTATAATAGTTCTTACGACATTTCTTTTCCTCAATTCGGTTATAACGTTTACTCTGTAGGTGGTAATAGAAGAAGCCTTTCCAATCCAATTTGCTAAAAAGGTACCTAAACAATATTTTAGAGTCTTTTTATTGGATAAAACGTGTGTTGCAGAATAGATCAATGTTCTCATAAAATAAAATTTAAACTTCAACGTTTTATTGATTAATATGTTAGGTAGGTATGTTAAAACTCATTGAAAAGTTGCTAAAAAAGTATTTTAACACGTCTTGTATCTAAATGAAACACTAAATATTTACATCTTTAGCAAAGTAAATTAAAACGAATCATACACATACCTATAACCATATACATACCCAAATACATACCAGTAAAAAAATACATTACCCTCCCCTTATGGCTTCTCCGTGGTCAGGTAAAAACTTATTGACATGCTATTTACAACACATGACGACAACGTTCATAACGTTACTGCATCACGTACGAGTCACGTACGTGGCCGATTCACATGGACAGTGGAGACGAAGAATATCACAGTAATGATATGACATGATGCAGCACATTTTATAAGTTGTGATAAAATGTTTTTAGACAAAAAAAGATTCATTATTGATATTTGAGAGTACAAGTCTTATAAACTATACATACAATATCTACAAAACGAAAGTAAGTGTTAGAAAAGCCAAGGAAAACGAAGGCTGACTTACGAAGATGAAATAGCTAAAATGTTAGCTGACTGAAATCTTATAAGCACTCACATACATAGGTGAAGATGTGTGAGGAGAACTATGATATTTGAGGAAGAAAAAGAAGTATGTAAGGGCCACGACACTTGGCGCCCCGTTCTCTCTGACTACTCCGTTAAGGATCACAGCGTGAAGGTATGTATGTATGAATAATCTTCTACTTTTAATCAGAAATGAAAAGATAAACTCTACATCGCACATTTCAAAATTGTAGTAACCCAAATAAGCCAGCTATGGCGATCGACCGCCATTTCATTACAAAACCCTATGATAAATAATAAAATGATCTTATATTGCGATTTTTTTTAACGAAACAGTTGATTCGGTTATTTGATGTGCATGTGTATGCGTTAATGTATGTTTTTGCTCCGTTTTATTGCTCACTTTTCTCACTATTCTTTCACTTTGGTAAGGACTTAGTTGTATACGTATATGTAACTGGGCAGTCGAGTTTTGCTCGTTCATTGTATATTAAAAAAAGTCACCACATTGCAGCATTCGATACCGCGCACTTGGGTATGGTAGACCTACGCTCCAGCAGACTCTACCTACTGTGCTACATTACTGCTATTGAGCAGATAAAATCTCTTGCGAAACGATTTTCTTACGAATCATATTTCGCGGGAAAGTTTTAATATGTGAAGATATTGAGAAAAGGAATTTTTTCGAATTGATACCTGGCTAGATCAATTTTATGCCCCCATAAATATCTACATTGTAAATTTCATCGAAATTGTTAGAGACATTTTTGAAAACACGATTACAAACATATACACAAATACTGTTATGTTATAGTATTATTGTTCTGGAACACAAGCCCTAGCTCGTAGAGCGTAGCGTTTGTGGTCTGTGATGTGGTGTTGGTCTGTGTTGTGGATTGGCACTGTAACATGTAGCCACAGAGTTTCTTTTTATCTGAACATACTTATATGTGTAAAATGTTATAGTCTATGTCTTTAACGGACATTACTTTTTGTTTGGTTGTAAAACTTACCGTATTTTTATGCAATATAATTCTAAAACAACGCATACTTTATTATTTCTACAAATACTGCTCCTATAAGGTCGTATAATGTTAGCGTGAATGTGTAAAAGACAAACACTCAGGCAAATAGGGCAGAGAGATAGCGGCGTCGAATTTCTGACATTCCTCTTTCATATCAGTGGCAAAAAGTTGTCTTGTGGTTTTAGTTAAAGGAATCAACAGTAAAATTGATTAAGTGCGAGCCGGACTCCTAGTACTTTCGTTATATTGTTTTTGAACTCGCAATTTTTTTTTTAATTATAGATTCAGTAGATTTGAAGTTAATAAAGGGGGGGGGGGGGGGTCTGGAAGGGAGAAAGATCAAAACGATCACGCAGAGTAGACTGCCATTCTAGTCTTTATGTTACGTTAAGGTACTTTTAAAGTTACGACAAGACATCACTAAATTACTTTAATTCAAAAAGTATCTTTACTTTGTACAAAATTCTTATTTTATACCGTATGGAAGCAACGAGGTACAACATTTTCGTTAACTAAAACTGTCCTATCTTTGCTCTCTCACAAATGTTGCGAGGCCAAACAAACTCAATACTGACTGTGCATTTTCTTAACAAAAGCTACCCCCAGACGACGGTTGGAGCAAATTAAAATGGCTGTCGAAAGTACGTTCAAAGAAAAGAGGGTATTTTTAAAATGCAATCGTTAAGCTGTGCCTAGAAGACCAGTATCAGCTATAGTAGGGTGGTAACTCTTTCTACATTTTAACAGATTTTTTCTTGAATTGAATTAAGATTTAATAATAATATGTATATTTCTCCTCATTCATAAATTCAAATTTAGAAATACATATTTATAAAAGTCCATTAACATTTGATTTAACCAAAAAAAGCGACTTGTGTAAGGTGCTTAACAATTCGGCCAAAAATTAAAAGTATATTAAAAAGTTATTATATGGACATTATTTACGAACGACAAATGTGTGGTAGGATTACCATAGCATTGCAGCATAAATCAAGCCGGCTCGCCCGATGAAATAACACCCTCTCACGGAATATCTGCGTGAAATAACAGCATCTATTGCTGTCGTGTTTCGTTCGGTGAGTGAGAGTGCGTGCCGGTGACCCATCTCCCTCTCGCCTTCCTTTTCTTAAAGGCCGGTTATAAACCCGTGATTTCCCGAACATGTGGATACCCATGGGGAACAGTGATCACTTTCCATCAAGTGACTCGCTTGCTCGTTTGCCCCCTCTTTAGAAAAAGAATGAATAAATTAAGAAAAATGTTCATTCTTTAAAAAAAATTGAAATTCTTTCAAGATTTCGTAATTTTCTGTTTTTGATGTAAATCGTTGTCGCACTACACTAATAGTACTAAGTGAAATGGAATGCCGTGCCTTCCTTCAACAGACATGACTTGCTAGAAATATTTTTACATTGAAGCTAAGAGATTATTTTACCGTTTTTATAAAGATAGTTTATAACCCTTTCTTCTTTCATATGCCTTCGCTTTTGCTGTGTCAGTGCATGATTTTAAAAATGCTATCCGACCGAACTGCTACTTGTTCTATATATATAAGTATTAGAAATCTACTTTTTTATGCACAGTGATGACGTAGGTTAAGTAACTAAGTATAATCACCTCGGACCCAGAAATATAATGGACGGAATCATATTAAGTTACCGCTCTTACCAACGTGTGTCGAACAAATTTTCGTGTCTCTTTCTATCTCATTGAGCATAACCACGAGTAAAATAGTTGGCTATTGTAAATATGGCAACCTCGCATTGTCAGTGTAATTTGTGTCAGCTTATAAGTCAGTCATGAAATAATAATTCGCAAAATACTCGTCGATTTTAAGTGATTTGGCCAAAAGTATTCACAAAAAATTTGTAACGTTCAGCTCTATCGTTGTACTGTGGTCCTTCCCTAGTCACGAACGTTAGTAAAAATTTAGAAACTCGGTCTAAAAAAAAAGGACACCGTAATGTCATGCTCTTAGAGCAAATACTCCGTCCATTGTGATAGTTGGTCTGAGGCAGTCACCTACAGGTCGGCTGATCTAGTGATTTCTATGTTACCGGGTGTTCCCGTATATAGGAAAGTAAACTTAATAAACATTGTTAGTCGTGATTGGAATTCTCTCACAATCATATGTATATATAAAAATGAATGTTTGTATATATGTATGTAATCGCTTAGCTCCAACACCGTTTAACCGTGAAAACTTGCACTTATATGTATTTATAACTAATAGAAGAAGAGAAGGAGAATTTGAAATTTGATTGAATTTGACTACCCCGTAAGGGATACGACGTAAACATATGTGTGTATGTACGTATAACTAATAGAAAACGATTTTATGTTACCCCCTTTGTTGTGAGTCGCCACCAGATGACGATGCAGTACCGTTCAACCGATCGCCATGAAAATTGGTATGCGCGTATATTTGATCACGAAGAACATATCGGCGATACATAAAGCGACAAAACATAGTATAAGATTGGAGAATATTGACATTACTTAATCAAGTTACCTTGCGAAGCCGGGGCAGGCTGCTAGTAAATTGTATTTATGTTTTATTTCATTTTACATGTCTGTATATTATATTATTATAATGACCCACATGAATAAACAGCCACATAGCCAAATATGAAATATATATATATATATTAAAATAATTAATTACAATATAAACAGACAAACCTTTTACACACATGTTTTATTTCACTTCTACGTACATAATTTTATATCATATACCGTTCACGCCACATGACATTTAGTCTCTGGTTCGACACTATGTCAAACACTGTGTCAGACACTGTGTCAGACACTGTGTCAGACACTGAGTCAGACACTGTGTCAGACACTGTGCCCGACACTGTGTATACAACGTTTTACTACTGACGCTTGTAGATTATTGTTTATGCTTTATTTTATTATTTTAACAATTTTATATTCTGCGTGTCTAATTTACAAATCCTACCCGTATCCGTTTTATCCCTGACTATTTATTTACTCATCTCCGCCTGTTATGGAGTTTTGAGAATACAAGGTAAACTTGTTAGCTAACTACCGAAAGGGGTAATCATTAAACCAGGTGTCATCATCGGTTCAGAGTCTGTTGTACTAGGCTTTCTGGGACGCAGGAGATAGCAGGGTTCCTATCTCGAACAACCCCGCAGAGAATGAGACCGCGTATTTCGGCACTCTCGTAGCGCTACGAAGGTGCTACGAGGATGTCGTAGCACTCCCATAAACGTGCTTCAGTGCATTGCTGGTGGTGCGTTCAGTAGAAGATTCCGGTAATCTTTGACAACGACCAACGACCGTGAGAGTTTTAAAATCGCACTTAACACAATCTGACCGGGATACATTACAAAAATGTCGTAGAAAAAGAGCTTTGTAGGCGGTTCGTGAAATGACACTGGCCTACCTCCACCAATCCGCGACATAAAATATGACCAGTCACTTTTATGCATCACTGTTTATTAGACAATAAATATAAATATAACCTATAATACACATCTTTCCTGAGTTATCAGCGTCAATATCTTTATTAGTATAACATACACATAGTATACAACCAAAATTATCCGAGCAAATAACAGGCTGAGTACAATATCGCTATTCCTCAGAGGTCGTATCAAATAGCAAAGTGCCACTGCGTCACGAGTACCTATGCCTTTGATTATGAAGAGGCTTTACTTTTGTATATTACCGTTATCACTTGTAATGTTACTTATCTCAACAAATATATTTTCAAAAATATCGGAAATCGTAGTCAAACAAAAAATTATCTCAGTCTAAAATGCCACAATGAATCCTAATACATAATACCTAATACATAGACATTATGTATCTTTTCATTACAGTAATGAATATTTCAGACAAAATGCATTTAATTCTGTTGATAGATCCACCTTGTCGACACAGATAAAACAGCATGTTCCGGACATATATCCTTACCTCTGGCAATCTTACAGCAGTCCTTCAAAATTAATATATAAAGATAATTTATTACATTCCAAAGTTATATCTGCTGTCAACAAGGTGACCCTCTCGGACCAGCTATTTTCAGTCTATCCATCCTGCGATTTGTTATTTAAATTCCAAATTTAATATTCGGTACCATGACGACGGAAAAATAGGAGGTAAAGCAATTACTGTTTTAGATGACTTTAAAACCCTCATTCAAAGGTTTAAAGATATTGGCTTAGAATTAAATTTTTCTAAATGTGAACTCTTTGTTTCCGATTCTGTTCCAATTATTAAAAAAAAAGAAATTAAAAATAAATTTAACAATCTGGCACCAAATATTAAAGTCTTGTCAAGAGAATTGCTGTACCTCCTAGGTGCTCCCGTTTTAGATGACTCCATACCCTGCTTTATCAATGATCAAATACAAAAATTTTGCCAGTCTTCAGACAAACTTTTCAAAATTAATTTCCACATGGCTCTCCTCATTGTCAGCTTTTGCCTTTTCATTCCAAAATTTACATATGCTCTTCGCTGTTCTCACCTTTTTAAATTTCAAACGCTTTTAAAATCTGTAGACGATATTCTCAAAAATACATTATCTAAAATATTAAATTACTCCTTTGTTGATGACAGGGTCTGGAATCAAGCCTCACTTCCTATCTGTTATGGAGGCCTGGGCATACGCAAAATCTCAAGTATGTCACTGCCTTTCTTTCGTCAGCCTACAGGAAGGAAAACCTATTTTCTATCTGTTATTCGCCCTTCTTTAGGATCGGTTGAGGTGCCGTGCTTGACTGATGCTCGAAATGCTTGGTTAAGTGTTTGTTCGAGTACTAACCTGCCTACCTCGACCTTATCTCAGAAACACTGGGATGAGCCTCTACGCAAAAATGTTCATTTACAACTTTTAGATACTTGTAGTACCGAAAAAGATCGGTCTCGCCTCCTGGCTGTTTTTGAGAAGGAGTCAGGACACTGGTTGAAGGTGATACCTTCAAAAAACTTAGGAACCTTGATTGCCAATACCACACTTTCTCTCATAGTATCCCTCCGTTTGGGGGCCAGGACTAACCTTCCTCGCTGTTGCCGCTGTGGTGATCTCGTCGATGTACTAGGTCACCACGGTTTATCCTGTTTACGTAGTGCGGGCTGCATGTCAAGACATGGTGCCTTGAATGACGTCATTCAGCGAGCTCTTGTCGCCGCTGGCGTTCCTGCAGTCTTAGAGCCTGTAGGTATTGCATGCAGCGACGGCAGGAGACCGAATGGTTTGACGCTCATTCCTAGGAAACTTGGAAGATCGCTGGTGTGGGATGCCAATTGTGTCGATAGACTTGCTGTTTCCCATGTGCCGGCGACTTCCAAGTCAGCAGGTGCCGCGGCTAGCACTGCCGAGAACTTGAAGCGGCGTAAGTTTGCGACTCTCATAATTCCTCATATCGATGAGTAAGCTGGTATCAATATAAAGATCGATATAATTATGGGTATTGAAAACACTTTGCATACTTACTACGCGTATGTAATTAAAACCCACCTATCACACATACACTTTGCATACTTACTACGCGTATGTAATTGAAACCCACCTATCACACATACATGTAACTTCATACCATTTTCAGACAGATCATCACAACGAAAAAAGACACAACTTGACGCCTTTTCCAGTAATAAGTAATTTGGTTTAAAATGGGTAATGTAGAATTAGGTAGTGATAAGTTCATACCAGTTCCAGTAGCCTGTTGTTTATACCAGTTCGATGTTGAGACGTCAAGAAGGCCAAGAGATAAGTGCTTTGGCCAACTTTTACGGGCGCTGCTTGACGATAAGCGACTGATATATGTATTCCATTTTTTTCTCCCAGAGGAAAATAGGAACAATTACCATCTATTACAATGGCTACTTCGCTGAAAATATTCGCAGAAAAATGATGAACGCAAAGTCGCTATTTGCTATACCTTAGTAATTGTGTCGAATACCGAAGCACTATTACGCTACGAGGGCCTCGACCGGTTGCCACTTAATAGGCAATATTTAATTGGCTAGCGCGTCAGGATCAATTAAGCGATGCCACGAGCAAGGTTTTTAACGAATTAATTACTTTACAAAGGACCTTCTGGATGGGCAATTAATTTACTAAAATTCTTTGCTATTACATATATACATTTATATGCGTACAAAGCGTCAGAATAATTCTCATAATAAATGACGACCACGATGGTGCAGTGGTTTAGATGTAGCATTCAAGCGCGGAACTTTCCCGGTTCGATTCCCCGTCGACTCAATTTAGAAAACGAAATCTTCCAGATTTTCTCGGGTCTAGGTGTACTAGGAGACGCCCCTAGTAGTCGTGTGGTTCCATAGCACGAGGATGCCCTAGTTAGATACCAGCTGATTGGTGTGTATTATCTGGCACAATATTATTATTATTTATTACTAGAGGTCGCCTTGTGCTCGAAATTCAACCGTAAATATAACGGTCTACTCTGTGCGACTGTTTGATCCAACCTGCATAACATATGAACACAAACTATAATGAGTTTGACATTGACAGTCTTTTTGACACTGGCAGTATGAACATAAACAATAAGCGATTTATTTAATGTAAAGTATTTCTAATGCATATTACATAAAAATATTAGCTTTCTCCTGTGTTTTTCCATATAATCTTTAAGTGTTCCAAATTTCACACTCCTCAGTCCGCGTAATTTTTTTAAAAAGGGGTCCAAAGTTTTCGCTTCACGTATTGATATATAAATTATAATTATAGAAATCTTATGTAGGCATAGAGCGAATTAATAACGGCTGGTATAGCTAAATAGTGGAGTACGCAATGGAGATCGTGCTTGATCTATCGTAAGACATAGTGCATCCAGGTGTTCTCTGTAGGAAATAACAGAAAATCAGGCTTAGTGGCATGTATTGGAAGATGTTCATATCCTGAAGTGGATCATACGAGCTGATGATAATAATGTAAAGCTGGCTGTTTATTACTTTAATACACTTTCATTTTGACATCTGTAAAAAAATGCGAAGAGCTGATTTATTTGCGCGTCACTCTATCCACTGTGAATGGTGTCCACCCTGAATGGGATACACCGTGATATAGTTTGTGTATATATATTAATAATATAATTTTTGCAGAAATATAATTGCCGAATAAATCAGCCCACATTTATGATGAGTATACACAAATCGCGGCGGTGTAGAGATTGCGCACAATACATCACTGTCGCGTATTAGCGCGGTATACAGATCTTGACCTGAATACCATTTTTATATAACCACCCGCTTATATGTTAGGACTTACACACATTTGCGACTTATGGCGGCAGTCTGCGATTTCATTGGAATTTTCGGAAGTTCAATGCAACACTTTGGAATCAAAATGGTCGCGTATAGTACGGTATTAAAGGAGCTTTCTCCTTCGAACATTACGGTTATGAAATAAGCTCTCTGTCGAGATTTTCTCCAAAAGCCATCATGAGGTCCTTCAAAAAGGGCGCGAAACGGTTTTTACAGAGACGGCAATGCACAAGTGATACTCCTGGTGTCGCAGGCGTCGCTAGGCTACGATAACAGCTAATATAAGGCGGTCCATATGCTTTTTTTCCACCTTTGTCGTATAAAAAAGTACTGATTGGGCATGGCATTTCGATCATTAGTCTGTAGTGAGGTTCATTATTACAATAACAAATGACATAATGCATTATATCCAAGCAATTAAGTAATAACACATTATCGAACACTCAATGGACGGGGTAGTGAGTTCTACTTCGCTTCCTCAAATCTCGTCATTCTTTTCAAGTACTTTCGCCTAAATATCCGAGTGCTTTTGATATTTCTTTTAGCTAGCGCTCTGGTTATTTGTAAGTCAACTTTGTCTACTTTGGCTTCTGCTATCACTCACCTCTTTTCCATGTGACTGTGAACCATCTAAGCATACCTTACTTCATTTTAGTAATAACACTGTCATGCAACCTTGTCATACTGCGTAACTTTTCATTATTTATATTATAGGGTCATCGCACACATTTATTTACTTATTTTTATTTAATAAATCTGCTTCTGACGGTGCTATTAGCACAGCATCGTCAGCTAATAATAGACAGTTCACCACCCTGCCAACACCTGCCTACTAATGCAGACAGAGTACCATTAACTTTAACGACGTAGCGATTTCAAGTAACTTCATCTCTTTACTTATCATCATACCATCATGCAGTCACTAATAAAACGCTCTATTTACGACCATGTAGTCACTAATACGACACTCTACTTACCATCATGCAGTCACCGAGACGTGAATACGTGCAATTATAATGCCACGATTGCATACACTCGCTATAACGCGACGCAACAACGATGCAATCTCACAACCGCTGGGTGCTGAAACATGAAGTATTGAGTGTGCTTGGACCCTTAAATTTTAGGGTGACGTTACAATGTAATCATGTCATGATGCGTTTTACGATTGTAAACTTTACGACATTACGAACGTGGTGTAATAAAGGGTGTTCTTATTCCAAAATGTAAACGGTATAATGAGTATGTAGTTACGTGTGTTGATATTGTCACCGGAGTTGAAGAATATATAATATATAATTTATGTATAGGTATATTGCGTAAGAATAAAAAGGGTACCTACTCTGACAAACAAACTAATGATACACAGTTACTCCATAAACATAGTTTCTTTCATACTGTCTCTAAATCGTGTAAACAATAAATGCAAACGAAATGACGATGCTAAAATGCTAAAACACGAATAATAGCCAATTAGTGTATTAGTAACAACTTATATACTAATACTTGTCACAGGCAGAGATTGATCTTCTTTTATAAGTAACTTGAGAGGAACGCTCCGTACTGCGCTATGTCAAGAGCATATTGGTGGAGCATCCTATTATTAGAGTTCTCAGGTCACTTATAGAACGTCGTAAGTAATGATTTCTCTTATATAACAGTAACGTGTTATTCGGTACGAATGCCACTACATCACCCATCTATGGGATCGAAGCTCCATTACGATGTACGCGTCTCAAATATACGGGTTCTTTAAGGTTCTCTATCTCAAAAGGGAAACGGAACACTTATTGAATTACTCATTCATCTTTTTATTTGTCACGATCTTTCAGAAACTAAGTGATGCATTTGACTACATTTTATGTAAGTCTTCATAAATTTCTGTGTAACTATGACACTTCATTTACATTACTGTTTCAGGGCTATATTTGTAAAGAGTTATGTAATAGTAATGTTCCTGAAGTCACAACCTAATTTTGGTATATAATTTACAAACCTTATTTAACACCTAACGCATTTAAAACAATTATAACTTCCCCTAGCAACCTCGGCTAAGTGACTCCAATTGGCTTCCAACCTTGTAATATTCAATTAGCCTTAAGATGGAGTCAGTATTAAATTAACTATGCTACTCGGCTTTCGCCTATGGGCATCACTGTATAAGGCCGAAACACAATACCGGCGAAGCGAACTTGTAACGCGAAATCCACATATTCAAGAGTTAGTCAATGCTTCGATTAACTTGAACAAAAAAACACAAAGTGCAAAAGGTAAGACGTATGCAATTCAACATTTAAATTCAATAATTCACTAAAGTAGTTACGAAGCATTTCAATTGTTCCATTGAACTATTTGTTATGAAACCAAGAAGATATTTGGGGGTTATTGGTACAATTTTCTGGGATATTTTTTTAATTGATAACGCCGTTCTGTCATATCGATAAATACATTGCGATGCGAAGTCGCTAGCTGCATCGAGTCGCTAGTTGTGTGAATAGACCCTTAGCAAAATCGCCGATTAAGACTACGCGTGCACGTAGGTGTAATTTAAGTGACCGACTGTGGTATGGCAGTAATACTGGCAATATTTTGTGGTACTTATTTCCAACGGTCGTTAATAGCATAGTGGTGTTTTACTGTTCAATACTATTACTGAATTTAAACGATGTCGCGTCGGTTTCCAAAGGGAGAGTAGTTAAAAAAAGGTAATATATTTATAGCTTTGATGTCATACCTCACACAATGACTACTAAAAATATCGTTATAAGTCTATTTAAACCTCCAAACCTAACATCTAAAGTAAAATATCAATCTTTTTCACGTCTTTATAATATGGGCTACTGCTAATTACGAATATTAGAGGTCGTCCGATGGTCGAAAATCGACCGTAAATATAAACTTATAACTTTGGCGACAACCTTTACTATGTGCGACTGTTCGATACAAGGAGGTTACATAACACTCTACTAGTTGACTCGGGGTCAACCTTAGACTAGGAATTTTTGCATTGTACACAAAGTACAAGTCAAGTTGTAGTTTAAGGTAATACAATTTGTGTTATTGTCTGGTGTGCAGAAATGCACCTTTTTTGTAATATCTATAATATGATTATAAACTATGATTCTTGCTCAGAGACAAACTATTGTGAGCTCGGACCAAAAAGCATAATGGACGGAGTCATAATAGTTGCCATTCTTACCACCGTGAGTCGAACGAATTTTCATGTCTCTTTCTATCTCTTTGTGTGTAACCACGAGTACAACAGTTAGTAAGTAGTAAGTAGTAAGTATAGCAACCTCGCACTGTCAGTGTATTTCCTGTCAGTTAATAACTCTTCCATGAAATAATAATAATAAAAACAATATACTCAGACATTTCACACAGCGCCATCTAGTCCCAAAGTAAACAGCTCAGCGCTTGTGTTATGGGTACTAGACCACTGATATACTACTTATATATTTTCTTTTGTAAATAAATACATATTATACAAAACACCCAGGCTCGGGACGGGAATCGAACCCGCAACCTCTGTTTACTTTCCGACGCGCTTAGGCGTTGCGCCACGGAGGTCGTCAATAGTAACTTTACTAGGTCAACATAGGTAATTATTTGCAAAATACTCGTAAATCTTAAATGTTTTAGTTACTAGTATTCACAAAAATAAAAATATTATGTCATGTTCAGCTGTGTATCGTTGTACTGTGACCTTTCGCACTTTAGTAAAAATCTAGAAAGTCGGTCAACAAAAATAGGTTATCATTAGGACACGCTCTTAGAGCAATGCTCCTTTATTGTGATACGTGGTCCGAGATTATTTTGTTTGACATCGACAAATTTTTTGACATTGGCAGTTTGAACATAAATATTGTGTTTTATTTTATTTAATTTAACGTATTTATGACACATCTAATACATAAAAATCAATGTTTGTTTTTTCGTTTGTTTGTTCGTATTTTATGTGATGCCATATCCCATCCATCGTTCATCCGATTGCGATGAAATTTGATACGGAGATAGCTTGAATCCTGAGGAAGGACATAGGCTATTTTAAAAATAAAAAACGCTGACGAAGTCGCGGGCATCAGCTTGTACATCTATACTAATACTATAAAGAGGTTAACTTTGTTTATATGTAATGGATGAACTCAAGAGCTACTCAACCAATTTCAAAAATTCTTTTACCTATGAAAAGCTACATTATCACCGAGTAACATGGCCTGTGTTATTTAAAAAAAAAATTCTACTCGTGCGAAGCCGGGGCAGGCCGCTATTTAGACATTTTTTTCCTATCGCCTGTAGGGCTCCTGATTAACCATAATGATATTTTTTATTACGTCAAAACCTAGTATTATATAAAAATTTTAGCTTTCGGCACTCCTTCTCCGTATCAACTTTGACTATGCCTTATCTCACACTCCTTCGTGCGTGCAATGTTCTTAAAAAGGGATCCGAAGTTTTCGCTTCACGTATTAATGTAACATTAATATAATTAATCTTTTCAGCTGTTAATCTCCAACAGTCTGAACTAAATGTATTACAAACAAACAGACAGGCGTCGGTATTGTTCAGTACAACCTGGCCATATAAATTAATTTTGTTTACTACTATACTTAATTTTACTGGCAACATTAAAATGTAAATTTTATTTTTTCTGCTCTTGCAACTTTTTCTTTCTTCTTCTCTGCAAGTGCTCCTATGGGATAATATTATTTGCCATATAATTTGAAGATCAATAAATGTTATAAATCGAAACGCATTTAATTTCATACAGGTATGATTAATTGTTTTTTTTCAATTTTGGAAAGTAATATGCATCACTAAAACAAAAATTGGCTAAGAGTGTGTCGGTCACAAATTAATATTTGAATTTGAGCAGTAATTTCTGACAAAAAAGCTAAATTTAAAAAAAGTGAAAAGAAGTTTTGTTTTTCATTAATCGTTTGGGTTAATCTTTAATTTAATTTGTGTTTAGGTTACCAATTTACGTCGCTGTACTTTTCAATTCAATAAATGTAAAGACAACGGTATGAATTGGTTTTGATATATGCATAGATTACAACAGCAGAGAATGGCCGAGTGAGAGATCTGACCCACCAGGGTGTCTGTTCCTCTAGGAAAACTCGGTTTTCTTTGAGACCAAGTGGCGGCTTAAAAACAAATGCATAATCATTTTCAAGCAACGATGCACTACCGCGTTTCTCATGAAGAGCGCAGAGTCAGAAACTATCTCTTTGTGAATGTACATCTCAAAGAGCGAACTTCAAAACTTGTACAGTCTTGTTTTAGTGTACTTGACGCAACTATGCTAACAACATCGCTTTATACTGCTATATAAAATATACATATTTTGTATTTAAACATACATAATGAGAACTTTTGTTGTGAACAAATTTTTCTAGCTTGGAGTTTGGATATTTCTTCCCTAGCAGCGTGGTACTAAGAAAATGGTTTATCAGTTCTAACATAATTTCATAGCGAATGAAAATATCACTACGGGTAGCTTGCACTAACTATTTAACTCGCTTGCACCAACGACTTAATAGTTGATGCAAGCAAGATATCAAAACCTTAAATCAATTTTAAATACTTGGTCCGAGCCACCCTAAATTTGATCTTTTGAGTATAATTATAACACATAGATGTATCACATAATTGACTGGCACGTTGACGCGGTGGTAGAGCACCTGTTCCAAGCCAGATTCCCGGGTTCGATCTCGGAACAGACCAATTTATGGAACGAACTTTTCTGAATTGACTCGGGGCCTGGGTGCAACTAGGAACTTCCCCAGTTTTACATGGTACACATAGTACAAGCCAAATGTTAGTTTAAGGTAATACAATTTGTGTAATTGTTTAGAGTATTAAAAAAGAAATATCACGCTATTTCTAAAGAAATAACTAAACGCTTGCAAGATCACTCATGTAACCTACTTCGAAACGTTTTACTCCGCATATTTTATTTGTTTGCAGTAAAAAATATAATTTTAATTTAAATAGATTTAAAGAAATTGACAAATTGGATACTCGACCTCAGCTATAGACCACTCCTCTCTTTATTTCTGATTTATTATTGGATTATTAATTATTACAGTGTTTTATTGCTTTATGGGAGTTATTGCTTTATTGGATTATTAAAGTCAACGGTGCTCTATCTACATTAGTTGGCAGTGTCCATACACAATGCGGTGTTGGTTCAAACTTTATTGTACGGTAATGAGGCCTGGACATGCCCGAAATCGAGTGAAAGTGAGATAAATGCAGAGTATAATTGCGCTCTCTTAGAAATATCTGCGGTATGACACAGTATGACAGGGTTACACGACAGTGTTATTGTAAAAATGAAGAAAAGAATGCTTAGATGGTTCGGGCACATAGAAAGAATGAGTGACAAAAGACTGACGAAGAAAATCTACAGAGCGAAAGCAAGTGGTGAAAGAAACCAAGGAAGGCCGAGGCTGACTTATGAAAGTCAAATAGCCAGAGTTTTAACAGACGGAAATATCAAAATCACTCGCATACCTAGGCGAAAATGAGTGAGGAAAATGATGAGATTTGCGGAAGCGAAAGAAGTATGTAAGGATCCCGACGCTTGACATTCCGTCCTCTCTGACTACCCCGTGAGGGATACAGCGTGAAGATATGTATGTAGTCAGTGGCGTGCTTAGGACTTCAGGATAGGGTAAGCCCGACATACCTACATGTTCTTCATTGTTTTTGTATAAGTAAAGGGAAGGCTAAAATATTATAGATTACTAATTAATCATGACCTTTTTTTTACGTCAGGAAATGCGTTACGCATCCCGTCCCGCCTAGGGGGGTGGCAGGGGGGTATGTGGGACTCCTCGACATAAGAAGGGTGCTAGGCGGAGTCTACCCACTAAAACCTGACGGTGTTCCTCCACGGGGCCAAAATGCCGGGGCAACGGGTGCGCGTATGAACTCTTCCGCGGCCCCGACGGCCATGCCCAGCCTAAGCCGGGCCCTCCTCCGTGTGCGGGCAGTTTGACCTGCCCGCTCTCCTCGGAGGCGCGCGGGAACACCGCGCGCACCATCCCGAGGCCATTGGGTGAGGCGCCTTCCCCCGAAGGACACCCCAGGCCTCCAAAGTGGCGGCTTCCGCACCCAGCCTACACCACGGCAGGGGCGTCCGCACGCCCACCTGATTTTTACGTGTTTACTCACGGGTTTTTACAAGTTTTCCTTCTTCCCACCTCTGATTTTAACGTGTTGTCTCACGGGGTTATTTCGAGTTTTCCTTCTCTCCACCTCTGATTTTTACATGTTTCCTCACGGGTTTTTAAAAGTTTTCCTTCCTTCCACCTCTTGACCCGAGTCCTCCGCGAAGGACGCCGGAATACAACGCCGAACCATCAATACCCCTCTCAAAGGAGAGGAGCAAGTGGAAGAAACTTCCCAAAAGCCGGACCCCTGCCCTCACGCAGAGAACGGGGAACACAAACCTATCCCCCCCGGGTCCAGGCCGGGTCCTTTCGGCTCCACCTCCTACTCGGTCCCAGCCCGGTCCCACCCCTGATTTTAACGTGTTTACTCACGGGTTTTAATAAATTTTCCATCTTACCACCTCGGGGCCTAAGGCCCTACCCGCTGGACCCCCACCCTTATTAAGAGGACGGGCAACACGAACCCCTCCCCCCGGTCCGGGTCGGGTCCTTTCGGCTCCACTACCTACTCGATCCCAACCCGGTACTGAGGGCATCACCGAAGCGACACCCTCAGGAGTATTTATCGACTCTCCAGTCTAGATCCGCAGTGTTCAGTGCAAACAGGGCCACCTCGAGAAGGATGTATATATGAAGTCTACGCACTGCGGTCTTGGAGTGGCAGGCTAAGGCTCCACTTAATGGGAGCTATAAACGCCTGTTGGTCCACCCCCTGTGGCGGGTCACCCACACTACCCGGCCCCAATTAATCATGACCTTGGCACAACCGGGGGACAACAAAAAAAGAAAGAGATCGCTCCCCGCGTTATCTATCAATAAAACAATTTTTATAATATTTTGCTATTAAAAATGTACAGACGTAAGTAGTTTATCAGTGTGTCTCAATTCGTTGTTTATCCAAATTACTAAAAGAAATTTATTTTTGGGAATTTATGTCTTTTATGGCGCCAGTATAGTTTTTTAATCGTCATAACCAGAACGATTCTAAATATTTTCGTCATTTGAATAAAATATACAGCATTAATAATAATAAGTAGTACCGCCTACTTGATGGCAGAACCGCGAGAACAAACAAACACCCAATCAGTTTCTTAAACTGATAACATTCTCTTTTATGCGAATTACTAAACAGAGAAACACATTCATGAGTTTAATAGTTTTGTACATCGATTTTTTGTCTTTTGTACAATTTAATAGTCGAGTTAACACTAATCAGACGTAGGTTTTAACAAAACAATGTTTCTGTGCCACGTTCGAAGATTTTACATTTTCTATACCGATTAAACCTTGTATACACTTTATGTCCTCACAATGAACAACTTAGTGCATTTTTTATTACAAATGAACTAACTTATGATGGAAATTAAAGAATAAAAATAATAATAATAATAATGCCCCAGACAATACACACCAATCATCTGATCTCATACTAGGATATTCCCTGTGCTATGGAACCAGACGACGACTACCGGGGGCGTCTCCCAGTACACCCAGACCCGAGACAATCTAGAAACGTTCATTTTTCTAAATTGACCCGACCGGTAATCGAACCCGGAACCTTCCACGCTTGTGTTAACATCTAAACCACTGCGCCATCTAGGTCGTCAAATATATGTATATCCCTTTTTTAAATATTGTACATAACCTTCTGTACACGACTCGAATTCTCACATTCCTTGAAATTAAATGCCATGTGTTTTAAGCCCTTGTTTACATAACGTTATTGTGTTTCAAATACGCTGTAATTGTGTCCGTCGCCTCTCATTTACAAAACCCATGTTAAAACATATTCGAAACGGTGGGGTAATCTTGGGTTTCACTCGATTAAAATCTGTTCTTTTTCAAGTCCTCAAACTGCCGTTTTAACAAAAAATATTCTGGTATATTTGAAAAATATACAACTGGCATCATTTATTTGGGACATCCAGAACGCTGTGTGAGAGTAACGAAAAACAACAAATATGCGTAAATCAAAAAATTAGGGAACAGTATGAGTTGTTATTTAAAAAACCTACCAAGTGTGAGTCGGCATCGCGCACTGAGGGCATTGTACCACTACGCAATGTAATTTTGTTTCATGTATTTTTCAAAAAATTATAAACCGGATTCAGGAACGAACTGAACTTTGCAGTTGATAGATACGTTCTACGATACTCTCCAACTACAAATGTAAGTTTGTAGTGGCGAAAAAGGGTGATATGATTACAAATACGCAATTTTTAACCGAGTGTGAAAAAAGAAAAATGTGTGTTCGTCTGTGCGTATGTTTGTTTTATGTGTGTTCACCGATAACTTCGTCAATTGTGGACCGATTCCAAAAATTCTTTGATGTTTGAAAGGGTATACTTCCGAGGTGATACATACATATCTTCACGCTGTACCCCAACGGGATAGTCAGAGAGGACGGAGCGCCAAGCATTGCGGTCCTTACATACCTCCTTCGCTTCCTCAAATCTCATCATTCTCCTCACACAGAGAGGTTTCTCCGAGATAATCTTATTTAAATTTTACCGGTGTAGGAGCTTGGACTTCAAAGGTACACCAAGTAACACCAAGTAACGCTACCTGCTTATACATACATACATACATATCTTCACGCTGTATGTAACTACTTATAACCTTTATTTGTATTGATGATCCTCTTGTTCGTCATTGCGCTCCAGAAATGGAAAAGAAGTTAATTGTAGACCTACCCCAGATATTTATTTAGACCAAGGTCGCTCGCTCAAAAGGGAGAAATAAAAAAAGTAATTAAACCTACTTCAAAAAATAACACCGAAAAATACAAAATAACTGTCCTTTAATATCAAAACTCAAGTACATACTTTATAAATACAATACTATATAATTAAATTTGACAGTTATTGAAGTCGGTGCCAAACCAATGTAGCAGAACAGAAAAACCAATTTCAGTAACTGCCAAAATTAATTATATAGGTATTTGTATTGTATTTTTATAAAGTTGTTTTTGTACTTGTCTTTTGATTAGTAATGGAGTTATTTTGTACTTTTCAGTGTTTTTTTTGAAGACAGTTTAATTTTTTTAAATTTTTCCTTTTTATTGTAGTGTGTCTATCTTTTCAGTTATTAAGATAATAAATGAATTTAAAGGAGTATTTTACCAAACTAATCGGCCAGCACAAAAATTAATTGAACAAACCACATATGAAAAGTTAATATTTACATTCGTAAAACTAAATATTTTTTTAAATAATAGATAATTTAAAATAATACTTCATTTCAAGGTCATCATTTAGAATGTCTTAGTTACAATCTGCTCTCGTTCTTAATATTAGTATAGATTTTTAGTTTCAGAGGATTTTTAATTCAACTTATAGCAGTTTTTTATGAGAAAAAAAATTGTTTTTGGGCGTTATAAAATAAACATATACCTAGGCATTGTACGACTGATTTACAGACAGTTCGGTAATATCCAAAATATTCTCAAATAGATTTTCGCGACAGGAATAACTTTAGACTATACCTCGTTGCCTTTATTAGACCATTTCATTTTCTATTCTCATACAATCAAGATTATAATAAATGGCTCGAAGGGAACGCCTCTCCTTTGTTTCTGCACGTCAAAATAAATAACTGTATTTTATTATTATCTGAAATAAATCCACTGAATTCATCTTGTACTAGTAATTTCGTGAGCTTTATTTAGCTCGTGAATTTATCCGCTTGGATCGCAATAGCGACCGATTTTACATGTTACGTAAGTTCGGTCTTATATTTTCATAGCGTAGTCACATGCATATATGCGTTTACATTTTATATACATACACATACAATACAATACATACATACTCATACACTCTCGCTGTATCCCTAACGGGGTAGACAGAGACGATTGGACGCTAAGCATCACAGTATTTGCACACTTCTTTCACCTCATCAAGTTTCATCATTCTCTTCACTCGCTTTCGCCTAGGTATGCGAGTGCTTTTGACTTTTCCTTCAGTTAGTACTAAAACAGCAAACATGAAATACATAATAATAATGACGGTGGCTCACAAACACTCAGTAATTGAGGCTTCAAAATATTTTGATTCCAGCATGTATTTCGTCATCCACAAAATGTAATACATCGTCCTGAGGCATGGACTATATTGGATTTATTGTCACGTCAACATAAGTTACCTATGTTCACTAAACTCACTACTTGCTAGTGTCATATTTTTAGGATATTAAGTTTAGCATTTTTTTTTTCAAAATATGTATACTATTTTAAAGTGTAATATTATTTCTTCAATTTTATAATTTTCGTTAATCCTTTTTCAAAAAATAACATTTGTAACAGTGAAATAATGTTACACAATATTACATAACACGTTTAACCTGGGGATGGTTTACCATAATTTTCAAAACATTATAATTTGTTCGTTTTTTAAAATGAAAACAAATTTAAATTAGTTAAACTTAGTTAAAACAAGTCTAATAATAATCTTTAAAAATGATAAGAAGATATAATCCATATTCGCACTATCCGTGATACATACATATATATCTTCACGCTGTATCCCTAACGGGGTAGTCTGAGAGGACGGAGTGCCAAGCGTCGTGGTCCTTACGTACTTCTTTCACTTCCTCAAATCTCATTCTCTTCGCATATTTTCGCCTAGGTATGCGAGTACTTTTGTCATTTCCGTCTGCTAACACTATGGCTATTTAATCTGCATAAGTCAGCCTTGGTCTTCCTTGGTTTCTTTTACCACTGACTTTCGCTCTGTAGATTTTCTTCGTCAGTCTTTCATCATTCATTCTTTCTACGTGCCCGAACCACCTAAGCATTCCTTTTCCGTGATAACATTATAAATGCGAAGTGCCTGTCTTTCTGTTATGTTTTGAAGAGTAAATTGCTGAATCGATTTCGATTAAATTTGACATAGAGACAGTTTAAATCCTAGAAAAGGACATAGGCTAGAAAAGTACAGGCTGGTGCAAGAACCTTCATATTTTCATATTTATTAATGCATATTTCTTTCATATTTTCTATTCTCATATATATTTGTTGTGTTAATAACTAGATTCTATAGTATGAGCCCAATAATCCTAAGATTGCAATGGTTGGGAAGGGTTAAATACTCGGCTTCCGACCGAGAAAAATTAAGGACGGAGCCATAATGAGTTGCCTGAGTTGAATTTTCGTGTCTCCCTGTTTACCTCATTGAGCATAATCACGAGTAAAACAATTAGCGATAGTACGAGTATGTTTGGCAAGGAAAAGACAAAGCAAAGGCCAAGTATATCCTCAGGTTGGATAAAGGTAATGTAAGAATACTGGTAGGTACCATAACGGGTCACTGCACACTAAACAGACACTTATCACTACTCAGACTAACAATAGATCCTCTATGCAAACATTACAATAGGGAAGAAACTAGTATACACTTCATAGCAAAATGCAGTATGTATGCAGGCATTAGATACAACACATTAGGTTCAGATACACTGGAGAAAAGGGAACTGAGGACAACCAAATTAAAGGATATCCTCATGTTTTGTAGGAAAACCGGAAGATTCATCGATGAAACTAAGGAGGGAGAACCACTAGGCGTCGGCTTCCTTTGAGTGGCGCCATTCAGCCCTATTCCCTGGTTAAAGCTCCAGTTATTCAACAGTAACTGGAACTGGAGCTAAGCTTCAGTTACTGTTGAGTAACTGGAGCTTTAACCAGGGAATAGGGCTGAATGGTGCTACTAGAAAGAATCCGACAACCCGTCTGCAGCCTGGCGGACTCCCTATCAGTAATCTACATCTACATGTTTGGCCACCTCTCACTGTCGGTGTAATTCGTGTCAGCTCATGACTGGCTCGACGTACAAAACATTGCAGTACTGAAATAATTATTTGCATAATACTCGTAAATCTTTAGTATTTTGGCTACTCTAGTATCCACAAAAATATAAACATGTCACGTTCAGCTGTGTACTATTGTACTGTGACGCTTCCCTAGTCACGCGCATTATTATAAGCCTAGAACCTAGGTCAACAACCTTCCCTAGTCACGCGCATTATTATAAGCCTAGAACCTAGGTTAACAACCTTCCTTAGTCACGCGCATTATTATAAGCCTAGAACGTAGGTCAACAACCTTCCCTAGTCACGCAAATTAGTATAAGTCTAGAATCCAACAAAAGCTGCAAGGCTCCGTTCGTTGTGACATATTAACAGAAACACATGTACACAACTATATATATATACAGTAATTTTGGTTTCGCCGGAGCCGAGTAAAGTTTCTGTGAAATATTGTTGTAATGAAATGTGAGGTTAACTTTTTAATAACATTTTTAATTAAAATTCTTAAGGGATTAATGGATTATTAAATTTTAACCGAGAAAGGTTTGGTACATTTGAATTATAATCTTAACCCCGGAAATACAGATATTTTTAATTACAGAAAGTTTTGAGAATTTCTGGAAAACATGATATTTTATTACTACGTATTCTACTGCCTGTGGTTAAAAATTTAGCTACAGCGCTGAACAAGAGATCCTAGATTTGATTTCCAATGCGGCGAGAGGCTACATTTTTAAGTCTAATATTGTGGAACCATTAGCAGAGTACACATGTTGCCGATTTCTTAACAGCATTTCGAAATAGACATATCGTGGTTACCCCTTAAGGGACATCATTAAAGAAAGCGTGATACTATACATATTTTAGTAAACATCAGTTGCAATACAGAACTTTTACAAACTTAGAACACAGTCATTACCCAGTTTAATTCATTTCATACCCTAATTACATTTTAAAACCACACAAATTTCTAGTAGAATATTTAATTTCAGTGGTTCTCAACCTTTTCCGTTGCGAAGTCAAACACTCGAACAGTTTGCGTTCCGCATTTCGAATGTAGTGATACAACAATGTACCTATATTGATTTTGTTTCGGTTATGTTCGTGTATGCTCGGACATTTTCGGGCAGTAGGTCGTTAGATCGTTTTCGTTATGGTAAATGTTTTGTATGCTTTTTATGAGCCTTTTAATGATGCCGTTATGCGATCTCCATTTTTTGATAATTTACTAAGATCAGTCTCGTATTTTTAGTATTCAGCTCTACCTGCCCTTGTAAAGACAGCGCAATGATATTATACCCTATTTAACAACCGGAAATAAGTCTTTTAAACAATACGATTTGTAGGTAAATTCATTGATTGATTTTTAGGTAATTTTTTTAATGAAGATAAAACAAACAAATATACAGACGAGAACTGTGAAAATGTTTTTAAATGACAGTAGCCTAGAATGTTTATTCTAGTTATTTTCATTATTCAGAAATATCTTCAATGTACAGACATAGTTCTATTGTAAACTGTTTCATAGATGTATAAAATTCAAAGCGCCCAATGCCTTTTATTCAGATTCGAATACGCTGACATTACCGAGACTCTGTCAACAACATCTCAATGAATAATACGTCACAATGTGAAAAATGTTGCTGAATGGATGCGCTCTTTAATGTTCACCATCCCTTACCACTTGTCGTTTGCTGACGCTTTTATCGCGAAATGTAGGTCGAAGTCGGTGGCTTCGTAATTTGTATTTTAAATTCCTACACTTTTATTATATGGAGAACCTTGAGTACGGCGGCTTATTTGCTTTAATTTTTCGTGTTACGCACCAAAAAGATTAAGAATTTTCATAATGAAATCGTGTCCCCTTGGATATCAAGGCTGTTTGTTGTAGCAACTATAAAATATGCATATGACTTTGTATCCGAATAATCACAGAAGTTTTGCTAAAAATACGTTATATTTTTATTTATACGTCTATTGTACACACATCGAACAAATAATGAAGACAAACTTACGAAAGATAGGTAAACAGTACAACTTATTTTTAGTGCAAATTTCTTCCACTCATGAAAGTAACAGTTCCATAGAAAAAAGATAATACTGTAACTAAATGTCAGTCTACTAACATTATTAGGAGAAAAAATTTGATTGCTTGTTTATAACGGATAAACTCAAAAACTGCTTAACCCAATTTAAAAATTCTTTCACCTATAAAAATCTACATTATCAGGGAGTTACATGCGCAGTATTTTATTTTCAAAAAAATTTCTACCCGTGCGAAGCCGGGGCGGGTCGTTGGTATATATAAAGGATCGCATGGCTTGGTACTCTGTCTTCTCTATATTTATATGTATATAGACGTACAATAAACACATTTTTTTTTTCTTCTTTCTCTTTTGTTGCAATCTGTCCAGTAGACATTCAGTAACGGGTGTGAAGGTAATCATTCGGCTTGCATGGTGTATGCGCATTAGCACACCCATATAAATTTATTTTAAGAAGTCTTGTGGGGCTCTCTTTTTGAGTCTTTTGAAAATTATTTTGTCGTCCATAAGATTATAAGCAAGTACATTAGGATGTTTTAAAAGTCGAAACTTATATTTTTTGATGTAAGCTTTAATTTCTTCATTTACTGTTGGTACTCTTAAGTCACGGTGAAGTCTCTCATTGGTAACGTACCAGGGAGCCTCTGTTATTATTCTCAGCATTTTCGACTGAAACCGTTGTAAAATTTCTAGATTAGAATTGGCAGATGTCCCCCACAATTGTATGCCATAACTCCATACTGGTTTTAAGATATATTTGTAAAGAAGGAGCTTATTTTCCAAACTAAAGTTAGACTTTTTATTGAGAAGCCAATATAAATTGCGAAGTCGCTGGCTTAGCGCTTTGCGTTTGGTAAATATGTGGGTTTTCCAAGTAAGCCGTCTGTCAAGATGTAGTCCCAGGTATCTCACTGCATTAGCTTGAGGGATTTCAACTCCATTCAAAATAACGGGGGGACAGGTTTCGCGCCGCATGGTAAATGTTACCTGTACAGATTTGGTCTCGTTGGCTTTGATGCGCCAATCCCTGAGCCATGTATAGATTTGATCAAGAGAGTGTTGCAACTTTAATGAAGCTAAAGTGGAGAGTTTATCTGTGGCCATTATGGCAGTGTCATCAGCAAATGTCCCTGTCATGGTACCTTTGTCCACCGGAAGGTCCGCTGTGTAGAGCAAATACAGAATGGGACTCAATACAAGAATTCTATGAAGGCCCGTTATGTGTTCTCCTTGTTTTAGTAAGAAGTTTCTGTTAGTAAGATATGATTTAATGAAGTTGTAGTAGTTGATGGGAAGTGTCGTTTTAATTTTAAATAATAAACCATCGTGCCAAACGCGATCGAATGCTTGGGATATGTCCAAAAAGGCAGCGGTACAATAATGTTTTCTCTCGAAGGCCTCAGGTATCCTCTCCACGAGGCGGTGAACTTGCTCAATTGTATTTCTTCCTAAAGCCAAATTGATGATATGGTATGAGTTTCATATTGTGAATTATCGGCATAAGTCTCTTAAGAAATAATATTTCCAAAACCTTGGATGTTACAGGTAATAGGCTGATAGGGCGATAGGACTTAACATCTTCAGCGCATTTCCCGGGTTTAAGTATCATCACAGTTTGGGCGACCTTCCACTGGCATGGGACAAAGCACCTAGAGAGTATAACATTAAACAAACGAGTAAGGAATCTTAACGCCACATCAGGTAAGTTTCTTAAGGTTTGTGCTGTTATTAGGTCGTAAGCAGGAGATTTCTTTGGATCGAGTTTTTCAATTGCATTAACCACCTGAGCTACAGAGAATCGTCTGATTGGAAATTCCAACTGATGTATTAAATTTAATGTGGATCGTATTTCCTGGGTTTTTGTTGATCCTTCATTAACGTTTGGCTTAAAGACCTCTTCTAAATATTCGGCAAATACATCGGCTTTTTCAGCATCACTGTTAGCCCAGTTGTTGTCCAGTTTACGTATTGGCGGCTGACGAGTAATTGGACGTTTTAGCTTTATAGTTGCCTTCCATAGTGAGTAATCGGAGGCCATAGATGTATCTAAGCTCGTAAGGTATCTTTGAATACCTTCGTTTCTATCTATTTGTAACATTTGCTTGAGTTCAGCGGTTAAGCAATTTAAATGAGTTTTGTCTTTCGGATACCTTGTCTTCTGCCAGAGCTTTCTGGCACTTCGCTTTTCTGCTAATTTTTCTCTGATACTGACAGAACACTTCGCAGAACTATAAAAAGTAGATTCGGGTGTGGAGTCCCAAGCTGATCTTTGTACACAACTATTAAATTGTTCGACTGCCTCATTTATATCATCATCACTATTTAGAGGTAAGTGTGTGTTAAGTGAATTCTCCACTAAATCCTTAAAAAATGCCCAGTTTGTTCTGCGAGTATGTAAACAACACTGTTTTGATGCTTCGTGGGTTCTGCTTTGTAGTATCACAATCACCGGAGAATGATCAGAAGACAATTCAAAACATGACTTACACTCGAATTGACCGGAAGATATTCCCTTAGTTATGCAGAAGTCTAACAAGTCTGGTGTTTTCTTTCTGTCGCTCGGCCAGTAAGTTGGTTCTCCAGACGATATGACACCCAGATGAAGAGACTGGATAGCCAAAAGCATTTGACGTCCTTTCGTGGTGATAGTTCTAGAACCCCAAAACGTATGCTTTGCATTATAATCTCCACCCGCTATAAATCTGGGCCCCAGGTGTAACGTAACACTATTTTGTAGGAACGGTGTTTTGAATTCGTGATTACGAATTAAATTTTTTATGCTAAATAAAATATGTTTTCCAAAAATAATTAATTTGTTATCCTTGAAATGTTGTCTATAACTAATTAATAACAATATTAAAACAAAATTACATTATTTACAAACATATTACATACATTCTCGAAGAGAACGAATAACATTCATTCTGCTAAAATTGTTTTTTTTCACTCACCAGCGCTCACTCATCTTAAATGTTCTAAGTACAAATATTAATAGAAAAACTATTCAACTATTATAATACGAATATACATAATATTTGTAATTTTCTCCAACGTACTATCGTTTTGGAGACAATCTTTCTAAATTTATAATAGCGTAAAATTCTAAATAATACAATATAATTGTGAATCGAGTGTGATCCCGTACCGGGAACTTCGTTGGGATTGGACTCTGCCCCTTCTACTTACATCGCAAATACCAACATGTATTACCAACCAACAAGCAACAACAATCTATCTACAGCGCGGCTGTACCGGTTGCAACATCCGGCCAGACCCAGACTAGGAGGACGAGGGGAGTACGGTGCCGCGAAAGGACGGTGACCGCAGTAGATCTGAACTCATCGCTAGCCTGATCCACGACCCGCTTATTTTAATTTCTAAATTATGACTAACTTCTTAAATAAATGTAACTAATTTTTGTCTTGACTTAATTATTTTTTTTAATTGATTTTTTTTAACTTCATTTTCTTAATATACTTATTTTGCTCCCTCAAGCTCCCCTAAGGAGCTGGAGGTGATACAGGGATGAAAAGTATTGTTTGTATATGTCTTAACTTTACATTGTGTTTAGGGGGGCTATATACTGTTGATACAACTATTGGCCCTTTCCAGTCCTCAACGATAATGTTAGTAGCCTGTACGTCTTCAGAACAATATGATTTTATCGCATGGTGTTTAATATTATTTTTAATGATAATTGCGCTCCCACCGTGTGCTGTACCATCAGTGTGCATTGTATGATAAAATTGATAATTTTGCATACTAAAATAATTTTTATTTGTAAAGTGAGTCTCAGAGATGAGCAAGATATCAATTTTTTCGATTTCTAAAAAAGATTTCACTTCTAGAATATGTTGTGACAGCCCATTGGCATTCCAAATTACAATTTTTAGGAAGCCTGTGACAACTTTGTCGTTAGTGTAAGTAAAAGATTTGTCACTGTGGTTATTTGCTGCAACATCTCTTTCGTCATGACAATCAACTCTCTGATGTCATTAGTTCCCGAAATCGGGAGTAAATCTGACGTATGGTGTTCCTGTTGGGATGCAACAGCCGCCACTTGAGCGTAAGTTGGTTTGTCGTGACTGAGCTGACTAATCGTTCTGGTTAATACTCTGCGTTGACTAGATATAACTGAAGTTTTCTTTTGCGTCGAAGGAAATTTCATTTTTTGTAGTTCTTTATAAACTTTGCAGCCTTTATAGTTGGCTGGATGATTTCCTTCACAAAGTATACATTTGACATCGTCGCTTCTGCCCTTTCTCGAGCAATCTGATGACCTGTGATTGCCTGCACATTTGATACATTTAGGACTTCTTCGGCAGTAAGCTTTAGTATGTCCATACTGTTGGCAGTTTGCGCACTGAGGTATTTCGCGCTTAGGACGAGATGGTTCAATTACCATACGACAATTCAAAAGACTCGTTACATTATAAATTTGTTTGTTATTATCACCTTGTTTCAGTTCAATTATAAACATTGGTAGTGGCTTTTTAGATACTCTTTGTTTAATGTTCCATATGTAAGTAACATGATGTCCCAAGTCTGATAAAGCCTCTTTAATTTCTTATATACTTGTCGAAGGGTGGATTTTTTTAAGTACAACTTTAAAGCTTCTTTCTTGTTTTGGTTTATATGTATAAAATTCAGTTTCCTTTAGTTCCAATTGTTTAACTATTTTGGAGTATATTTCTGAAACTTTCGGCTGGATTTTTACTTGTTCGTTACGAAGAATTTTAATTTCATAATTGTCCTACGCATGCTCGTTTAGTAGCGCTATTAGAGGCTGAATATTGCTAACTTTGTCCACAAATATTGGTGTAGGTTTAGGAATATGCTCTTTTTGTACTATAGGTGAGTCATTGTCCACTTCTAATTGCTCAAAACTATTGGATGTAGAAATAGGTTGACTGAGCCAATATGTTTGAAGCTTGGTTTGCTTTTGCTGACGTTCGATGTTTTCAGGACTGGTTTGGTCCCTTTTTCTCTTATCTACTACTTTTGTCATAGATCTCCTGCTTATGTTCTCATCGCTATCTTCATTTGTATCTTGTTTATGCGTCACTTGACCGGAAAATGAAGAAGAACGTTGCTTTCTAGTGAGTAGATTTTTATGGAATACTTGTTCTAGTAATACCTTCTGGCTAGCGTTTTCTGTTTGTGATTTATTACATTTTGAAATATCAGGATCCATCATACTGTTCCCACGAGTTAGGACGATTTAAACAGGTCGCCTGCAGGATGACGCCTATTCCCACAAGAAGGCAAAATACAACTACCAATGCCATGTCAGTAGAGGTTGGCGCTAGCGACTGAATTACCTTTCAGTTATAAATCCTTTCGGCATGTATCCCACCTTAGGATTAGGGTGATTTTTGAAGAGGTTTTCTACCTCATGGCCCGGGCGGTAAAGCCAAGACCTCCGTTCCTGTGAGACATGACCACCGGTTTACGGTTGTTGTGACTCAGGAGGGTTTTAATCTACCTGATATCACTGCTGTAGCCTTCGTGGAAGACCTGAGAGCCGCCGTTGACTCTAAAAGAGTTCCTCCGCCGCCATCTCTACTGCATGTTCCAGCAATAAACATGCTCATTCATGTAGTCTCTACTCTAGATATGCTAGAGAAGCCTACAAGAAAGGGTTATTTTCGGAGAATCCTTCTCCGGCCTGTGCGATCCGCGGGAGGTATTTTATTTCCCTCCTACCCTACGTTATTACACGTCGAGCATTCCCCTATCCACCACCTGGGGACGCGTTCTCTAGGAGTAAGGCTCTCCCGAGAAAAAAAAAATACTGTAACTAAATGTCAGTCTACTAACATTATTAGGAGAAAAAATTTGATTGCTTGTTTATAATGGATAAACTCAAAAACTGCTTAACCCAATTTAAAATTTTTTCACCTATAAAAATCTACATTATCAGGGAGTTACATGCGCCGTATTTTATTTTCAAAAAAGTTTCTACCCGTGCGAAGCCGGGGCGGGTTGTTTGTATATATAAAGGATCGCATGGCTTGGTACTCTGTCTTCTCTATATATTTATGTATATAGACATACAATAAATACATATAACATAGAAAATATATAAGTGTAGTATACAGAACTTGACATACAGATGAGTAAAACAGTATTTATATATTAATACGTGAAGCTCAACCTTTGGTTCCTTTTTTAAGAAAATAGCGCGGGTGGAGGAGTGTGAAATTTGATACACTTAAAGTTTATATGAAGAAGGATTGGAGAAAGTTAAAATGTTTATGCAATATGTGTTACAAATAAGTACATTAAATCAAATTAAACAAAACGTTAATTGTTTACGTTCATACTGTCAATGTCAAAAAGACTGTCAATGTCAAACTAATAATAGTTTTTGATCATATAACGTAATATAACCTCCTTGCATCGACCAGTCGCACAGAGTAGATTGTCGCCAAAAGTTTATAAGTTTATATACTGTTAGTTCTACATTAATTTTAATCACATAAAGTACCCACGTGTGATATTTTGTAACATTTTAGTAACAAGAACGAAGGTAGAATGGATTTCCTGCATGTAGTGGGGCTGCATAAAAGCCTGATTTTGGACTTGTAAGAGTTCAGTTGTTGAGAAGCCGTCGAATAGTCAAGTGCATAATAGTGGTGATGAAGAATTGATAACGTGTTCATAGTTATCAGTGCTCTCGTTACATTTCATATTTAACAATACATATTTACGGTCGAATTTCGTCCACCGGGCAATATCTAGTACATATAAACATATGCAAAAATTTACAGTATTTACAAGACATGATAATTTAGTGTACATTTTCCAAGTAGTGCTCCTTAACAGCGCGATTGAAACGTGCAATAGACTGGCCATTTCACAAGCTAACTGCTTTAAACAGTTAAAGATTTAGAAGATAATTGAATTGAAGTTTATAAACCGCGCTATAAATAAGAAGGAGACTAACAAGAACGAAGACATTTGTAATGTGAGGTATGGGTAAGCACTTAAGTTGTGTCCTGAATTCTGATATGTAGTCATATTCGCCTAACACTTTGGTTTGCATAAAATGACTCCATTCGATTTATTTTTATAAATCTGTTGCCGAGGTTTTGTTTATACTATTATTATGAAGAGGTAAACTTTGTTTGTATGTAATAGATAAACTCAAAAACTTCTCAACTGATTTCAAAAATGTTTACACCTATAGAAAGCTACATAATCAGCGAGTAACATGGGCTATTTTATTTTCAAAACATTTTCTATCTGCGCGAAGCCGGGCGGGCTTCGCATAATTGACAATAGGTAAAAGTAAGTCTGAGTAAGATCTTTGTTCGGATTTTCATTTAACGAAAGAAAAATTATAATTAATGAAATGTAAGCTCCTTAAATACTCAGTTCTAGAACTTACATACGACCTTGTTGCGATCGCATTAATAACGGCTAGATCCTGGTGTTCTGAGGCCAAAAATTTTGTTTCGATCATGAGTCAGAGGTTAAGAGAAAAACAAGTTTTCATTAAAACGCGCAAAAAAGGAAAAAGGAACCGAGGGGTTCATAAAACTCATAAGTAATGTTGTGTAAACCCCAAACCCACAGAAATGTTGAATATGTCTGCTCTGTCATCAGTAAAACTGTGATAAATAGACACACTATCAGTATGTTCGTAATCTTATGACATAAATAATCTTGTCGCGTAATTTTTTTATAGGTTAATGAAATTTTATAAGTTAATAGGTTGAGATAAGTTAAAGAAATTACGCGACAATCTCGGCTGCAGCATCAGTTCTGTTCAGTAATGTTTAGTTTTAAGTTTGTAAATATTAACGTTAGAATATGTATGTTGTATGTACTGATTTATATAATAAGAACATTTAAGCAAGAAAAATCTCCAGACAGACACCAATTGCGTATGCATAATCTAAGCACAAGACTTGTGTTATAGGCACCACATAACGAATTAAAGAGCTCTCAGTAAGACCCAGATTACAAACCAATTACTTCAATTATGTGACCCCAAATTGACCATTGGGCTAAGATCAGAGCCTTCTATATAAACAGCGGTAGACCCGCCCTACTGTGAAAAACGAACATTATTTTTATCCAATCCTCGACTAAAAAATTGATAATATTACACACGCAAACTAACAATATTTATGTAAGTGTAATTAGAAATCAATATATAATAAGGCAATAAGAGCAAGAGACAAAGTAATTCACACTTTTTTTTTATTTTAAATAACTTTTTTTGTAAGACACCGTGACGTACAACGCTAATAACGTTTGGCACGCACTGGTTTTAATTAACTCTTATTTAACGCTTCAAATTGGTGCATAAGGGCGCGATTAGTACAGTTTGTTTAGAAGTCTTTGACTTAGATTGCGTTGTGTTTCACAACAAACTGCGAAAGCACCTAATGAGACTGAGAAGTCTTTGGCTTAGATTGTGTTGTGTTGTACAACAAACTGCGAAAGCTCTTAATGATACTTAGAAGTCTTTGGCTTAGATTGTATTGTGTTATACAACAAACTGCGAAAGTACCTAATAAGACTTAGAAGTCTTTGGCTTAGATCGTGTTGTGTTACACAAACTGCGAAAGCATCTGATAACACAGAGACTCCAAACCATTTAAGTACATCAAAAATGCGGTCCCCATTGAGCATCGAGCTAGGACTATATTGTGTTACACAACAAACTCTGGAAGCGCCTAGTAACACTCAGACTCCACAAAAATTAATTAAAAAAAATTCTTTCTTAAATTAATTTGACTGAGAACACAACTCAGTATCCTCATATTAGAAGGAAGATATACTAACCGCAACATCAATGGGCCGATCATAACTTTTAGCCCTTGCTGACCCTCTGATAAGGCAAGGTCTCTCTTTTATACTCATCATTTTTGAAATATCAGCTAATAGTTTGTCGGACACGTATTAAATTAGAATATAAGAAGTTTAATTTCAATAAACGCTGAATTGAAAAAAAAGGAAAAGGTTTTTAGACAAAAACCTCTATAGGAACTAAGATAGAAGGGCCCTATATACAAATACTGAAGCGTTAAATAAGAGTTAATTAATACCAGAGCGTTCGAAACGCTGGTACCTACCGTTGTACATCACGAGGTCTTACAGTGTTGTTTAAAAAAATTACTTTGTCTTTTGCTCTTATTGTCTTCATATACATTGTATAGCTTTCTAATTAAATTTACGTAAATATTGTTTGTTTGCATATGGAATATCGTCAACGTTTTAGTTCGAGTATTGTAAAAAACGTTCGTTTCTTAGAGTAGGGCGGAAACGAAGCTACCGCCATATCAATGATATGGGGCCCTTAAGCTACAGGGGCCCCGACTTGTGTCAGCAAAAATTCTTCTATTTGCAAACAGTATTCGACTAAGTTGGATCCTAGGATCTGATTTTTATGTTTTATCAACTACTGTACTATCTATACTAATATTATGAATAGATAAACTTTGTTTGTATGTAATGGATAAACTCAAAAGCTACTAAGCTACATTATCAGCGAGTAACATGGGTGGTATTACATTTTCAAACCAATTTCTACCCTTGCGAAGGCGGGACGGGTTCCTAGTAATACATAACTATGTAATTGTATAGTAGTAGTACATATCTTAAATTTTTAAATACGTCTATTACATAAAAAATATTACATTGTTTTGGGCTTCGCCACAGTTGGGTGAAAACGGTCCCCCAACAAATATTGATACACGGCCCATTTAGGACGAGATACGCCACTGGCGGGTCCACCTCAGTTTACATAGAAGTCTTTGGTCTTAAATGCCAATTAATTAATATTTGTGTTTCATTTTTTAAACACCGACCCAAAAAGAGGGGTGTTATTAGTTAAAGCTGTGTATCTGTGTATCGGTGTATCTATCGGTGGCATCATAGCTCCCAAACAGATGAACCGATTTTGATGCGGTTTTTTTTTTGTTTGAAAAGTGACTTGATCGAAAGTGTTCTTAGCTATAATTCGAGAAAATCTTGACTTGATCAAAAGTGTTCTTAGCTATAATTCGAGAAAAACTAATCAACCGTTGAAAGATCATCAGCTCTTTTCTAGTTGTTGAAGAGATGCGAATAATTTCTACTGGCCCTTAAAGTTTATGATAAGTCGTAGTATAAATAGTTATAGTGATGTATCCAAGCGCCATCACGTCGTCGGGGGACCGCTAAGTAAATAAAGTTAAAAATAGAATACAAATAAAAGAAATAAAGTAGGAAAATTTAGCGGACTCCCGACGTAACGACGCTTGGGTACATTACTACTACGACTTATCATAAACTTAAAGGGCCAATAGGTGGGTACATATTATTTTTTTACTTCGAGTTTTTTCTTAGTTTTAAGTTACCACTTAACGTCTTTGTACCCAGCTTCGTACGTATAAAATAAATAAATCAGATATGACATACGAATAAACACACAAACGTGACGAAACCGTGACGATTCCGTTTTTGATATTTTCGCTACGTAACCCTAAAAATCGACTAACAATATCAACATAAAATTGCGAACGTGATGGAATCGATTTATTTTATGCATTGCCAGTAGCCATAATTATCCATCGTTTCATTGCTGATTCCGATAATTCACCCAAGTCAGAGACCATAGAAAGACGGATAAAATACAATCAGCCTCCGATTCGGGCGATGGATTTCCAGGATTCTAATTTTATTTTGTTTTTTTTTTGCAATGCTGTAAACAGAAATAAAGGAATTATTTTTGGAGTTTACTCCTTAAGAATCGATTTTCATATAAGGCCCCCGGTATGAAAAAAATATGAGGAGTAAAATCTATAATATACCTATATGTTATTTCTATATAAAATATATAGGTATATAATATATACTCTACAGCGTCTTCAAATGATGAATATATGTATGTATATATAGTAGAAACAAATAGTGAGCACTATTTTTTATTTCTGTCGAGTTCCAACTAAACTTAAACAACATTTTTTTTAAATTTCAGTTATTAAAAAATCTAGTGATTTCTTTGGAAACACTACAATTATTTATCACTAACTAAACTTCCAACTAAACTTAAACAATATTTCTTTTAAATTTCAGTTATTAAAAAATCTAGTGATTTCTTTGGAAACACTACAATTATAATATTTATTTCAAACCTGTATCAACGTCAAAAATTTCAAAGGAAAACTTAAATAAACAGAAACGTCGTCGTGAAAGGGCATCGAGAACAATATTTTTGCGAAACAATGAAGAGTCGTGTCTGATGAGATTTTTTTGTGGGGCCACGAAAATAGCGATTTAGAACCACAACGTTTTCTAAAATATAATAGTACGAACATGAGGAGCTATTATAGTCTACGTTTATACGAGATTGTAAGAAGCAACAAAAGGGGCCTTAAGTGTCGCGGCCGGTTGAGATGGGGGCTCCGGTCGTCCATTCATATGAACTCGAGGAGGATGACAGCGCGTGCTGTCTCGACTGTCGTGAGGGCAAAGGAGGTTGTCATTATCCTTCCGAAAAATGCTTCGGCACAACGCCATAGGAGTTCCGATGTATTCCATAGGAGACCTGGAGCCCCTCAATATTGAGGACGAAGAAGACCGCCGCAGGAGTTTTCTTGTATAAAAGCCACACAGGGATTATTATGTATGCGCGTATACAGCCAGACAGTTACATGCGATGAAATTACTTAGTAAAAAGGATCTGTACAGAGCTTCCCTGCACCTCGCAGTGCTAGGACAGCGCAGTCGAGGTCACGTGTAAGGACGATCGGCGGGACTATTACCTAAAAATTTGCAGACAGCGACAGACACGCGATCACTTCGCGACCGCTGACTATTGTAATAAAAAAATTATATCTTGTATGACGTTTACGTGTCTATTGCGCCATGATCGTAAATATACTTTTCGCGGTAGATATAGCGTTGCAATACAAATTACCTGTATTATACAAATTCTCGTTTCGACAGCAGATATTTTGGCTGTCGCAAGCTGACTGCAAGTTAGATAATAAACATGCAGAGCCCCCACTCCGATCACTGGCACTTATGACAGGCGGGGTACACTGTAGCTTTATTCTCGGGTCCGGGCTTCAAAGCTGACGCCTAAACGTTACCTAGGCCTACACCAGACGCAAGCCACGCAGCACAGATTTTCGTACAAACTTCATTACTTTGCATTGGCGTATACAGCTATCGAGCCTCGGAACCAGTTGGAAAAATACCGGTTAATAAAGGCTGTTAATGGTTTCGCGTAAAATATCGTTTTGAATGAAACCGATAATCATTTCACTTTATAACTGAAATAAACCGGTTTAATTCAGACGTGGCAGTAGTTCTCAACTAAAATGGCATTCTTATTGGCAAAATTCTCGAGAAATGAATAAAAACCGGGTAATGAGCACTAAACATAATGGAAAGTTTATTTCGAGTTAAAATTCCATATACCGATTTACAGGAAATGAAACCAAAGTCTATGTATTAAAAAAAAATGAATTTGCCTAATTTTTTTTAATCAAAGATATTGACGCACAGATTTGTTATCAAGCATTGGAAATCACCTAACTTTCGCAGTTTTCAAGTTATACGCGCTCAAACTCAAATGCGATTTCTTCCTGTACATTTCTTAAGTTTTCATGGCATTCTTTCTCTATATCTCCGGTTATAATTGAGGTACGCGGTTTTTTTAGTCTCGAACACTCGCCAGAACAAGCTCTTTCATTTACCCACTTAAATTGGTTGAGTTGGAGGGGAAGCTAGGTGTGAACATTAATCTCGACTTTCAAATTTTGTATTCAACTTAGATTAGGTTACAATTACTCATCATATAAAAGCGTTAATTTTAAATTATATTATCAACACAATGCTGCGGAGCAGTACGGGTCTTTTTCAACTTCCAAAAAAGGAGGAGGTTCTCAATTCGGTTGTATGTTTTTTTTTTATGTTTGTTACCTCATAACTCCGTCATTTATAAACCGATTTGGAAACTTCTTTTTTTGTTCGAAAGATGGGGACCAATCTTCCAGATTAGTCCCATTTGAATTTCACTGGTATTGAAGCTTTGGTTTCGAAGATACACCAAATAACGCGACCTGGTTATTTATATTGACTATTCTCTTGTATGTCATTTGTTAACTATCGTTGTCCCCACATGGTATAATGGTAGTATGGTATAATGGTAAAGTAGGGAGAAGATATAAACTGGCTGTGATATAATAAATTCAGTCAGTAGAGTCAGTCTTGTGGCGGACAGAGAATACGGCTGGTGGCTGTCGTATTCGGATTGTAAGAATACTGCTAGGGTGTAATTACGATGCAACCTTTACACTGTTCTTTTATAACTGATTGATATTGATATGATATTATTTCGATGATATTGATAATGGCCATAATGGGCAATAATATCCCATGTTCAATCTGTTCGCATCCTTTATTGTGAAAGCTCACGGTTTGTGCTCCTCAATAGAATGCAAGTTAACACATTGTGCTCCTGAATTAGAAAATAAACTAATTGTAGACCTGCTCTAGATATTTATTTAGGCCAAGGCCACTCAAAAGGGAGAAATAAAAAACCTTTTATAAAAAAATTAAACCGACTTCAAAAAAGAACACTGAAAAGTATGAAATAACTATCCCTTACGGATCGAAACTTAAGTACAAAAATAATTTTATAAAAATACGATACAAATACCCATATAATTTAATTTAACAGTTATTGAAGTCGCTGCCAAATCAATGTTCGACAACGGAAAGTCTATTAGTTTAGTAGGCTTGGCACAGACTTCAGTAACTGTCAAATTGAATTATATGGGTATTTGTATCGTATTTTTATAAACTTATTTTTGTACTTAAGTTTCGATCCGTAAGGGATAGTTATTTCATACTTTTCAGTGTTCTTTTTTGAAGTCGGTTTAATTTTTTTATAAAAGTTTTGTTACATATTAAGTTCATAATATATACTTATGAACAAGCCGGTTTCAAAAATTAACCGGCTTCCGAGTCACAATCTGAACTGTGTACTGAACTGTGTCATCAATACAACCTCATCTCTATATTCTATTTGTGAAATATCGGTATATGAGTTTAATGATTATACTAAATGAACACGATTGGTGAGATTAGACAAGTAGTTATTACTATCCATAAATTAACACCACCCTACCAATAATTTTTTTATATGAAAAGAGGGATAAGAACTCTCGGTCCATTTCCAGATGCTTTTTCAGTAGTACGGCGTTTAAGACATACAAGTTCATATTATTATGTGTATATCTCTGTAATTTAATGAAGAAAAGAATGCTTGAATTATTAAAGTACATTCAGTCAAGAAAGTATCGGGAATGGATGATTTGTTTGTGGTTCCAAATTCAATTTTTTGTTTTTTTTGTTGTTGTTAGATTGACACAACTGTTTTCCATTTTGGCGCGGAGTTTGAGTTGGATCTGCTATTTAGATTAAATACAGTACTGTTTTTAGTTATATTATTGTAGTGTATATTGCGAATTTCATAATGAACAAAAACATCGAACAAAGTGTTTGTCTTAAATTTTGCATCGCCAATGGAATTTCGTGCTCGGAGTCACTGAAAATGTTACAGAAGGCTTACGGTGAATCGACGTTATCAAAAACACGTGCTTATGAGTGGTACAAAGCGTTCAAAAGTGGTCGAGATGTGATGGAAGATTTGCCTCGCTCTGGTAGGCCTTCAACGTCTGCAACAGAAGTTAACATCGCAAAAGCGAAGGAAATAGTGACTGAAAATGCTCATTCAAGTTTGAGAGAGATAGCCGCCGAACTTTCTGTGTCTCACGAGTCGATCCGTACCATTTTAAATAATCACTTGGGTATGAAACATGTTGCCGCTCGGCTAGTCCCAAAACACCTGAATTTTCTTCAAAAACACAATCGCATAAGAGTCGCTGAGGACATGCTAGAACGAGTCAATTTCGACCCAACATTCATGAAACGCATTGTTACTGGTGACGAGACGTAGGTTTACGAGTCTGACATGCAAACTAGTCAACAAGCTTCGGAGTGGCGCCTTCCAACTGAACCAAAACCGAAAAAACCACGCCAAATTCGATCAAAAGTCAAAGTCATGTTGACTGTTTTCTTTAACTATCGCGGTGTTATGCACTCGGAATTCTTGCCGGAAGTTCAAAAGCTAAATAAAGAATATTATTTGGGCGTTATGCGGCGTTAAGGAGAGCAAATTCGACGAAAAAGGACAGATTTGTGGAAAGAAAATTCTTGGATGTTGCACCACGATAATGCGCCTTCGCACAAGGCCATCATTGTGAACGAATTTTTGACCAAAAACTCAACAAATACCATCGAGCAACCACCTTATTCACCAAATATGGCTCCAGCCGACTTCTTTCTTTTTCCTAAACTCAAATTACCACTTCCGAACTCAATTCCGGAAAAAGCGTTTAAAAAATGTTTTGATGGTTAGATTATTCGTTGGCGTAAGTGTATCGTTTCTGAAGGAGCATACTTTGAAGGTGATAAAATAAATTTGGATGAATAACTAACATTTCGTGTATTATTGATCTTTTCCTGGTACTTTCTTGATAGTATATAGAAATAATGAGCGGTGAAAGATTGGTGAAGAAAATCTACAGAGCGAAAGTGAGTGACAGCAGAATCCAAGAAGAACCACGACTGACTTATGAATATGAAATTACCAGAGTTTTAACCGACGGAAAAGTTAAAAACACTAGCACACATAGGAAAAGTAAGGTGTGTAAGGTAAATTATGAGATTTGAGCTGGCGGAAGAAGTATGTGAGGACAGCGATACCTGGTGCTCTATCCTCTCTCACTACCTCGTTAGGTACATACAGCCTAAGAATATGTATGTATGTACGTATCTGTAGTTTAAAATACAGGTTATAAAATTACCTCCAAATTTTTTCGACAGTATAACTTTTATCAATGAATTCGCATGTTTAATAGCCTGAAATTATATAAAAATATGGAAACAAAGGCAGCCGATATTCGCGATTGAATTTATTGATTCACATCGAACACTTGCATTGGTTTTATACAATGGGATTGTTCATTACTTACGGAATTTCATTTCACTAATTGATTTATGATTTTTGGAGATCACAACATTGTGTGTGCCTACATAGGCACACATAAATTTTCACGCTGTATTCCCAAGAAAGAAGGCAGAGAAAATGGAGTAACATTGTTGCAATCCGCGGGGTTGTTACTTAAAACAGCCACGTGATTACGGCGCGACCGGGAACTAATTGTAATAAAAAATTGGTATCATGTACCTATGACGATTGCATGCCTATTGCGTCATGACCGTAAAAATACTCTTATCACGGTAGAGTGGCGCTACTATACAAATTACATTATACAAATTCTCGTTTTGACAGCAAATATCGCGCGATATTTGGCTGTCTCATGCTGATTGCAAGTTGGCTAATAAGCGTGCCGTATATATTGCGACGCTCATTATTTCATTTTTTTTAAAACAAATAAAGTGTAAGGTTCGGCCATTCACCAAAACAAAACAGCGCCACAAGTAAAAATTTCATTGCTTAGAGCATCAATCGCTTTTGAAACCTCTGTATCATTTTTGAATACCTATTAAATACACTCACAACAATTGAAAGTTTATTGGTTTGGTAGGCTTGGCACCGACTTCAGTAACTGACAAATTTAAATATATAGGTATGTGTATCGTACTTATAAATTTATTTTTATTGTACTTGAGTTTTATTTTCACAGAATACACCTACTTTTCAATACCATCTCCATTGTGCCAATAGTCTCCGAGTATAATGGCTGTAACATATGAAAAGACAAACGTACAGACGGACAGGACGAAATCATAAGGGTTTCATTTTTTGACATTTGCCCACGGAACTCTAAAAATAAACAATGCAAAGTGTGATCGGATTCAACTAGTATTAAACGAAAATTAATACCAGTCAATAATACTTGTAAATAAATCAAAAAATGAGCCGTCACAAGACGCCTGGCAGATGTGAAGCATCGATATTATTTTGTATAGAAAATATGCATGAAAGGATGATTTATTTATAGGATGTAAATGTGGCATAATCAAAAAATGTGGCAAAATCAAAAACGAAATATTCAGATCTTTTTTCAAAGAAAAAAAAATTATTTATTTAAAAACACAGGCAACGTGTTCCAAAATTAATAACAGCATTGCATACGCCATAGGTACGAGTTGGTACATACGAGCTCTACTTAGCAAGTGGTACGTCAGTCACAGCCCGTCTGACCCGCTGCATAAGATGTTTCACATCAAAATTAAATGCTGTTCATTAGTAAACGCATCACTTGAGAACGGCGGGCCCGATTTAGTTAACTTTTTTTTAAATGTTCGTAACAGTTCTAATAAAGTTTTTCGGGAAAGAAAAATTGGAAAAGTTGCCTGGAAAATTAGAAAATTCGAGAATACTGAGTTTTTTATCGGATTTTTGTATGAACTCAAGACCGTAACTCACGATTCGAATGACGGATATGCGGAACTTTTTTTTAATTGAAATTGAACAAGACGTCTATCTGGTCAGGTAGTAGTACATAATTATATATTATACGACATAAATAAAAAGATTCTTACGCCGATAAAAGTTTTTGGAAATCTCCCGAAATTTCAGTTCTGTTGCAACACTGTAATTGGGGGTTTACTGAAATGTAGGTGGCTATTTATCAGCAGACATTACTGTGTACCCTTCTGGTTCGTTTTTCTTCATTATACTGTGACCGTGGTGCTTGCAACAGCGCCGAAATATCGAGGAGTCTCCAAAAACTTTTACCACATTAAGAACTCTGTTATTTATATCGTATAATGGAATAACTTATTCAGAAAAAATTATACCGACTTCAAAAAAACACTAAAAAGCACAAAATAACTATCTTTTACTAATCAAATCTATATAATTCAGTTTGACAGTTATTGAAGGCGGCCCCAAATCAATGTCCAACAACAGCAATTCTACCAGTTTGGTCGGCTTCGCACCGACTTCAATAGCTGTCAAATTTAATTATATAGCTTGGATTAGGAAAGGATAATTATTTTGTTTTTGTCTGTGTTTTCGTTGAAGTTGGTTTAATTTTTCCTTAAAAAATTTTTTATTTCTACCTTTTGACCGACCTTGGCGTAAAAAAATATTTAAAGTAGGTCTACTTGGAACGGAATGATTTACTAGAAAATCATCAATATAAAAACTAAAGCTTATAAACAGTTGGGATAATTTGGTGTATCTTGGAAGTCCAAACTCCAATGTCAGTGAAATTTAAATGGGATCATTTTGAAACTATACTGAACCCAACGGAAGAGAATAATTAAAATCGGTTCATATACAAGGAAGTTATGCTCGAACATACATGAAAAAAAAACATCATTCAAATGTAATAAACCCTTTTGTCGAAGTCGATTAAAATTTTTTTAGAAATTCATAGTGTCCTAGTACGTTTCTGAAGAGTACCCAGAAAATTTCGAACAGTTCTCAGTTATTTTAGGGACTGCATCAAGAATCAAATTTGAATGCAAATACTCATATTTCATATATGTACCTAAAGCAGCGGAGCTTATACCTAAAAAAAAGTTTTTATGGAAAAACCTCGCGCACAGCAACAAATCATTTGACGACATTTATTATCATTGTATATTGTAACACCCGAGCATTCGCCGCCTTATCTGGAGTGGTTTCGCTAAAGGTGAATATTTTTTGATATTTTTGTTCTAACTTTCGAGAGGGAAATAAAAATTTTTGTACAATATCAAGTCGAGATTTATATATAAACACACACACATATAAATATTTTTTTGTTTACTTACAGGGATAAACAACATTCTAAATATTCACTCAAAAATAGGCTATAACCATGAAAACGTCACATTCCGTTAAAGTTTCTGCGCGTTGCGATCACAATCAGAGAAACAAGAAATTAGTCAAGTCGAAATTAGCCGAAATTGAAATTAGTGAAATTGAAATTAATCGAGTTGGACTTACGTGCAAAGGATTCTGAACGACACGATAAAATGAAATAATTAATTTCTAGAGCTCTAAAAGACCTAGGACATCGTTAAATTTTTTTCCGTAAACTTTTGATGAGACTTTGTATCCATTGAAATTTTAAAAACTTTTGGTCCGGTATTTTCGCAGATAATGCGGTTGAGTAATATTCTAAGGTAATCCTTACATTTTTCTGGAGACTTCATCGAAATTAGTTTAGTTTTTACGAGACGCGTTCACAGTTATATACAGACAAACATTTAGAAGTTTATTATATTATGTATTTCGATATACACAAAAGATTTGTGAATTGCATTAAATTGTATGAATACTATTATAACTGATATGTGTCATAATCAATGTTATTTGCTCAAATATATGGTATGGGTTAGGTTCTCGGACCAAAAATCTTAATGGACGGACCCATAATGAGTTGCCGCACTTATCAGCGTATGCCAAACGATTATTCGTGTCTCTCTGTCCATCTCATTGAGCGTAACGGATAAAACAGTTAGCTATAGTAAATTTGGCAACCTCGCGGTGTCAGTGTGGTTCAAATTTAAATTAAAATTAAAATTTATTTGCATAAATATGTGATTGTTACATGATATTTATTTTTGTACACATATTCACCATTTCTGACATGCAAAATTGATCATAATGTATTGGGTATAAAAACACACATATATAGGTATAAGTCAATTTAAGAATTCAAGTATTTCTGGACAGAATAAAAACATTTATCAATTAGCCATTTGTCTAGAGCTACTCTAAATTTGTTGTAAGTTAGATGCTTAATATTCTCCGGTAAATGATTATACATATACGAATTAGCATTATTGGACAGTTTTTATTATAGATATCGGTTTTTATGCTGGGAAGCATCAGTCTATTGGGATATCTATTATTAGGCCTATAGTTTGCCATTTTCGATTTAAATGAGTTTGGATGAGTTTTTACAAAATTACAAATCTCATAAATATACAAGCAAGGAACAGTCAGTATTTTCAGTTCTCGAAATAAAGACTTACAAGTTTTCCAAGGATTTACATTGCACATGACTCTTATACACTGATTTTGTGCTATCAATAGTCTGTTTAATATAACACAGTTTCCCCACAATACTATACCATAACGCACATTAGAGCCCACATATCTGTGATAGACTTTTAATGCAGTTTTTTTATTAGTCACTTTGGTCAGTCTCCGCAGGGCATAGGAAAATGTGTTTATTGTTCATGTCAGCTTATGACCGGCTAGACCAATGATGTTATATTTATAAAATTATAACATCATTGGGCTCGACGTACAAAACATTGCAGTACTGAAATAATTATTTGCAAAATGCTCGTAAATCTTAGCTATTAGTATTCACAAAAATAAAAACATGTCATGTTCAGCTGTGTACTATTGTAACTTCTCTAGCCACGTGCATCAGTGTAGGTCTACAACTTAGGTGAACAAAAAAGAGACACGCTCTTGAAGTAAAAGCTGCATCCATTATGATTTTTGGTCCTAGGTTAGATTAGCCGTTTGACAAATTACTGGAAAGGTTTAAAAAGCAGTTTAAGTAATTATCAATTAAACAAAATAATGCTAAGCGTAACACTATAAATTTAAATTTAGAACTGTAGTTATCTAACGAGAATAATTTATTCCCTTAATAAGCAAGCGAGACATTATCATGACAATCCCTCTTCAAATACTTAGGACAATAATTGAGTTAACGAGTCAAATGGAAGTGGCGGCCATGTTGGATCGTGGTAAAGTCTCATTTCCGGTGTTTCACTGCTTCTGTTGGTTAATTTCTACGATAAATTCACTTTTGTTGAGTCTTTTATTTGCAATAAAGTAGTTTTATGTTATTAAGGTCGTCTTGATTCAGTGATCGTTATGATCATTATGGTTAAATAACATTACGCGTGGTTATCTACTGGATGGATGATCTAGTGTTGTTTCCTATCTACCGTCTCCGTTGTTCTGATAGCGTGTTAAGACTTTTGGTACTCCTGATAAAATTAATAAAACGATCTATTAACGATGTGGTCTATCGGTTCTAACATTACCTAGAGAATGAAAATAAGTATAACTAAAGTTGACTCTGTACGGTACTCGATACCGTACGATTTGGTACTCTGTGCAGTAGTGTCCTGGATATGCCCGAAATCGATTGAAACTAAGAAAAATGTAGTAGAAATGCTATCTCTTAGAAATGTGTGCGCGGGCTTCATTGCTTATTTTACGTTGCGGATAAAATACCTAAGCAATGAAGAGATATGCGGTATGACAGGGTTGGACGACAATGTTATTATACAAATGAAGAAAGGAATGCTTAGTTGGATTTGGCACATTGAAAGATTGAGTGACGAAAGATTGACAAAGAAAATACAAAGAGTGAAAACGAGTGATAATAGAAGCCAAGGAAAACGAAGGCTGACTTATGAGAATCAAATAGCCGGATTGTTAGCTGACGGAAATGCCAAAAGCACTCAAAAATCTAAGCGAAAGTGTGTAAGAAAAACGATGAGATTTGAGGAGGGGAAAGAAATATGTAAAGACCATACTTGGCTTGGCGCTCCATCACTTCTTTGACTATACTCCTTTAAGAATACAGTGTGACCATATGTCTGTATGTATTTATGGTAGGTCAAGAAAGTGGTTTATCAGTTCTAACATTTTCCAGCGAATGTAAATAAGTATGCTGAGTGAGGTTAGTACCTTTTTCTCCTCTGTTTGTCAACCAATTTTCTTCTTTTTGTTTATTAGCTATTGATGAGCTTTGATGTTATAAATTAAAAACTTTTGGAAAGAGTTATTATTAAACGGTCGCACATAATAGATATTATCGCCAAAAATGTCTATTTTAAGTTTTTATTTACATTTACGGTCGAATTTTGACCACCGAGCGACCTCTAATGGCTATAATTTGAATAAAAGGGATAAGATATTTTTCTGATATTTTGTACAACGCCCTGAACACGATTAAATGCTAATAAACAGATATTAAATAGGCTTCATGGCATATGTACACTTCTGTGAACAAACCTTTCCGCGTCACGTAATACAATGATATTAACAACGCACCGTCATATGAAAATGAACTTTAAACGATGCGCAGTAAAGCTCAAAATAGTGTAAACAAAAGCACAATAGAGGAATAAATCTGTTGTAATTATGGATATATAAATTGTTGTTTATGATGCTAATACGCGTGTTTAGGTGCTTTAAGTTATATGTGAAAATGTTGATATGGAACCAACACAGTGAAGCAGTAGATTTTATTATAAAAATTTAAGAAAAACCGTCCACGAAAAAGCTGTAGATGGGATGTACAATGTTCATGCCATTGGCAGTAATAACTTTAAAAAAAAAACTAACCGATTTAAAAATAAAAACACTGAAAAGTAAAACAAAAAATATACATCTACAGACGAAATTGAGAATCTCCTCCTTTTTATGAACTCGGTTAATAATAAGAATTCATGTATTTCTCAGCGTTTTTCTGTGAAGAGTAAAATTATTTCTGCGGTCGCCGAGTTTGTAACAGAGAATACCCCTATCTCAAAAACTGCACGACATAATATTATCTTATTCAAACGTATTTCTGTAGGAAGTGCTTCATGAGTTCTATAATGTTAACTTTTTCAGAATTTACCACACCGTATGTTAGCTATTGTCAATATTCGTATCGTATCGCAACACTATTATTTTAAAGGTGTTGCTACTTACTACTAATAATATGGTATTTTTGAATGTCAAAAAATAAGTAAGTCGAGAAATACACGATTTAGCAAAGACACGTCTCGTCACGTCTTTGTCACGTCTTGTCACGTCTCGTCACATTGCCGTCTATGTCGACATCTTAGAAGAATGAATAGCTTTCACGTATAGTTGAAAATTTAGAGGCAGACTTTTTACGATTTTAGAAACGCATATCTCGATATCATTTTTGAAGACCTACCTAAAGATAATCTACACGTTTATGAGCACTGGAATTTTTTCACATTCTTACATTATTACGGAGTTACATTACATTATTACATTATTATGGAGTACACCACTATTTTTAGCCGACTTCAAAAAAAGGAAGAGGTTCTCAATTCGTCTGTATGTTGTTTTTTTTGTTTTTTTTTGTATGTTTGTTACCTCATAACTCCGTCATTTATGAACCGATTTCGAAAATTCTATTTTCGTTTGGTAGGTAATAGAGGTGGTCTCATTTAAATTTCACCGATATTGGAGCTTGGATTTCGAAGATACACTAAACAACGAGACCTTGGTTATAACCTTTATTTATATTGATGATTCTCTTGTACATCGTTGCGTCGCGGAATTAGAAAGAAGTTAATTGCAGACCTGCCCTAGATATTTATTTAGGTCAAGATCACTCAAAAGGCAGAAATAAAAAAAAATATTCAAAAAAATTAAACCACCTTCAAAAAAAACACTGAAAGTATAAAATAATTATTCTTTACTAATCAAAACTCAAGTACAATAAAAATACGATACACATATTTATATAATTAAATTTGACAGTTAATGAAGTCGGTGCCAAATCAATGTGCAACAACAGAAAGTCTATTAGTTTGGTAGGCTTGGCACCGACTTCAGTAACTGTCAAATTAAATTATATGGGTATGTGTATCGTATTTATAAAGTTATTTTTAATGTACTTGAGTTTTGATTAGTAAAGGATAGTTATTTTATACTTTTCAGTGTCTTTTTGAAGGCGGTTTAATTTTTTTTAACATTTTTTTTTATTTACCACACTATTGTGTTAACTATTGTTAATATTTTTGATTAATTGTTATAACCATAATCGTTCGAAAGATGTTATTAATAGTATGGAAACTCGTGGTCGTGATCAGCTAGTTACTGCTTAATTTAATTTGCAAAAATCATGTGGGTCTTTTTGGGGCAACTGTGTTCGTTTTTATAATAAAATTCCCCAAGAAATTACTCAATTAATGAAAAAGCTATTTAAACTTGTTCTTAAACGCACACTGATTGGAAAAGCATACTACAAAGTTAGCGATTTCATCGAAAAAAAAAAACAATAGTAACAATACAAAAATGATAACTGACTGAGTTTCTTGTCGGTTCTTCTCAGTGTTTAGGTTTTCTCTTCGAACCGAACTAAAGTAGATTTGACGTTCAAAAATACATTGCAATTGGGTTTACTTGTGTAAGTTGATTTGACTTTGATTTTGATATCTAAAATCTAATCTTTTGTATTCATTTATCTGTGTATGTGTATTACATATATGTGTATTATTATAATGTATAACATGTATTACATTATATGTATGCAGAGCATTAACTTAGTATATAAGTACTGATGTATAGACGAACATAGGGCTCGTTGGGTATTTTCGAATGTCAAAAAACAAGACCATTTATGTCCTCACTTTGCCGTCCTTATACTACTCTGTCAAGAAAGTACCGGGAAAAGATCAATAATACACGAAATGTTAGTTATTCATCCAAATTTATTTCATCACCTTCAAAGTATGCTCCTTCAGAAACGATACACTTACGCCAACTAATAATCCAATCTTCAAAACATTTTTTAAACGCTTTTTCCGGAATTGAGTTCAGTGCTCGCCGCGAATTCTCCTTTATGTCTTCTACCGAATGAAAACGGGTGCCACGAAGTGGTAATTTGAGTTTAGGAAAAAGAAAGAAGTCGGCTGGAGCCATATCTGGTGAATAAGGTGGTTGCCCGATGGTATTTATTGAGTTTTTGGTCAAAAATTCGTTCACAATGATGGCCTTGTGCGAAGGCGCATTATCGTGGTGCAAAATCCAAGAATTTTATTTCCACAAATCTGGCCTTTTTCGTCGAATGTGCTCTTTTAAACGCCACATAACGCCCAAATAATATTCTTTTTTTACCGTTTGACCTTCCGGCAAGAATTCCGAGTGCACAACACCGCGATAGTTAAAGAAAACAGTCAACATGACTTTGACTTTTGATCGACTTTGGCGTGTTTTTTTCGGTTTCGGTTCAGTTGGAAGGCGCCACTCCGAAGCTTGTTGACTAGTTTGCATGTCAAACTCGTAAACCCACGTCTCGTCCCCAGTAAAAATGCGTTTCATGAATGTTGGGTCGGAATTGACTCGTTCTAGCATGTCCTCAGCGACTCTTATGCGATTGTGTTTTTGAAGAAAATTCAGGTATTTTGGGACTAGCCGAGCGGCAACATGTTTCATATCCAAGTAATTATTTAAAATGGTACGGATCGACTCGAGAAACACAGAAAGTTCGGCGGCTATCTCTCTCAAACTTGAACGAGCATTTTCAGTCACTATTTCCTTCACTTTTCCGATGTTAACTTCTGTTGCAGACGTTGATGGCCTACCAGAGCGAGGCAAACCTCCCTTCGCTTTTGGACGCTTTGTACCACTCATAAGCATGTTTTTGATAACGTGGATTCACCGTAAGCCTTCTGTAACATTTTCAGTGACTCCGAACACGAAATTCTATTGGTGATGCAAAATTTAAGACAAATTCTTTGCTCGATGTTTTTGTCCATTATGAAATTCGCAATATACACTAGAATGACATAATCAAAAACAGCATTGTATTTAATCTAAATAACAGATCCAACTCAAACTCCGCGCCAAAATGGAAAACAATTGTGCCAATCTAACAACAACAAAAAAACAAAAAATTGAATTTGGAACCATAAACAAATCATCCATTCCCGATACTTTCTTGATTGAATGTACATCTTTGAAATTATCATGTACACGAGGAAAAATATAGATCTGTTTAAAGAAAGGCGAAATTAATGGTATGGAAACCCGAAGTCGTGATAAATTGGTTATTCCAAAATTTAAATTACATAACTCAAAGTCTCAAATGTTTCATTTTTGGGTAACTGCATTCGTTTTTATAACAAAGTTCCTCAGGAAATTACTACGATTAACAGAGCATAAATTTAGATTGGTTATAAAACGTACATTGATTAGACAATCATACTATAAAATAAACGATTTCATTGAAGATAAAACAGTAGTCTGGATATGATCTTCTATGCACATCCATTGACTGGCTTAATCAAAATAATGTATTTTAATAAACCTTTTGTGAAATGAAGTTGAAAAAATGATACCTGGCTGGGTTTCTTGTCGGTTCTTCTCAGTGTCCAGGTTTTCTTTTCTCTTCTCTTTGAACCGAACTAAAGTAGATTTGATGTTCAAAAATACCTCGTGATTGGGTTTACTTGAATAAATTGACTTGATTTTGATTTTGATTTTGAAGTCATTCGAGAAATAGCTAGCGAAAGCACATCTTTTAATTATATCTCAATATATCCCACGTTTCCATCCATGACGACATCCTAGAAGAACGAATAGCTTTCATCAAATTCAATCTATCAAATCAATCAAATTCACGGAATGCACCCATTGCACCTATCGATCAAATTTCATCTATACGGTGGCAATAGCCTCCGAGTAAAATGGCTGTGAGAAACAGACAGACGGTCAGGACGAAATCATAAATACAAGAAATAATTTCTTATAATATTGTATGTGTAATAATCTTTTTCTTTTTTTTCAGGTAAGTCACCATTTTCTATATTTATTTGTAAGTATAAAACTGATTTAATATAACGATAGGTTTATTTCTATTTTAGATTTAAAAGATTTATAGAAATATAATTATCGTTTTATAAATATGGTACAGAAAATTTTACGCAAGAACCAACTCACCAATATTTCATCGCTGCATTTTAATCGCTGAGTCGACACTGTTGCTTTCACTTTATCTAAGCAAAATTGCGAATTGATAAATTAGTGTGTGGAGGAAAAGAACAAGATAGCCAATTTTCCACTTTGTCCACTTTTAGTTCTGCGCTCTTTTTAATTGCTATGATTTTTTAGTGTATATAAGTATAAGTTCATCGGAGTTTTTTTACCTCGAACTGTCAAGTAGTGAAATAAGCTCCCTGTCAAGGTTTTTTCGAATGACTACAGCACGGGGTTCTTCGAAAAAGGCATATAAGGTACCTGCAGGTAATAAGACCTGTCGTCTAATAAGGCCTATGTGAGTAAAATCGTATTTACAATGAGCGTTCCAGCTCAAGGCAACACTCACAGACGCCTTACACACGAAGATATCTTTATGAGTTTACAAACGCGAAATACCCCTCTTCCCGTCTCCAGGATTGAATCATACATTGCGAGAGACGACCGCGCGGTACGAATAATAAAAATCGGTCCGAATCAATCGCAAGTATTAATCGTCATGTCTCACTTATCTGCATAAATTTGCAGTGTAAAGTTCTTAATCGTTTTAAGATTTTTTATAATAAATACTTGAATAACGTACTATGATTGAATTATTTTTAATTTAGTTTCTCTTACATTTATAGTCGACGTCTATTAAGGCCTACCTAATTTAAACATAGATTTTAATTTGCTCCTACATCATTAATCAAATTTTATTTGTTTCATAATGTATTTTATATAAATTTCAAGGTTTTACGAATGTAAACAGTAGTGTGTAATTTAATGCTAATTGAGCAATCGTTAGTTTTAGTGTCTACGACCACGATGCCTATAGAACGAGCATTTACTCAAATAAATGGTTGTTATGGGAAGAAAATTACAGATTTTTTAATAATTTTTAATGTAATTGCTGCGTTTATGCAATTATTGATCTCAAGTATTAAATGTAAACGCGTAATTTGATTATTTAAGTATATTAGAGCTGTAGGCTTTATTACCTTACCATAGTAAAATAAGGCCTATTGGCAAGGTTTCCAATAATGTTGAATTTTGTTTTTGTTTATGGTAAAAAATGCCATTTTCCCTTTATATTTCATAGTACTTGAACTTTTAGACCTAATTATTATTAAAGTCTGTTGATTATATTGGTTATTTTTCATTTAATTTCAAATCTTCCGGCCTTAACACCGCTTACCATTACGCAGACCATACGCTTGTTTGCCACTTGTATTATAAAAATCGGTTTCCTCCAGTGTAAAATTAGTGACAAACACTAGAAGTACTTTTTCCTATGAGATTTTTGTCTGAACTCAAGATCATTACTCACGAATAACAATATATGTAATATTAACTGAGCCACAATAACACGAGGCGGGGCACGGCTAGGTTTTCATAAATATAAAAAAAATTTAGGTACATTAAAAAAACGCGAAAAACATCTATTTTTATGCCTTCCACCTCGACAAAAAATTTAAGAAATTGCAGTTATTTCGTCTTGACAAGTTCATTTTTGTGTATTTAATGCACTTATGAATTACTTGCAGTCGCTTGACAAAAATACAAGCGTTACCATTGGTTGAAGGCACCTGTGTCGGCACTGTCTTTGTCGGCGTGTCGTCGACAAACGCCGACAGGTGGTGACGGCTGGAGTTACCCTCGTCGTTGGTAAAGTCATTAATCTGTAAAAGTCCTTAGGACATCTCTAAATCTTAACCACAATATCCTTGACATTTGATTTCTGCGTGTTGTATGTGTAATTTGGGGACTATTTTCTAAACTTTTATTACTGAAAACAAAAAGTGGCGTTTGTCTCTCAAAGTCAAATCAATTTATTCAAACTAGAGGTCACCTATAATAGAGGTCAAATATAAATATAAACTTATAATACATTTTTTTTGACGACAATCTCTACTCCGTACGACTGTTCATTCAAGGAGATTCAAGGAGGTTGCATATATAGGTATATTATGATCACAAACTCACCTCCAAACAATGGCAGAACCAACTTAAACCTCGGACCAAGTATCACAATGGACGAAGGAGATTTTGTTCTAAGAGCGTATCCTTAGTGTCCTCTTTTTTTTTATCAGAGGGGGCGAACGAGCAAGCGTATCATCCGTATTATATTGACTGACTTTCTGGAGTTTTACTAATGCCCGTGACTAGGGAAGGTCACAATACAACGATACAAAACTGAACATGCCAAATTTTTATTTTTGCGAATAGTAATAGCCAAAACACATAAGATTTACGAGTATTTTGCGAATAATTATTTCATGACCGACTCATAAGCTGGCACGAATTACACTGATAATGCGAGGTTGCCATACTTACCTACTATAGCTAACTGTTTTACTCATGATTACGCTCAATGCGATAAAAAGAGACAGGACAACTCGTCTGACACACGGCGGTAAAAGCGGCAACATAGCGGCAACACGTGAACAATAAGTGTTTTATTTGATTTTATGTATTTGTAACACATATTACATAAAATTTTAGCTTTCCGCACGTCATCTCCATATAAATATATTAACTATATTGTATAGATTCAGGTGTTACTTTGCGTAAATCCATCGCATGTAATAAATTCCTAAAATCTCCAGCTATTTTCCGCTCAAACTCCAAAAACCACCAACCGACACGTGTTTCGCCTCTCAACAAAACATCCCCAGGATATACCAGAGATAGGACTCGGCCACCCAACCAGCACCGAATCGAACCAGAACCGAATTGGATTCGGTGCTGGTTGGGTGGCCGAGTCCTATCTCTGGTATATCCTGGGGATGCTTCGTAGAGAGAACGTTGAAAGGATGGGGATGCTTCGTTGAAAGGCGAAACACGTGTCGGTTGGTGTTTTTTGGAGTTTGAGCGGAAAATAGCTGGAGATTTTAGTAATTTATCACAAATATTAACTATGTTAAATCTTGTATTCTTCCGTACGCGCAATATTTATAAAAAGGGGGCCGAAATTTTCGCTTCACGTATTAATACTGCAATGGTGATAAACCTAACTGAAAGGTGTTATTAAAAGTCAAATTACCGTTAAAATAAATTCGTTTTTTAATAGTTCATAAGATTTGAAATTACTGTCCATAAAAGTGCATTGCGGCACTGATTTATAAATATTTAAATTATTATTTATCCTTTTCGGTTATAAAGTCAATTAATAAACAATGAAAACGTTGTCCAACTACTCGACCAGTACCGTAAACAGTTGATTAACTTTTAGTCATATTTTTCTGTACGTTGCATGCTTGTACAAAACTTACGTTGCAAAAATAGTCCTCTCGTTACGGATAATGAGAGCACCATTTTTCATACTTTTCTGAAACGTCCTTGGGACATTTCTATACCCTAATCACATTGTCCATGAAATTGAGTTTCTACATGTTGTACGTGGATTCTGAAAAAATAAGCAATGAAGAAATATGCAGTATAACAGGATTGCACGACAATGTTATTGTAAAAATGAAGAAAGGAATACTAAGATGGTTCGGGCACATGGAAAGAACGAGTGATGAAAGAGTGACGAAGAAAATCTACACAGCGATAGTGAGTGGTAGCAGAAGCCAACCAAGCCTGATTTACGAAAATCACATTGCCGGAGAGTTAGCTAACGGAAATTTCAAAAAGGACCCGTATACTTAGGTGGAAATGCGTGAAGAAAATGATGAGATTCGAGGAGGCGAAAGAAGTATGTAAGAATCGCGAAGCTTAGCGCTTCGTCTTCTCAGACCACCCCTTTAGGGATACAGGCAGATATGTATAATATGTTGTATCGTAATCATTTCATACAATTTTCCACCACCATTTTATTTTTCTGGAACGAAACGTTATTGGGAAAAACGCGAGTGATTGATACTGAAGCGACTCTATACATTCCATTGTACTAATTTCGTTAAGAAACCCCAAAAATACTTTCGAAAGAATAATGAGGCGGAAGTAGGAAGTTCAGAAATACACTCAAATAGGAATTGGTCTTAACAATTACGTGGAATTTTACGTGCAAAGTTTAATTAGAATGCAAATTTTTGTCGTAAAATTGGGCCGGCCGCTGTTTTTTAGTCAGCGTTTGTGAAGTAAACAAAACGAAATATTAAATAATATAAAAAAAATTGAAGCTGTCTCCAAAGAGAGCCGAGGGATTATATGTTAATATGCTCCTACGTCTTGTGATTGCGATAAAAACAATTATATATTTTTTGTTTCTATAACAAAAAAAACAGGCCTAGCGCGTGATGTGCAACGCACAATAATGGGTTCCGTAATCGAGATGCACAAGATTCATTTAATCAGGAGCAAAATTAAAAATGTATTTCACAATTTCTCAATAATACTATGAAAAACAAAACTATTTCTACGATTGCTGAGCGTGTAACTGAAAATTACTTAATATCTCAAAAACTGCACAACATAATTATCTTATTCAAACCAATTTTCATTAAAAGTACTATATTAATTCTAATTCATTCTTTCATTTTAAATTTTTGATGTGAAACATTCGTCGTTGACGTCGGGTGCTTGTACTGTATTTATAACGAATACGGTGTTGTTATTCACTTAGGATAACGTTTTAGTTATTGTCTATGGAAGCACCTATTCAACAACTTTGTTATAAATTGTTATCTAATCAATTACCTATCAACATTTATAGTAACCGTATCAATTAAGACATCTTTATTTCTAAAAAAAATATAATGACTTGGCAATCGCACGGCAACATAAAAACATCTACCTGATATTAGTAATCCGAGCGTTTTGTGTTTGCTTACATATTGCATAAATTAGGCCTGCTAGCACTATGTTCGATTAGTAGTTTAAATTCTTATGTTATTATATTATTTTATTTCATACAAACAAACACGTAATGTAGCATTTTTCAAATTTCGACCTCGGAGTTTTAGCAAAATCGGTTTTGAAGTTCGTATGGTGAAAACTCTGACACTTGAAGAGTATCAAGAAAGTATTATCTTTAGTAATATTGTAAAGAGAGAGAGCGAATTTTGTCTGAGGCTATATATATCATATATTTAATCCGGAAGAAGTCTAATAAATTAGGTTTATAAATAAGTTTGTAATAAAATTAAAAGAAGATGGACAAAAGAAACACGTAATAACTAATAACATATAACACAATGCAAGGATAATTCAGTAGAAGAAAAACATAATAAAGAATACACAAAACACGCAAAACCAGCATAAAAAGATTGAAGTTAAATAGCTGTTAGAACACATAGTTCGATTCTCCGCCTATCTATTCTGTTATATAAACGAAACTTGCAATGCGACAGCACCGGATTCCGTCCATGTCAACTCAACTTGTACTCAAGCTTTCTACACGAAGCTACGAGTAGATTCTAATTAAATACAGAATTCTAGAAAAGTTTTGACCCTGTCACGTTTTTCAACGGACTAACTTGCTATTCTTCTGTAAAGTTTTATGTTGTACTGGGGAGTTGTAGGCTGGCTCTTTTATTTCTTGGTAGCCGTCTACTACAGTTTTATTCACACTTTTTAACTTTAACGAGCGTACGTTTGACCTTAATCTTGCTTGGTAAAAGCAATGGCAAGGTTACAGTGATAATTATTAATCCGCTATCTCAGAAAGTATACTCGGGCATGCAAAATTATGTTACAATAACTTATCACGGAATTCAACTACTTAAGAATAGGTTAATTGACTGCTCCCAAAATAAATTTATTGTATTTTATAAAATGTCTTAAAATAATTAAAAATTTTGAGTGCAATTGTGAGAAAAAAAACAACTTCAAATTTGTTAAAAATTAATGACCCGCCCCGGCTTCGCACTGGTAGAAATTTTTTGAGAATAAAATACAGCCCATGTTACTTGCTGATAATGCAGTTTGCAGATGGGTGGAAGAATTTTTGAAATCGGTTGAGTATATTTTGAGTGTATCCATTACATAGAAAGTTTATCTCTTTATAACATTAGCATAAAAGTAGAAGTTATTGCATTTTAAACTTCAACACTGTACCAACAGAAGTGGGGTTACGCTAGAGGTAGATGGCATTACTGAACTATGGCATCAGAAAGTAGTGTAATACCCAGCGCTAGGAATAACAGAGATTGAACTCATCCTCACTTTGTTCCTATTACTTGAGTTTAAAAACGAATAACTGTTATTGTAAAAATGAAGAAAGGAATGCGAAGATGATTAGGGCTCATAGAAAGAATGAGTTATGAAACACACTTATTTGACGTGAACAGCTAAAAGATAAAATTGCAGTAAGTACTAAACAGAAATAAAGAAGTGAACTTCAAAAATTAAGTTTAAAATTTGGGAGTTAAAGCTAATTTGTTTTTGGAGTCGTCGTGTATTAAACGAAAGCCCAATGACGAAAGCGAATTCAAACTGTATGCACATTGACATATATTATTAGACACGTTCTCAATTTAGCACGAAGACTTCGTTACAACCTTGACAAGGTCAGCAATAGTGTGGTGAACGGAAAAGTGTGAATGACATGCACTGCCTCTTGTGCTGCCTGTAAAATACAGAATACATTAAGTTACTTATTTGAAATAAAACATGTAAACACTACACAATGTAGGAACCTTACTAAGCAATGAAATACGCGTTACATATGAAAATTTAATGAAATATTGTATAAATCTGTGCATACATATCCTAATTTAATGTTTACTCTACAAATCAGGCGATATTTTCCGTCACGCGCTCCTTATTTATTGACTAAGTTACTGAGAATTGGGTTCGAACAAGTGAGCAATTTCTCATTGCTGCATTGCTGGTCCATTAATATACATATCGCACATCTAGATCTAAAGAGAGCTAATTCAAAAATCATATAACTTACTACCTAGCGACCAATAAAACAGATTCAAAAATATTTCCACTACTCAACGCTAGATGATGCTAGAAGCCCCTTTTGTTGAACGAGCAAGCCTCGCTCCTCCCCCACCAAAACTGGGACATCGCTAGTTACAGTCGGTATTACAAGCGGAACGCACATACCCTTCGTAAACAGATTAGAGTTATTTTGAGTTGATTTCGTGTTATTGGGTTCAACCAGGAAATTTTAGCAATATTATTTCAAGTTGTCGCCATTTTGATGGTTAGTGCTGAGTAAATTAATGCTACATTTTGAGTTGAACCAGTGTTGAAAACAAGGTGAGTAAAGTTTTTGTTTTTATTTAGAATTGTTACCATGTTGTTGAAAATTTTTTGAATTTGTAGTTAAGTCTGTTTTGATGTCATTTTTTTAACACACGTTTCTTTAAAAAAAAACATATGGAATTGAACTTCTTTGCTAGTAATAATTGGAGTCTTTTTATATTCATATATATTTTATTTTCATCCTAGCAATTACTCAGCTTGTTGTGTTTCTACCGAACAGTTTTTAAGTTAGAGCTCTTTAGATGGGCTGCGCCTCATCAAGTTTCACTACATCGAAACTCATGAGATCGAACGCGTTACATCGGTGACTTATTAAATCGATGTGGCTACCGGACCCTATGGTTAGTAAAATTCACATTTTCTCTTTCAGAAAAAGAATGAATCGTGGACGGTTTTTAGTAAATATGGTAGAAGAAAGGGACAAAGAAAACATCAGCCCTTGCTTACTTACTCCATATGAAAATATGCAACCAGATACTAGACTTTTGGAACAGGAGTCTAGTTTAGAACTTTCTGTGATTGAACAAATAACACAGAAAGAGGCGGTACTAGCAAATGGGCAACAGGTAGAAAATTACCTCAAGATGTCATCAAGTGATGAAAACTCATCTAAGGAAACTCGTGCCGCCTTAACCATGGTTAATAAATCTATTCCAAGCACATCTAAACAACAAGAGACTGATACGCTAAGTTATTACATTTCACCAATCCGAAGTGACGAAAGCGACATTGACGACTCCGATAAGGATCCAAATTTCCGATTGATTCATAATTGTAAGACATCATCTAAAGTCGTACCTACTAGTTCAACGTTGTCTTCGTCCAGCACCAGCAGTTCAACAAGCTCTAAGAGTTCATCAAGTTCTAGCAGCTCGTCGGACACTGAAGATGACAATGAACATGTACAACTTGTCCATCAAAATGCTATGGTTGCTGAAATTAATGCCCAAGAGCCCATGTACGAAAAAAAGGGTAAAAAAAGAGTACGAAAACCAATGATGTGGAAATCGAAAGTTGCAAAGGTGCTGAGAAATTCTGGTAAAGCCTACCAGTCTTTGTCGAAATCGAAGATACAAATGTCAGAGAGAAAAGTTGGACCTCCATGTGGAGAAAAATGTCGGCTAAAATGTAAAGAAAAGATCGATGTAATGTCAAGGCAACAGCTTTTTGATGCATTTTGGGGACTCTGCAATCTTGAAAGGCAGAGAGAATTTGTGGTACGACACTCACAAAAAATAAAGCCTAAATATCGATACTCGAGCACACAAGATTTTAGAGCTCTTAACACCGCCTTTTATTTTGAGGTTAATGGATCCAAAATTAGGGTATGCAAACCGTTTTTCAAATCCACTCTTGAGTTTAGTTATAAAGCGATACAAACGGCGCTTTCCAAGAAGTTGGAATCGGGAGTCATACAAGATGATTTGAGAGGAAAACATGGCCATCAACCAACTATTGATCCACAAATGAAACAGAGCGTTATAGATTTTATAAATTCTATTCCAAGGATTGAATCTCACTACTTAAGAGCTCAAACAACAAGAGAATTTATTTCAAGTGATAAATCATTGGCCGATATCTACAGAGATTATAAACAACTTCGTGAAAAGGATGGTCTAGCTTTTGCGACGTCTTCCACATTCAACAGGATATTCAACACCGAGTTCAACATTTCTTTCTTCGTACCAAAGAAAGATCAATGTGATCTGTGCGAAAGGTACAAGAACTCAGACGTAGAAGAGAAATGCAAGTTAAGCCAAGAATATGAACAGCATCTAAAAGAAAAAGCTTTGGCAAGAACAGAAAAAGAAAATGACAAAAGTAGGACCGATGGTACTATCGTAGCAGTTTATGATTTGCAGGCCGTATTGCAGATTCCAAAGGGACAAATTTCCCTATTTTTCTATAAATCCAAGATCAACTGCCTCAATTTTACTATCAGCGATTTAAGGGCAAAAGAAGTTGTATGCTATTTTTGGGATGAAACTGGAGGAAAGAGAGGAGCTGTTGAAATCGGCAGCTGCATACTCGACTATGTTAAAGCTCAGGTAGATAAAAATTGTAATAAAGAAATTAACATAATTTTCTACTCGGACAATTGTGGTGGTCAACAAAAAAATAAGTTTCTGTTGTCTGTCTATGCTTACGCTGTTAACAGCTCGAGAGTCAATTCTATTACTCACAAGTTTTTAATACGTGGGCACTCACAGAATGAAGGTGACAACGTTCACAGTGTCATTGAAAAACAAATTAAAAGATACTTGCAGTCGAGTCCAATCTATATACCAGAGCAATATAAAACTTTGATAGGTACAGCAAAAAAGACTGGAAAACCTTACACAGTCTTAGAAATGACGCACGACAAGTTTTATGACGTCAAAGCTTTGCAAGAATCGTGGGGCACAAATTTCAATATAGACGAGGAGAGAAATCAAATCAAGTGGCACGACATGAAGGTTCTCAAGGTTGAAAAAGAACACCCTGAAGCGTTTTTCTATAAATCATCATTTACAGAGGAAACATATAAGAAAGCTTGTGTGCGAAAAAGAAATCTCCGTGTAAGAGGATCCGGATCAACCATAGATCAATCGATATTTTCTATTGGTTTAACACAAGCATACACTGAGAAAATTGCATTGTCTGATGCAAAGAAAAAAGACATACGCGAATTGATTGATAAGAACGTCATTCCAAAATCTTATTATGATGTTTATTATAAAAACGTTTTAGGCGATAATGATAATTGACTCCTTTATTAAAAATGCAAACACATTCTTAACTATCATGATTACTAAACAAATATTACTAAAACTGGTTCCGATTTTTCAAAAGAACCATTTTTTTAGTAATATTTGTTTGTAATCTCGTGAAAAACTAGAATTGTTCAGTTTATTATATAAAGTTATACAGTTTAAATAATTGTGATTTTCAATAATGATGATCTCAAAGCGCCATTATTAGTATTTAAATAATATTCATAAGCTTGAAGTTGATTATTTCTCTTGTAAAGTGTGCAATTAACAACATATTCTGCTATGTTCAGCATACTCATATAAGGTTTTTTCTATTTTTACCTTGCAATATAAAAAAAACACAAGATAAAAATTAAGACTATGTTTGTAGATATTGTCATGTCTATAGTATACAACAGTATTATTGCTAAGATTGGTTGACCTCAGAATTCGATTATGGACAATATTGAAACTGCTCTTGAGTTTGAACAAAGTCCCTAGTTTAGTTCTGTAATAATGACCTTATTAATATCTATAAATTCTTAATAGAGAAATGTCATATTTAAATATAAGTGAAATGTGATTTTAGATGTGCATTTAAAATTGTTTTTCATAGAACGGAAGGTTCCTATATTTTTTTATGTTGTGTTACTATATATTTCATAAGATAATTTTACTTGAAGTACATAATTAAGGGACATAAGAGGCTGTCATTTCTATTTTTAGAACAACGTATTACTATAATATATTATTGATTATTAATAAAAAATAATTTTTGATTTGAGTGTGTTTTCTTGCTAATTTATCAGCCAATATACCTCTACTGTTGGTCACAGACCCCTTCTACGGGTTGGTCTATTATAAATAAATTTAAAATGCTGTTACATTTAAGTTTATATTAATTCTTCAAAAGAGAGCCAACTGACAACTAAATTCACCAATACAGGTTCAACTCCAAATAACAAAAAAATATACATACATTTGTTAAGCAATACGGAAATAAGTACAAAAATCCAATTTTCAGCACCAATAATTAGATTAAAACACAAGATTCCTATAACATTTGTCTTCTGTCTGTATTTAAAAAGCATATATCATTACAGAAAAGTCCTCCAGTGTACTGGGATAAGGTAATTAGTTTTTCGCCTTTTCTGAAAAAAGTACTTTTTTGAGTTAATCGCTGTTTAGATCGAGGTGTGCGATATGTCTATTTGTATAACATATAGCTTTGTGTTACATTTTCTTAAACACTTAAAAAATATATTTAAAAATTGTTTCAAAAGAATAACAACCATAAAGCACAGACGGAAAGATACATTTTTAGGATCGTGTTATGTTACATACATACTTCACCTATTATTAAAAAAACGCAGTGTTTTCTTTATACAGTCAATTTAAAAAAAAATAGAAAATTATTATCTAGCTTCGATGTTGCTATTCCCGCCAAAAAGTCTCTTTGTGTTAGAGCCCCGGTGCGTTGTATGTAAGTATTCTGTTATACCGTCGTATTTTTTGTAATTTATAATAGTAAGGTTTTGTGGGCGACCTCGTGGGACCCTCTTCACGCCTAGACCTTCGTCTCCGCACTTCATTCCATATTCTAGGTGCGTGGGTGGTCACTGCGACACGATATTTGTTATATACTGCGATATTTACTAGCAGATCCCAAGTAACGCACTAAAGTTCAAAAATTTGTGGTAAAATCTCTACATATTTAAAAATCGAAATTGACGTGCTAATATTATATATACTTCTGTGTGAAAATGTCTGTCTTTCTGTCTGTCAGTTAAGCTTTCATAGCTGACCCGTTGAACCGATTTTCATTCTTATAGTAGTTTAATCTTCATTATTATATATAATATTATACTTTTTTAAGGTTCCGTAGCCGAATGGCAATAAAACGAAACCGATATTTTACAGTCATTTACTCGGAGATTATTGGCACTACAAATACAAAATTTGGAAGATAGGTATATTCTATAAACCGCTACATACAATGGTACAATAATATTTAAAAAAAAATTAGGGGTAGCACCTCCATATTCGATTTAGTCAAATCGATTTAATCAATTTAGGAAACAAAGTTTTTAAATTAGTTGGTACTCTGGGTGTTCCTAGGACAAACTAAGCAATAGGCTTGAACCCACAGAAGAAGCTTGTTACTACAGTCAAACAATTGTTGCAATTGTCTAGAGTATTATTATATTATTAGAAAGAAAACACTAAAAAGTACAAAATAATTGTCATTTACTAATCAAAACCCAACAAAAATAATGACTTATAAATACGACACTAATACATATTAAATTCGACAGTTACTGAAGTATAAACTAAACCAAACTAGTGAACTTTCTGTTGTTGCACATTCGAGTGCAAATCGAGTGAAAGTATGATAAATGCAGTAGAAATGCGATCTCTTAGAAAGATGTGCGGTGTCACCCTTGCGGACAGGATATGCAATGAGGAGATATGCAGTATGATAGGGTCGCACGACAGTGTTATTGTAAAAATGAAGAAAGGAATGCTTAGATGGTTCGGGCACATAGAAAGAATGAGTGATGAAAGACTGACGAAGAAAATATACAGAGCGAAAGTGAGTGGTAAAAGAAGGCAAGGAAGACCAAGGCTGACTTATGAAGATCAAATAGCCAGAGTGTCAGCAGACGGAAATGTCAAAAGCTCTCGCATACCTAGGCGAAAATGTGTGAGGAGAATGATGAGATTTGAGGAAGCGAAAGAAGTATGTAAGAACCGCGACGCTTGGCGCTCCGTCCTCTCTGACTACCCCGTTAGGGATACAGCGTGAGGATATGTATGTTAATTAATCTACGCAATTCATAATGGTCATAATGGGCAATAATATCCCATGTTCGATCTGTTCGCATCCTTTATTGTGAAAGCTCACGGTTTGTGCTCCTGAATAGAATGCGAGTTAACACATTGCGCTCCAGAATTAGAAAATAAACTAATTGTAGACCTGCTCTAGATATTTATTTAGGTCAAGGTCACTCAAAAGGGAGAAATAAAAAAACTTTTATAAAAAAATTAAACCGACTTCAAAAAAGAACACTGAAAATTATGAAATAACTATCCCTTACGGATTGAAACTTAAGTACAAAAATAACTTTATTAAAATACGATACAAATACCCATAGAATTAAATTTGACAGTTACTGAAGTCGGTGCCAAATCAATGTTCGACAACGGAAAGTCTATTAGTTTAGTAGGCTTGGCACCGACTTCAGTAACTGTCAAATTTAATTATATGGGTATTTGTATCGTATTTTTATAAAGTTATTTTTGTACCCCGTTGGGGATACAGCGTGAAGTTATGTTATGTTATGTTATGTTATTTTTGTACTTAAGTTTCGATCCGTAAGGGATAGTTATTTCATACTTTTCAGTGTTCTTTTTTGAAGTCGGTTTAATTTTTTTATAAAAGTTTTTTTTAACATATAAAATTGTAATCCTATTGTAATAATAACACTAATAATATATTAATACGAGATATGTTTGAATATGTATTTAAATATATTTTACTAAATTAGTGATTAAGTATATTGCTAAATTAAAGTGTGATAATAAATGTCAAGTTGTATTAAAGAGGCGCTCAGTTGATACTCTGAGTAGTTTGTAAACGTTTCCTTTATTGGATTCGATGGGTAATTTTAGTCAGTCGTCATTAGGATTTTGTACTGTGCAGTATTGTAATAATTTATAACAAAGTTAAGCCACTGTGTCCATGAACTATGTCGTTTATTTTAACAAAGAAAACCCACAGAACTAGAGACTGTCTCACTATACTGTACCTAACGGAAAAAAATCATTGAAATCGATTATAAAAAAAAATTATGCCAGAACATACATAAAAAAAATCATACATGCAGACGAATTGAGAACCTCCTCTTTTTTTGAAGTCGGTTAAAAAACCCTGTGACAGACCGACACCTAGAACTACTTCCATAAATTGTTCCGTTTTCAATATGTTGAACAGAACACTGAAAAACGTGAAATATGGAAGTATCATGTTAAAAGGTAGGGATTTTTCAAATTATCTTTCGAATAATATCTCCATAATCCGTCAACCCAGCCGTATCTTGTTATATCCGGTGCTTTCCGGCTTAAACCGGACATCGTAAAATTTTATCTTTGCTTCTTCAAACGTTTTTATTTTGCATTTATCGTCATTCAGTTTGTGACGTATTTGTGTAATGTTTTATGGGTCGTTACTTTTTTGCTGAACGACTTTTTGGCGAGTGAAACGAATTTTAAATATTTAAGCAAAAACATATTAGCTATTAAGATACTAAAAATAATTTCGTCTACTCTCAAAGTCACTTTAACTTCTAAAAGACATAACTGAATTTGTAATGTGCAAGTTTTGAGAGCGTAAATACCTATTAAATTATACTTATGTTATATAAAAATACTTGTGTATATTTTTAGGGATCATCGTATAGGGTACAAATAGGAAGCTCTTTAAATCTATGCTAACATTTCTATACTAATATTACAGGGAGAAAAACTTTATTATTTGTTTGTAATGGATAAACTCAAAATCTACTCAACCGATTTCAAAAATTCTTTTGCCTATCGAAAGCTACTTAATCAGCAAGTAACACGGGTTGTATTTTATTTTCAAAAAATTTCTACCCGTGCGAACCGGGGCGGGTCGCTAGTCACGAATAAATGAATGTAGTGTAACACGTTATTTGTTTTACTTCTTTAATACTATTGTGAAAAAACGCTTGTTACCGTTTTGCCCTTATTGTAATGCTAACAATATAGCTCAGAAAATTTTGAAAAAGTTCATGAATAATGATAATAAAATGTACATTGAAAAAAACGTTATTAGAGTTGCAGTGCATTACATTCTTTTTTTATTAATAAAGAAAATCCTTCAATGTACTTTGCTTTGCGACTGATAACAATTAACTATACGAAAGCAAGTACTGCTTGCTTTTAGCTATTTTTTAGTCACGTAGTGATTATGGATCGCTATCGTAATGTCAATATAATGATTGTATCATCAGTTTCCTAGCTTTGTCGGACCACGTTATGTGCAACATACGCAATGGTTGCAATGTAATATGACAAACGGGGTACATATTACTACGGTATCATTTTTATGAGAAGTAGATGAAAAAACCATTGAACACTTAGAGTACACATCAAAGCAATTTACTGACATAAACCCAGTTTATTTTAAAGCATTTACGTACAACTAGAAACATACAAAGCATCAAATCTACCTGCAGTTCGTAAAAAATTCTGTAATGATAAGTGAAGGTAGAAAATTCGAATATTTTTTTTTTTAATTTTAGTAAGTATATTAAAGCACTAAATTAAAAAGCCAATAAATGAATGTGCCGAGAATATCATTCATTTATCAGACTAAAGTTTCATCTTATGTGAATCTGTTTATTTTATAATAGATAACTACTTGTGATTTCCCAATTAGAGTACGTACAATAGTAATCAAAGTAATCGAAGTTTTCGAATTTCTTTTCCGTTAACCGTGTGACTTTTTGAGGAAATTCATTATAAAAGAGGGTGTTCGAAACGCATTAAAGGCTTTTGTAGCAATTACGAAGTTAAAGTTAAAATTAGAAAGCTATAAATCTATACAATATTCATTATTTAGATTTTTGGTCTTCGTTTTAATTTTTAGGGTTCTGTAGTCAACAACGAACCCTTAAAGTTTCTTCATGTCAGTTTATTCGTCTGTCTGTCCGCGGTTTAACTCAGAGACTCTTGGTACTAAAAAGCTGTAATTCGACATAGTTAAGTTTAACTAAGTTAAGTTTAAATAAGTTTATAAATCACGCCAGCAAAATTGTGAAATAAAATCTTGAAAAAAATCTTTTTTCGTGTAGGTAACTGAACGAGTTTGATGTATTGCATGGTGTCCACAGGGTTATTCCGAATAAAACAGAAGTGAATAGCAATGCGTGTATTTTATCCAAGACGGCTTTAGACAGAGAGAGTAACGAGATTGACAATATTACCAAAGTTCAAAAATAAAATAATATTATGTAGTGTTGCAAACCCAAGACAATTTTGGTAGGTGACTTTTTGGCGGGAACGGAAGAAGTAAGGTTATCATTTTATTTAGATATTCTATTTTTTACATTTTTGGGAGTTTTAAAGTAAAAAATTGATAAATATTGTTTTAAAGTTCTGTGTAAGTAAAAAGAATGGAGTAGGTCTAAATAAACACGTGTAACTGAAGTTTTCGCGCTCTTCTAAGAAGTCCTATAAAACTTCAGTAAAGTCTACTATCACTGTACTGAAGGAGTTTTACGATAACGATTCTACATAATAATACAATACGTGACATTGGCAAATTCGTTAATCTGTGCGCCATGCCATGAAGAAAAAAGAAAAAAGTTGGTAATTCCAACAGTGCCTTTCATATACGTAAAGCGAGATTGATTTTTTTACTCTTCTTATTTCATTTGTGTTTGGATTACCAATTCATGTCTTTATACGAAATTAAGCTGGTGGAATAAATTGATTATGGTCTTTATATGTAGATATATTGTCAGAGTACAAAGTTAAACCTATAACTACACATTCCCGTTCAAACTCTTCGTCTATTAGTATGACATTATTAGCAAATTTTGAAGACTTTTACATCGATAATTGAATAACTTTTATTTCTTTGTAATTACAGAGTAACAGCAAAGTTAAAATTGAATTACATTCTGATGTACAATTTTATTTACAGAATTTTATTAGAATTGACATGGAAAGCTGAGAATCGTACACTTTTTAATAGAAGGTAATTTTTATTCATTTTTGTAGAGTAGTTTTTTTTGTTTTTTTTTAATTTAGGTACTATAAAACATTATATGCTCAAAAATGTAAACTGTAAAACATTTATATTTAATTTTACAGTTATTTCCTACGTAACTTTGAAATGAAATATAACACTTTCATATCACTTCTTCACTTTTTTTTTGCAATCCGACGATATTCGCTATGTGCGAAGTACATGATGGGGGTATAGTAAAGCGATCGCAGCACATGCCGTGGCAGAAGTCTGCAACAATTCTGGATAGTCAATATGTTTATATTTTGAAATGGGTCATAACGGGAATCATTGATCGTAAAATAATTCGTATATACTTGCTAAAAAGAATAAACATTTGCACACACATACAAAAAACGCTCAATATATTACACACACACACAATTACACACTCAACATACACAATCACATATACACTCACACGCGCGCGCATGCCCTGCACTAACAAGCAAGCAAATGACATGCTGTTCATTTAAAATGGGAGAGGACGCTGACTCCTGAGATACAGGTCTCAACCTAGTTCAGGTTTCAGAGTTTTCAAAAAGATGTAAATCTTGGAATGTCAATAAAGTTTTGATTATTATTATTATTACTATTGATCTGTAATAAATAAATAATGTTAATTGAATTACTTTACCTACCGTAAAATACTAAATTAAGTGTGCTTCATTACGTTCAAAGCTATGAGAGCAGGTATTACAGTGAAACTTGTTTTATAGGGTGTTAATGTCACCGATGTGTGACGAGTGATGTGGGCTCGTATTAAATAACTATTGCCATTATTTCGTAGCTCTTCCACATTTCTTACACGTTGTGCTAAACTAATTTATTTCCTTTCATCACAGTTCGAGGTTGGAACTTATATTGTGTTTTACACTTTCAAAATCGAGTTTTACAATAATATCAATTTTTCTAAGTACCGTTTTTAACAAATTCCTCTAAAAATACCATTTGTTGTCTTTTTATGTATCTTTTAATTACTTTATTTATTAGAAAACAATTAAACATTTGTATGTCATTATTTGAAATAATCACGAATAGTTGGTCACCAATATGGACAGACGTACACAGTCATCCAAAAAAGACTCATTCGATTTTTTAAATTTTATGGGAATAGCTAATTCTTAACCACGAATAAGACCGATCGCATTGGATATTTTTTACTAATCGTAGTCACAGATAAACTACACTCACTCTTATAGTATTGAAATTTTATTGAAATAAATACGAGAACTTGTAACCAATAATCTTAAAATAAAGATCAATCTCTTATTATTAGATTGATAGGAAAGTCCTTGCCGTAGTTTAGGTTTTCCAGAAGAAATAGTCGAAAAGTTTCTACAAAGTTAAAGTAAGGTAAGTTATAAGTAAGGTATATAAAAGGCAGTACGCCCTTGAATTTGACTTTGACTTTTTGACTTGATTGATTGATCGTGATGGAGATTATTTTATTAATCTATTGAAAAACTCGAAACTAATCTTGCAATTTTTACTCTGACACAGTCCTGGATTTGTCAGTAGGCCATGGCCTGCGGGCGGCACATTTCACGCGGCGGTAGATTTAGAGAGACCTGAATAATACATACATATTTTCACAACGTATCCCTAACGGGTAGTTAGCGGTCCTTGTGGAGTCCTTCAATACTTCTTTCGCCTCTTTAAATCTCATTTTCCTCACTGAATAATATTACAAATATTATCTGATTGCTATATCGTTATCTATTTAAACAGAATATGGAGATAGGAAAAACGGCAAAAAGTCAAGTGGCCCGTGGCCTATTAAAGTATAAATCCGGCACTGCTCTGATAATGACTGGAAATTTTTTATCAACCCAATTCATTAGTCGTTCATAATTATGTTTCTGAATAATGTCAAGTAGAAAAAATATTTATATTGACAGAAATATTGGAATAACTTCTGAATCGGCTCTTTAAGTAAACAGTCTTAGGAATGAAAAACCTTAATGGAGCCTCGCATAAGCGCTTAATGGAGTATTCGCGAACATTTTAAAAAAATTATAGAAATTGACTTTCCGTTTGTGTTTGAAGAAAGAAAATTATGCACATCAATTTATAGAATATTTTTTTAGATTGGAATGTCGATTTCTTTTAGAAGTTAATATGCCACCAGTCTGTAAAAGTTCTATACTATATCATACTCTCCCGTACAAATGTGGTTGTGTTTTTTGAAGCTATCCTATCGAAGGTTATCATTGAAAAGGCATTTAAAGTGAAATGAAGGTTTCTTTAACTTCTTTTTATTTGAAAACAGCGTCGATAATATTATATGAGAAGTATTATTTAACGAGCAACAGAATTAGTAATTTAAACTACAACTAATTATATTACATACATACATATCTTCACGCTGTATCCCTAACGGGGTAGTCAGAGAGGAATGAAATAGTAACATTTTAATGTGTGGATTACACATAACATATTTTTAAAGCCATAAATATATTTTTATTGTTATTTTTATCAATAATAAAGTGATTCTACATGTGTCCTATATAATCTCACAATTTTACATTGAGTTAAAAAGCAACGTTTATTGTAATTGTGTGTATTGTTGTAAAAATAATCTTAGAAAAAAAATGAAAACCGGGTAACAGTTACTAGTTCTTATTATTAAAAGAATTTTTTTATGGTTCCATACTCTAAGTATTATTATTAACTAAACTGCTACATTTGTCCGAAATTTATACGGAACAAGTTAATCCGTGTTCGACACGCTCTTGGCCGATTTTTATTTCTTTTTTCTGTAAAAACTTGCTTTGAGTAATTATGAATTATGAGATTTTCACTCGTCGCTAACGTTAGTTATATGGAATACTCGTTTTTGCTCGCGACTTCCTTTGCGTAGAATTAAAAAAAATAGCCTATGTGCTTTCTCGGGGTGTAATCTATCTTTATTCTAAATTTCATCAAAATTGGTATAGCGGTTTAGCCGCGAAAGCTAACCAAACAGGCTTTCGCATTTACAATATTGGTATAGATAGTATGGATTTGTTTGAGCTTAAAGTACAAATCATTAAATAACTATATATGCGTTCTATAAATGTCGATATTAAATGGACTAAAAAGTACCGTGCTTGGTATTACTCGAGTGTATCATCGCTTACGCTTTCGTAAATTCCCTACAAAACAAAGCGAATCTCTCTCTTTGTAGTGAAATATGCAAATATTAGGATTATTGTTTATCCCTTAAACCTCTTCGTCTCGTGTTGACGTCTTATTACCGTGTGACACACGGGCCGACGAAGTCCGGCGTGCAATCGGTCCGGCTAGATCAAGGTTGGCCAACTTAATTAGACCCTAGATCTACTGTTCATTGACTGGACTGTGTGATCTACCAATTACATAATGTGCACTTAGGTACAAATTTTAACTAAGTAAATGGAGCAATATACAAGTAGTATTTTTTATTTGTTAAGTGGAAAAACACAACAAAATTTAAGATTATTCTTAGTAACTCCTTATATTAGTTAATGAAGGAGCGACGATTGAAAAATAATACAGGAAGTTGCGGGTGACATTTGGTAGGTATTACGTTCCTCATTCTGTGGATACGTAGCATGCATAATATTTATTACACATTATAATTATATTAAACATCTACTTTTTTTTTACCGTGCCACGATCGACTGGACTAATAGCTGCGATTAGCCAGTTGATCACCCCTTGACTGAATTGTTATTTACCTGCACCAGTACTTTCGTAAAGATATATATGTTTTTTCCCGAAACTTCGTCTGCGTGTGTTACTGAAAAAAATCAGCTACTCTATGCAGACCAATAATATACTTTCTACAATGACATTACAGCCTCTTACAATAGAGATAGCGTGACTAAATATGCCCTATTAAGCAACTGGGACAGAAGTCACTCAAATAGTACAATAGGCATTGAAATCAATTCAGTATTTTCAAAGTCAAGCTCAGACAAATAAGTTCTAAAAATGTTTGTTTTGGAATTAAAGGTGCCTAAAAGCATTTCAATTATTTTTCATAAATATCTTCAGTGTAGGTTTGTAGCTTTGTTACTGTTTTATAACAGTATGGATAGACGTCGCAGAAGAATCGCCCAAGTGCTAGTCGAGATAGTACACTGACTATTCAACACCATGGGTAAGAATTATCACTGCCTTACGTTAGACTAATTGGAAAGTTTTGGAAAGTTACGTAGATATAATCCCACATACAATGAATAATTAGCGATTTTATTTTATTTTATACTATGAGATTTTTTTATGCCTTTTGACATTCAGTTCAACAAGGTATCCTACTGTTTATAATAAATAATCAGTGAATCAGTCTGCCAGAATCAAAATATGTCGTACTTTTAATGTATTGAGCTATCAACTTAATTGTTTCCGAAACTAAGAAGCTTAATCTTATAAACTATTCAATATTAATTTAACTTGATAAATTGTAGTCGTTGCAGAGAAAAGAAATCGTGGCGAACATACAGTTGGAAAACAAAGTAATCTCGTAAGGGTTCTATTTAGTCGATTCAAGGTATATAACCTTTAAAAAATATTAAATTGTGAATCATGACCTAATATTTCCAATATTACAATAAAGTGAAACGTAAGATCGTCATTTTTAAAATCTGTGTGTCACACGCAAGCTCTTTCAACCGCGCACTCTACTCTTTTCATAGGGAATAAAAATATAAAACACGGTACGCCTTGTTCAAGATACAAATAAACACAATGTTACGTAAATTTGATATATTTGAGGTTTCCTCTCACTTTGTGAATGGGATAAAACGATCTAGTCCCTTTCTTTGGTTTCTTTGTATTTAATACATTGGTTTATAAAAGCATTTGTTATATTTTATCTTTAGACCCATTGAATTGATCTTATAGGCTTTCGATATTATTTCATGAATTTCTATAAACTTTTTATGGAACTGTTTTCTTTGCCAACGTTCAGTTTTATTTATGTTACACTAGTTTCTACTTACGACTTTACACAGATTTTATGGAAAAAATGTACATTACCCCGCAGCGTTAATATTATTATTTGTATACTTTCGCCAATTCAGAAGTATTATCTACATTTATAGTCACGATCGTAATGATACTTACACTATTATTTAACTGCAACTCTAATCTTTCAAACAACACATCCCCTTAAAATACTTTCTGTGTTTCCTGGAGGGATTTTCAAACTAAACCACTCAAGAATTAAAAATAGTTATGCGACTCATTGTTTCATACATTGCTATAATAATGTCCAGACGTGGCTCTATTATAGTTTTTTAACAATACTAGCTTTTGCCCGTGACTTTGCCTGCTTCGAATTTAATGTTTTCCATAGTATACCACATTGAAAGGTGATAGAACCTGCATTGCAACATGAATAGAGCCGGCTCGCCCGGTGAAATGCCACCCGCTCATAGAATATCAGCGTGCAATTATAGCATCTATTGCTGTTGTGTTTCGTTCGGTGAGTGAGAGTGCCAGTAACCCATTACCCCCTCCCTCTCCTTTCCCTCCTTTCCCTATTTCCCTAAAGGCCGGCAACGCACCCGTGATTCTCCGCATGTTGCGAGTGTACATGAGCGGCGGTTGGGTACTCTCCATCAGGTGACCCGCGGGGTTATTATCCAAAAATTTGCAGACAGCGACAGCCATGCGATCACTGCGCGACCGGTGATTAATTGTAGTAAAAAATTGGTATCACGTGTGACTATTGCGTATCTTTTATTTTATGACCGCATAATGCACTTTTCGCGGTAGATTTAGCACCGCTATACAAATTACACTACACAAGTTCTCGTTTTGACAGCAGATATCGCGCGATGTTGGCTGTCGCATTCTGTCTGCAAGTTACGTAATAAGCATGCCGCTTGCTCGTTTGGACTCTCTTTTATTAAAAAAAAAACAAAAACCTAACTTGCCTAAATTCGTTTTTTTCCTACTCCTTTTTACTCATTAAACGATACACGCATAAGCATCCCTAACGGGTTAGTCTGTGAGGTTGGAATGCCAAGTACCGAGGTAAGCACACGCATACCTCGGTACGCGAATGCTCGATATAATGTAAAAATACCTTACAACATTAACCTACGAGACAAGCAACTTCAAACGAAAACTTTGTCACACATCAGACGTCACAAGTTTAATTATCATACTTGAAATAAAGCACATAAATATTGCACGATATAACTCTTCAATAAGCAATTTAATAATAAACGCGTTTTTTATCAAGTGTTCAAATGTTTAGCTCACAAATGAAACAACCTGTTCCCATATTTGCATGTGATCGTCTAAATGAGTTGTAACTAATTGACTACTCTTTAGGTGACAAATTTTTAGCTCTACATTGCCAGTCTTGTAGGTCGATGGTTTACAAAAGTACACAACTAAATATATAAAATGGAACATATTTACCATAATAAATATCGCCTTTTTTATGTCACGGATTGTTAGACTGAAAGAAATATATGGCGTAAGCCTGTAATAGAATGGGATGGGAGTACACATGTTTCGTATCTATCGGTATACTCAATGTTTTAAGACTATATTAAGCTGTTGCATTTGACAGACATAAAAAGCAAACAAATTTTTGTTCGTTAGTACTTTTAAGTTTTTTAAATTATTTTTGAACTTTACAAGTGAAAAATTAATATAAATCTTTTGGGCGTCATAGTTAAATGCATTATTTAAGATTGCCAATGCGGGTTTGACAAACGTAGGTTGTCTAAGCGAGAAATACTATACACATCATCGCGGTATATATTAGATAGTAGTAGATCTCTGTATAAAACACAAAAAATATCTTACTAAACTTAACAATTCAAGAACACTAATTCTATCTCCGAATTGTACTCCACTATTAGTATGCGATAATTTAGAACTTTTCTTTTCTAAACATATAAGCACGCTGGTTCTATGTTTTCCCTTAAAGTTAAAATGGGTTGCCTTTCAGAAATTGACCATTCCAACATAAAATGTATCCACTGGTCTTGTTGAAAACTGCTGCTTTTCTCGGCCGGCCGAATAATAAATGAGCTTACAATGTCTATAAAAATCCGTCGATGATTTCGTCTACAAAGAAACCGAACACACAATGTAATTATCTTTGTTGCGATGCTTCTTCTCGGGCTTCATGTTGGTAAATAATACTGTGGACTATGTGGTAGATAATATATTGGTACTGCGCAGCGTGGTAACGCCATAGAGCTATCGTTTACATCTCATGTCTTATACTTATTCTTATGACTATTTATATTGGAGATGTACGTGACAAGTTCCCTTGCAGCGATGCACACATTTCATTTGTAGATCGCGCACAAGGTTACGATTTGTTGTGTCAGAATATTATCTGGCACAATATTCAATTATTTTCTTATTATTTTTTTTGGTCTTGAAATTATAACTGTTCAAAAATTATATATAGACTGGACAATGCCCGAACACTGTTTCCTATTTCTTTAAGTAATACTACGCTATCAAAAGCAGTAACTTCTAGGTAAATTTCGTTTAGTAAAATATATGGCGTTCTAACGAGCAAAACAATTAGGACCGAGGGAAAATGACACCTGTTAGTACCTAGGTAACTATTGTAAGAGTACTCGAAATAATTACGAAAATAAACCGGCCAACTACGATCCAAGTCGAGCACACCCATAAGGACTTTGCATGTGAGTTAAATAAGGGTAAAACATTTTTTATACAATCATTATTGCTATTATTGCTACGGAATAATGCCTTCGCTTATACTTTTCAATTTAAATGCTTTTTGATTCAAAAGAATTAACAAAAAGTCAAAAAATGTCTGGAAATTTTAATAAATTAGTAATACAGTGTTTTAACAAGATACTTACATTTTAATAAAATCGTAATAAAATACATTTTAATGCAATGTTACAAAATTTTAATGAAATACATTTGATTAACATTTTAATAAAATAATAGATAAATGCAACGCTGTTGGTCAAGTCAAATGTGACGACAATGTTTAGAATAACGAAGTGCATAGCTATGAAAGTTATAAATATTACAGTATAGTACTACTTACAAGTCTGATTTTATCTCTTTCCATGGTTTAATAGTCGTAAAATTCAAAATATTGATAATAATAATTACAGTGCACAGTACTCTTGACAGCATTTCACTTCTTGATTATTGATGTAGTCTAAATACTAATTTCTAAATTTTCGACAATGACGTAACGCAAAGTGCGCCAAAATAATAATAATTATAGTAATAATAATAATAATAATAAACTCAGACATTTCACACAGCGCCATCTAGTCCCAAAGTAAGCAGCACAGCGCTTGTGTTATGGATACTAGACAACTGATATACTACTTATATACTTTTCTTTTGTAAATAAATACATATTATACATAAACACCCAGACTCGGGACGGGAATCGAACCCGCAACCCTCGTTTACTTTCCTACACGTTAAGCCGTTGCGCCAGAGTTGCGGAGGTGGTCAAATGGCGCAAAACAGCAGCCATTTTGAGTGCTCAAATCTGTTTGCTATTTTTAACATTTTTTCACTAAATGTCAGTTTTTATGGTAAAAGCTGGACATTTTTTCACTGTTATATAGGTACATAACTATGCACGCTGTAGATTAAACATAAATAAAAAAACGAACGAGCCTTACAGTAGTCGCATGTGATGTGTAACATCCGACATCTTACCTTGGTAATGGGCAACATTAACATTATATCCTGAAAAAAATAATTCACGTATTATTTGAAATGATTTTTCGTAAAGAAAAATAATTCTTTTTATCAAAAATTGTATTTAATTTAATTGATACTAGAAGTAATGCAATTTTTTATTGAAGACAGTCATTTTTGTTCAATTTGGGGGAGAACGGAGACAATAGACTTATGATAACTAAAATATGAGACATATACTTGTGATTTCAAAGTATTTAAAAACCGTTGAAAAACTGCATCAATAACAAGTACCACTGTTAGTTGTCGAAGCATTTCGATCGGTGTTCATTTCGAACTTGAGTTCATCACACTGTTGGCTGACAGTACCAATTTCTGGGAAAATGGGTCGGTACCATCTGATGGTCAACTGTACCACCGCGCACGCTTATTGGTCAAATAGAATCACTCCCACAGATTGCAGAAAAGCGAGAGGAAAGATGTTACAAGACCCTATTACTGTTTGCTAATCACTACTGACATTTAAAAAAAGAGAAAAATAAAAAAGAAAGAAGGACAGGGTAGCTTGCACCACCTATTTAAACTCGATTTAAGGATTTGACATCTCGCTTTCACCACTATTAAGTAATTGGTGCAAGCGAGATCTGGAATCCTTAAATAGAGTTTAAATGGTTGGTACGAGTCACCCTAAGTCTTTCTTTCTTTTTTCTTTTTCTCTGGTGTTGATTTAAGGATTTGACATCTCGCTTTCACCAACTATTAAGTAATTGGTGCAAGCGAGATGTGGAATCCTCAAATCGAGCTTAAATGGTTGGTACGAGTCACCCTAAGCCTTTCTTCCTTTTTTTTCTGGTGTTGATTTAAAGATTTGACATCTCGCTTTCACCGACTATTAAATAATTGGTGCAAACGAGATGTCGAATCCTTAAATAGTTTAAATAGTTTGTGCAAGCCACCTTTAAAAGAAGAGCTTTTTAATTTAATTTCAACTCTGCGTTGCGCGACATGTATACCGTTAAATAACGCGAGATTCAGTGTCTGCCGATAAATTGTATTGCATTTTGGCAGAACTTAGTATTAATATCATGTTCAAAATAAATAAATAAAAAATAAAAACATTTTGTAAATTTCGATGTTTTTCTTGTCGTTTGGATCGGTTTCATTAGGTTTCATTTTGACTGCAAATAAAGCACAAAACATAACGCTATCGTTATATTTATTAATACATAAAGAGAAATACTTACGCATTTTTATTTAACTTAATTCGATTGAATTCGATTAAAAGAATAAAATCTATCTTCTATTTAACTAATTTTATTTCATTTAACTAATACGTGTTTGTATTAACGAACTGCACAGTCATAATTTTGATTAATCAGAAAGAGGTTTAATCAATATTATACTCAGTTTGCGACAGATAGTCAATCTGTCGCTGAATTACGAGGCTGTCCCTGGACAATTTAAAAAATGTTCTTTAATTTTTCCATACCGATAATAGCGCTGGGACCGTAGCTCCCTCATACGGCCGTGAGTACAAAATGACTTTTTTAATAGTCTTGAATCTGTTTAAATCTCTTGTGCTTAAATCGGAAATATGCTCATTTTATATATATATTTTATAACTTTTTTATTTAGTACTCTTCAAAAACGAAAAGTATCGCTCACCAAATTTGAAAAATACATTGAAATTGGGCGTACATTGTAGGTAAATTATCAGTACTGGTCGCCCAGTCGTCGAAATTCGGGAGTAAATATAACATACACCCTTTTTTCCCTTGACATACACTCCACGGACTCGAAACAGCTTACAGCTAACAAATCACACGAAATCTGTCAGTAATTATTTGTTGGCCACGTTTTAAAATTCTTTGGCGACAAACTGTGCTGCTGCTGACGCTTGATTAGACGACAATAGTTTGACAGTATAACTGCTAATGTTTGACATCGACAATATGAAGGTAAACAATTACATTTTTTTTTTATTTAATGTGTTTGTTACATATATTGTACATACATGTAAGTTTTGTGCATTCTTTCTCCGTATGAACTCTCACTACTCCATGCGCGCAATGTGCTTAAAAAGAGGTAAGTACAAAATTTTTCTGTATATAATCTTAGAATAAATATATGTATTTATTGTATGCAAATTGTATGCTATTTTAAGAGTTCGCTTCCTAATTCACTTGGCAATATAAAACGCGACTTTTGGCTTGAAAAGTGCATTATCCTCCACACTAACGACATAGGCCACCTAAGAGTGGATTTTTAGTGTTTTTTGCCTACTCTCTCATAAAATCCCGTGGAGCATGAAGTATAAAACGCTTCTTAGAGATGCTTTTCTGTATGAAGATTCTAAAAGTGTTTCAGTGTAGACAGTTTCACTTCGTCTTTTTAGTCATAATAGAACCGCCAGAGTTGACCCACATTGTCTTTGAACACGATATAGCGAGATAACTCGAGGCTAGCGCAAACTTTCATTTGACTGTGCCCGTGGACTTTCGTTGCACGGAATTTATTCGGCTTATTTCCATTCTTGGTGTAAATAATAAAACAATTAAAAGCAAAACAATAATATGTCACATCGACGTCAATTGTAGCAATTAACCAAGATTGAAGTAGATTACATTATAGTTATTGTAAAAAAGTTACAAAAAAAATCAGAAAAAAAAGATACAAATCTTAAAAACCCTGGAAACTAAAAGTGTAAATAAAATCGATAAATTAACAATTAACAATGAATGTAAATAATAATAATAATAAGTGTAATTACAGCGCCAGAACGCCAGATCATCTGGTCTCAAACTAGGGCATTTCCTGTGCTATGAGAGCAAGACGACGACTACTAGGAGCGTTTTCCAGTACAGCCAGACCCGAGATAATATAGAAACGTACGTTTTCTTAATTGGCCTGAACCCAGAACCATCCACGCTTAAATACAACTTACGAATTATTTGACTATATCCAATTCATTTATGTGCCATTGAGTTGTTAGTTTTACATATCATATTCAAAAACATAAATACTGTAAAAATGATAATCATATCTCCATATAATGTGTCATGTCAAGATAAATTTGTATAATCCTAAATTCTTTGTAACAACGTTAAATGTAATTTTAATTCGTGTTACATTCGTAATGTCAATAATTTTGTATTGATATGATTACACTACTCAAATACATTTATTAAAACTTCTAATAAATTCAGTAACGACTGTTCATTGTTAAGAATTCTGTAATTAAGTAGAAACATTTAGTTTTCAGCCAGTTCTTCAGCTTAAATTTGAAAACTTCATAGGGCAAACTTTTATCACTGTTATTAGTAGGTATTATTATATAATTGTGATGTAATATAGAGTACTCATATTTTAATAGTAGAGTTGTCAAAACAAAAAAAATGGTGGTTCGCGGTAAGTTGTTTTTTAATATTAACGGGGTAGACAGAGAGGATGGAGCGCCATGTTTCGCGGTCCTTACATACTTCCTAAGCCTCCTCAAATCTCATCATTCTCCTTCACGCTGTGCATATCTTCACGCTGTATCCCTTAACGGGGTAGTCGAAGAATACGGAGCGCCAAGCGTCGCGCTCCTTACACACTTCTTTCGCTTCCTCAAATCTCATCATTCTCCTCACACATTTGCGCCTAGGTATGCGAGTCCTTTTAACATTTCCGACAGCTAACACTCTGGCTATTTGATCCTCATAAGTCAGCCTAAGTCTTCCTTGACTTCAGCTATCATTCGTTTTCGCTGTGTAAATTTTCTTCGTTAGTCTTTAGTCGCGTTCTTTTTAATTTTCTAATTAAAATATTAAGATATGAACCTGCCAGAAAGTAAATAAAACAGTGACAGAAACCAGATTTATTCATCGTTTTTCCACGATACTTGCTTATTATTATTTTGCATCAGTGGTCTTTAAATTTTAGTTTAACTTTTAAAAGAAAAGTAGTGCCTGTTTTTAATAATCTTTGTTCTGGTTATCATCAGAACTTAGGCTGCCCACAGAGATCAAACTCAAAGTTTTTAGCTGTAGTAACGTCTAAAATAGCTTCGCGTATAATATTCAAAACTGAATATCCTGAGAATCGCCGGACTGATTATCGCTAAACATACATATATGTGATAGAGCCATGCTGCTCTCCAGCACGAATTAGGCCAGCTCGGCCGGTGAAATACCATCCTCTCACAGAATATCGGCGTGAAATAACAGCATCTATTGCTGTTATGTTTCGTTCGGTAAGCGAGAGTGCCGATGACCCATCTCCCTCATCCCCTCTCTCCCTCCTTTTTTTAAAGGCCGGTACCCGTGATTCTCCGGACGTTGCGGGTGTCCATGGGCGGCGGTGGTTACTTTCCATCAGCTGACTCCCTTGCTCGTCTGGCCCCTCTTTTAATAAAAAAAAACATAATTAAGAACGCTCATAAAAATTGTAGCTATCCCACAAAAAAACTGCATGAAAATTGGTTCATCTATCCGAGAGCTACGATAACGCAAAAAAATACACAAACGGATAGACAGACAGACAACCCCTTTTTTGTAACAGGCCACTATACCGTTAAGGTTCAAAAATGAAGAATTCTTAAATCGTTCGCACATGTTCGTCCGGGCTGGCTCGCCCGGTGAAATACCACCCTCTCACAGAATATCGACGTGAAATAACAGTATTGTTGTTGTGTTTCGTTCGGCGGGCGTCCATGGACGGCGGTGATCATTTTCCATCGGATGATACGCTTGCTCGTTTGCCCCCTTCTGATATAAAAAAAAAATGTAGAAAAAAGCGAGTAATTATGGAATATGGTAAAGTATACAGAATGTGAATGGCCGCTGTTAGCAGAGACTTAGGAAGACTATGATATAGTCAGAGAGCGAAGCGCAGAGCGTAACGATGCCTACATGCCTCTTCAGTTTTCTCAAATCTTATCACACAAATTTACAGAGATATGCGAGTGCCTTCAACATTTCCGTTGCCTAACCCTCTGGTTAGTTCCTCTTCATATTATGTCAGCTTTGGTCTTCCTTAGTTTCTATTTACCATTACTCACTTTCGCTCTGTAAATTTTCTTCCCCAGCTTCCTTTACTTCATTTTTGAATAATATCTAACCCTGCCATATTACGTATATCTTACGTACGTGTGCATAAAAAAGTAATTTGCATGTTATAAGTTACATTCCATGCGTACACCCATTAATCCGAACCGAAAGTGGCACACCACGGCAGGATATGAGCTTGCGGCCGGAAACAAGATGGCGGCCAGCTGCTACCGCCGGCGTTTCCGGACCACCGGAAACTACATAACCGAATTATGCCGGCTAGAGTGCGACGGGCCCAGACGTTGAGGTAAATAAAAAAAGGAATTGCGTTAATAAATTTTACATAAAGTATTTGCTCCGCAAATGTCATAGGTACAGTATTTCGTTGTAATAATGTATGTTTTATATACACAGATAATAATGTGTATAGACTGGCCAGGCAGTTAACATTAAAATGAAGTAGAAAGTGCGAGTCGGATTTTCACACCGAGGGTCCCGTATCCGTCATGCAGTGTATTTGTGTTATGTATTGTATTTACCAAAAAAATATGTCGGAAACAAAAACAAACATAACGTTACAGTTGAAGACACGTTCTCTCATTTTGTTCAAATGCGAATATAAGTTTGTAATGGCACAGAAGTGTGATATAATTACAAATTCGTACATTTTGGATTTTTATCTTTTGTTTGAGGAAGCGAAAGAGGTGTGTAAGGACCGCGACTCCTGGCGCTCCGTCCTCTCTGACTACCCCGTTGGGGATACAGCGTGAAGTTATGTTATGTTATGTTATCTTTTGTTGTCCTGTAAGGCCTTGCTTCTTGACAAATTTCATAGTTATAGGTCAACGGGAAGTAAAGGGCGTACACTGTGAAGGGTATTCAGTTCGGCTGAAAGTCCGTGGGGATGCTTTGCCTTCTCAGAAACAAAAAAAAAGTCACCACGTTTCCACGGCAAAGTCAACCGATGCGACGCCAAGATTTTTTTGATTGGTCGCTTCGCTAAAATTAATCAGAATGATAATTTATCACTACGTTTTCAACTAGTTAAGTAACACACGAGACAGGCGAAGTGGCAGGCGACTCGGAACTTTTTCGCAACTCACATCTTAAACTCGTTGTTGGAGCGACACTAATATGAAAGAACTTTGTTAATTTTAACTTGACATGGACAGTGGAGGCGGCTTCGGTGGCATTTTGACAAGCAGATTGTAACTTCTTGTCTGATTACGACAAGTCATGCGTTGTAATTTTAAACATTAGACGAATTAAATCAAATTACTATTGTCTTAAATAATAGACTCCCTCGAAGTTGCCGCCAATTGACATCATTGCTTAGGGTCCTCACTGCTCAACCCCGCTGCTAGTCTGCTGGACACCCAAAGCAATGACGGCTTTCTAAACGGCAACATTGAGGAAGCCTTTTACTTAAGATAATACTTTTTAATTTTAAAGTTTTAATATTGTAAATATTAATGTTGAGATGTGTGTACTCATTCATATACTAATTAAATTCATTCAATGAAATTGTTTGAATTTACTTCTCAACTTTTATAATCCTATAATTTATTAAAGGATTGATTATTATATGCACATACCGGCGCTTTTATCGGTGCATAATATTTTATTATAGTAATAATAGTAGTCTATGTCGGTCTGGGAACCAAAAAACTAACGGGATAAATCTTTAAAAATGTGGCTTGCACTATTTCTATTACCTGACCACCTTGACGTAACAAAGACGAAAGAAATATAGAGGATGTATAAAAATTACACCATTCTTCCTCTTCAGACTCCTCATAGTTCTGTCTTCATGTTTAATTCCTTCCTGGTCACAGCGGTACGGCTTTGAAAAGCTCTTTCAATAAGATACGGAAATGTTTATATTTAAAAATATCTTTGCATGTTTTTTTAAAGAAATTGCAGTTATCTAATAATATTATAAATACCTTAACTTTGCCACATTAGTTATTATTCGTATGTGTATATTACAAGCTGTGCCCGGTTGCTTAGGTTTTTTATGCATAAAGTAGAATTTTGCTTAGATATGTTAACATAAGATAAATAAGAGTCACCCGCCGGTTATTTTAAAGACAAAAATGCTTATTGTGGGTGATTCTTAGAAGATATACATGTACCAACTTAGACTTTTTTGTAGGTCTTTTTAAGATTGACAATTATGTAGTACATTAATTTGATACATCACTTACGGTTTTCTCAACGTAGGCCAATTAAGAGCTCTAAAAGAGTATTTACTTTTAATTTATACGGTCAAGATTTCAGAGTTGATTTGTTCGACTTTTATTTAAGCTGATTATGTTTTAATTAATCATTTAGTCACAATATAAGTACTATAAGAGCCTCTGTGCTCCGCCTCATGCGTGGCGTTACAAACATTAATTACAAAATAATAACTAAGACGAATATGTTAAATGTTATTGTTATAGTCATTAAATTGGAATTAAATTTATGTCATTAAATTAGAATTAAACTGTTATTAATTATTATTTAGTCATTACATTGCATGTAATTAATATTAAATTAATATTAAATGAATTAAAATTATATACGTATGTCAATAAAAAAAAGGTTTGCTGAATATCATCATTAAAAATGTAATGTTGAAAATATGTAATGTTAGTTGTAATGTAATATTGCGAATGAAGTCTTACTTTAAAGTATGCCAATGGTTTCAAAATTCATGAACATAGAACGAGCATACCATTTCGCATCTAGAGTAGAGAGTTCCAAGGCGCAATAAATTTACGCTTAGACGTCATTCCTAGTAAATAGGACGTGTGCTCAAAAATAACAAAGTGACTAGGTAAAGGCAGCTTGTTAGTCTATGGCCTATATTAGTAATATATGTAAGTGCTATGCCTAGGTCGTAGCTGGCGTAGTTTTTCTAACTTACAGTTGCAATTTTTATTTGTAGCTGTATTTGCTAATAGAATAGGCCAGATGACTGCTCTTAAAAATGGTACGTTATATAAATTGCATTTAAATAATTAAAAAATTTAAATACAGTTGTGAAAAAACTGCCTAAAGTTCAATGACAGATATTGGGTTATTTGGTTTTACACTTCAGACGTAGAAATTAGAATTATCTAGAAATCAATATATATACAGTATAAACTATCAGAAAGTGGGCATTATAATAATAATAATAATGCGCCAGACCAATCATCTGATCTCAAACTAGGTTATTCCCTATGCTATGAGAACCAGACAACGACTACTGGGGGCGTCTCCCAGTACACCCAGACCCGAGACAATCTAGAAAAGTTCATTTTTCTAAATTGACCCAACCGGGAATTGAACCCGGAACCTTCCGCGCTTGGGTGAACGTCTAAACCACTGCGCGATCTAGGTTGTCATTATCTAGAAAGACATAGAGTTAGACATAGAAGAGACATAGAGCGGTGACGTCACAAACTCGCAATGGCATTGCCCAGCGCCAGAAGTCACAGAGAAGAGTTCAGAAGTTCCAGAAGAGACGGACCTTCTTCCCACCGTATTCCCAGTATTTAAATTTTAAAGTAAATAACTTTTATATTTTCCATATTACTTCGAATACTCTTTCATAGTTTTGTTGAACATTATTAATATATCTTTTAATTAAATCGATAAGAAACAGTTATCTAGCCTAATAAATGAATAACCACTTCCTAATAGAAACTAGGTCAAATCTTTTCTTACGAAAGACAGTGAATAACTAGCAGTAAGTCGTTTGAAACCACATTGGTTGAGGCATATATTTCCTTTACTTTATATCACTTATGTTAAAGTAGACCGCCATTAACTTGAGCAACTCAGTTTTAAACTTTCGTAAGCTTTTACCGTGTGCACGTAACACTTTGATGGGATGAATACAACAGAAGAAGTAAAATAATAAAGATTATGTTTAAAATTTTAGAACGAGGGAGAGAAGTTAAAAAGGAAGTTAGTATATCTCATTGGGATGCAGATGTGTTTGTGTATGTAAAATGTACGTATACAGGGTTAATTTAAAAATACTAATAACCTCTGAGTATTTTGTATATCCCCAATAACTTTTGTTTTACGACTTTCAAAAATTCATAAGTTTTTTCTTTCATAAAAAAATAAAAATAATTTAAATATTTCTGAAAATGGCACCTATTCTACCTAGTCGCTAAAGCGGCACACGCATAGCGCGGCGCTGAGTCCCAGTCCGCTTGCACTGCACCATTGGAAATACGTACAGAGTAATTACGTTTCAGACAGTACAACAAAACTTAACAAATATTTTTTGAGGAACGCATTGAGTTTTGAAAAAAGTCGTAGAACAAAAGTTATGTATGATCACAGTAATTTTGCACTAAGAGGTTATTAGTATGTTTAAATTAACCCCGTATATTAAGGCACCATGAATATGTAAAGATCGTCTAAACTGAAATAGATTGCGTATACGCACACAAATGTTATATATAGACAATGCACACAAATTGGTATCGTCATTAGTCACTCAACAGGTCTAACTTTACATTATATTTATGTATGCCTATACGTAAGGACGCATATACACAAATGGTACAATAAGAACCAGTTCTTAAACTTAAAAAAAAAATTTAGTTGAGGGGCGTGCAATTTTTGCTAAGACGAGATTTATGTACGATACCGTTCGTTAACGCTTACTAATGCTTAACGCTAGTAACTAATTAATCTAAACCGATACCTTCATTTCCATAATATTTACAACTAGCTGTGTCTTGCTGTTTTGGACGCTTTAAATTTCGTATTTTTCCGATATAAAACTTACTTCAAATTACTTTCTGAAAACTAAAAACTTGCCAATGACAGTCCTGTCAAAAATAGTTCTACAATTTCGACGATTAGCCCAAACAAACAAACAGACAGACAACAATTGAAAAAAAAGCCAAGTACGTGTCAGGCTCGCGCATCGAGGGATGTAGAAACTTGAATTTTTTACACCTCCACGGGATCGATCTCAGTTTGATATAAATTTTAACTTGATATCTCTACCTGTTCGATAAAGGGTCTTGACTGATCGGACAGACAACAAGGGCAACGAATTTATCCTACGTGGCTTCCGTTTTTCCTTTTCCTTTACGAGTCCAAAAAAGCGAAATGGTGACCGATTCAATCAGCTGCGACTTACAACAGACAAACGGACAGACGGACTTAATGAAATGATTAAGGCTCCATTTCTGTTAACCCAAAAAGTTTAATTTTAATCTCGAGGTTTATTTTGGTAAGTACCACTCCGTGACGTAGCGTGGGGCGGCGGCTGGTGCCGTTCGTACCAGGCGGTTTTAGTTGGAAGGACAAACGTAGAAAATATCGTCCATGAAACGCACAGATATAGACTTAGTTATAGGCTATACTGGTGTAAGGCCGAATAATCAGGCGAATACGTATCGGATTAGGCACTGCGAAGGGTTCCATAGTCGAGATGCACAATATTCATCTCATCGGCAGCAAAAATAACTTTGTACTTCACAGTGTTTCTCAGTAAGATTGTGAAAAGCAAAATTATTTCTGCGGTCGCTGAGTGATTCTAGATGAAAATGCTTTTTAAGTATTATCACCTTAAAATTTTTCAGAAATTTTCATCCATCAGAAACCTTACAAGCACTATTACGACTTTAGAAGCACGTCTCTCAACATCTATTGAATTAAGGTGACGCAGTAATAAATAATAATTTAATCTGTAATAGATTTTCAGCACCATACAAACGAGCGCGCGCTAGCTTACGAGTAGTACGAAAAAACTATTATCTTTGTTAATATTAAAAAATATTATTAACTTTAAAAAATCCAACTAACACTACACCATTGTGTAGCAGTTCATAGAATGAACCTACTTTCCAAATATGTATATAGTGCCAATAGTCTCCGAGTAAAATCACTGTGACATACAGACAGGCAGGCAGACGGAGAGATGAACAGGACAAAGTTATATGGATTCCTTTTCTGCCATTTGCCTATAGAACCCTAAAAAGCTTGTTTTAAGGCTATTATATACTCGTTGTTTAGTTCTAAGCAATATACCTCTATTACTAGGTCGCCTGTCCACCACGTGCAATGTTACTTAATTTCAGTGATTTATGTCCGCGTTTATTCGCGTAACTTGGTTTGTATTGTATTGTACCTACATGTAACACAAAACTTTGATTTTAGCTATGTTCAGCCAAAACAATAAAACTATAAAAACCTATATAAATCTATAAAAAAAATAACTATCCTTTACAATCAAAAGTCAAGTTCAAAATTAACTTAATACGATACGAATACCTATATAATTAAACTTGACAGCTATTGAAGTCTTAGGTAGAAACAAATTTTAAGAAAAGTGAAGGTTTAAAAAATTTCAAAGCCGGGGTTCCGGCTTGGAAGATATCTGCTACCGCGCCAACGGGAAAGTCTATAATATTTTATATAAAATGAAAATGGTTTTCTTTGTCAAGCAATTACGTGAAAACTACTGAACGCATTGGTATGGTACTATGACCATTCGACGCGGAATTATTTGTAGATAATTTTAGGTTATTTATTTACTGAATTCCGTAAACCATTCACTATTTTTCGAACAAAAATCTGCTATAGGTACAAAATATTTATTTACGCCCAGCGAAGCGGTCGGGTAACGCCTCGTGGGTATATATTATATATTTGCTGTCTCGTCTGTTACTTATCGCTTACTTCTGAACAATTTGACTGGTCATATTCTTACGATTTATTTTCTATATCAAATTCCGTATTAAACGCGGGTGAAGTCGGAAGATAGAATGTTGTTATAAAGTCAAAATCTGTTACAATAAAAATTTCTTAAATAAAACTTTTCCACGTCAAACACAATTTTTTAATTTTCGATCTCAAATAACGGAGAATTCCAATCACTTACGAAAATGTTATTCATTTACGAATTTTTTGATGAGAAATTCAAAGAAATTGTTACTTTGTCTTTTGATTCAAAATTACTAAAATACTTTGTATCGAACGTCTGAAATATTATAACGCTAAAGATGTTAAGTTTGTTTTCAAGGTTAATGAAGACTAAACTCTGCATGAGATCTTACAGTATTTTATAATGATGAAATGTAATTAATAGGTATTTGCTAAATTTGTTTGTCAAAGACATCGGCAAAGAATACGTATTATCACAGTACAAGTAAGCATGCAGTATTCTATCTTCATACAAACGTTCCCAAACAACGCGCTCGAAATCTCGGTATTTCTCGGCATACGACAGTCGCGAGCATTATATGTATTATCTATGGTCGCGAGTGCGCCGCGGTTGTCTTTGGACGGTGTGAGACGCTCCCGCGCATTTACTGACTAAATATTATGTCAATCAAGTTTACGAGCATAAAGTTCAGTGTACGGATGTTTTAATACATCTATATCGAAACCGGAAATATTTCTCTGTTGCTAATTTGTGGGAAATTTATTATCACAATGATCTAGTTAATTTATTGCTGATTTTTAATTATACTGCACACAAAATGCATTTTTTTGTCCATTTCCATCATACTAACTCACAAATTTTGAAACTAGATATAAAATACTAGTAAAATTATATAAATAGAAACGTATTAAATTTGCAATAATATAAAATGAAAAGATAATATGTCAATTTAATACCTATTATCAAATACGTAACCCAAGAAAAACATTTAGTCCAAGTAGGCAGCCCTATTGCGTGTTTACGTACCGAGCGACCGTAGGTAATTATCTCTAGGACACTGCCGAGATAGAATACTGTATGCTTACTTGTACTGTGATATTATGACATCGGTGTCTGATCGTCGACTCACGCGTTGGCACGGTGACAGAATATTTATTCAGGTTCGATCCCCGGACAGAGCGGCTAGACAAGTGGCAAACGCTTGGTACGATCGGAATGCTTGCTGGCGTTACTGCTCGTCAATAGTGCCACTTCGCTACATTATATACGGCGGTTTTCACACGACTTTACGTTTCGTTTACGAAGAAAAGTTAATATCGTTTGACTAAGAATTTCAAAATCCGTTACGCTAGATCGCGTGCTATTTGTCATTCTATTCTACTAGCGTTTTCGACAATTGAGCCACTTGTCTAAGCCGCCAGGTCAATTTAGAAAACGTTAGGAAGTTACTCAATTAACAGAGAGTAAATCTAATAGAAAGAGACAGAAATATTGCTGTGAATCTATTTAATATAGGTCTGACGAACGCACACACGTAACGCCTTTTCCTTACATGATAGTTTCTACCAACTCATACCTCCCGCGAGCCGCGTTAAAGAACTTCGTTCCAATAACATTTTACTAATTATATTTAAACAATCGGAAATTAATGAAAATCCATTAATCTCAGTTGGTTTTATACTTATTATATGTGCAAAATAATTGAATTAAACGTTACGTTAAATTTGAATAGTAAATCAAAATAACGATCATGGCCCCACACACTGCAGTAAGCTTGTACTATGGCTACCACACAACGGACTCTGGGGGAGTTCCCAGTAACATCCAGACTCCAAGCCAATTTAGAAAAGTTCGTTTTTAAATTGACCTGACCGAACGACCACACAACCACCACATCACACAACAAACTCTGGGGGAGTTCCCAGTAACGTCCAGACTACAAGCCAATTTAGAAAAGTTCGTTTCCTAAATTGACCTTACCGGGGATCGAACCCGGAACCCTAGCTTGGAAAGCAGTTACATATGCCACTGCGCCAACGGGCCAGTCAAACCTACCGCAAGTAAATAAATGCGAGATAGTGCTATTGTTTCGTTGTGTTCGCTCTGAATGGACAAGTACAGTTCAGTGTGCGACATTGGACTTATCCACGGCATTTTTTAATTTTATGTGTTTATGCAATTATTCAATTGAATATTAATTTTTTTATTACTTATCATGAAAGTATTACGCAAGTTTAAAATCATTCAATTGTTTATTGATTAGTCGTTTTAAATACGAAGTTAAGAGAAATAAGCTTCAAAATACATGTGAACTAGGTGCGGTTCCCGAACCTCGGTCGAGTGAACATAATGATGTTTTCGAATATTGAATCTGATACTACATAGATATCGTTGTGTAATATAGTCATTCTTTTTTATCTTTTCTGGTTTATTTACGGCTGTTTGTACTCAGACAGTAAGTATAATGATGACGTAAAAAATGGTAAAATCAGTGAAAAAATCATCTAGACTTTTCATAAGCTTACATAGACAGATAAGAATTTCGAGCTCATAACCGATCGAAAAATCGTTACGGCTATATCAGGGGTCGCCCTTCGCTACAGCCTCTATAGAGATAGGGGATAGGTACACACTTACGCGATAACAGTAGTAATGCGTTTATCTACTTGCTTGTGGAGTTTTTATGTTTATGTATGTCGAACATGAAATACCGGAGATACCACGTAAAGACATTTACATTACACTAACTGTTCCCGGCCACTCGTTGCTGTGACATGCGTTGAACAAACGAACATTTTACATTTTTATTTATATATGTATTTATATAATTAGTAGGTAAAAACAGGCGTGTATATAAATGCAACGTTGTGTCAAAATTTCAAGTCATCCCATTGACCATTTTTCAAGTTTTGCAAACACAAACATACTCGTACGTGTTACGGCCAAGTGCCTATATCCCTAAAAATAATTATTTATAATATGCCCGCAGTTGTCACAGTATCTGTCATTTTTTGCCGCTTCATGTTGCTACTTGTTTTTATGAGTAGTCTATGATCGACCTCTGACACCATCGCTATACGATCGGTCTATTTAACCGCGCCGCGCTGGTCACTATGACCATTTTTTCTACGCGACGTCCACTAAAATCGAAGGCCACTAAATACAGCAGGAATAGAGAGAAGAGGAGCTGCAACTAACAAGGATTCAGATCATCTCAGGGGTGACCGTAGATGTTTGGAGCGGCTTCTTCTAAAGAAAGAATTGAACCATTTTATCCACCCTGAGCCCCAAATGCTTGTATTGACGGTTGTATTGCTCAATCGCTGCGACACTCACATTACGGAAGCTGAATTTTTATGTGTATTCTAGATGTTGCCAGGGACTTCGTTACGTAGTCTTTTAATCAATAAATTAAATAATATAATAAGTTAATAATAAATAATTTAGAAACCTTCGGTACGCAGAACAATTCACCATAGTTTAATTACAAACAGATGAACGATTTAGGAACGCATAGAGGACAAACAAACTGTTAGCAACACCGACGAATATACAAAAAGAGAACACTCGCGCCCTCTGTCAGAGCGCAACTGTGTTCGTGACGTCATCAAGAAGAACGACTGACGGCTTGTTCCCCACTGCCGCTGCGAGATTAAATCAGTCAAAACTCGAGCGCTCCACCTCTCTCTCTTTTGATTTTTGCATTCACGACTGCAACACGAAGTGTTTGAATACAAATTAATTATTAATTGATAATTGAAGTAAAGTTTGAGATGTTTCCATTGCTATAGGTATCTAATTTATTATCAAATTCTATTGTAGATTGCAAAACATTCATTTTTATCTCTATCTATACTAATATCATAAAGAGAGAGAGTGGATTTTGTATGTTTGTTTATATATGCAGGGTCATCTCCGGAACCACAGTTCCTAATAATTCTTTCATCATTTGAAAGGTAAGTACATTATTCCAGATGGACATAGGATATAGATTGTGAAGTAAAAGGATTGAAAATAAATGTGAACAAAACTAAGGCTATGGTGTTTGAAAGAGAAGCGGCACAAACGAAATGTGTGATTTGTGTAAATGGAAAATGTTTAGAACAAGTGAATGAAATTGTGTATCTGGGGAGTGCGTTTTCGAGGGATGGAAGATGTGAGTTGGATGTGGAGAGACGGGTAGCAGCTGGCAATAAAGTAAACGGTGCTCTGTCCGCATTAGTGGGTAGTGTGAATATATCGAACACTACTAAAATGGCCATCCACAATGCGATGTTGGTGCCAACTTTGTTGTACGGTAGTGAGGTCTGGATATGCCCGAAATCGAGTGAAAGTATGATAAATGCTGTGGAGATGCGGTCTCTCACAAATATGTGCGGTGTTACGCTTGCGAACAGGATAAGCAATAATGAGATACGCAGTATGACAGGGTTGCACAAAAGTGTTATTGTAAAAATGAAGAAAGGAATGCTTAGATTGTTCGGGCACTTGGAAAGAATGAGTGATGAAAGACTGACGAAGAAAATCTACAGAGCGAAAGTGAGTGGCAAAAGAAGCCAAGGAAGACCAAGGCTGACTTATGAAGATCAAATAGCCAGAGTGTTAGCAGACAGAAATGTCAAAAGCACTCGCATACCTAGGCGAAAATGCGTGAAGAGAATGATGAGATTTGAGGAAGCGAAAGTGGTGTGTAAGGACCGCGACTTCTGGCGCTCCGTCCTCTCTGACTACACCGTTGGGAATACAGCGTGAAGATATGTCATGTTATGTTATGACATAGGTTATATACTACGTATTCAACCCGGCCGAAGTCGAGACGGACCTCTAGTATATAGATATAGATGTGTAATATATATGTTGTTTCGGATATTTCATTAAGAAAATTTTGTCGGTATATATACCATGAGTACAAACAAGAAAAAGAGAGCTTAGAATGATATATTTAATATTTATAGGCCTTTGAATCCAGCAATGAATTCAAGGAAATACATGTATTTCATCTTGTTTATATATTTTTATTTACTTTAACTACAGAATCGGGTTTTGATTTTCAAGTTATTTACATTGTTACTAGTTTTTGCACGCGACTTCGTCCGCGTGGAATTCCGACTTTGAAGTTTAAATGATACTAATTATTACATAACAAAAGTAAGCATGAATGCCAGTGACATTGGATGTTACAATAAATATATAGATGATAATATACGATCGAATGCAGGGCAAACGATTTTCAAAAACGTGTAGCAAGTTTTATCAGTTACTTCATCCCCGTAATGTCGTCCCTCGTCACACAAAAGGAAGTTAATGTCCAAATTTCATATTTCTAGCTTTCATAGTTTAGACTGAATGATGAATCGATCAGTCAGGACATCTTCTTTTATATTTATAAGATTTTCCTCATACATTCGACAAGTAATTAGAACAGAAAACGCTTTTTTTAATGTAAATTTAGGTGTTAATTGAAGTCAAATCAATTTATTCTAGTAAACCCAATTGCAAGGTATTTTTGAACATCATCTAGTTAAGTTTGAATTGAGTAAATTCTTGAAAAATTTTAGTATAAAAAAAATTAAAATGACTCCAATAAAAAACACTGAAATGTATGAAATAACTATCATTTACTAATCAAAGCTCAAGTACAAAAATAACTTTTTAAATGCGATGCAAATACCTATATAATTAAATTTGACAGTTACTGAAGTCGATGCAAAGCCTACTAAAGTAATAAACTTTCTATTGTTACACATTGATTTAGTACCGACTTCAATAACTGTTAAATTTAATTATATGGGCATTTGTTTCGTATTTCTAAAGATATTTTTGTACTTGAGTTTGATTAGTAAAGGATAGTTTATTTCGTACTTTACGGAGTTTTTTTTTCTTGAAGTCAGTTTAATATTTTTATTATTTTTTTTTAATCTCCCTTTTGAGTGACCTTGGCCCAAATAAATATCTAGGGTAGGTCTACAAATAACTTCTTTTGTAAGTCTGTAACACAATGACATACAAGAGAATCATCAATATTAATAAAGTTTATAAGCAGTTCGCGTTATTTGGTGTATCTTCAAAGTCCCAGCTTCAATACCTAAAAAATTTTAATAGGACCAATCGGGAAGTACATCTTTTCATATAAAAAAAATTACGAAATCAGTTTATAAATGAGGTTCTGAGGTAACAAATATAAAAAAATCACAACCGAATTGAGAATTTCCTCCTTTTTTTGAACTCTGTTAAAAACGAACACAGTTGCCTAAAAATGATCCTCTCGACTTTAGTAATTTCCTAATTAGGAATAACTAACTGATCACGACCACGAGTTTTCATACCATTAATAACGCCTTTCTTTTGAAATAGAAACTTTTCGGAAATCCATCTCAGTAATTAATTCACATATTTTTCAACTATCTTTCACCTAAATTCACACATTTGATAATATGTGTTGATCAAAAGATTGACACGTGTATCTTCTCACAAAGAATAATTCGTAGGAAATTTTAGAGCTTACACTCGATCAGCTATTCAACGCTGAACGCGCTTCGTTGAAAAGCGAAACTCGTGTATATCAATACGTTTGAAAGTTTATGCTAAAGATAGCTAAACATATAAAAATTAATTATATTATATTAGTTTGTTTGAAAGGATAAACTTTCGAGTAGGTTCAATTTTTTCATTGATATCGGAGCTTGCACTTCGAAGATACACAAGGAACGCTAACTGCTCATAAGCGCACATTAAATTTGACTGCTATTGAAGTCGGTGCAAAATCAATGTGCAATAGAAAGTCTATTTATTAGTTTGGTATGCTTGGCACCGACTTCAGTTACTGTCAAATTTAATCTTATAGGTATTTGTATCGTATTTCTAAAGTTTTATTATGTTTGTATTTGAGTTTTGATTAGTAAAGGATAGTTATTTTGTACTTTCTAGTGCTTTTTATTAATGGTTCTTTTCAGAGCAGATTTTTTCTAGATAAGAAATATTTTACTTTAAAAAATGGTCGAAATTAAAATAAACGGTTTTATACGGACTCAAAACATCTCACAGCCCACAAGTCGTTTAAAATCCACAGCTCAAAACTCATTCAGTCGATCTGTCCGTGCAAGTGTGACCAACCGAATTAATATATTTGTAACACACACATAAATGGCCATACATAATGCGGTGTTGGTGCCAACTTTATTGTACGCTAGTGAGGCCTGGATATGCCCGAAATCGAGTGAAAGTAAGATAAATGCAGTAGAAATGCGATCTCTTAGAAATATGCGCGGTGTCACCCTTGCGGATAAAATAAGCAATGAAGAGATACGCAGTATGACAGGGTTGCACGACAGTGTTATGTAAAAATGAAGTAAGGAATGCTTAGTTGGTTTGAGCATATATAAAGAATGAGTGATGAAAGACTAACGAAGAAAATCTACAGAGCAGAGTAAGTGGTAAAAGAAGCCAAGGAAGACCCAGGCTGACTTATGCAGATCAAATAGATAGTGTTAGCCGACGGAAATGTCCAAAGCACTCTATCTAGGTGAAATATATGTGAAGAATGATGAGATTTGAGGAAGCGAATATGTAAGGACCGCGACGCTTGGTGCTCCATCCTCTATGACTACCCCATTAGGGATACAGCGTGAAGATATGTTTATATGTACATATTTAAATTTCTGCATTCTGCACTCCTTCTCTATATAAACTTTATCTATGCCAAATTTCAGAAGCAAACTGAATCAAAGACAAGGTTACACCTGAATTTCAGTGATACTGGAGGTGAATTGAATCAACTCATCCCTAAATTAATACTATTATCTAACATGAGAATTTCGGTACGGGTGTAGTTACTCACAGTCGCTTAGTGTTAAAATACTCTAGCCATTCAAGCATCATTTCAAAATGGCGCTCAAGTACTAGCTAGTGCGAAAGAGCCCTTGTTATTACAGAGTACCTCTTAAGACATCAGTTTAAGAAATATTTCTGTGCTACTTTGGACTACTTTCTAAACATATAATACTCGAACGCCATCTTTACGCCATTTCCCTTGTGGGGTGGAAAGAGCAGCAAGGTGCAACAAAACAATTTGACGCTTTTTTCAGTTACAAGGATATACTAGATACAATTAGTGACTGATTAACAATCTCCAAATTTACAATTTGACGCTTTTTCAGTATGAATTATTTGGAATTACAGTGGTTGATAACATCTCCGTTACATACTATTTTCTGCAGTAATTTTTGGAATTCCATAACTTACATACAGACATATCCTCACGCTGTTTCACTGATCATTTTCCTGGCATAGTTTTGCGAGGTGTGGTGTGCGATTGCTTTTGACATTTCCGTCAGCTAACACTCTGGCTATTTGATCTTCGTAAAACAGCCTCGTTCTTTCTTGGCTTTTGCTACCACTTACTTTCGCTCTGTAGATTTTCTTCGTCAGCTTTTCTTCACTCATTATTTCTATGTGCCCGAATCATCTAAGTATAATATTCCTTTCTTCATTTATACAATAGCACTGTCGTCTAATCTCGCCATGTTGCGTATCTCTTTATTACTTATCCTGTGCACGAGGGTGATAATTCGGAGAAATCGCATTTCTGCTGTAGGTATTTCAGTTTCGCTCGATTTAGGGCATATACAGGTCTCACTACTGAATAATGAAATCGACGCAAACACCGCATCGTGGATGGACATTTTGATAGATTTATTAACACTACTAGTATGTTGTCTTTATTTAATTAACTAGCGACCCGCTCCAGCTTCACACGGGTAGATTTTTTTTAAATATAAATACAGCTCATGTTACTCGCTGATAATGTAGCTTTCTATAGGTGACAGAATTTTTTAAATCGGTTGAGTAGCTTTTAATTTTATCCATTACGTACAAATAAACAATGTTTATCTCTCTTTAATATTAGTTAATTATAGTAAAGATTGTTAGTGCGTCAGTTATTTATCGTTTAGCTACTGAACGACTTAACCGGTCGAGGTGACATACCCACTGTACTAGACTATGTATTACCATAATTTTTACTTATCTTAAGTCAATAGTATAATTTATTTTAATATAAATGAAACATGCACTGGTTTCTAAGTCAAAAACCTTTATTATTATATTTTCAAATTTTTCAATGACAAAATATTTAAAAAATAAAAAACTCAGTAGGTATTACATAAAAACTAAAAAAGATATTACAAAAAAGGTGCGTCTCTGCACACTCACAATACTATCGCATATTCGTTTTGTATATACTTCGTAATGGCGCTAATGTTGTTATTAACTAATTCTCTATTTAACTGCGGGTACAACTGCGACCTACAGCTGGTAAGCAAATATAATCGAAGCCAATTATTAGTCGATTCTAAATATCTCGGCGGCATGTATTAAATCCGTCAACTACACATAAGATGCTTCCAATATTTAGAGGAATTGAGAAATTAAACTAATTTAGATAAAATATAAGATTTCAACTTCGCTTCTTGAGTAGCACTTCGTTTTAATTGTTTGACGATAGGGATCTTATTTAATTTTGTTTACCTCGTTAAAAATATTTCATTTTTGTTATAAAAATGCTAATTCCATGGAAAATCACCATAATTAGTGATATCAACCACAAAATGTCAGATAAGCTCATAACGGGAGACTTAATTTGCTAATGCCGTTGAATTTAAGATTTATTATGAGCTGAACTTAGGGTTGACACTTTTTTATTTTTATATTTATCATTTTAATTTATTTATTCATTTTTTTAATTCACATAAAACAAAATTTCCACCAACATTAATTTCATTCCAACTTTTCGCCTTTTCACCTCTGACAGCTAAAGAGGGATATTTAACGCTTAACATCGCTGTTTATTTATGCGTAATTATGTGACGTCGAAGAAACCCTAACAAAAAAAGTTATTTTTTATCCGAAACGGCAGTTTTCAAGAAATTCCTCAGTTACAGAACCAGCGGTAGAAATTGGTTTTAGGCCTTGAAGCTCAAAGTCTTCAGCCTTGAATCCTAATTGCGAAATGATATTAGGTTTATTGTTAATGTATTAAATAAAGTAATAGGATACATTTAAACTGTCTTCAAAATTGTATAACGTCATACAATTACATTCGTCGATTCGAATTACACTCTTTGTTAAAAATATATTAGCTTTTAAAATTTTATAGGCGCTTTTAAATAATCAATGCCAATCTTCGATCATAAATAAAAAACTAGATACACAATCAACGCTCCAAAAATGTCCGAACCAAATGTGCGCTCAAATAATTGTTTGAGTGCACATTGAGTGAGTCACAGATTATGTGAATTATACTTTACGCTGTGACAATGAGTAATCCTCATTACTCCTACCCGCCATCCGATTCTCCAACTACCCACTATCACTAAGGGTATAGCTGTTCGTTCGGCAACTGCGGCTGGAACGGTGCGCGTTCTTTCTCGGCAAATATGTTTGTAAATGTAAATTTTTTATTTCTCCCTTTTGAGTGGTCTTGACCTAAATAAATATCTAGGGCAGGTCTGCAATTAACTTCATTCTAATACCGGAGCGCAACGATATACAAGAGAATCGTCAATATAAATAAGGGTTATAACCAGGTCGGTTATCTAGTGTATCTTCGAAGTCCAAGCTTCAATATCGGTCAAATTTAAATGGGACTATCTCTGAAGTATTACCTACCAAATGAGAAAAGAATTTTTGAAATCGGTTCATAAATGACGGAGTTATGAGGTAACAAACATACAAAAAAAAAAACAAAAAAAAAAACAACATACAGACGAATTGAGAACCTCCTTCTATCAATGTGTAACAACATAAAGTCTATTAGTTTGGTGGGCTTGGCACCGACTTCAATAACAGTCAAATTTAATTATATAGGTATGTGTATCGTATTTATAGTTATTTTAATTGTATTTGAGTTTTGATTAGTAAAGGATAGTTATTTAATACTTTTCAGTGTTTTTTTTGAAGGCGTTTAATTTTTTTTTAGTTAACTGATAATTCGATAGAGGCAGTACTAGTGATTTGTGATTCCGCGTGATGGCGTTATTAGTTTTGACCTCGGACCCAGAATCATAACGGACTGAGCCATATTGAGTTCCTGCACTTATCAGTGTGTGTTAAACGAATTTTCGTGTCTTTCTGTCTTCGATCACAAATAAAAAACTAGATACACAATCAACGCTCCAAAAATGTCCGAACCAAATGTGCGCTCAAATAAGTATTTGAGTGCACATTGAGTGAGTCACAGATTATGTGAATTATACGTTACGCACGAGACGTAAGATTGCATTTTAAATATTTTTTTACAAACATCGTTTCAATGTCATGCAAGAATCGTTTACAAGCTTTTATAATCTTATGGTTTGGCAGTAAGGTCTACTTTAGATTAACACAATGCTACCGATAATACCTACTATACGATATTAAAAAGATATATGTCAATTCGGACAATAATTTGTTGAGATTTTACAGGAGATTGTGCATCTAGTTCTTTATTTGTGATCGAAGATGCCAATAAAAAAAAAGTAATCTTTCAAAATATTAGATTAGATAGAGAGAATAAACTTGAAATACCCTTTCTTTACGCTAGTATACTACTGTTCTGTGCTTTACTTAGTGATCATAGGGTGATCCAAAATCGAACATGAAAGATATGGCAGGAACTTTCTAAAATGGTTCCAATTCTCAATCCCACTTTACTCGCTCCGATTTAAAGTGTATTTAAGAAAAAAAATATTTCATTTCAATATTTTTATTTCTTTAACATGTAAAATAAGTAGATAGTAATATAATAGCAATAAAAAAATTTTAAAAAATGAATTAGTGATCAAAACTCAAGTACAATAAAATAACTTCATAATTTATAAGTTATTTTATTGTACTTCGAAGTCTACAAGTCTACCAAACTAATAAACTTCTGTTGTTGCATATTGATTTGCCATCGACTTCTTTCTTATTTCTTCGTTTTGAGTGATCTTGGCCTAAATAAATATCTAGGGCAGGTCTGCAATTAACTTCTTTCTAATTCTGGAACTCAACGATATACAAGAGAATCATCGATATAAATAAAGGTTATAACCAGGTTGCGTTATTTGGTGTATCTTTGAAGTTCAAGCTCTAATACCGGTGTAATTTAATGGGACCACCTCTGAAATATGACCCACCAAATGAAAAAAAATCATGGAAATCAATTCATAATTAGCGGAGTAATCGCATAACAAACATACAAAAAAAAACATATAGTCGAATTGATAACTTTCTCCTTTTTTTGAAGTCTGTTAAAAATGGTATAGAACTTGTCGTACCATCTGTATTTGGGAAGCGATTTAGTGTACTTCCTTGGTAAGAGAGGATTTGGGGAACGTAGGGAGTCGAGAAAAGAAGTAACTATCATACCATTCTGGTAACGGAAGTTACGAAAGTTTATAAAAGTGTAAGTTACTAAGTTTATGTAAGTGTTCTCATAGAGCTAATTCTGATCTGGTGCTTCGCCGGCCGCTGCCGCGGCACGCTCGCTTCGCTCGCTTGGCTTGTGCGTTGTGGTAAACATACTAACCTAACCTAACCTACCTAAAAAGAGAGTTCATATAAGGCGGATTTTGATCTGGACTTCACCGACCGCTGTAGCGGCACGCTCACTTCGCTCGCTCGGCTCGCGCGTTGTGGAAAAATATTGACCTAACGTATCCTAACCAAAAAGAGCGTTCATTTAGAAATTACAAAATTAATATCTTAAAAAATTAAAACTGTGAAGCGACGCTTTAAATCTTGAATACTTATAGCGAATGCCTTGTGTTATAAATAATATGTCGTCGTGTTGCATAATATTACAAAAAAAAAATTCAAAATTTTACTTAATGGGAGACAATCTAAACCTTAGCCAGTATTTGTTCTCACGATTTCCTCCCAAGCATTTATAATCACTATTATCACTACATTAAAGTTTCAGTGGTTAAAGTTATAACCAAAATTTTTTTGCGTAAATTGTTAATTTTATATTTTACCATATCCTTTTTGCAAAGACTATTAATTTTAAAGTAAATGTGATTTATATTAAAAGTAGCAAATTTATAGACAAAACCATTAATTTTAAATATTGTGAGTTGTAGCCAGAATTACTAATTCTATTGCTCCATTATATATCCCTAAAATAATTAACTTCGATTTTAATTGGAGCAAAAATGGTTATTTCGCGTTACTAGACTAATAAAACATTAATGGTGCTCAAAATTTGAAAAGTTGTTGGTTTTAAATTTTTATTTTTGTACATACCTACGCCAATAGAGATACAGCGTGAAGATATGTTTGTATATATTTTTCTATAGGTATATATATTATTTTTTAGAAAAGTTTCTATATCTATTACTACAGTGCTACCGATTACATAAATCTTAAACATAAACGTATAGGATGCGGAAACACACCCGTCATTTTCATGTTATTATTTAATTTATTTTTCGTAACAAAATTCGTAAAAATGATGTCTTGATTTTTTTGGACAATTTATTTCTTTTCGTCGTATGGTAGCTTGAAACTAATTGAAACAAATTAATTTTAATTAATTTAGTAATTTTCAGCATCAACTAAGATCAAAGTGTCAGCCCTGCACGCACCAGTAGACCGGTTGCTAATTACAATCACGATTTTCGTTCTACCCTTCAAAGTGATTTATTTCATCTAAAATAAAATATCTCTGATGTTACTCTCAGAAGGGCTCCAATCATAAGAAAATTATTTTGTGTAAATTTCACTCATGTACAGATGATGAATTTGAATTCATTCGACAAAATCACGTGCGGTACATAACGATATGCATAATAATGCTGTATCGAGTTTGAATAATTTAATAATTTTCCTGCACTATAATTGTTTCCAAACTTGAACGGATTTAGTATTCTTCCTCAGTAATAGTGTGCGCGCGCCGCGATATTATAATTGAGATATGTTATTTTTAAAGCACGTAATGTGTTTTTAAATTTAGAATTGTACTAATTTGTAATTGTACTGTAATTCTTTAGAATTTTGAAATCATTCTAAAGAAGATTTTTGGTGATTTTTAGGCTTCGATCACAATTCACACCTCCGTGCTGTGTGAATTATGATCACAAAATCAGACCTCCGGGTGCCATGCACCAAGCTCGATGGATGGCTAGAGCAATTTAATCCCTAAAATATAATTACTCAGTTCTCAGATGAAACTAACTAACAACACCAAGGTAGCACTGTCAGACGTCTGTTTATTTATTGAAATAATCAACATCAAAACGTCTTCAATGCATATTAGCAGCTAAAGCACTCTACAAGGAGTTGTGCTTTTGAAGTCATTGGAAGATTATAAAAAAAGAGATTTTTTTTTATTAAAAACAATTATTTCGTAGGCTGCTGCAGAAGTTGAACCAACATTTACGGTATTTGTCTGATGAAGTAGCAGCTTTTCAGCTATTTGATGATGACGTAGACCTTGAGACATAAGTATAAATAGTGGTAAATTTAGCCAAAAAAATTTCTCGACCCATGAAAAATGATACATTCCATCGAAGGAAGAACTTTTTGGTTAATTGTATGGTATGTTGTATTTGTTAGTGTCGTGTGTGCCTAATTGTATTTAGCAGCACTCAACAACGACTATTTATGTTTCATTATTTTTGTTTCAGAGAGGAATATCAATGATTTTATATCAATCGAAAGCAAGACATTGTTCTCTCGTTTGAAAATTGATGATATTTTTCTAGACGATGTTTCCTCTACATGGGCGATGCTCTGTTTCTCCAAGCTAAAAAGACAGTCTCAATGCTTAGAGTAGTGAACAATACAGCTGAAAGAGCGGTCAAGTTGATGCAGGACTTCCATGGTTTGTGTGATTACAGTTGAGGAGCAACAGAAACAATGTTTGTTGCGTTGCATACTTCTCCGTCCGGACACAAGAAGCTATATCCGGACTGTAAAAAGCAAATTCTGAAAAAAAATCTCTTCAGTAATATTTATTTTATGTAAAATAATATTAAATACCTTTCTAAATACAGTTGAATCTTATTTCACTAAAGTAACATAAAATCTTAAATAATTCCATAATAATCCCTACACAACTAATTGACTTAAAGTTTAACCTCAAGTCGGCACGGGTTATCGTTATCATATTGCAATAATATTCTTTATTAATGTTATTAAATCAAACAGAAAAAATTAAGAGGGTATGCGTATAAAATTTTGCAAAAAAAATTTTTTACCTTATGGCTTGGGACACCTAATATAGAGGGTTCTGTAGGCATTTCTCTCATATGCCTATTGTACATCAAGTTCCATAACTACTAGCTATTCTTGTGACTTCATCTACGTGGAATTTGATTTATTTCGTACTAATATTAAGGGTAAAACCGACCAAGTTAGGGTTTCGCGAAATACCCATTATTTATTCTTTTATTTCCCGTTTGTACTTTTGGGTTGTCAGTTTACATCAATACCCAATTTTAGCTCAATATGTGTAAAGATGACAAAATAAATCAGCTGTGACATATAGGCAAACAGATGGACAGACAGACAGCTGTGACGAAACCGAAAGGGTTCCATTTTTGTCAATGCGGTTAAGGAACCCTGAAAACTTTTTTTGCAATGATTTATTTTTAACACTGGCTAGAACTTTGTGGTTTCTTTCACTTTCATTTTAATTTTAAATTCTGAATATAGAAACAAATGCACACTCCCAGTGTTGTTAATTAACAAACAAAAGCCGTGTATACTCTGTTATAATATCTCCATTTTGTGTTACCGCACTAAATACCCCGTCAAATAAAATGGCGTCTGGCTTAACTCGTCCACTGCACGCTCTGCGACTTTATATGCATGAAAGTTTCGACCACAGACTGTTTAAATTCGAGACCTTTTTTTTTTAATTTTTATTTCATATTAAAACCGCAAAAAATTCAGACAAATAAAACATAGTAACATAATAAAAACTGCTAAAAATGATATTACATAAAAACTTACAAACATGTCACTGTAGTTTTTTGAAATATGTTTGTTACTGTTACTTTCTTTTAACAGACGGATAGACGACGGCGTCTGTTCTTCTTCTCTTCTCTTTTGTATACTGGCAACTCGTTTCATATTTATTAGAAACATTTCCGTCATTTTCATGCCATGTAAAAATAGGTGTATCTCGCAAAATCTCGAGTGTGTCACTGCCTGCTTTTCTTTCGTCAGCCTACAGCACGGAAAACCTTTTCCTATCTGTTATTCGCCCTTCTTTAGGATCGGTTGAGGTGCCGTGCTTGACTGATGCTCGAAATGCTTGGTTAAGTGTTTGTACGACTACTAACCTGCCTACCTCGACCTTTTCTCAGAAACACTGGGATGAGCCTCTATGCAAAAATGTTCATTTACAACTTTTAGATTCTTGTAGTACCGAAAAAGATGGGTCTCGCCTCCTGGCCGTTTCTGAGAAGGAGTCAGGACACTGGTTGAAGGTAATACCTTCAAAAAACTTAGGAACCTTAATTGACAATACCACGCTTTCTCTCATAGTATCCCTTCGTCTGAGGGCCAGGACTAACCTTCCTCACCGTTGCCGCTGTGGTGATCTCGTCGATGTACTAGGTCACCACGGTTTATCCTGTTTACGTAGTGCGGGCTGCATGTCACGACATGCTGCCTTGAATGACGTCATTCGGCGGGCTCTTGTCACCGCTGGTGTTCCTACAATCTTAGAGCCTGTAGGTATTGCGCGCAGCGACGGCAGGAGACCGGATGGTTTGACGCTCATTTCTTGGAAACTTGGAAGATCGCTGGTGTGGAATGCCACTTGTGTCGATACACTTGCTATTTCCCATGTGCCGGCGACTTCCAAGTCAGCAGGTGCCGCGGCCAGCACTGCCGAGAACTTGAAGCGGCGTAAGTATGCGACTCTCTCTGAGAGTTTCATATTTACGCCCTTTGCAGTCGAAATTTTTCGTCCCTGGGGCCCTGAAGCCCATCGACTGGTTTCTGATATTTGTAAGAGACTGGTCGAGGCTTCGGGAGACCGCCGGGCTGGCAGCTTCTTCCGCCAACGAATCAGTTTGGCTATTCAAAGAGGCAATGCTGCCAGTCTGCTGGGCACCTGAAGCAATGACAGCTTTCTAAGCGGCAACTTTGAGGAAGTTTATTATTTAAGATAATGTGTAGTTTTAAGTTTGTACATATGAACATATGTATGTACTTTTTTGGTGTATATCTGACGTAAAATGTCGGTATTCTTAATAATAAATCCCTAACACTCTCCAATAAAGCGACAGTAGGCTTTATTGGTGTTAAAAAAGACTTCTAGAAAAAACGCAAAACCTTCAGTTATACACATTTATTTTCAAACTTTCCAATTCTTAATACTTGTACATAACTTTAACGCAAAATATAATATTACTTTTGTATCTTGAAACTTCCAAAAATGTAAAAATTAGGTAATTAAAATAAAATACGTACTTCACTTCTCTCATTCGTGGCAAAAAGTCCTACCGCTTCTTATAACACCACTTTTCCGTGGTTAAAAAATAGAAATTAATAAGAAATAAGGATTTCAGTTACGCGGCAATATAAATTTAAATTATGAACGTGACCGTTATAAAAAGCAAAACATTAGCATAAGCGAAAACAAATTTTCAAATTTCTTTAATAAGTAAACAACTTTGACTGAATCCCAAAATTAATAATTCGTTTTTAAAATTTATTGGTATTCAATAATGTACTTTATTTGAATAGCGTTGCGGTCTATCGAAAAAATTACAAGAGAAAAATTTATTTATAGCGCTCGTGTTTTTGACAGTTCTTCTAAATTAGTATTCTGTGCAGTGACGTCATTAGCGGTGCGATGGTTTGTAGAGAATTTTTAATTTCTGCTAGATAACTTCATTTAAATGCCAATTATATTCTTAACGTGACATGACTACAATATTGCAAATAATATCTAATATAGCAAAACAAGAACATTGCAAGTTTTGCAGAAATATAAGGAATTTTTCTGTCTATAAACGACTGTATATGTAGCGAATGTGTAGTAGTAAACGATAGAATAGATTTATATTGTCTTCTCTTATTGCCTATGGTCAATAAAAATGTGGGTACTTGATTTTTTGACTATTAAAACTTTTTATGCAAATATAAAATAATAATGGCGAACAAAAAGAAGGTAATACTTCTTATTTATTTTGAAATAATACCTTCTCTTAATAAGAACGGCCATCACGGCCGATGCAATTAGGTCGAAACGTCAAGCCAAAATAAAAGGCAATCGCGTTAAAATCCCGTTTTTAAATATTTTAAAATGCAAAGCAAAAGTTAAAAAGTTAATATTAACTGCAAAAGTTTGTAATATCTAAAATCCCTTCAGAAATAAGACTCAGTTTTGAAGATTCGGAATTCCTGAGGGCAACTGAATAGATTTCTATCAAACATAGGTAAGGACATTCAGAAAAACTGCATCTTTAAAAAAAAAGAACTTCATATCGATTCATTCGTTCGAAAGTTACGTCGCCACAGACAAACACACAAACAACCAATTATGTCAATCTTATATCACTCACCTTTTCTCTAATGTTAAGAAATATACAACGTGTTACAAAACAGCTATTCGATAGCGTTCGGAATTTGAATTTCTGTCCGATTCGAACACGAAGTTTGTCCGAGTTTTAGCAAAATGGCCGAAGTTTGACGTTTATTTCTGTTCAGTTAGAAATGATAGGATTTTATGGTTTTGAAATAGTTGACTATAGATTGAGCAAGTTGGACGAATACAATGAGTTGTCTTCAATGGAATAAAACTTGCAATTATACAATTATTCAACATAATTTAATTCTATGTAATAACAACATCACATCATTTGTGTTTTGGTTATGAGTAGTGTAGTGTTTTGAGGCAGTAAAAATCATGGCAATTGGCAATATAAATAAATTTGGGATTATATAAATAAAAGTGGATATTGATAGATTCTTAGCCTTTCGCGTACAGAAGTTCTTCACATTAAACATAATTCCTTGGGCGACTTTTATGACCTGCAGGATAAGACAGGACAAAGCCAAGAATCTTTGAATCTATCTGGATACCGTACTCTGAAGACATTGTTGTAGACAAATTATATGACCTCAAGTAACCTTTGATCACTAATGTTTCATGTCTGTCTCTTTCAAACTCCTGGAAATGCACCTACTAGTACATACAAGATTACTATAACTATAGATAGAGGTATACATAGATAGAAGAGTATAGAGATGTTTCAAGGTTAAATTTAGTGAATTCAAATACCTCCTTAGCGTGTACTCTTTAGTTTAAATAACTCTCTTGATATATAAACATGTATGTAAACAATATATTATGCTGCTTACAATCGTTTTAAATTCGAAATCTTAACGAAATGATTTGAATTCTAAACATATACGGCGCAATGAAGTAACGGCCAAGTCGTAAAATCGTGTATTTACCGTTTTAGTATCGGCAATAAACTCGCGTCCGGACTTTTAGGGCGAAAAAAAAAACGGTGTCTGGTTTGGTCTATAAATAAGAGGGTAATATAACTTTTGTCGCTGGTGGCGCCACTAACTCGAGCGATGAACATTGGCTTATTTCGTATGTAGTTAGTCGTCTGATATTTAAGGCGACGCATTGGAAATTCTGACGGCAGTGATCTCAATTTTTCTATGTGATTACAAAACATATGAAAGTGATAATTAATGATCTGATTTCTCATTTCATTTACTTTATTTTGACAGTTGCGATACACGATTGATTAATTTTTGTAACACAAAAAAAATATCAAAGAAACCTCTCTTAAAACAGAGATTTACATTTTTCAGAATAACGGGACCGATTTATGTCTTTACATTTTCTGTATAGTTTAATCTAAAGATATTCTTTAAAATCACAGTTGGATTTATTAAAATTAGTTATAGTTATTAAAATAAATGAAAATAATTGCTTTTTCGTATTTTTTGTAAGTTAGCGCGCGTAAGTTTGCATAGAGCAAAAGGTCTATTTTGAATGAAAATAATTGTTTATCAATGTGTCGCCTTAATAAAAATATTAAAAACGTGTGCGGTCACTATAAATGTTGATAGGTAATTGCTTAGATAACAATTTTTAACAAAGTTGTTGAATAGGTGCTTTCATAGACACTAACTAAATTAACTGACTTGGTTTTACAGGAGATCTCACAACTTTTTGTAGTAGTAGAACTGCGTTGCGTGACTTGGCATTTTTTTACATTTTTTGTTTTTGATGGGATTATATATATACAGATATGTATGTATTTTACATGATTACCATTTTATTTACTCATTCATTTAGGAATTCATATTTATTCTGCTGTTTACATTCCTTCATTTTACATCGTAAATAAAATAATACACCCATTCACAAATTGCGCCTGAAATTCAGCGCCCCGCTACCTCGAGCTGAGACATTGTGGTGAGTTGCTTGCCTTTTTCATTTCCACAGATCATATAATGGGCGGTAAAATACAGTTGTTTCTTTATTATTTCATTGTTTACTCTATATATTATGTATTATCGGGTCGGCCTCATAAAGTAGTCTTAGTTATATCAGGCGCGCAATAGGCCTGTCTAATTGGGTATTCACGACGTCACAATAATCAGTTGTACCCATCTCTGACCGTGTGGTTTCACTTTTAGTCGCTTTGTGCAATACCCATAGTAAGATAAGGGTAGGTTATACTTACAACTGAGAAGCGCACAGTAACCACGGTAATATCTGTATCTAATGAAAAGTAATTGGTGTCGGAAGCTCGTTATACTTACACGTATTTCTATTGTTCCCGGACTCTCGAATGCGGCTATGAATAAAAAGAATTACAGTTGTTTTATCTTGTTTGCGACATTTATTGCAATATTTTGTTAAATCCGCTAGCTCAATAGTTACTTAACTGCAGTCAGAATGCAATAATTGAATCTCTCGCCATATTTATGGTCAAAACCTGGGATCGAGGATAATAATAGCGGGCGGAGCTTTTGCTTTAAGAGCATGTCCGTTTTTTGTTGGTGTAAGGTTCTAGGCTTGTACTAATGTTCGCAACTAGGTGTACTAATGTGCGTACTGAAAATGGCGTGTTTTTATTTTTGTGATTACTGGTTGCCGAAACAGTTAAGATTTACAAGTATTTTGCAAATAAACCTTGTATTTTGTTAAATAAATAAGAAAACAACATTTTTTTAAACCCAAGATATTTTCATTGTTGATTTTAATATTAAATATTTCTGAATATTACTCTCGCATTTTTATTTTGTTGACGCTAGTTACATTCAGAAATTAGTAGCCAGACAAATAAGTATTGAAACTTATGTTGCTCTTTTCTTGGGTCGGGTGAAAAAATAATATAAGTGTTACTTTTTGCCCATCACTAGTCATGACCAACTGACAGACGTCAGGAACGCATTCTCTCAGCGGCCGGATAATAACTGTTTTAGTCGTCACTAAAAGATGGTTATTTTGTACTTTTCAGTGTTTTTTTTGAAGTCAGTTTAATTTTTTTTTATTATTGTATTACTATATATCTACTTATTTTACACGTTAAAGAAATAAAAATATTGAAATGAAATATTTTTTTTCTTAAATACACTTTAAATCGGAGCGAGTAAAGTGGGATTGAGAATTCGAACCATTTTAGAAAGTTCCTGCCATATCTTTCATGTTCGATTTTGGATCACCCTATGATCATTAAGTAAAGCACAGAACAGTAGTATACTAGCGTAAAGAAAGGGTATTTCAAGTTTATTCTCTCTATCTAATCTAATATTTTGAAAGATTACTTTTTTTTTATTGGCATCTTCGATCACAAATAAAGAACTAGATGCACAATCTCCTGTAAAATCTAAACAAATTATTGTCCGAATTGACGTATATCTTTTTAATACCGTATAGTAGGTATTATCGGTAACATTGTGTTAATCTAAAGTAGACCTTACTGCCAAACCATAAGGTTATAAAAGCTTGTAAACGATTCTTGCATGACATTGAAACGATGTTTGTAAAAAAATATTTAAAATGCAATCTTACGTCTCGTGCGTAACGTATAATTCACATAATCTGTGACTCACTCAATGTGCACTCAAATACTTATTTGAGCGCACATTTGGTTCGGACATTTTTGGAGCGTTGATTGTGTATCTAGTTTTTGATTTGTGATCGAAGACAGAAAGACACGAAAATTCGTTTAACACACACTGATAAGAGCAGGAACTCAATATGGCTCAGTCCGTTGTGATTCTGGGTCCGAGGTCAAAACTAATAACGCCATCACGCGGAATCACAAATCACTAGTACTGCCTATCTATCGAATTATCAGTTAACTAAAAAAAAATTAAACCGCCTTCAAAAAAAACAGTCGGTTAAAAACTACTTCTAATGACGTTACCTCTGTAATAAAAAGTCATTTTATAGTCATACCACAGAGTCATATTATCATCGCACAATCGTATTACGTGATACTAATTTTAAACAATCGTTGGGCGACAATGGCGTGGTTATTTTATATTTTTAACAGTCTTCAAAAAAAGAAGGAGGTTCTCAATTCGTCTGTATGTTGTTTTATTTTTTGTTTTTTTTTTTGTATGTTTGTTACCTCATAACTCCATCATTTATGAACCGATTTCAAAAATTATTTTTTCATTTGGTAGGTAATACTTCAGAGATGGTCCCATTTAAATTTGACCGATATTGGAGCTTGGACTTCGAAGATACACTAGATAACCGACCTGGTTATAACCCTTATTTATATTGACGATTCTCTTGTATATCGTTGCGCTCCGGTATTAGAATGAAGTTAATTGCAGACCTGCCCTAGATATTTATTTAGGTCAAGACCACTCAAAAGGGAGAAATAAAAAATTTTTCTTAAAAAAAATTAAACCGCCTTCAAAAAAAACACTGAAAAGTATAAAATAACTATCCTTTGCTAATCAAAACTCAAGTACAATTAAAATAACTTTATAAATACGATACACATATCTATATAATTATATTTGACAGTTATTGAAGTCGGTGCTAAATCAATGTGCAACAACATAGTCTATTAGTTTGGTGGGCTTGGCACCGACTTCAGTAACTGTCAAATTTAATTATATAGGTATGTGTATCGTATTTATAAAGTTATTTTAATTGTACTCGAGTTTTGATTAGTAAATGATAGTTATTTTATACTTTTCAGTGTTTTTTAGAAGGCGGTTTAATTTTTTTTAATAAAAATATTCAAATTTTTATACGATAACCCAATCGCAGTAATATTTTTCTTTTTTTATTATTATTTCATATTTAAAGCTATCGAGCCGCCCCGGTTTCACTCGAGTGAATACAATACAATGCAGTACTTTTTATTGCGCCAGTAAAAGTTTATTACAAATGTAGGTATAGAAACACTACAATTTCAGAAAGCTTATCGTTAAAGCGATGTTTTCCAAGCAACCGATGTTTAGCATATTCCTTTACCCAAAGGTAAAGGAATATGCTAAACATCAGAGGATATTTACGGTAAGCGATACAAAACTGGCATTGACATGAATGTACCATCAGCTGCAAAATTGCATGGATACCTTAAAGTCTATTATCCCGTCTCGCTGTAGAGCACAATAAAAAAAAACTAAAAAAAAAAATTAAACCGGCCTAAAAAAAAATCACTGGAAAGTACAAAATAACTGTCCTTTACTGATCAAAACTCAAGTGCAGTAACTTCATAAATACGATACAAATACCTACATAATTAAATTTGACAGTTACTGAAATCGGTGCTAAGCCTACAGCCTAACTTTACACGATAACATTCTTACTTATGTTGACTTTCTTTTGTTGCATATTGATTTGGCATGTGTATTAGTATTCGCCTCGCTCGTTACACCTACCAAAAGACTGTTACCCCAATTACCTATGATGCTTGCTTAAATAATGAATAAGGTTAATTCCTGGTTAGGTCCTTCTTATTAGAAGATACCTTTACGCGACACACTACAGCTGAAAATAGATTTTTATGGTTCTGTAGCTGAAACGGTAAAGATTACATTACGGTTTCGTTATATTAGTCTATCCATCCATCTGTTTGTCTGTCCATATGTCTGTCTGTCTGTTCTTCCATCCTTTTATCCGTCTTTCCATTTATACTTCTGTCCGTCTTTCCATTTATACTTCTGTCCATCTTTCCATCTATACTTCTGTCCTTCTTTTCATCTATATATTTTTCTGTCTTTCCATCTATACTTCTGTCTGTCTGTACATATATCGTTCTGGCCGTCTGTTGTATATCGTAGTCTTTTTTTATTTATTTGAGTTCATCAACAATTTTGGCATTTTGCTAAATCGGCACAATCACTTACAGATAAACATAGCATACATTTTTAATGAATTCGCTCGATTTCTGCTCATCTTAAACGTATTAAATTCAAATTAGGTACAGCGCCGTAAAGTAATCCATATTCCGAGAATAAAAACAAAAATTATCTATGTAATCGGTAAACTGGACCCAATATCTATATTTTTTTAACTTAAAATCAATTAGTCTAAAATCACTACGAAACTCGGTAAGTTTAATACAAATCCGGGACGCTTTTACTCGTTTTTTTTTCTTTTCTGTCCTAAATTAATGTATGCCAGAGTCTCTGAGCTCACGAGAGGTCGAAGGTCTTGCGTAATTTAAAATAATGCCTGCATTTGTCCGTAAATTCGTCTGTATCAATCACCGAAAAGGCGAAATAGTTTTGACACTATGCAGCCTGAAAATACGAGTATTAAGGATAAATCATGTTTTTTTCGATCTACGAAAGACGCATAGAAATTCATTTCACTCTGTTTATTTTATAATGTGAATACTTACAAAGCTAGTTCAACTATCATCCTGTTATTTGCGACAACGCATTGCGACATGACAAATAGGATGGCTGGGCTAGTATCATTTATCACGTATAAAATAAACTATAAATCTGCAGATAGCGATAGTCGCGCCGTAGTCGCGCGACAGGTGTTTAAGAAGAATTTTCCACTACAATGGCTAGTCGCGGGCGACCGCTGTCGTTAACGACTAATTTTAAAGCGACATGGACTTCTACAAACAAACAGCTTATTTTCAAAATTTTCAAAAATGTCGAAAAAATAACGTCTTTACTTGTTATCAGAACGAAAACATAGATTTTGGATTTGTTCAGTAATAGCCGCGTGTTCTTTTGCTGTTGCGAGGACTCCCGAGTCGCGTCGCATCAATGTGTATGGTATATGACTTATTTGAGTAAATAAGAAACGCGCGCAGCCAGCCTCTCGCGACTAATTAATGGGATACTATTTCGCAACTATTTCGAAACTAGCTCTAAAATTTGTTTAGCGCATTTACGGCGCCTGATTGTGCTACACACGTAGCATCAGTAATATTTAGTTCACTGCCTGCTCAACAGAGGCAGCAGTAATGATTTGTTAATATCTTATATAATGAATTAGTACCTGCGCTACCGAGTTTTACTCGGTGTCTTATAAAAAAAAACAAAGTCTGACCAATGTGGTCAAAACTGGTCTCGAACCCGCGCATTTCAGCGTGGTAGACATACCCCTTGGCTACTGTTCTATCGAGAAAGTAAACTCTATTGCAAAATTAGAAGTGTTTAAAAGTCTTAAGTGTGTGAAAACATAAGAGAAAACGAATTTTCCCAGATTTGGTACCTACGCCTACGTTGTTATTGGAATGTGAATAAATAAATTTTTGTATTGGAAAAATCAATAACTGCTTTAAATTCTTATATTTTTGTGATTTCTCAACTTTCCTGCTTAACTTAAATTGTACCCAAACAATCAATTGGTTTCAAAAAAAAACACAACACGACATGCCGGCTAGACTGAGGGTTACGAGGTCACGAGGTAAACGTTTGTACTATCCTCCAATACTCGAAACTACATTAATATAAAGAAAAGGTGCCACTGGCAGTAACGGCTGCCAGACAGAAAAAATTATACGCTAACAAAAGGTAACAATTTAGGCTTCAGTTAATCGCTTGCCGAAAATTATCCAAGCCAGCCTCCGGGAAGCCGCAGTTGGACGAGAAGGGGGAGCTGTGGCGGGATCCACGCTGCAAACCCTCACAATGCTTGCCCACGCGACCCCTCTAGCTGATGCGCGAAGCCTGCCCCACGCAGCTAGGGCCAAACACCTAGCACGAAAAGCCCGTACACGGAACCTTCTGGAATACACCACACAACTAAATTAGTATGAGAATACGGTGAGGTGTTGCAACTACAACCCTCTCAAAACAGTGACAGGCACTGCCAATATTTTTTAAATGTGGGTTGGTAAGAAATTTGTACACATACCTATCGGAGGAAAATAATAATAATAAACTCAGACATTTCACACAGTGCCATCTAGTCCCAAAGTAAGCAGAACAGCGCTTGTATTATGGGTACTAGAAACTGATATACTACTTATATACTTTTCTTTTGTAAATAAATATATATTATACATAAACACCCAGACTCGGGGCGGGAATCGAACCCACAATCCCCGTTTACTTTCCGACTGACTTAGCCGTTGCGCCAAGGAGGTAGTAATCAAGCTTGGGCTCCACGGCGGTCCAATGTCAACTGCGGGGCATGTTGCTACGCCAAACCTCCGACAAAACACAGCTACCATACCACCAACTATCTGAAACGGCACGACAAGTGTGAAATATGAAGTTTGTTCACGGGTAAGATGTTAATTGGACAATATCATATTACATACCTTGGGAAGAAAATGGGCCGAGCCTGGAATTTATAGGGCCCAATGATCCGGGATCACTAATACATACTCAGGACACCAAACTCACGCACAACCATTATCAATTTGACTTCAAATAAACTATAACAGTCACTCCAACGCAGGCCGGATTCGAAAAAAACCTTGGCTGTCAAATAAATACGAAGTTTCACGTATCGAGCTGCAAGCAAGGCACTTTTACTCGAAAAGTGGGAAATACGAGTCGATTAAATTCCATTTACCGCAGAACCTCGTATTACAATGTAATTAAACTTTCAAGAGTAACGAACACACAACCGTTGGTAGATTAGAAATAACAAACCCCCTCACCACAGATAAAACGCAAAATCACAACTAGTGTTTACATACGTTCCGAAACGCGTAAAAATAAGGTAATGAAATAATTAAAAATATAGAATTTAATAAAAAAAATTACTACGTAATACTAGAACTCCCTATATTGTAAATTTCATCGAAAACTTTAGAGCTGTTTTCGAGAATGCAATTACAAATATACAAATATTTTTGCATAATACTATTCTTCTAAAAAACATACTATCTTAAATTAAAGGAAGCCCATGAAATTTAACAATTAATTCACTGTTCAGGAAAATAAGTAATGGACTTTTCTCCGTGACTTTTAACCATAGACTTTATGAATAACTCCAGAGCCAGACGCCGTATCCGAGCAGCAACACTGAGCTAAACTAGATTTAATTCATATTATATAAAAATATTAGCTTTCTCCAGTCCTTCTCCATATAAAATTTAAGTGTACCTCACACTTCTCCGTCCACGCAATTTTCTTAAAAAGTGAACCAAAGTTTTCGCTTCACGTACTATTATATAGATAAATAAATTCTTTGTATTCGTCACCAGAGCGACATAGCAGAGATCCCTTATCGATTCTTTAGTGTCTGAATAGCGGATGCTCACAAATCTATATTAAATAATTGAACTTTAAGTTTTCAAGATTCTAAACCCAGCAGTTAGGGCTATATTTTGTAAATAACAAGTCGACTACACTATATATGCATATAACATATACCACATATGCAATACATATATCTCAGACAATTAGTCAATACACAAATAACTTCCGTATGCCGCAAACATACGACTTACTCATTAGTAAGCTTCCTCTCTATTGTGTTCCGTTATTAACCGTGCTCTGCTCCTACAATCCCTCGGTCAAGTACTAGGGTAATCTCAAGTACCGTACTATAAGGAAGCCATCTTGGCACAAATTAAGTCCGTAGCAAAATAATAATAATAATACACAAATCACAATGAAGATATTCGGATAGTAATTTGAAACCAGCCAAGGGTATGGCGGAATCTCGGACCAAGGGTTCCTTACTTTCCACACAATGTACTTGTGTTATTTATATAGTAAAAATATTGTTTTTTTTTCACTCATTCAAGATCCTTAACGCAAGTCCGACTTAGACCCGGCCGGTTTTTCTATATAAATAAAAATCTATATAAATAAAAATGAACGTTTTTTTTGTGTATTTCGTATATAATGTTTCTTTGAATGTTTCTTTTGTATATAATTTTTCTTTGTAATGTGTTTTGTATGTAATGTTTCTTTAAATGTTTCTTTGTATGTATGTTATCGTCTATCCGTTCCTGAACCTTTCGATTGTGATGAAACTTTGGTGAATTTTTCTCCGTACGCCCACGAAGGTTTCCGAATTATTTAATTTAGTAAAAAGTCTACACGAACGAAGTCGTGGGCAGCAGCTATTATAAAATAAAATAGAAACACATACATAATATATTATAATGTACATTGCAGATAATTTGGTCAGTAAAATATAGTTGTTTAGTTAATGCCAGCGATTACATAAATGGCGAATATAATTGGTATAATCTACTGTAATCAACGTAGGAATGTACGTTGGTGAAATCGCAAAAACAAAACCGAGGAGAATAATGTGATTTGAGCAGATGTAGGTATGTCAAAATCACAACGTTCCACACTCCGCTCTACTCTGTTAGATACAACATGAGAATATGTGTGTGTTTGTCTATCTTCAATATAAAAGACACGGCTATCTTACAGTTTTTTTTTAGGATTTAAAAAAGATCATCTCATCATATTAGATCGAATCTATTTCTAGAAATAGATACCATTTGTGATGGTTGCAGCCTAGAGTGAGTTTAGATATTTGGAACGCTTACAATAGTCTACGGAAATAGAATATTCTAGATATTTTCGGCAATGTACCTATTAAAATAGGTGGGATTCCATTGTACTGCGGGAGTGGATTTCGACGATGAGTAGATTTTCGACGATTAATCGTCAATTTGGTGCTTTTAGCCTTTTCATTGAATCAAAATGATTGAGATTATCTGTCGGGTCAACTTTTCACATGAAGGTAATGATTAATTTACATATGACGTTATATATACATATGTATCTGTAATTATTTATTTATAGGTATTAGGCTTAGTATTTTCACATAGTGTTTTTCTTCCACGTAACTGTCACTCGTGGGTCTGCTGGAAGAAATTTCTAATAAAAATAAGCTGTACCTTTTGCTCATCTTCGCTACGTATAACTTTCTGCTTGTGTGTGTGTACGTGCAATAAATATTTAAAGAGAAAGGATAAATAAATAAAATTAATGAATTAGTATTATATAAACCAATAGACAATCTATGTTACGTACATACATTCATACATACATATCTTCACGCCGTATCCTTATCTATATATATATATTTATATAATAATAATATCTATATATGCTACTATAAAACATTAATAGAGTTGTATGTAATGAATTGGTGAACACTTTCAGATATTAACGACATCGATATAATTACTATAATACAAGGATTTGAGATCCCGTCCATCAACCAGCATTGAAAATATTAAACCATTTTCAGCGAAGCTTGAACCAAGAAACAATAGAACATACAAACACACAAACTGATTTAATACATTACATCAAAAAATTTTCAAGTGGGTATATCCTATCGAGAAAAGACAGAGACAAAAATTAGCTTGTTTTCCGTCGATCCCTTTCATCCTTATTTCACTAAGAAAGATAATAAAAACTTATTACAATCATCCTGTTTCCATAAAACGTACTCAAGCCCTTGAGGTAACCCAGTAGTTTCCAAACTTTTTGATTTATTATCTCGAGAATAATTGAGAAAGCGAAACGGAGATAATTTTCGAAAAGTTTTAATTTTTAATTACCTCTTTTAAGATTTAAATAATTAAAATTTGAAGTTTCTTCATTATTGAAGTACTTTCATGTTTAAATTACATATAATTTTAATTATAATACATTACACTAAAATTGTAATTTGATACTCGTGTCTCCTCTCAACGATGTAGCCTTAGAGCCAGGCTCTTGAAGTAGACTATTTCTATAATGGCAAACTACATCAATGCCGCAAAAAAATGTTGCCTTATTTTAATTAAAAGTTTAATGACAACCGCTTATTTGGCATTTTTATCTCGGTGATTTTTGAGTACTGTTACATATTATGTCATCTTTCTCCAAAGAGACCTCTCATTATAAACACCACAAAGAGAGGAAGTTTGGATTGGTGGAGGTAAATTAGAAGAGGCCAACCTACTACCAACGTTTTCAAGCCACCTATAGATTAAGAAAGAAAATTTCTAATGGCTTCAATTTTCCCAAAGAAGTCTTATTATTGTATTTCAATTATTGTATTTTAATTATTGTATTTCAAAATGTTATAGTTAAAACGGATAATTTTGAAATTCGCCATAATTACTGGTTAAAAGTAGGAAAGTTATTGCAGGAACTATTACATAATACTAAAGTGCATATCATTTAAATCAAAAGTAGCAAGTAGTAGTATCAATTTTTTTGTCAAATTTTGTGATAAATAGTCGTTTTCAAATTTTGTGATAAATAGTCGATATGTCTGTCTGTCTGTCCTTTTATAACTCAAGAACGGCTTGATCGATTTTAATGGAAAATGGTACATGTAAAAATATGTAATTGCGCAAAAAATAGGTTACTTTTTTAATCATAACCCTACCCCTAATGGGGCGAAAACTTTGAATAGGAAATGCTAAACAGTTAAACCATTTATGATAAAATTTCTTGCAGAGATAGTATGTGCCCGGAGGCAGACTAGGGTAGACTTAAGTTTTTTCAAAAGTAATCTTTGTACATACATACATATCTTCGCGTTGTATCCCCAACGTAGTCAGAGAGGACGGAGCGCCAAGCGTCGCGGTCCTTACATACTTCTTTCGCTTCCTCAAATCTTATTGTATATAATATGTATATACATGTATATGTAATCTATCCTAATCCGGGAAAGCCACGAAAAATTTTTCCGTGCAGACGAAGTCGCAGGAACAGCTACATACATACATCGCCTCTTTGCGAAAACATCGTGTTATCTCGAAAAATGCAATTTTACAGGAAGCTACTTTTCAACTTTCAAATAAGCATATAATCTAAATGAAATACTGTTATCATTAAATCTGTCATTAATCATATAATTCAACTAATAAGCTTTCTAAAATTAAAAAAAGAACATTAAGTTTGAAAGTTTTTGCTATGTATTAGCACATTTAAAAAAATAGGGAAAATATGTCACTTTTTAACGAAAATGACATTATGTATCGATGTAACAAATGTACTTGTCACGTTGTTGATGATGTAATTTTTGTTTCGTACTCTTTTTGTACTGAATTATATAATAAAAACACATTATTGAAATTAATAATATTTATTAAACAATAGAGAAATTTGAAGCATTACAGTGGTTTTTCTGGTCAGAATATTAAAAAAAATTATGAAACCCAACAGTTTTTTTCATATAACGCGAATCAACAATTAATAAAATCGGACAACTTTTTTATTTCGAATCGTTATTTTTAATAATTCACCTACCAGTAAAGGTAGGTATCTAAACTACTGGTTAAGGTAGGTTATTACTATTGTATGATCAAAATAATTAGTTTTTTCGTAAAATTAGGCAGTGATAATAATCGCTAGACTAGATTTTTTTTTAATTTATAAAAGAGGGGGAAACGAGCAAGCAAGTCACCTGGTGCAAAGTGATCACCGCCATCCATGAACACTCGTAACATCCGCAACATCCGGGGAATCACGGGTGCGTTGCTAGCATTTGTGGAAAGAGGAAAAGGAAAGACAGGATCGGGAGGAAGGAGATGAGCCACCGGCACTTTCACTCACCGAACGAAATACAATAGTAATAAATGCTGGTATTTCACGCCGATATTCTGTGAGAGGGTGGTATTTCACCGGAGCCGGCCCAATTCATGCTGCGATGCAGTATGGCTCTACACACAATTGAATAATAAGTTGATGACAACTTAATCCATATAATGTTGATAAAATAGCTAATATAACATAACTTAAGAACTCCTAGGTAGGCATTTAGGCAGCTTAAGATTTACGAATTTAAAAAAAAAAACAGTTTCATTTATAATAATCAGTACTTAATAAATTATTCATCACTGTAAATACTTTAAACATCAATAAAATCTCTTTGTGTCTACTAGCTAACTAAAAGATAACATTTTAAGAAATTAAAATTGCACTTAGTAAAAATTAGTCGTAGCAGTAATCTATAAAAACGGTATTCTTACAGGCTATAAGATAAGGCTCAAAAAAATGGCATGTGATACCTTGGGACGAGATTTTTATTAATTAAATACATGAGATCTGATTTTATTTCTTGGTTAATCTGTTATATTTGATCAACATTTAAATGCACAATCTTCTCTGCAAGGTGGTTTCAGTTGACAATCTAGAATAGTCTTTTTAGTATTTGTTGATTCCTGTGATTGACCACTATTCCTTAGTCGATTTGCAACATTTTTCTTTCAGTTTATCACTTCTCTTGATCTTTTTTATCACTTTAACTGAAGTTGGAGTAGAATTTAGTTTTGTTAAGTCTACTTGCATGGTGCTAACATTTTGAACAGCAGATGGTTCGTTTCATGTTGTGAGCAGATCTGGTTCAAATGTGGTGTTAAATACAATTTCGTGGTCTTCCGCAGAAATTACATTAAAATTTGTCAGTAACATTTAATCTTGTTTCGGTTGTGTTAACAGTAACTACACCAGGAATAAAAAATAATTTGTCCTTTGGGAACAACCTTTGTATAGACATCTTGAGCATCAGATTCTGAAGAAGTTTCGATACATGTAATTTTTGGTTTTATTGCTCCATAGTTTCGGTCTATCATGGAATCATAGCTATCTGGAAAAACAATAAAATGTAATTAAATTTATCAGTACATGGTTACTCACTCAATACCTATATTAGGATATTACTTAATATCTCGATATAAAGTACTATCCCAATATAGGCGTTGAGAAAATTATTTTAAAAAACTTTTATTAAATTTTAACCTTCGTAGAAAGACGAATCACAGCTGCCTGATGAACTGCTTGAAGAGGCACTCGAAGAACTACTGCTACTCAATTCACGACGTTTGTAGGATATTGCGTCTTCTTTCTCTAAAATGAATATATAAACACAATGAAACTCCCTACTACTGCAATCGAAGAAATGTTAGAACCATCAACTTCCTCAGTTTGGATGGTGGAGTTATCAGTTATTTCTATTTGAGTACCACTGGAATTTTATCACTGTATTTAAACATTTTCGTTGCTAATTGAATTAGCTTATAAGACCGCGATATCATCTGAAAAATTAAGTCTACATAGTTATTTCGTTTTGGCATTTATAACGTAATTAAACGATATGTTTGACATAAAAATAAAAAAAATATCTGGAAAATTGCAACAGCAACAAATAACCGGAACTCATTTTTTGTATTTGAAAATTATTCATCATCAACAATGTTTCAACTTGAGAAATGAAAAAAAAATGTTATTTTTCAGCAACAATGTGATATTAGTATTTATAATACTTCATATTAAGATACGATTATTCGAGAAAACCGAGTCAAATACACATACTACAATAAATAATAAAAAAATAACATTGAATTGAAACATACCTTTGCAACCTAATCGATATAAATTCGCTATGCCACGCCGTTTCAGAAAAACGAGAGCACGTTATCTATTACGCGTCAAGTGACAACTAAGTTGTCGCTTTGTAGAAACAAAGTCCTCTCTGAAAGAGACAACGCGACAACACAATATACCACAGTTGTGTTATCCATTTCGCTCATAAATTTTCCATTTTGCTATTAAACAATATCGTGTTTTTGTAGAAAATGAAGATGGATACGACAGTTCTGATTATCGAATAAAAAAAAATCACTTTTTCCGAAATGTCACGTTGTTTTCGCAAAGAGCCCATTCTTGCCCATTTGGAGCGAAAACACGATAGCACTGTCTCGCTTTTACTTACGGCGAAGCGACAGTTCCCGCACCCCGCTCAGCCTGCGCTTAGCGCCACGATTATTGTTTTAATGTACCTACTATTCTAGGGTAACGTATAATTCAATGCCTACGAGTTAATGAGGCTGTATATGAGTAAGCCTTATACATAATGTTTTAGTTAGTGTTTAATAGGTTTAATAATGTGTTTAATATACGTAGTGTTTAGTGTGTGCTAATAGTAAGATGTACATAAATAAATGTCACGCTGTTTGAGAATCACTGTACGAATATACGAGTGTTATTCACAAAACTACGCCATATCCTATCCGGGGTAGTCTTAAGCTGAATCAGGGTTTTCCCAACACATTTACTTCACATTCGGATTCTATTTTGATGGTAATAAAGATGGAATTCGCTCGTTTAATTCGCAATTGTAACGTTGGTCACGTAACGCCCGCTATCCTGCTCTCGATGAAGGTATTTTGTTCAAATTTTGCTTTTAAGATAAGGCCTATTTCGTGCAGAAGAAATGACGGGAAAAGGCATTGGGAGCTGTTTTCGAGATTTTATTTAATTGTGAATACCCATTTTGCAGATGACATATATCCTTTTGACCAATCAGATATCAAAAAATGACTGGTGTTTTTGATGCAGTTTCAGCATTTGAATAGACGGTATTTTCGAAGTATCTTTTCATTGTGTGCTTGGGTTAAAAAATTTATTGTAAAATTGTAGCCTCTCATACCGTTACGAAAGAATTTGAAAATTTGTATTCCATTGAAATACAAAACCATAATCGAAGTAAATCTATATACATAAAGTAGTGAAGTGAGTGACAGTGAAAGTCGAGAAAGACCAAGGCTGACATTTGAAAATAGCCCGAGTTCTAACAGACAGAAATGTAAGGTAAAAGTTAAGTACGGATCGCTATGCTTAGCACTTTGCTATCTCTTTCTACCCCTTTAGAGATAGAACGTTATCATTTGTGCGTATATACACGAACGTGGCTATAGGTTTCTTATGGGGGGGTCTAATAATGAACAAAGCTGAACTAGTTTTTGCCCGTGACTTCATAACGTGAAAGCAAATAGCATAGCTTAAATGAAAGGATGTCTGTGAAAGGAGACCGGCATTCGTCCATACAAAGCTGGACCAAGCTGATAAAGAAAAATTATGTGACTGTTAAATTAGATTTTCACGAGCACTAAAATGCAAAATTTATTAATATGGAAATAAGTTATAAGTATAAACATTTAAGTTATAAATTAAGTTTATAAATTATTTAAGTTATAAATTAAGTTTATAAATTATTTAAGTTATAAATTAAGTTTATAAATATAAATTAAGCAATATAATAATGGATTTTTTGTTATAGTGTTTCTAATGTATCTTACCAGCGGCTTAACGTGCCGTTATATTTACATACATACATATCTTCCTGCTGTATCTCTAAAGAGGTAGTCAGGGTGGACCGAGCGCCAAGCGTCGCGGTCCTTACATACTTCTTTCGCTTCTTCAAATCTCATTATTCTCTTCACGGATTTTTGCCTAGGTATGCGAGTGCTTTTGACATTTCCGTCGGCTAACACTCTGGCTATTTAATCTTCATAAGACAGCCTTGGTCTGCCTTCTCTTCTATTACCACTCGCTTTCGCTCTCCAAATTTTCTTCGTCAGTCTTTCATCACTCATTCTTTCCATGTGCCCGAACCAATTAAGCATTCCTTTCTTCATTTTTACAATAACACTGTCGTGCAACCCTGTCATACTGCGCATCTCTTCATTGCTTATTTTGTCCGCAAGGGTGACACCGCACATATTTCTAAGAGATCGCATTTCTACTAAAATAAAATTGCTTTAAATATTGTAAATTATTATTTACTGAAAAAAATATGATTATTACGGACTGACGTGTTGGACGTTGGAGCGACGTGACCCACAACAGACCGATGTGACGTATGACGGAGCGACGTGACGGGAAACGAAAATAACGTGTCGCAAGACAAACCGACGTGTCGGACAATGGACCGACCTGCCGGACGACGGACCGGCGTTTTGGACGACAGACCGTCGTCTCGTTCGTCGAACCGACGTGATGGACAACGGAACATCGTCCCGGATGTCGGACATACGTGGCCGACGATGTACCGATTTGAAGTTTGACGGACTGACGTGACGGACGACAGATCGACGTGACGTATGACGTACTCACGTGTCAGAAGACAGACTGACGTGTCGGACGATGGACTGACGTGTCGACGGTGGACCGACGTGTCGGACGGTGGACCGACGTGTCGGACGGTGGACCGACGTGTCGGACGACGGACCAACGGGTCGGACGACAGACCGACGTGATGGACGGTGAACCGATGTGACGTATGAGGGTCGACGTGACGGACGACGAACCGACGTGTAATGGAGGCGAAGACGGTTTTTCTGAAATTTTTGTCAGTCTTGATGTTTGCTTCATACCAAAACTATTTTAAGTGATGTGTTTGCACTCAAATCTTTACAATCTTTAGAACAGAATGCCGCTGCGTTCGTCAAACATGCGATAAATCCATTTCAAGCTAAAATTCACACTTCAGTATCGTTTTTAAATTAGTATTTTTTTTTGTTAACTGTATATTTTACATTAAAACCACACTCGGCATAGACAAATGTACCGATACCTGAGTGCATTGGGTACCTACAATGGGAGGCGCGATTCACAGGTAGGGATTGACAGAATTGTCAAGATCCAAGTAAAAAAATAGCCACCGTACAATTAAAACTAGTTTTGAAGAAAATTCACTGCGTCAAGTGCTCTGCAAAATATATCGTCTTATACCGTCAGGAGGTGCAATGAAATATTCGCCACATCCAATCTAGCCAAAGACGGAATTATATTCCATGAGTAAATATAATGTTTGTATTAAGTACCCGTTTTCCATATATTTAATAATAATTAACATATTTTTAATAGTATATTTTTTCAAAATCGTATCAATAAATCGATTTACCAATCTCATTATAACGTATTTATGTAACTATCGTCAATGTACTGACACTATTCTGCTTCACTTTTATTTTAGAACCGCCATCTCAATCTAATTCCAGAAATAGTTACCATTTGTGATCTCAGTCTATCCCATAATGTGTATGTATGAAATACAAAAAATTAAATGAAAAGCTTTCTGGGCTGGATGGTTTTACGCTCTATCATCAAATAGATTATAAAGAATATAGAACAATGTATATTATTTTTTTAAACGTCGCAATTTTCCATGGAATTCATCAATTACTTCAAAATATGAAATATAATCGTTCACGAAACGAACTCTCTTGCTCGTGACAGCCCTATTGTTGAGCTTATAAATGAAAAAAGTGACATTTTTTTCGTTCATAAATAACTAGAGTTGAACGTTATTAATACTTAATGAAAAAGATTTCTAGACACAATTATTATGTGATGTAACTTAATTGAAACATTCGAGGAATCCACATTACATATTTTACATTTTTATTTGAAACAAATGGATGTATCTTTTCGGACGCGATGAAAAAGTAGGCAAACTGCGAATTTTTCTTGCGCTATTTATTCCATACCACATCTTTCAAATAATAACAAACCGCGAAACGAAGTCTTAGTGGAGCTTTCTTTTTACACACCTATGTAACAAATAAACTAAGTTTAATATTATCGGATTTTAAATAATAGCTGGTAAAATTTAGTTTAAGTTATCCTTAGCAGTGTTCATTGATCTTTTTGAGGTATGTATATATATCGGTAGAAATCTGTTAAAATAGATGCATAAAATGTATTTATAACGTTAAAAATACTACATATATAATAATATGTATGTTATTATGTTATGTTATATTATATTATGTGTTAGCTGTGCCTTGCGAATTCGACCACGTTAAATTTGAGATATTTTTCCAGTATAAAAAGGAGTCAGATTGTTTTCTGAAAAGTCCTCTTCCTGCCACGGATAGCGTTGGTGCTAATGTTTCAGCCGTTTCGGAGATTTTCTCGGATAAACTAACAAACAGACAAAAAATTAAAAAAAGCGTGTTCGGGTTTTATTCACGTGTTAAATAACGATCTGAGCTTAAAAAAAGCCTTTATTTCGATATTACAATCAGACATTTCAATTTCAATACGGTGAAAGATTTTTTCAAATAGCGGTTCAGGAGATTACCCTCCATATACAAGCAAACTCACAAAATTCACACACTCTCTTTCACCCGAGTTTGGGTGTTTATTTATAATATGTATTTATTTACGAAAGAAAATTGTATAAGTAGTATATCAGTTGTCTAGTACCCATATCACAAGCTCTGTGCTGCTTACTTTGGGACTAGATGGCGCTGTGTGAAATGTCTGAGGATATTATTATTATTATAATATTTGTGAAGCTTATGTATAGATCTATAGATATAACAGTATTACAGTGTAAGTTTGTTGTGCAGTGATAAGTGAATAATGATAGCATGTCAATTCTGAATGTAAAATAAAGTAACTTTATGTAGGCACTCATGTGTAAATGACTTTATTAAAAATATGTGTAGAAAAAAAGCACAAAAAATAATATTTAAAAAATACATAACATTATAATGTAGATGAATGTAGTATAAATGTGGTCTCTTAGAAATATGTGCGGTATCATCCTTGTGAACTAAATAAGCAATGAAGAGATACGGAGTATGACAGGATTGCAAGACAGTAAATGAATGCAAACACATGCAAAGAATAAGTGATGAAAGTCTGAGAGCAAAAATGAATGGTAAAGGAAGCTAAGGAAGACCAAGGTTGACTTAAGAATTTCAAATATCCAGTGTCAACTGACCGAAATGTCAGAAGAACCTGCATACCAAGGCGAAAATGTGTGAGGAGAATGATGAGATTCGAGGGAAGCGAAAGAAGTTTGTAAGGACCGCGAAACTTGGCACTCCGTCGTCTCTGACTACCCCGTTAGGGATACAGCGTGAAGATATGTATTTATGTACGTATGTACAATATATATTATTTTTTTATGGTTTAGGTACTTGCATCTAAGGAGACGAGGCTGGCGACAAGCGCCATTGCCTGCCGGGGCCGCGGAAAATGTTAGCGCGCCCCCGTTCTCTCGGTATAAAGGCTCTCGAGGAACACCGTCAGATTTTAGTATGTAGCTTCGACTTCGAACTTTTCAGCCAAGGAGTCCCACATGACTCAGACGTTGCCGGGATGCATAAAGCATTTCTTGACGCAAAAAAAGGTACTTGCACTTAAGAAAGATAGATGGATAGATAGATAAGCTGTTTATTAAAGGACTACAACACACAAGGTAGATACCTTTACAGATATAAACAGAGTACACAATAAAAAAAAATAGTAACAATCTTAAAAGTAGCAAAAGATACACAAACTATGTTACAACGACATAAATATCAATGCATGTCCCATGCATGATGAACTGCATGGACCATGGACAGGTGATTAAGTATAAGCATAAGCCCAGGTGTGTTTCAGCACTGCAAAAGGTCATAGCCTCAGAGTGTAACTCTACAAGAGCAAAACTCTGTTATTCTGCTATAGCCTAGGAGCATTTGCGAGCTCTGACATGACAGATATGACATAGTTATGACGTTCTATATGAAAAAGATCGACTAATAACTTGTCGGACGCGCATTGACATCAATCTTTCAAATTTCATTCATATTATGTCTATAGTCTTCGAGTAAAATGGCCGTTACATACAATAGGTAGGTAAACGGACAGGACAAAATCGTAAGGGTTAAATTTTTCGCCATTTGGCTACGGAACCCCAAATCGAAAAATAATAAAAGTATCTGAGAATTTAACTTATGTAAACAAATGTTTACTTACTGTGTACTATTTGTCTTCGTTACTATCTCTCTGTATTTTAACTAACCACGTCATAATAATGGAAGCGCAAACAAGTCAGGATTCTGAAGACTTATCTCTTAATTTACATTCAAGTCTTATTTCCCGAGAGAGACACTCTTTAAGATTTCATTCCTCTTTACGTAACTCCAATATTCAAGAAGGTTGTTGACAAATTACCCAATTGAGGTCGCAGTTGTTATTCACAGCGCCATCGATGTATTTATTTAGGCACTTATTACATCTTAGCGCCATCTACGTAGTTCTACGTAATCTACGTAGTACGTATGGAACATCATGGTTTCCATAGAGAATATTAAACATTTATGTAGGTATGTAAATGGTATTTGCATTATTTTACTAAGTGCTAGACTTTAAGACTAGCTAACAGATGGCAGAGCAGTAGCTAACTAGCCGAACCGAATGTGTACGCTACTGATAGGTGGCGCTTTGTTCAGCTTCTTTCATCCTGCATTGAGTTTATAAACCAGAATAAAGCTGGAATAAAGTAGCATAAACCTTGACGACTTCGTTTACATTTTAGACAACAGATAGCGCTGTAACTAAAAGTTTGAAGAAGGTATTCGCATAGTTCATAATCACGAATATAGATGACGCTGATATTACCAGTATTTTTATAAGTAGTAGCGGTAGAAGCCGACCATACAAGTAGTAACTATGTTTATACAGACTTCCTATTTCTATGAAGCCGACAAATGCTAAGACCAAAACGAGACTGACTTGAGCGTAAGTGTGAGTTTTATCTGGATTGTCGTACATACACACATTATTTGATTGGTTACTACGGTATATGTTTTTAAAATACTTTGATCTTTAGGTAGAATTTTGTAATAATGACATACTCTAAATCGCTTATTATTCAGTAAAATCTAACTTCAGTGCGAGAGCCCATTGGCTCTTATTCCTCGCATTTTAAATAACATTTAATAAGACGTAATTCAAAATTATATTTAGTAACTTAAGTAACATAAAATAGATAGATAGATAAATAGTTTATTCGGAGCACAGCACACAATATTGGAAATGTAAAAGCATTAAATAAAAACATAAAACAATAAAAAAGAAAAAAAAACGAACAAAAAATAAGGAAAAAAGGAAAGAAAAAAATGTGCTTGACATGTGCTGTGACTAGAGGTCCTGGCTCAGTATTATGTTTCAGACTGGCTACAACACTGGTATTCTGCCAGCACCCCATAGTTGAACGTGTGTTTTCTGAGTTTATTATAAAAAAATAACATATGTAACAGAATGTTGAAAAAATAAGCGATCAAATTCTGTCTACAGTGCTTAGTATTTCGTATTCTGTAAGCGATTAGGAAATATACGTATAAATACCTACAAACTGCGTCCTTAGTCTAACTACTTATTTAATGTAAAAGGCGGTGTCTAGGGACTATAGTCAGCTAGAAGTAATAGAGGTCGCGGTGCAGACCTTGACTCTTGATCGATGAGTGCACATATGTTTGAAAAATATACAACCGCATGACAACCCCTTATCTTCCTGTGCAGTTTGCAAGAGTCGGCTAAGGGATTATTGCACTGCAAGGTCATATAGCTTTTGCAAATTGATTCTTTATTCATTTTGAGAGATAATCGCATGATGTTATTGCATGTCTTTGTATGTTTGTAGCATTGGGCATTGATGTATCTAGACATTCTTAAAACGTTCTCATAACATGAAATTAATGATTATTTAACCGTTTTATTACAATGTGCCTAATGAAAAGTTAGTTAGGGAGGAAGATGAGAGCAGAGCTATCGTCAAAATTTGAAGCTGAATACTTCACGACATCACAATCTGACTGACCATAACGTGAAACAAATTAGTGGCACTCTCTCTCTACATTCTCCTATTGGTTTACTTCCGTTCAAGATGGCTTCATCAAAATAAAATTTAAAGTTATAACAAAAAAATTTGTTGTAAAATGTAATTAGATGAGAAAATTGATAAAATTTAATGGAGCTATGAGGAGAAGTTATGAAAGTTTTATGCAAGTCACAGAATTGCAATTAATTATGATTTACTTACTTTGGATACCGAATGTGCTCACTTTTACCTGGACGAATCAAATGTTTTGCATGAAATGATATTGATATTTTATCATGACCTCACTTTTACGATTTTACGAGGACATGTATTTTTATGAGTATCGGTTCAGGCTCAGAAAAGGTATTCTTATTAATCGATATCAAGAAGCGTTTTATGTTTCGTTTCAATGAAAATAACTGTAATTAATTACTTTCTCTAAGGACCAAATAAGCAAATTATTAAAAATTCGTCATTTTCAGTTCTGTTAGATTTATTTTATTCGAAAAGTCTTAAAACAGTGTAAATCTGTAAAACTATGTTCATATTACGCGACGTTGCTACAAGTAATAGATATTCTATCAAACACCGAGGTTTTCTGTTTGACCTAAATGTGTCTGCAGGTAAAAGGAATATATTTTTCTATGTTTGCGATTTCATTATATTTAGTTTTAAACGCGATAGTGATCGTTAAAAACTAATATATAATAGACGCGTACGTAGAGTGGAACCCTCATAGCTTCGTCACGCCTGCTTGTCTCTCTCTCTCTCCATAATTTATAGACGATTTAACCCGTCCTTTTTATACCTATCGAACTGAAATTTGGTATAAATAGAGACGTAAATGGGTAACCTAAGCCCAAAAATTACCAACAAAAAGTTAAATAAAAATTTGTCGATACATTTTGAGCTAGTTTTTTTTATAACTTACTGTTGTTGTAGTTCGTTCGTGTTCTTTTTAATATTCTTTTATTATAAGTCCAAATAAATAAATTACACGTCGGTGTCAAATATTTTACTTCTTCTTACACAATTATAAACAAGTACAAAGTGGCATTGCAGGACGGTTGTATGTAAGCAACTGACAAGCCACGCGTTGGAGTTGTATTATATTCTACTTAAATGCTATGCGAAGAAGCTAATATTCAAATAGTGTTCGAAAAGTGTGTGCGTTATGTTATCATTTAGTTCCAAAATCTGTAATAATAAAAAAAGAAAAATGGAATTCAAAATATATTTATAATTGAAACAACCACAGATTTTAAACAAAGAACACTATTCAAATTTTTAGTTATGTAATTTAATGATAGATGGAGTTAAAACATTTATTTTCAGACTAGCGTTTATAAAAAGCGTTTATAAAAATCATAAAAAAGGACAAATTAAACGTTATGTTTTAGCACAGATTAATTAGTTACATTTAGTACAATTCAAAAGAACAAAATCTTTATTAATGTAAGTACGAGTTTAGTACAGTTAGAAGGACAGTGTTTTGTTTTGTAGCAAGACCACTAACAAATTGTAGAAACGTGAAAATATTATCGCAATCATATGTAAGATATATAAAACATGTCAATTTACTGGGGACTATATTAAGATACAGCCTGAGTCCGATAAAATAAGGTATTGTTCTTATCGATTCATGAATATGCTACGCTATGCTATCAATGCTTTCAACATAAATTATATATTATGAAAATTTACGTACTACATAACTTTACGTTTTTTCTCAATCTATTTAACATGTAAAAATTATTTTGTAATAGCAGATTTGCTAGTCTACGGATAATATCTCATTACTTTAGGCTTTTCATATATATATCTATATATTATGTACATTTGTTACTCGGAAACGGCTCCAACGGTTCGTATAAAATTTTGTACTTGACAATGTTTTGTTTAAAAGTTTGTCTAAAATAGGTGTTATCCCTGAAAAAAGTTCCAATTCACACGAAGAAGTAACTTTTTTCTAAAATATTGAGTTACCGAAAAAGATTTTTTCTAGAGTATCTCATAGAATATTGAGCTGAAAATAGGCCAAACTATTCAGTTATATAACAGCTACTCAAATATAGATAGTACTATAAAACAGCTCGATGGCCTAGGTACTAAATAATAATACCAAAATTATAACCTATGAGCTAGCAACATCAGCCGAACACTTTCCGATTTAGGTTTGTGAGTAGTGGGCGTGTGGTTTTCCATAATGTTTAGGGTTCCGTGTCTCAAATAGACAAACGGAAACCTCATAGATATAGACATAACCTTCTCTCTGTCATAATCGATTTTAATACAAACTGTAATATAGCGCGCTACTAACTACAGCGCACATGGTTGTTTGCCATAATGATATATCTTGTTATTCCGCATATTTTACACTTAGAAGATAACACAATTAAATATTACTGGAGAATTACCGCATATTCCCTCCTTCTCCTTTAACTTTGCAACTACTTTGGACTTATAAAAATTACAGTGATTGTGAAGGAAACACATAAAGAAAGTGGATATAGTAAATCTCAAAAAACTAATTTTACAAAGTTGTTAATGCACCTATCTAATGTATAAAAATAAATTTTATGGGCTGCAATACCATTCGTCCAATTGCGATGAAATTTGGTATGTAGATATAGCTTGAGCCGTGAGGAAGAGTATTGATTATTTTTAAATAAAAAATGCAGACGAAATCGCGGGCATCAGCTAGTATGTAACAACTATCGTATGAAACCTTCGGAGTAGCATGATCCATAATTTTATCAAAATTATTTTCAACAAACAAACACGGCGCGGTTCTATTTACAATATTATGTAACATATATTACAGAACGTACATTTGAATAACAGTGTTATCGCTTCGCAAGTTGTAGTACGACACGTTCCTTCCCCAGTGAGAACGCTTCCGTCGCAGTCCAGAGGATGGTTGTCGGAGCGACACAATATTCGATTAACTCTCGCTCTACAATCTACATGTGTCAGCTATACGTAGTTATTGTGTATCTGTACCTTTTATATGCATATTCTATCATTTATAGAGGCGGGCATTTGTGACCGTGCTTAAACGCGTGAATGTTCTTAGTAGCAGACTTGGTAGTCAGATCAATTTACGTTACTACGAGTAATAATGTTATCTCTCTCATTATACAAATATGGTGAAATCTAAAGGATGAAGAAGATTGTTTACGTGTCTGTATGTGTATATGTATGTATATATGTGACAATGAATAACATACACCTTTTTAGGGTTTCATATCTTAAGGATAAACGGAAACTGAAAGTCCATATTCTCAGAAATTAAGTAACGCACTATTTAGCATTTCTAAATAGTCAGTAAGTACCTAACATACTATTAGTTAGCATTTCTAAATAGTCATAGTAAGTACCTAACATACTACTAGTTAGCAATTCTAAATATTCATAGTAAGTAACGTACTAGTTAGTGTTTCTAAATATTCATAGGAGACATAAATAAGGGGCAATTCGACTAGACCATTCCTGTCTCCACTCCCTATTTTTAAAATTATCGAAGATAAATATTGAAAACCTCAAAGAACATAAATCTTTACTCAAAATTTACAAGAAAAATATAGCAAAAGTCAAAGTCGTAAACATTTTCAGAAATCAAGTATAGTTTATTATTATTAGTACACTGAACACTTCATAATTAAACGTACTATTAAATTCACGCAATACTAACTAAAATACTATGTATAAAGCTCAATAGAACACCATGTACTAGAATAACTCACTGAGTAAGTAATCACTAGAAATAACTCACTGAACGTTACTTTTGACTATTAATATTCAACGTTTAGAAATTTACTAAGTACCACGTTCTGAAATTACGAAAATACCACGTCCACGAATTCACTAAAACACTATATTATTTATATCTACCTATACTAAGGGTTCATGATACATAGAACACTACGTTCACTAAATTTATTTATTTATTTTATTTATTTAATTATTTATGTACATACACACACATGTTTAAGGAATACATGAAATGAAATTTATATACAAAGGTACTGCTTATTTCATCATGAAATTTCTTCCAGCAGACCTGTGATAGAAAAGCCGTTACGAAAGCAAAATCTAATGTGTATGAATTGCAAAAAATATAGATTTACATAGAAATATTACATGTATATATATATACACACACATACATATATATATATACACATATATACATATACACACACACACACACATATACATACACATACACACACATACATATATATATATATACATACATACATACATAATACATACATAATATGATCATACAAAATATTATAAATAAACTCTACATACACCAAACCATATTTAAAATATATATCAAATACACAACTACACGTACTAAAGTAATGATTATATAAACATTACACATATACATACGATATAGTTTATGGTGGTGAGGAGAGATAATACTCTTTAACTCGTCTTTTAAAAACGTATACAGAATTACTGTCTCTAATATGAGGCGGAAGTGAATTCCACAATCTTACCGCATGAACAGTGAAAGAATAGGAATAGAAATCAGTTTTATGGGATGGGATGTTAAGAAGGGTTCTCAGATGTTGTCTGCAGGGAGTGTCTAACGGTCGAGTATAGGAGAAACGAGTTTTTAAGTAGGAAGGAGATGATGGGTTATGCAGTATGTTGAAGAGGAGACATAGTATTCGAGTGTTCCTGCGAGAGCGAATAGGGAGCCACTTCAGTGTTTTGCGCAAATGAGAAACATGGTCGAATTTTCTAAGACCAAAGATGAACCGTATACAGAGGTTTTGCAAGCGCTCAAGCTTATTTAGAAGCTCTTCAGTCAGGTCCAGATAGCAGGCATCAGCGTAATCTATTATCGGCTGGATAAGTGTTTGTGCTAGGGAAATTTTAGTCTTTAAAGGTAAAAAATTTTGAAGATGTTTCAGTGAATGTAATGAGAAATGAACTTTTCTGCTGACTTCACAAATATGAGCACTCCATGAAAGATGAGAGTCAAATATGACACCCAAGTTTTTAGCAGTATCTGCAAAAGGAATCGGAGTGCCGTCTAAACTCACTGGAGATAGGGATGAAAAGTCAAGACGACCTCGTGTGTACCTGCTACCAATTATCATGGCTTGGGATTTATTTGGGTTAATTAAAAGGCCATACGAGTTCGCCCATACACTAATACTATCTAGATCGTCATTCACAGCAGCAACAGCTGAATCAATTTCAGTTGCGTCACAGTGACGATAAAGCTGCAAGTCGTCAGCATAAAGATGAAAGCTAGAAGATATTACTTTTGTGACAGAATTAATGAAAATAGAAAATAGTAAAGGCGATAGTACTCCTCCCTGGGGCACACCAGTACTTATATTACACCAGTCTGAGAAAGATTCATTACAACGAACACATTGTGAGCGGCCCCTTAGATAAGAATCAAACCATGATATAGAAGAAGAAGAGATATTAATGGAACGGAGTATTCCGAGGAGAATATCGAAATCTACTGAATTGAATGCACTACTAAAGTCAAGGAGGATTAGTATAGAGAGAGACTTGTTTTCCATAGCCCAACGAATATCATCAGTGACTTTAAGAAGAGCTGTCACTGTACTATGGCCTGGGCGGAAGCCAGACTGGTAAGAATCAATAAGATTGTTGGAGATTAAAAAAGCAGACAGTTGTTTATGAACAATGTGCTCAAGTACTTTCGACAGAAAGGGTAAAATAGAAATAGGTCGAAAATGAGACAGCCTAGCGGGATTAGAAACCTTAGGTAAAGGAATAATATGTGCTTGTTTCCAAACCGAAGGAAAAGAAAAGGAAGTTAAAGAGTAGTTGAAAATGTGAGTAAGAATAGGAAGTAGCAAGGGCAGTATGAGAGTAATCATTTTTGAACTTAAATTGTCGTTCCCGACAGCAGTGGAAGAAATGGCAAGAATAGATTTTTTAACGTCTTCTTCAGTTACAGTCTTAAGGTGAAATGGAGAACAGTGTGGTACTGGAAGGTTGGAAATGTCCACCAAAGTGTTAGCTTTAACGTGAGGTTGCAAAGAAGCTGGCGAAAGAGAAAAGTGCTGATTAAGAGTGTTCAGATCAACTTCCTTACAACTAGCAACCGATGATTTACCAATACCAACAGACTTTAGAAACTTCCACACCTGTGTCGAGTTGCGATTTTCTAAGGAATCATGAAAGTAAAGTCTTTTCGCATCGCGACACATACGGCTACAACGGTTACGTAAGACTTTAAATCTAGTCAGGTTACGCTCTGATGGACGACGTTTGTACCGTCTCTTCGCTTTATCTCTACGGCCCATGAGATCCTTAATATCAGATGTAATCCAGGGTGCAGGATTGTGCTTAATTTTAACTTGCCTCAATGGGGCATGTCGATTATACAGTTCAAGGATTTAGTCATTAAATTCATTAACCATTACGTCGACATTGGCGCCATTGATCAACGATAACCAATCAATAGCGTCAGCATCACACCACAATGCTTCCACGTCTATATTCTTGTAACTACGAAGTAATGTAACTTGAGGCTTATGCTTAGGATGACATTTGCGATATGATAAATAAATTAAGTCGTGATAAGAGAAAGAAGCAGTAACTTGGCCATGTGTAGCGACGTTTTCCAAAGATGACACAATCATTAAATCTAATAGAGACGGAATACAATTAGGAAAATGGTGGGTAGCAGTACGATGCCTCTTAATGTCCTCCTTACCTGTCCTACTTAACTGTCCTACATACCTTGCCAGGTATGTAGATTTAAGGAGGACAGAAGAGACAGAAGTTTCTGCGAGCGAGAATCACCTTTGATCAAACACGTATTAAAATCACCCATTAGTATCACATGATCATAGATAGGGCACAAATCGTTTAAAATGTTATCAAGGGTGTCAAAATAATTGATATTAAGATTGAGACTATAAAAGACAGCCAGTAGAATTTTGGTGTGGTGAATTAAGACTTCAAGAATGAGATATTCTGCTGATTCCGAATAGAGAGAGGGAGATGCACTAATCACTCGGTAAGATAAATATGCACGTAGGTAAATTGCCACACCACCGCAGCCTTTACCTGTTCTGTCATTACGAATTAGTGAGAAACCGGGGAGCGCAAACTGTGAGGAAAGAAGAGAAGGTTTAAGAAAAGATTCAAAAATTAATAATGCGTCAAGATGAGCACTGCTAATGGATGCCTGAAGATCCGTATAATGAGCAGGAACACTCTGAATATTAATATGAGCTATATTGAAATTATTAGGATAATTGGAAGAAAAGGAAGAGATCCGGTCATGCAAAGTATAAGAAGTAGAGGAGTCACTATCCGCACTAAGAAAACTACCCGGTGATGACGAGCATGAATAAAAACTATCATCGAGATTAAATGAATTATCCATTAAAATACTATTAAATATTATAAATACAATAGAATATTAAATATATAAATACAACTACGGTTATAAATACCAACAATATAATATCGTATTGATAACTATAAAATAAGGATTATAAAATATTTGACCTAAAAATGTAATAAAAATATTTAAAATGCTAAATCCACCTACCACTCATTATTAAAAACGTAAGTAGTATATACCTTGGAAGAAACTTCACAATGTTACGCAAAGTGCGATACACAACAACAGAACTGTCTTATTACCTACATAATTATGCTATTACACAAAGTTATATAAAATACTACTGATACAAATAGACAAAAGATAGAACAAAAATAAACAAAAAAAAACGTAGACGATTGAACTCACTGCATCTTACTTCCTATATTATTATATATCAATCTGACTATCCCATTAGAGATACAAAGTGAAGTTATGTATATAAAAATTTTATATAAAAAAAAAATCATATTTAACAATGTAGTTTGCGGTAGCAGCTGGCAATAAAGTTAACGATACTCTGTCCACATTAGTGGGCAGTGCAATGTTTTTTTTTTATTAAAGAAGAGGCAAACGAGCAAGCGAATAACCTGATGAAAAGAGATCACCATCGCCCATAAATACCCGCTACGTCCGAGAAATCACGGGTGCTTTGCGGGCCTTTAGGGAAAAGAGGGGGAGGGGAGAGATGGGCCACCAACACTCTCACTCACGGAACGAAACACAACAGCAATAGATGCTGTTATTTTACGCTGATACTCTATGAGAGGGTGGTATTTCACACAGCGAGCCGGCCCAATTCGTGTCGCAACGCAGCATGGCTTTACCATACATAAAACGTCTACCGCACAAAATCTATGTCTAAATCTGCCAAATTCCACAATCCGGTGTTGCTGCCAACTTTATTGTGTGGTAGTGAGATTTCGTTATGCCCAAAATTGAGCGAAATTATGATAAATGGCCTGGAAATGCGATCTCTCAGAAAGTGCGATGTCACCTTTGTGGACGAAATAGGCAATGAAAAAATACACAATCTGACATGGTTGGATGGCAGCGTTATTGCAAAAATGAAGAATGGAGTGACGAAAGATTGAAAAAAAAATCCACAAAGCGGAAATGAGTGGTAGCAGAAGCCAAGGAAGACCAAGGCTGACTTATAAAGATCAAGTAGACAGTGTCGACGGCAATGCCTAAAGCACTCGCATACCTTGGCGGAACTGTGTAAGGAGAATGATACGAGGAGGCGGGAGAAGTATTTTGCAAGGACCGCGATGCTTGGCATTCTGTCCTCTATGATTACCCTGTCCCTCAGATAACCGGATACCAGACTACCGGATCCCCTGGATACGGCGTGTGGATATGTATGTTATTATAGCTTAGCAATTGCCCGTTATATGAACAGTACGGAACCCTCTATTCACAAGTCGAACTCGAAACTTATTGTTTTTTATAATTCAAAATAACAGCAATGAACATACGTCTACACAGTTTTAGCCCAAGTAGCTACTGAACTTGAAGGAAATGCATCATTACATAGACACTGCACATAGTGGTGGTATACGCTGTAGCATCCGTAGCGCGCTGCGTAGCACAGGTATTATGAGAACGTTTTAAAAATTCAGTGAATTGTGATGATACGGTATGATCATTGACCTTGTTAATTAGCCCTGTACTTATGGTATCGTTACCCATTATTAAGGTGAAATGCAAAATTCGTATATCGAACTTTATCGAATTATTAAGTGAAAGATCAAACTAGGTAGTTATTTTTAAATATTTGCTGAATGCACGTAAAAAAATACGTTGAAATTCTTGTTGTTTTTGTGTTAGTTGTGGAAATATTTGTTGTTGTATGTCTGTCACAATTGTTTGCGTTTATACACATACGCAAACCATATACAAACACACATTTACGCAGGCATACACGCACACTTACACATAGAACACAGTGGCTCATATCCACTGTAGGCAACCCTACAATTTTAACTGTAAATCTACAGGTTTTTGGAAATGTTTCCAGTTTTTAATTTAGGCTTTCAAATTTACAGTTTTTGGAACGAAATTCATTAACGCGGCTTGCAGGAGTTGGTTGAAATCGTCACGTAACACAAAGACATTTTGCCCTCTCGATTCTTCCTAACACAAATACTCAATTGAGCAACATGAGGCGGGACCCGCGCTGTGCGGCGCTAGGTTCGTTAGCTCTATACATAGATTCACAGTGACCTTTCTGTCTCTTTCTATTGTATACGAGTGTGTGTGTGCGTGCGAGTATCAAGCAGACGAGCATCATTCACGGTTGGCTGTAATTAATGTAATGTATATAATGTATATGTAGGTAACATAAAAAAATATATAATTTGTTATCCTCCCGCATTCATGTGTTTGCACTTACTATTTAATACTAATAAAATCAGTCCGTGATCGTTCGTGTTTTTGTTCATACATATCAATTTGTTTTTCGTTTTTGTTTTAAATCATACGTGTTATATTGTCTCATTATTGCAATTAAGTTTTGAGAAATGGAAACAGTTAGCAGCCAAGGGACTTTGTTACTGACGAGGGTTCCCGACTGCACACGTTTTTTTTATTTCAGATGCTAGCGCCATCTATTTCATAAAAATCAGAAAATTAGATCGTAGCTGATAATAACTACTAGATTATACATCATAATGACACATTATGTATTTATTTCCAAGTTTATTTCGTTAATCTGAATAATTTGTGTTTATAATTCTTTCTCCGTATGTTTTTTTTTATTATCACTATTAAGAAATACAAAATAAGCAAAAACTGTAGATGTTCTTTTATTAATATTTATAGTTTTCTACAGTTTTGACAACCACAATTACGAATATATCGAACAGAAACTCAGAATTGAACTCTGATATCAGAAAAATCGGATTGAACAATAGACCTTTATTTTAAAGGACGTTAAGCCTTGATTAATGATAGTCGGAAACGCTTTATATTTTTCTGCCATTTTTCTTTATTCCGACTCTATAAAAGTTTATCTTTGCTTTATTCCGCTTCCTTCTCAGTGGATTAAGAACATCTTTTGCGTAACCAATTTTAAAATGTTGCGTGAACAGAGAAGAATTAATTAATGCTCTTCTGCAATGCTAAAGAGTAATTATTCTATCCACCTAATGCAGGTAATGGTATACGACAGTAAGAAAATAGTTAATCATTGAGGCTTGCCGACAAAAGTGAAAACTTAGAACTATGTATTAAGGTATAAAATTATTTTGTGGTTTTAATACACCTATACTATATGTTTTTCAATCCGAAATTTTAATGTGAAAAACTCAAAATTTGAAATAAAATTCAATTTGTATGTTAAAGTTCTCTTCACTTTCATTGCAATCACTTTTATTGCAAATTTTTCAATCCAAATTTTTGATAATATAAGCTAATAGACAATAACTTTGCGTCAGTAACCACATTTTAAAAATTCAACACATAAATTAGCGGCAGAAACATTATCGAACAACTAGAAATTTGTTTTACTACGGTAGTAAGATAACTCCTAAGCTACTATGAAATAGTCATTTGCATGATGTACAGCAGAGGTCAAATATACATGAAAGAATATGCCATGTCGGTGACGCGAACTCATAAGGCTTTACCTATCCAAAAATCGCCCAACGTGCCTATAGAAATTTTCACTTTTAAAACCGATCAAGAATATGTCTGACATACATTAACTCAAGTTAAGTTTTGTAGAAAATTTAAAAAAAAAACAAAAATAGGTCCATTTGATTTGAAACCTGAAATGTGTTCTTAGTCACGATATTGTAAATGTATACAATATACAGCCTCGGTTCAATTGTCATCAGGTGAACAATTTTCTCGCTTATCTTTTTCGTAATAAAAAAAAAATCCATTTGATTTTTGGGTTACCATATCATGTTTTTATGCCAAATTTTGGCATAAACGATGTAAAGGCCCTCGAATATAATCTGTGAAATAGAGACACACGGACAGACAGATATACAGGCAGATAGACGAGAAATTATAAGAGTTCTACTTTTACCCTAAAAACCTGCAAGTCAAGTCGTACTAGTGTAGGTACTAGCGAAATTAGTCGTAGGTATATATTGCAAGGTTATTTATTAGGCACCACTCACGCAATATAATGTACGTTTTGGTGCTATTTAACGGAAATCCATGTCATGTGATGAATTCTTATAATTTTTAGCCATATTCCGCCTTAAATCTCAAACTTAATAATTAACACGTGTTTTTCCTAATAACTTTGAGATTTTGGGTAAAATAAATGTAGCTTAAAGTTTTTTTGTTAACATTTATTGCACACAAAAAAAAAACACGCAGACATTACGTAAGAAAGATGTGTAGTATACAGGAAGGATAGCAAAACGTACAGCTTATTTCTAAAAGAAATTTCTTCGAGCAACAGTGAGTGACAATTTCAAAGTCGAAAAGATAGACACTGTGTACTTGCTAAAAAGATATACATATCGCATATTTAGAATTAAACTGACCTTATCTAAAATTGTGAGATTTTGTTTTGGCAAGATACGATAATCAATTCACCTAAGATATTAAAATTATTTTTCACAAATTCATGTTTAAATACGTAAATTAATAATATATATAGATAGCAGGTATTTTCATGTTTATTATTGTAACCCAAAATTCAGAAATTTTGAATTAGGTCAGTTTTTTCTAAGGGTGCATTAATAACTCACACACATTCACATACATACGTACACACAAAAATCTTATGCCCGATTTCCCCAACGCTATCTAATTCGTCACATATCTATGTAGCACTTAAGAGTAAAAGAACCCCTAAACCAGTTCTTAGACAATATTCGTTTTCATTAATTTAACGGTTCTCTAGTAATATTCGTTTTTATTAATCTAACGGTTCTCTAGTAATAGTCATGTGACGTTTTATCGTTTCCATAGTGACTATTCATTTCCAAAAGTTTATCGATAAAACAGATATTATTATTTTATTTCTAAGACTTTCTATATAATATAATTTATTATTCTCCATATAGTCAAAATTTAACGCACAAAATTGTTATATAGTGTCATGGATTCGAAAATCGAGTTCCTTTTAGGGGATCTTTTAACTACATAGGGGCTCATAACGTTTCGTGAAACGCAAAATCATCGTTAGTGGACTTCTATTCTTTTTTAGTAGTTCACTAAGTATAAGGGGACTTTGCTGTAATCGGGCATTAGTAGTATGCCGTCAGTTGTTACACAAAACGTTTGTCACAAAGCTTACTTTTTATGCATCTAACATAGTGCAGACCCGACAATTTCTCTTCAATGTGGATACAACTTATCTTGACTTTTTCAGATTTCGCAGAACTATATTTTTTTGATAGATAAGTACAAGCTAGAGTACAGTAGCAGTTTTTGAGTTTTGTAATATTCTGCGAATTATCTTAAAAAATTAACATAAAATAACGTGTTACTTTACATTTTATAATTCATGATTTAAAAAGCTTTTAACATTCGATACATCACACAATATTATCAAAGAAATTTTTTAACTCTTCGTATGCCCAAAGACGAAATTCAATTTTCAAAGTTTGCATCTGTATTCCGGTGCAACTTTCTATAATTACTGTGTCAAACAGACGTATATATAGAGGTAATTTCACAAACGTTCTATTTTTGCAATTTTGTTTCTTACCGAACACTAAAAATAAACAAAACGTTTCTTTTTAGGAAGCTATTACAATGACGCTTTCATCCAATGCAATCAAAATTACATCTTTATATAATTACAAATCTAATCACAAATAAAAATGTAAAGCGAACAAGCATACGTGTGCATACTGTTCACGCAAATTGCAATTAAAACAATGGTAACACAGTTTTCTTTACAAAAGACCAGTTTAACACTTTGACGGCAGTATATACCTGTTTCCATGGTAACCTGATCGATTGATGATACCCTATGGCTGTCCCTTACGCACCCGCACGTTTTCTCATACACCTGTCCTGCATCCTCGGTTATTATTTCAAATTAACACTTAACTGGACTGTAGGAATATTTCGCTTATTGTTCAATACTTTTTTAATTAAAAAGTTGTTGATGACATTAAAATATGAACTTACTGTTTATGCTTTTTATATAACAAACTGAATAGCAATGGGATTCAATAACAAGGCTTTGTTTTTTATTTGTATACACGAGAATGCAGTTCTATGTAATTATACGGCTTGACTTAAAGAAAATACAAATTTTATTTTTGTATTTTTTATGTTCACCAGTGAATATAACACGAATATTATTGTATAATATGCAATACAATTCAACAATAAAATTGTAAACTAAATATGTACATACATATTATGTATAAACTTACTAGAGATAAAGGCATGCAACGAGTTACTATTAACACACATTAAGAGCCTTACTATTAAACGAGGCGTAAACATGGAATAGTTATAACAGCCTTTTGTCATACTCAAGCTTATGAACAATATAAAATGATGGAAAGGGGCAAAAATTTATTTCGAAGTTTAATCTCGTAATTTTTATTAGTAGGGTTAAAGTTGGCGCTTGGCGTTCCGTCCTCTCTGACTACCACGTTACGGATACAGCGTGAAGATATGTAGGTATGTATGTACATATATATTTATTAAATCGTGGCTATAATATACTTTTTATTTCGCTTTGTTTTGTTGCTTGTTGGTCTATTAGCACAGTACCAGAGTTTCGCTCTTGAGGACACAGAGTAAAGCTGTACTCTGAGCCTTTTTAACCTGCCTGTACCTTTTTGTACATCTGTAACATACACGTGTTACGCAATTCCAGTTAAAAGGTTCCGGTTATTTAAAATGTAATATCAATATTTGTAATTATAATGCCATGTGCGTGACTCTAGAAATGAACGTTTTATCTATCTACTGCGGGATTACATTACATAACGCACCACTAGATTAGTAAGTACATGATAGGTCGAAGAGCCAGTTAACAAGAGAATTAGTGATGTGGGATATTTCCAAGGAGAGTGCTTACACACAAGATTGCGCAGACTTCGTCACTAATATTTGCTTCAAGTTCTTCTAAATATTACCACTTATTAGTTATTACTTATGTAATGTATTTTGTTCACTTTCAACAGTGTTCTACCAACATTCAATCTTATTGAGAGTCTGCCTATGCACCCCAGCGCAAGCAATTACGTTTTTCAACCTTCCCCGCCCTATACGTCAAGACAAGGTTGATAAGCAAACAAAATTAATAATTCAAACTGCAAGTTATTGCATTTAAAATTAAAAGTTTTGCTATTATTCATTTCCATGAAAAATAAATTTAAAGTTTAATTTCATGGATTTCCTTCATTTTAAGAGGCTATGTTATTTAAGAAAATAGTATAACAATGAATAACATTGTAAATAACGACTTTATACCAGCAATATTTGTAATCACTTTCTCGAAAACAGCTCTAACGATTTCTATAAAATTTACAATATAGAGCTTTATGGTGGTGAAAAATGTATCTCGCTAGCTCCAGATTCTGAGAAAATTAATTTTCTCTATCTTTTCACACACTTAGAACTTCTAAATTCTAAACTCTTCTAATTTCGCGACAGAGTTTATTTCTCTATAGCACAGTGGCTAGAGTGTATGTCTACCACGCTGTAATGCGCGGATTCGGAGACCACAGCCTTTTTTTTTAATATACCTATAATGAAACCTAACAAACACCGAGCAAGTTTTGGTTGCCCAGGTACTACATAAAGTAATATGACATGGACCTTCCAAATATAACACCTGAATCAATTTAATTATTTGTGATTAAAAAAATGAAACTTAGCACTATGGCATATGCTACGAGAAACAAACAAGGGATATAATTTCTGGTGACACAGAGTCAATTTACAAAAATGTGTTCCGTGTTAACCTAATTCCGGTTTCACTCCTAATTTGACGGTTTACGAAGCGAATTTTGATCCAGCATTGATATCGCGTTCTCTCAGAAGGGTTCAAGTGTACAAAATATGACGCTAAGTCGCCAGGAAGCTTAGCAACAGTTATTAATACTCAGTAGTTAATCAGGATTACCGGTAACGTGCTTTCGTATATACTGTGACTGATTCGTGGTGCAGAAACTTTAGCATCTCAATTCCTAATACAGAGTGGGCACGTTCTGGCAGGCTGGGCTGTGCAGCGTTCTGCTAACGACCAAAACACGGTAAGCCCTAACTTAAGGTAAATTTTTGCAACCTATTGTTAGTTTTACAACAATATTAATCATTAATGAATAAAATTTAGTGTGGTGATACATTGTTTAAACACACATATTTTGTATTAATGAAGATTTTATTAAATACCAGCGTCTACCCCAGCTTGGCACGCGTAGACATTTTTCTGAAAATAAAATATAAACCACATTACTCGCTGTTAATGTTTCTTTCTAAAGGTGAAAACATTTTTTAAATCGGTTGAGTAGTTTTTGAATAAATGTATCTATTGCATACAAACACAAAGTTTACCTCTTTATAATATTAGTATAGACAAGCGGCCCGTCCCGACTTCGCCCGGGTTGAGTACACAATATAATATAGCCTATGTCCATCTGTACCCTCTTACCATGAGTATACGCTGTCGATAGTCGATAGCGACCACGTCGAAGTTTTGTATGACGATTCTTAGTTCACTATAATAACCGCTAGGGGCGCTGCACAATTATTCATACAAAGTTTTACGTTGTCGATAACGAGTATCGACGTCGTTAACTCTGGTAGAGGCACTGGAACACCTAATGCACCTTTCTTATGGCGAAAAAATTTTTCGAATAGGCGCTATGGTTTCGGAGGTTATCCTCCAATATTAAGAACGGATTTATTTATGTCTGATGTCGGTACAATATGTTTACAGTAGAAAATGTAACAGATATCATAAGTGTTGCATGCCATGTACACATCATATCTTCACTCTATATCCCTAACACGGTAGTTAGAAATGGTGGAGCGCCAAGCATCGCGGTCCTTACATATTTCTTTTGCATGCTTAAATCTCATCATATTCCTCACAAACTTTTGCCTAGATATACGAATACATTTGACATTTCAGCCAACAGCCAAACTATGGCTGTTTGATCTTCATACGTCAGCCTTGGATTTCCTTGGCTTCAGTTATCACTAACTTTTGCTCTATAAATTTTCTTCGTCAGTCATTCATTACTCATTCTATGTGCCCAAGCCATCTAAGCATTCCTTTCTTCATTTTCATAACACTGTCGTGCAATCCTGTCATACTACGTATCTCTTCGTTGCTTATATGCCGCCGATACCGCACATATTTCCAAGAGATCACATTTCTGCTGCATTTATCTTAGTTTTACTCTATTTTGGGCACATCCAGCTCTTCACTACCGTAAGATAAACCGATAGCAACACCGCATTGTGGATAGCCATTTTGGCGAAGTCGGGAAACACCGCGAGGCACAACTAGAACTTAATAGAAGTAAATACTCGAGACAATTATAGATAAATATTGGTATCGCACAACTGAGGCAGTATCCAGTACTCAGATATGACAAGAATTTAAAAAAAAAATTCCGAAATTGAGCTCGCCTGGAATCGAATCCGGACCCTCAGCTTATAATGAGATTCATTACCACCATGTTTACAAACCGCAGTCAAAGTATGTATATAGAAAAATGAAATTATACGTTACGTCAGTGTTGACTATAGGATGCCAAAAACTTACCACGAAATTTAATCTACTGAGAACGTTCGTTTATTTGTTCAGTTTGTACAATTTAAAAACAAAATAGAACAATAATAAATCATATTACTGTAGGGACGGGGAGGAAAGCGCCTTTTGATGTTTCATTATCCACCTAATGACATAACTTTGCACCAGCGACCAAATATTCTACAATTTTCTTTTAAGTATTACTGAACACTGTCATACTGTCTAAAAATGTTTCTAAATGTCGAATTGGGAACATTCCCATAATATAAAAACTTCGGTACTAACAAGAGATCAAAAATTACAAGTTCTGGACTGTAACTTTGTTTGCGTATTGGAGGTTGATTTTTTATCTAGGTCAGTTGCAGTGATCTGCTACTTAGATACATTCCGTGGATGTGGCCACTCTAGTCTTTCTCGCTTATAAGACCTATGTTTGTCAAACCGGCCTTTGTAGCCTAATATACTGCTTTCTACCATCGCGCCCAAAGGAGTCTCTATCTCACATATTATATTTATTAAATACTTAAAAACAAAGGGAAAATACAACATAAACTAGTAGTTAGTACACTGAAAAAGTATGTTGTTGAATTCCGAGTGTTGATCTGTTTCGAAAAAGCAACCAAAATTCACTAAAGTTCACTAATAATTATTTTTGAAATATCACTATTCACTAATAATTATTTAAAAAATTTAAATGATTGAAGTTACACGTTCTAACATAATAAAATTTATAAAATTTTATGTTAAGGCGACACAATGATAAACAGTAATTTAATCTAAAATAGACCTTTTGTTCTATGCAAACGAGCGCGCGGTAGCTTACGAAAAATATGAAAAAGCAGTTATTTTCCTTTATTTTAAAAACTATAACTAATTTTAAAAAATCCAACTGTCATTTTGTAGAATATGTTTAGACTAAATGATGCAGAAAATTTAGGAATATAAATCGATCCCATTACTCCGAAAATTGCAAATATCTGTTTTAAAAGAGGTTTCTTTGATATTTTTTTTGTTTTACAAAAGTTAACTAATCGTGTATCGCAACTGGCAAAATAAAGTCAATAAAATCTCCATTTTATTACTTTATTTCCCGAATATCACTTTCATACGTTTTGTAGTCATTTAGAAACATTGAGAACCCTGCCGTCCAAATTTCCAATGCGTCGCCTTAAAGAGTTTAGTTTAAGAGTATGTTGATAGTGTGCATCGACTTTTTGGCGGGAACGGGAGAAGTGGGGTTGTCATTTTATTTAGATTTTCTATTTTTTACATTTTTGGGAGCTTTTAAAGTACAAAAGTGATACTATATTGATTTAAAGTTCTGTACAAGTGAAAAGAGTGGAGTAGGTCTAAATAAACATGGGTAGCTGAAGTTCTCGCGCTCTTCCAAGAAGTCCTATAAAACTTCAGTAAAGTTTACTATCACTTTACTGGAGAAGTTTTACCATAACGATACTACTTATTAACACAATACATGACATTGGCAAATGCGCTAATCTGTGCGCCATGCCATGAAGAAAGAAACTACACACTAGTGTGCATCGGACCTACCTTAGTTAATATTAATTAATTAATTTGTTAATTACACAAAACAGTATTGTAAATATTTCAACATTTTATTTTATTCATACATACATACAACATAACTTCACACTGTACCCCAACGGGGTAGTCAGAGAGGACGGAGCGCCAAGAGTCGCGATCCTTACATACCTGTTTCGCTTCCTCAAATCTCATAATTTTATTTTATGTTTAGTGAAATCAACTATTTCCGTGTGTTAGTCCGAAATGAACTCCCGAATTTATTAGTAAAACTTTTGTAAAACCGACTAAAGTATTTTTCAGTGACGGAAGATGTGAGTTGGATGTGGAGGGACGGTAGCAGCTGGTAATAAAGTGAACGGTGCTCTGTCCGCATTAGTAGGCAGTGTGAATATATCTAACTCGGCCAAAATGGCCATACACAATGCGTTGTTGGTTCCAACTTTATTGTACGGTAGTGAGGCCTAGATATGCCCAAAATCGAGTGAAAGTAAGACAAATGCAATAGAAATGCGATCTCTTAGAAATATGTGCGGTGTCACCCTTGCGGATAAAATAAGCAATGAAGAGGTACACAGTATGCCGGGGTTGCACGACAGTGTTACTGTAAAAATGAAGAAAGGAATAATTAGATGGTTCGAGCACATGTAAAGAATGAGTGATGAACGACTGACGAAGAAAATCTACAGAGCGAAACCGAGTGGTAAAAGAAGCCAACGAAGACCAGGGCTAAGTAAATCAAATAGCCAGTGTTAGCCGACGGAAATGTCAAAAGCACTCGCATCGTTAGAATTAATAAAGTCACATAAAATATACACAATAGGGGAATTTGCTTGCATGAAAATGCATAACTGTACTGTCGAAATCAGTCTCATGATCGTATTCAACTACTCTGTTACTTTGTTCTTGCCGGACAAAAGTTAAATGTTTTCTTTAAATTTTGAAGAAGCATATTATAGTCTATCAAAACCAATTTTTCAAATCTTTAGAGTACATACATTGCTCTGTTTTGTTTTATAAGAATTATGACAAGTTGAAGTTAAATTCGCCGTAAAGGGCTCCGTAATAATATATTTACTACACGGCGAGTTCGTAACATTAATTTTTAGAGGTCTGTAGGTTCTTTCTGACTACCCCACTAGGGATATAGGGATGTGTATGTAAGTAATACTTACGACTTTCCTGTATTTTTTCTGTTATAGACGACAGACTTCTACTTTTTCCAAAATTTAGATTTTGGAAAAAGTAGAAGTCTGTCGGCACAAGGTCTGGTGAGTACGGTGGATGACGCAAAACTTCCAACTCTAGCTCTTGTAGCTTAGACACCGTCTGTTGTGCCGTGTGAGGTGGTCGAGTGTTGTCGTGCAGCGGGGACGAGCGGTTAATCAAGGCTGGCCGGAGATTTGCGAGCTTCTCAATCATCGTGTCCAGTTCTTCACAGTACACATCCGCAGTAATGCTCTTACCATTTGGTAAGAAGCTGCGATAAATTATATCGGCACTAGACCACCAAACAGTATCCATCACTTTTCTAGGGGTAAATTTTCGTTTGGGGCATTGCCTAGGTGCTGAACCAGGGTCTAACCAATATGATGGCCGCTTGCGATTGTCAAAAAGAATCAATTTTTCATTGCAAGTGACAATGCGGTTCAAATTCCCTTCGTTTCTGTATCTATTAAGCAACGCAAGGCATACCTCTCTACACGTTCGCCGCGCTGGCGATCGTTCATTTCATGCGGCACCCACTTATCAAGCTTTTTTACTTTGCCAATTTGACGCAAATATGGTTTTGATGCTAACATTGAAAGCTTCTGCTAACTTAGCAGTAGATTGTGTATCGCCAGCTTCCACTATAGCCTTTATTTCGTCGGTTGTTCGTCGTCGTCTTTAGTTTGTGGGCGGCAAAACGGCAGCTTCATAGGTAAAGATCTATTAGTACATGAAAACACGCGCGTATTTGAATGCAATGTTGTGTCAAGATCTCAAGTCAATACATCGACTACTTTTTTAGTTTTGCAAATCATAGGGAAGCTGAATTTTTATAAAATACTAACGGATGCCTGCTACTTCGTCGCATTTTTAACCGACTTCAAAAAAAGAAGGAGGTTCTCAATTCGTCTGTATGTTGTTTTTTTTTGTATATATACTCGATAACATACCTATGTAATTAAATTACTCGATACACATACCTATATAATTAAATTTGTCAAATTATTGAAGTCGGTGCCAAATCAATGTGCAACAACATAAAGTCTATTAGTTTGGTGGGCTTGGCACCGACTTCAGTAACTGACAAATTTAATTATATAGGTATGTGTATCGTATTTATAAAGTTATTTTAATTGTACTTGAGCTTTGATTAGTAAAGGTGGTTATTTTATACTTTTCAGTGTTTTTTTTGAAGGCGGTTTAATTTTTTTTAATAATTTTTTTCTTATTTTTAAAATAACCTATGTCCTTACTCAGAATTGAAACTATCTCCATACCAAATTCCATCGCGATCGAATGATGGTATGGCAGCTCATAAAATACATTATTATATGTTAAATAGATGATAGATTTAGATATGTTCTTAGTTTCGGAGACAAGGTGAGGAATGGACAAATAGGATTTGAGTTCGCAATTTTGTATTTCTTTAATATTCCCGTAAATGAATTTTGAATTAACCTATTAGTGCAATATACTAGTGGGTTTGCAAGATGTATCAATACCCCTTTAAACTCGTACGACACATATTATTCAGTTTCTTAGAAAATCGTCTCTTACACATGAACAAGTGGACAAACAGAGTTACCTTAACAAATATATAATAACAAATCATAGTAAAGTAGAAGACTCGTGCTGCTCTGCAGCATTGTGTTGATAAAATAATTCAAAAATAACGTTCTTATACTCGTATGATGAGTAATTGTAACCTAACCTAAGTTGAATACAAAAATTAAAAGTCAAATTGTTCACACCTAACTTCCCTCCAACTCAACCAATTTAAGTGGGCTAAAGCTCAAATGAAAGTGCTTGTTCCAGTGAGTGTTCTTAGACCAAAGCGAGCCGCGTACCTCAATTAAAACCGAAGATATAGAGAAAGAAAGCCATGATAACATGAGAAATGTACAGGTGGAAATCGCGTTTGAGTGTAATTTGAGAAGGGCGAAAGTTAAATGATATTTAAAGCTTGATGACAAATTCATTCATTAAAAAAAATTAAGCAAATTAATTGGATAGAACGACCGGACGAAGTTATAATAGATTTCATAATTTTTTTAATATGTAGAAGATAAGTTGATATGATGTGTAGAATGATGAGATTTGAGAAAGTGAAAGAAGTATGCAAGGACTGCGACGCTTGGTGCTCCGTTCTCTCTGACTACCCGTTAGCGATACAGCGTGAAGATATGTATGTAAAACGGGGTACTTGTATGTACCTGCTTATTTTTTTAAATGTATTGTAACCATTTGGCTCGTATGTAAACGTAATAAAAAAATAAAGTCATTAAAAAATATTAATTAAATAAGAACTAAGAATTCGCGCTATAAAGCAGAGAACGAGATGTGACGTCACTGGGTGTTTCATTCATAACGCGAGAGTATTTTCTGCAAAAAACCTCATCACGTTTACATCAAACTTCCTAAGGTTTCACAAATCTGCTTTGGTAAAAAGCTTTTACCGTTTTTTATGAATTTGTCCGTGTTTACACGGCTAAAGTGTGTAACTGTAAATGTCTGAGCTTCTTTTTTTGTACTATTCTCCCTTATGAGAGAAGGAAAAGGGATCTATGCCCATAACAGCCGACGTCTTCAGTAATAAAATGATATATTCTTCATGTCATGTCATTTCGTTAAAATGTTTTTCGGAGTTTCTGACGACAAACATATTGAGGCAGTCTTTCTAGTAGGTGATTAGCTGAACTTTAAAGTGACGTCGGTACTTGATCTTTTGTCTATGAAATTACGTTCCGTTTTATTTAATTAAAAAGGAATTATATTTTGTATAAATTTTATACATGAATTAGTATGTATCGCATTATAATTTTGACGGAAGTTATCTGTAGCTGTGGGAATTGAATGAGTATGACTCGGCTTGGAAGGCAAACGCATTAACTTCTACAACATTGGAATGAGTATCTGTATGTTTCTTTTTGTTTTTGTTTTTTATTATTTCAAGCCCTTCAGGAAAACACGGATGTTATAATTTTGACGTCATTGATTGCCTCTGTGTCTGTGTATTTCTTTGTGACATCCTATTTAACTCTTACACAAATTAGCCGTTCTGCATGTTTGGAAACTGCGGTTGTCACTAATGTTCCTATGTTTGATAGAATATTTTTGGTGTTTTTCATATTTTAAAATTTTAAAGATTAATTATTTTATTTGTAACATTACAATGTCTGGTATATAAATATAACACTGATTTTAATTCATCATAAAGTGTTTATATTTGTTTGTTTCAATTAAAAATGTTTTATCGGCAAATTTGAAAATTCCGACTATATCGCAAAGAACTTATGAAAATAATTGTAATGAAGTAATAAGCGTGCTCTTTTTATGGGTTAAAAACAGATCTTGTTCGAAATCATCCTTTATTTTTATAACTTAGCCTAAATCTTATTATACTTATATTAAGAAGAAAAAAATGTTCCGTAAATAATTTTGAATAATTAAATATCTAACTTAAACGACTATCTTTAACTCAATAGTTCACACTCGCTCATTTTCGCTGGAAACTCATACACAAAATTTACGACGGACCAACATTTCCTCTTTCAGGCAACGACGGAATTAATTTAATGACGAAGGACTGAGCGAGGTAAAGTACGTGGAACAGAACAATAACTAAGCTAATGTGTCCAACATAGCGAAAAAGTCAACCAACTGTTGGTATCACCTGCACCCTGTCCCGTACATTAACGTGGACTTTGTCTTATAATGACCAGTCTAAATTGACCTGTGATATTGTATACAAACACCCTCCACCCATCCATATTCCGATAGGTAAAGGAAGACGCGGGGGTCTTACGTGACTTGTCACTTATTTGTACAATTTTTCACAGAGCATGCGCAGTGCTTCCCGGCCGTTTAGTTTGTGAAAACCGGCCGCTTATCCCGAACGCATCTCGCGTCGAACGCGTTCGATATTTAAAAAACCGTATTCATGCATTATAAAATTTTGAATTGTCTATTTCTTTTTTCGAACATAAGATTATTTTCAGTCAATGTTAGCAACAATTAATAATTTCTAAATAGTTTAGTCGATGTGCATTTTTAACTAGATATCAACAAGTGTCAATTTTATATGCCTGTTTAAAGCGTTGTTATGGTAATGTAACAGTAACGGTTATATTATTTGGTTATTGGTAATATTATTTTATATAAAAAGCCTTATTGATAACTGGGTCAGTGTACCTGTTGCCGGTTACTACTGCGTAGGTGGTGTTGTTAACGTAAATACTAAACGTATATCTTGTCTTTGAGTGATATTCTAAAAGTAACGTTTATTTTATTATAAATAGCGTTCGTTAGTATATATTCAACGTTAGTGTAAGATTACGTATTATTTGTGATAATCAAGTGTTAAAAAACAGTGGTTGATTTTCTTTGCTATCTGTAAAAAAATATGTAAAATCGTGTTATGTCGGACGGTCCGTCGCGGTTGCCGTCATTGATGACGACAAAATGCAAAACGCACGAAATGTGGGCTGCTATGACGAGATCTATTGAAATACTGGTAGCTTTCTTCGAGTACTATGCACAGAGGTAAGAAATCATTAATACTTGTACAGTACAAAATAAATTATGTTAAATTACATAAATATTGTATAATACAAAAAATATGTCGACTACTAACAATATAAAATCGATTAATATAAAAACACTTTTGGACAAATTAGAAGTTAAATTTAAAAAAATCGGTCGTCATAATTCTTTTTTTTTCATTTCTAGGTTGAGTTGCCAGTTTACGAATCTGTACCAAATGTAAAAAAAAGTACCTAACTCTCTATTTTTAATGTTCGTCATTTTCTTAATACTCTGAAAAAAAACTAAAACACTGACAACGTCTCGATTGTACAAAATTATTCATCTTTTTTCACTCAGATGACTATCGACGAGCAGTCTTATACATCCCAACGAAAAACCACTATACTTAGACCCGTTTTACAAATGCGACTTAGCTGAAGAAAGCTCAGCACATATTTAAGCTTGTAAATGGTAAAACGCGGTAAAAGTTTATACTACTTATAAAGTTAGACTTTAAATAAGGCAATTGTGAAAATGTTATTTAGGTCAATACTTTTACAGTGATGAGTGTCTGAATATATATAAACAGACAGACAAAAATAGACCTAAACTTGTAAGACCACGGATCACTCAATAAATCCCTTTTATTTTTCAAAATCTCATATCAATTGGTAACGAATACACGATATTGCGATTTAAAATAGGAGTAAAAATAACTTACAATTTTTTTTGACAGGAATTTTTGACAGTTAAAACTTTTGACATTTCCCACTCTGGCTATTTGATCTTCATAAGTCAGCCTTGGTCTTCCTTGGCTTCTGCTACCATTCACTTTCACGCTGTAGATTTTCTTCGTCGATCTGTCATCATTCATTTGTTCTGTGTTCATATGTGTTTCTGTGTCCGAACCTTAAACATTATTAACTTCATTTACGTTAACACCATGGTCCAACCTCTTCATTGCTTATTTTAACCACGAGGGTGACACTGCACATATTTCTAAGAGATCGTATTTCTACTGCATTTGTCTTACTTTTACTCGATTTCGGGCAAGTCCAGACCTAACTACCGTACAATAAAGTTGGCACCAACACCGCGTTGCGTATGGCCATTTTGGCAGAATTAGATATATTCACACTGCTCACTAATGCGGACCGTTAACTTTATTGCCAGCTGCTCCCGTTCTCTCCACATCTAACTCAAAACTTTCATCCCTCGAAAACACATTGCCCTGATATACAATATCATTAACTTGTTCTAGACATTTTCTATTGACCTATATTTCACACTTCACATTTTCATTACATATTACGTACATTTTCTCTTTTAAACACCAGAGAGAACTTTAGTTTTATTGACATTCATATTCTATTCTTTCACTTCACATTACTCTTTCTTCCACGTGACTAGTTTGCAACACTGTTTCAGTTGGCGTTATATATAAATACAAGTATTACAATTTACTACGTATCTCATACTAATTTATGTCATCATCATTATAAATACGAGTACGTAAAGCGAAAATTTCGAATCCTTCTCTAAGAAACAATTGAATGTGAAAGCGCACGGTTGATTACAAATACAATAAATAAAATAAAATAAAACACTTGTTGTTTACGTACTGCCAATGTCACAAGAGACTGTTAATGTCAAACTAATAATAATTTGTGCTCATGTATAACTTCCTTGGATCAAACAATCGCACAGAGTAGAGATTATCACCAAACAGTTTATATTATAAGTTTATTGTGTACGCAGGTGTATTTTGTGGAAATCCAATCCATCGAACTCGGTTAGCTTCGGTGCTGGTTAGTTGACCGAGTCCGATCTCTGTTTTATCCTGAGGATGCTTCGTTGATAGGCGAAACACGTGTCTATTGGTAGTTTTTGGAGTTTCAGCGGAAAATAGCTAAAGATTTTGGAATTACATCACATTATAAGTTTATAATTATATTAACGGTCGAATTTCGACCACCGGGTGACTTCTAGTAGGTATAAATATAGATAAGCAGGGATTTCAATATAATGTAGCTCCCGTCTCAATACTTGAAGTTCATTTTAATATCTAACATTAGAACGTCGTTATGTGGGTGAAATTTGTCACACGTCTTTGTTGCCCAGCTCATCTGAAATAATCTGCGTGAAAAATAGATTTTAAGCATACAAGGTTGTGCCTTCGCAATATATTATAACGGTGAGCTTCGCGCGACACACTACCACATACAGCTGTAAGCTTTAAAAATATTTTATAAAACCAGTTAAGAGGATACACCTTAATATAGGTAATAGTTCCGTAACGATATATGCATACATACGTATCTTCACGCTGTGTTCCTAACGGGGTAGTCAGTTAGTTTTGGTTTCGTAACAATCTATACTAATATTATAAAAGAGGTAAACTTTGTTTGTATGTAATGGATAAACTCAAAACTACTCAACCGATTTCAAAAGTTCTTTCACCTAAAGAAAGGTACATTATCAGCGAGAAACATGGGTTGCATTTTTAATTTCAAAAAAATTCTAGCCGTGCGAAGCTAGGGTAGGACGCTAGTTTAAAATAAAATAGAAGATAAAAAAATGTCATAATAAAAAGTCGGGCCCAAAATTCCAATTACTTTTTTGTTTTTTATTTCTCTGCTTGTGTTACCAATTTAAGTCTCTGTACCAAACAAGTCATTAAGTGTAGAGATACAGTAAATTAGTTGTGATAGATATACAGACGTACAGATAGACATGACGAAATGAGAGTACAGTTTTTTAACCATTTGGCGACGAAACCGCTCAAGTGCAAGTGGTGATTATGTAATAAGGAGCGTTCTTGGCATGATATTTTTAATTTACGATATTTTTCGGATTCTTCTGAGCATTACGGAGATATAAAAATGAAGGAAAAATATTTTAAGGCGTTTTTTTAGGCGCAGTAATCCGTTACAAGTATTTATAATTATGAATTAAAATAAAATGAAATATTGTTCCTTGCTAAGCGCAACATTTGAGAACGGCTGGACCCCAATTTGGAAAATTTTATTTTTTATACGTTCGTAATAGTCCGAGTAAGATTTTTAAAAACTGGAAAAGTTGCCCGGAAAATTAGGTAATTGGTGAAAACCTGAAAGTATTTTTTTCTATGGGGTTAAAAAAAATTATGAAATCTGTTACGAGTCCGTCCAGCCGTTCTATCCAACCGATTTGCTTAATTTTTGTTTTAATGAAAGGTATTGATGCACAGATTTGTCATCAATCATTGGAAATCACCTAACTTTCACACTTCTCAAGTTATACTTAAACGCGATTTCCTCTTGTAGATACATTTCTTATGTTTTCATAGCTCTCTCTTTCTCTGGTTTTATTTCAAATATGCGGTTCGTTTTGGTTTAAGGACACGCTGGAATGAGCTCTTTCATTTGAACTTTTACCCATTTAAATTGGTTGAGTTAGGGGGAAGCTAGCTGTGAACGCTCCACTTGACTTTTAATTTTTATATTAAAGTTAGGTTACATTACAATTACTCACCATGTAAGAGCTTTGTTTTTTAATTACTACACAATGCTGCGAAACAGCACGGGTCCTCTCGTATTATATAATACTTACTAAGCCACAGCAAGGCACGGCCGCGCACGCTTTGTTTATTATATACTAGCTGACCCGGCGAACTTCGTACCGCCTTCTTTCCGTAAATATTTTCAAAATTTCTTAATTTCAGAGTATTTACTGTTTATACCCGCCTCAGCATCACATAGGTGGTGTACAGTCGTGGACTAACTAACACTGACTGACTAATGTAACACTTCCGGTAAATTCATATCGGTTATATTGCGTCAAACAATAAAGTATAGTATTTAAATATTTACAACATATCTATTGTATTGAATTACAATGTCGCGAGACTCCATATTCTCTCCAACAACCACAATGGCAACTTCATTTAACATTGGTGCGTTGAAGCGTCTCTCATGTTCTCCTGCTGGTCTTTTGTCTGCTCTGATCACTACTTTATGATTGGTATCATTTCTAAGGCTGTTTTGAACAATTGGATCAACTGATTATGTTCATGTAAGAGTTGTTGCAGTTGCATGATGATCTCTCTTCTAGCCGAACGATATAGCACAGCGTTGATTGACTTCAGCTTCAGACTTTCCGAGGAAATAAATCTGAAGAAATTTGTATTCACCATCAACGGATGGCAACAATGCTCCTGCACGGTGGTGAATTTGTCCTCGAATCTGTAATATTGTATTTAAGAAAATATTTAAGAAAAATCCTCATTCATGAAGTACATAAAGTGTGTCACAGAATAAAAAAATACCTTAAAAGTTGGATTGAAACCACGTTCTTCAATTATGTTTGCACCAAATGATGTCATTTGAAACACACTATTGTAATTTTGAATATTCTGCAAGAAATGCTTTGATAAAGGTTCTTGCCCTGAAAATAATGAATTCAGTGGTTCAGGTGGCGTCGTCAGTTGTGGTAATTTGACCTTTCCATTCGCACAACATAATCCTGTCGGTTCAAATCGAAACCTCAAAACATTGCAATATTGACAAATAGTGCTCATTGTTCCAAAATCAACCGATTTATCGCCGCCGTAATCAATTGTTCTATCATATCTAAATGCCAAACGTTCATAGCTAATTATTACGTTTGATCGTCTGTTTTGTTGCCTCTCGCTTGAAGTCGATACTATGGATTCGTCCGGAGTCGTAGTAGATCTCACTTGAGATAGTCTCATTTTATTTGCTTCCAAACGCTGTCTACGTTCTTCTTCAGTCTCATTGTCTCGAAGATTGTGCACTCGACTTGCATTACGTGTACGTCGACCAATATTTAGACGCCTTACTGGTGGCATTTTGTTATTAATAACATCAAATAAATTACGAGTAATATGAATATGAGCAATAAATAACACGATGATAATTCTCTCAACGCAAACACAATTTGAAAAAACCGTTTGACGTATGGTCTGTTTGAAGTTGTCATTCGTTGCCTTAACAACTGACTGTCATTCTGTCTCACTCACTCACTTTTCTTTATTATGAGATTTTTTAAAATCAGATTTGAATAAAAAATAGCTTTTATTTTATTTTATATTTATACAAACCTTGTCCGAAAAATAACAAACAAAAAAGGAAGAATCATCCAATTTGGTGCAGTATTTCGGAAGATATGCGCGTACATACAATTCGACGATTCATTTTTATTTATATAGATATATTTATGATTTAAAATTAAGTTATAGAGCTTTCACATTACACGATGACTTCAAAAATAATTTTTACTTTTTTTTAAACAGTAAAGCAAGCTGTGTCGTTTACAAAATTGCATACGTTTTGGATGTAGCGCTGTCTGCCTCAGTACATAATCTTGGATTTAATGCAGTGGGGGCATTTAGTAAAGATTATAAACTACAAAATAGTATAAAAATATCTCTCGCATCATATCATATCTCTTATAGTTTGCCAGAATCAATCGAGGATAGACAAGGTATTTTCGTGGCGAAAACTTTATACAAACGCCTACGGAGTGTGTTGCGACGTTACCACGTAAAAAATCTTTATAAATACGTTGTATTAAGCTATTAAAACTACTTCACTTTTTTGTTTAAATAGAGTTTTCTAGACACGTAATTTAGCGTGATTTCATCAAAAATTGTAACTAAATCACGAATCAAGTATACAATGCACCAAAATTTCTTAGAAACAGCGCAATGGAAATAAATATTTATTTAAAATGTCGTATCAGCCGCCAACGAATCAGTTTGGCTATTCAAAGTGGCAATGCTGCCAGTCTGCTGGGTACCTTGAGCAATGACAGCTTTCTAAGCGGCAACTTTGAAGAAGTTTATTATTTAAGATAATGTGTAGTTTTAAGTTTGTAAATATTAACATTTGTATGTACTTTTTGTTAATGTAAATAAAGGTTTTTGTTTGATTCAAATGTCGTATATTATTATTTATACTATTATGAAACAGCAACAAGGCTGTGTATGTGTATATTGAAGACATTTTTAAAATAAAATTATTTTGTTATCAAAATGGAACGTGTACACATTTCAAGTAAGTACAATGATTGAGGAATTCCCTGGTGAAGAAACGGTCCTGGCTGCAAATTTTGTCAACATCATTGTGTTGTTGCGCTAGCTTTTAATATATTTTTCTCCATTCTACACGTCATCCAATAATGAAGCTTTTTTTTTTGGAATAGAACAGAAACTCGAAGAAAGTGTTAAAAAATTAATACAAAATAACGTACTATACATGAATTCATGCATCTTTCGTTTGGATTTTCGCTTGATAACCTAAAAAAGTTCGCGTCAAATAGTCTCAAAGGAAAACGACAGACAGACATACAAACAGGCAGACTCTGAGTTGCCATAAATATTTTATTTCTTTAGTTATATCTAGTATTAAATATAGGACACGAAAATAGTTCAACGCTGACTTAAGTGCATAGTTTAATAATGAAATGGTATTTGAATTCTGTCATGACAGCCACTGGAAGTTTAAACGAGGTTCTATTGAGAAAAAAGGAAAAATTCCGTAATTATCTGAATTTTACATTAAACTCAGAAAAACTTTGCTAATAAAATTCAATATTATATCAAGAAAATGAAAGTTTTAAGAAAATAAATAGCAAAATATTCTGTTTAGATAAACAAGTTCGTACAAAACTTATAAAACGCTTAAAAAATACAGATAATAAATTGTTATTTTGTACGTCAAAGGGAGAAACACGTGAACAGGGAACTCTGCCTTTGTACGTATACAGAGAATGAAATGGACGAATCGTTTGAATAATCATACTTAACGAAAAAGAGATACAATATAACACGAAGACGTAAGACTAAGAGAGAGAAAAACTGTATTTTCAACCGACTTCCAAAAAAGGAGGAGGTTCTCAATTCGGTTGTGTTTTTTTTTTTTATATTTGTTACCTCATAACTCCGTCATTTATGAACCGATGTGGAAAATTCTTTTTTTGTTCGAAAGGATACACTTCCAGATTGGTCCCATTGAAATTTCACTGGTATTGAAGCTTTGGTTTCGAAGATACACTAAATAATGCGACCTGGTTACTTTAATTGACGATTCTCTTGTATGTCATTTGTTAACTATCGTTGTCCCCACATGGTATAATGGTAGTATGGTATAATGGTAAAGTAGGGAGAAGATATAAATTAGCTGTGATGTAATAAATTCAGTCAGTAGAGTCAGTCTTGTGGCGGACAGAGAATACGGCTGGTGGCTGTCGTCTTGTAAGAATACTGCTAGGGTGTAATTATGATGCGACCTTTACACTGTTCTTTTATAACTGTTTGATATTGATATGACATTATAATGATAAAGGCCATAATGGGCAATAATATCCCATGTTCGATCTGTTCGGATCCCTTATTTTGAAAGCCCACGGTTTGTGCTCCTCAATATAATGGAAGTTAATACATTGCGCTCCAGAATTAGAATATATACTAATTGTAGACCTGCACTAAATATTTATTTAGGCCAAGGTCACTCAAAAGGGAGAAATAAAAAAACTTTTATAAAAAAATTAAACCGACTTCAAAAAAGAACACAGGTATGAAATAATACGGATCGAAACTTAAGTACAAAAATAACTTTATAAAAATACGATACAAATACTCATATAATTAAATTTGACGGTTACTGAAGTCGGTGCCAAGCCTACTAAACTAATAGACTTTCCGTTGTCGAACATTGATTTGACACCGACTTTACGACATTAGTTTCATATAACACAATACCAAACAAAGTGTAATTTCTAAAAATTTGCCTTTCTTAATAGTGCATAGCGACTTTATTGTGAGTTCATCGTATCAGTATGTTTAATGACATGTTACATTGTAGTCTCTTAGACTGCTAAAGCCACACTACGCGAAGAGACGAAAATTTTCGTTAAATATGATACTTAAAGAAAATCAGTAACCACTGTGTTAGCTATTGCCAAAATTCGCGATTAACTGTTATAATCATAATCGTTAACGGATGGCAACACTATTATTTTGAGGGTGTTGCTACTTAATAATAATAAAAAATAAGTCAGTCGCGAAATACACGAGCTAGCGAAAGCACTTCTTTTAAATTATATCTCAATATAACCTACGTTTTTTACCATGTCAACATTCTAGAAGAACGAATAGCTTTCAACTGTTTATCTATCTACACAAATAAAAAAGTAAATGTTACTTTTTTCAAATCATTAAATTTCAGAAAGTTCTTCACCGATCGTATTGAAAGTTTGACACGACGTAGCTTTTGAATACGCGTGTTTTTGTATACCTTGTATACTTTTGTAAACCCAAATACCTACTGAGATATAGCGTGATCGAATACAGCTAGTTGATGATATGTGTTGTAAAAATGTTGTGTTAGAGAAAGATCTGGCCAAATACTTGAACGTTTTCTTATCTAACTGGGTTTCTATTAAGCATTTCTTGTTATTTTAGTATCCAGAAAATAAACATTTTTCACATTAAACCACACAAAAAAATGGTTAAGCGAATGTTGGAAGTCTCGTATAAAACAGTATTTTTCATTTTGGACGGGTTGGTAATTTTTCTCATTTTTGTAGATGGGTATTATATTATTATATAACTTGAGAAACTCACATTAATTTTAACGCATTAACAGTATTGAAACTGGAAATAACGGAAGCAAATCGATAAAACACTATGTACTAACAAGAGATATTTTGTTTACCGATACTCATAGTTAAGGTGACGCATTGGAAATTTTGACGGCAGGGATCTCAACTTTTTTAAGTGACTACAAAACGTATGACAATGATATTTGGTAATTTGATTCTTCATTTCATTGACTTGATTTAGCCAGTTGCGTTACATGATTTGTTAATTTTTGTAACAAAAAAAATATCAAAGAAATTTCTTTTAAAACAGACATTTAGATTTTTCTGAAAAACGGAACCGATTTATCTTTCTAAACTTTCTATATACTTTAATCTAAACATATTCTTCAAAATGCCAGTTGGATTTTTAAAATTAATTATAGTTTTTAAAATAAACTAAAATAAAAATTAAAAAAAAAACGAAAATAACCGTTTTTTCGTATTTTTCGTAAGCTAGCGTGCGCAAGTTTGCATAAAGCAGAAGGTCTATTTAAGATTAAATTATTGTTTATCAATGCGTCGCCTTAAGGGGATTTTTTCTAAACACAGCAACTCAAATGTATCGACTTACATGTACAAAATTATGTACATTTATGTAGGTTTACTCTATCCTTTTTGATTTTATACACTAACATAATACTCTCTCTCTATAACCTTGTTTTCTCTCAAGCGTGCATACGTATGTACGTCCGTCTGTCTTAGAGACTATGTGAAAGTAAGCAGAGATCTGAACGGCATCCATAGTATTAATTTTTTTTTTTCCTACATATTTTGCTTTATTTAACACTAATATACTCATATAGGAGTCAAAGAGGCAGAAAATTAGATACTCTACCTCCGCTCGTCCATTTGGGCTCCTCTTTCTATCCTCGAAGCTGCACGACTTGAAATTCTTACATCAGGAAACGTTACGCCTTACTTGAAACTTACGTGAAAATTAAAAGTCATACCCGGGTTTACATATCTCTTAGAATTAACTCAACATTCACCGTTTTGCAAATACGATACAGAATATTACAGGCCTTATACACGTTGGGCCACACGCTGGGCCAGTCACTGTTAGTGCAACAAGGTCCAATATCGGAACCTATTTACATGCTGGCCGATTACTTATTTGGTATTCAAAAAAATTATATTTAAAAATATCACAGATGCACAGATGATTAATAGATATTACGTTGATGTGACCACCATAGTCTTTCTCGCTTTAATCATATATATTTGTCAAACCGGCCTTCGCAGCCTTAATATTGCATTCTTCCACCACGCCCAAAAGTTTCTATCTCACATATTATATTAACAAAAATTATTATGTTAATTTTTCACTACTAAAGTTAAAAAATAAATTAAAAAACTTAGAAGTACTAACGAACAAAGATTTGTTTTGTGTTATAGGACTGTCAAATGGCAAATATTAAGCGTACCGATATAGAGATAAAATATGTGTATTCCCATCTCTTTCTATTACAGGCTTACGCCATTTATTATTTCTTTCAGTCTAACAATTGTTGACGTGTGAAAGGCTATATACTGGTAAATATGTGGATACTTTTACTAGATACTTTTACTACATTTTCATGATATACATGTAGTAGGATTCCATGTTACGGGCTTTGGTATAATAAAAAAAAATATATATGGCTCATTTTGAGACCAAACTATTGCTTCATCAGTTTACGCACAACAAAAATACGACATGACACCTTTTAGCACATTTATTTTGATGTGTGGATAAAAACCGAAACTAGTCGGCTGGTCGGTCAGCTTTCATCCAAATAGCCAAAACTACGTTTAGTGACGAATAATTAGAGTAAAATACATTTCTCGTTCACTTTGAATGTCGCTTGCGTAAGCGCGTAACAGCAGCCTTATAAATGAGACGTATCCCTTTTTCTGCTTTTATGACTTGCACGGGAAATTATATAACTGGTACACTGCATATAAAACAGTTAGATATATTATATATATATATAGATTTATATATAGATATATAGATTTGAATGGCCCGTTGGCGCAATGGCATATGCATCTGCTTTCCAAGCTAGGGTCCCGGGTTCGATCCCCGATCAGGACAATTTAGAAAACGAACTTCTAAATTGGCTTGAAGTCTGGATATTACTGGGAACTCTCCCAGAGTTCGTTGTGTGGTACCTATAGTACAAGCTTACTGCTTAGTTTAGAGTCACACAATCGGTGTAATTGTCTGGAGTATTATTATTATTATTAAAATATATACTAAATATGGCAACCTCGCACTGTCAGTGTATTTCGTGTCAGCTTATGAGTAGGTCATGAATTAATTATTTGCAAAATATTCGTTGATCTTAACTGTTTTGGCTGCTAGTACTCACGAAAATAAAAATATTGTTAGCTGTGTATCGTTGTACTGTGACTTTCCCTAGTTACGGACATTAGTAAAATTTCAGAAAGTCGGTCAACAAAAAAAGACAAGGACGCTCTTAGACTAAATCTTTCGTTTATTGTGGTGTTTGGTCCGAGGGTACGAAGGCAGTTAAAAAGTTTCGTTCGTCTTCAATTTTATTCCTCTTACAATATTTACTCACGGGTCTATGTCGCGTTTATATTTTAAGGCTAATTACCTATTTTAACCCGATGTTCAGTCTGCCCGTGACCACGATGGGTGCAATCTGGTCGAAACGTCGGGATAAAATAGGTAATTAACCTTAAAGTATAAACACGACATAGACCCGTGAGTAAATTTTGTAAGATGTGTACAAGTCGTGAAAGTTTAAAAACTTCAATTTTATTGTTTTATTTATTCTCTGTTCTACACGACAGTGTGTCAACGTACAGGCACAGTATGAGCGCACGTCCATTTTTTCACCTCCACTCATAAATATCCCGGGATCCCGTGATACGGGTACCATAAATCACTATTATATAAACGGGTAGAAAATAATACCATCTTTAGATTATATCTACATAAACTGTTTACGATCACGATATGCTGTAAGTGGTTCACGTATTTTAATTTTCTTATTTTGATAAACATGTGTACATAGATGTGATGCATTTTCTTAGATATTTGCTCGCTGTGTCCACTTGAATTGCAAAAAAATTCTAGTATTATATTAACATCAGTCATACATAGATGTGATGCATTTTCTTAGATATTTGCTCGCTGTGTCCGCTTGAATTGCAAAAAATATCTAATATTATATTAACATCAGTCATACATTTTCAGAGGTCAACGGTTTTAACCCCTTTTAATAAGGATAGTGTAATGATATATATACCCTGTTATGTAAGCTAAGATTTTAGTCTCTCAGACAAACATAGTGTTGAATTTGATTCAGTAATATTTTGAGTGATTTTCAAAAAAAAAATTTAAAAATTGTTACGCTATATTTAAGGTTTCAATTCAAGATGGTAAGAGAGGACGGAGCGCCAAGCGTCGCGGTCCTTAGACACTTCTTTTGCTTCCTCAAATCTTTTCATATTCTTCTTTCATAAATTCTTATCATAAATTTTTGCCTAGGTATGCGAGTTGTTAAATAATAAAGTTCGTATGAAATCGCATGACGCGGCGCGCGGGTTGTTTTTAAAAAACAGTGGATAAAAACCATTGCGCTCGTTAACACGCGTCGGTCTTCTCTCGGGTGTTTCGGTGTAGTTTGAGTGCGTGTTGTCCATATTTTCCTTGCTCAGTATTTTATTTTCCCGATCCTGTGTATACCCTTCCCTGGTTTCCCTTCTTATACTCGGTCGCCACCGTAAGGAGAGGACCCGGTAAGTTATTAAACTTAGTGTCGTTTTGATAAAGACTAAACCGTAAAGATAACACGAGTACTTATGAGATTTCCGTCAGCTAGCACTCTGACTATTTGATCTTCGTAAGTCAGCCTTGGTCTTTCTTAGCTTCTTCTACCACTCACTTTCGCTTCTTCGGCAGTCTTCCATTACTCATTCTTTCTATGTACACTGAAAAAAATCTTTATTTGAATTTCGAGGATTGATCTCTTGGTTCGTAAAACCAACCAAAGTTCACTAAAGTATTAATTGGTTTTATAATACCTATTATCGGGAATGTTTAATTTACAAAATAAAAATGGTTGAAGTTACAGTTTCTAACAAAAGAAATTTACAGTTATGTTAAAACTAAAGAGTTTAGTTTAAGAGTATGTTGATGGTGTGCATAGGACCTACCTTAGTTAATATTAATTGATGAATTTGTTAATTACACGAAACAGTTTAGTAAATATTGCAACATTTTTAGTTTAGTGAAAATTATCAGCAATTTCCGTGTAGTCTGAAATTAACCAGCGAGTTTATTAAAACTTTTGTAAAACTGATTATCCTACTTTTTCAGTGTACCCTAACCATATAAGCATTCTTTTCTTCAATTTACGGAAACGGTTTTGTTACATTATATATCCATATAATATACGTAATAAGTTTGTATAATACAAATATACTATTCCTTTAATATACATTACGGCGTGTTGTTAGGCTTATAAATATTAATAACGCGTAAAGTTAAAATAGTTCAAGCAATTATGGTTATATTCCACGCTTCAGAAGGCATGTAAAGCGGGTTGCTCCTGGCTATCGCTATATAACAGTTATCGTTAATTCGGTTCAGAGGCCTTATGTAGACGGCTTGAAGACTGATCGTCTTTAAAAACTTTTATCGTGGTAAGAACCTAATGATTTATGTGGTCCAATTTATATATGGACGACGGTCCAGTCAAGGAATTGATCAGATCATAACCTGAGTATTTTGTAAACGCCGCCATATTTCTTATCGATTTCAAACAAGTTGTAACTAAAATTAAAAAATTGAAAAGAAAAAAGATCAAATGGCCAATGTGTTGGCTGACGGAAATTTCAAAAGCACAAGCATACCTGTCGACTTCGATGGCATGGTTGGTTTAGGCGTTATATCCAAACACAGAACGTTCCGGATTCGATTTCCGGTCGAGTCAATTAGGATACGACCTTTTTTATATTGTCTCGGGTGTGAATGTACTGCGAGACGCCCTAGTAGTAGCCCTAGTAGTAGTCTGATTTTCATAGCACAGTGAATGCCCTAGATTAAGACCAGATGATTGGTGTGTATTGTCTGGCGCATTATAACATTATACTAGAGGTCGCCCTGTGGTCGAAATTCGACCGTAAATATAAACTTATAATATAAACTCTTTGGTGATAATCTACTCTGTGCGACTGTTTGATCCAAGGAAGTTACATTACGTATGATCACAAACTATTATGAATTTAACATTGACAGTCTTTTTGACATTGGCATTATGAACGAAAACAATGAACGTTTTATGTAATTTAATTTAATATATTTATTTGTAACACATATTACATAAAAATTTCAGCTTACTCCTGTCCTTCTCCACATAAACTTTAAGTGTATTAAATTTCATACTCCTCCGTCCGCACAATTTTCTTAAAAAGGGAACCAAAGATACATACATACGTATCTCTACGCTGTATCCCTAACGGGGTTATTATTAATGTATAGATTGTACAATATACATATTACATTATTATTACACCTAAGCGAAAAGTGAGAGGAAAATGATGAGATTTGAGGAGGCAAGGGAAGTATGTAAGAACAGCGACGTTTGGCGCTACGTCCTCTCTTGACTACCCCGTTAGGCATACAGCGTCAAGAGATGTATGTACGTATCTATATTTTAAAAATGAAAGTGAAAACGATAGACCTACTATTTAGTTTTTTGTTTCACATTTCTGGTTCGAGTTCAGTAGGTGTAAAATTGACGGAATAAATACGGACAGTGAGAGATGGATGGACAGAACACGGAGAGACAAACAGGCAAACGTGTCGAAAGTATGAAGGTTTCGCTTTTACTAATTTGTGCGACGGAACTGTGAAACGGTAATTTTTTGTTGAACTACAATGCCATTTGAAAAATTTAAAAACTCCGGACAATGAATTTGTGTAATGTCGCCTTTAAAATATTTATCTCTAAGCGCCTTCCAGTGTTTAACAAAAATACCAGCTATTGCCCGCAACTTTGCCCGTTTGGAGTATAAAACAATATATAATACTCTTATTAATATCGGTATAATGCCTATTTTCAATTGCCAACCCAAAATTTTGCCTTCAACTTAGTTTATTATATTCTCCGCCTTTGGTAAGAAATCCTTAGAATGCATTAGAATGAAGAATGCATCCCTTAAATGTATTTAAGTAATGCATCTTCTTCATTTTTCACTTCATTCACTTCATTTCTTTTGTCTCTTTATTTTTATACCTTAGATGTCACTTAAATTGTTTTAAAGATTACTTACCTAAAAGTAATCGTTGGTGAAACAGAGTGTACACTTTGATTATTTTATGACATTACCCACTCTTTAGATGGCGTAATGATATTATACCGTATTAAATAACTGGGGTCCAAATCTTTCCAAGTTTAAGCAATGTAATCTACACTGAAACTCATTCACTAGTTTACCAACGAAGCTCAATCCAATTAATAGCTAAAATAAGAAACAGATACATACGTATATTATAAATAACAGAGCTCGATGTCCCTACTGTCGCGGAGTTTGCCTAGCCAAGGTCACATCCTGCTTGCCATGCCTACTAACAAATACATAAAATATTACTTTTGCTTGCGACTTTGTTCGCATGGAATTTTCGTATGTATTTCTTCAAGGTTCTGGATATCTCCATACTAAATTGTATCCAAATTGGTTGGGCAGAAGCGATGAAAACGTAACAAACAGACAGATATTTTCACATTCGTAATATTAAGTATAAATACCAGTTTTGCAATCACATGGTTTAATTGTATCAAATCGTAAGACTATGATAAGTAGAAATTTTACAAAACTGTAGTCTAGTTTTTTAAATTACCTAATTTTCTCAAATATTTTTAGAAAAAAGGAACCTCCTCACAAAGGAAGAATAGATATTATTAATTATTTAAGTCGTCTAGTTCAAAATAATCTAAAAAAATCACGTATGAGAATAAAGTTGAAATAATAAAAAAACTATTAGAATCGCATTACATACATATATATCTATCATATATTAGACACTTTTTTTTAAAACTAAGTGAGCTCCGTGACTAATTTTGTTTTTAATTTATATATTATTAACATTTGTAGCGACCTGGCGATGCTAAAAGTGCTGAATTGCGTTTTAGTTGAATATAAAGCAATTTGAACGCGTGGCTCGCCAGTCGCTTACATACCATAGCTCTGCCATGCCACTTTGTACTTGTTAAATTGTGTAAAAGGAAATATAAACTTTGACACCGACATGTAACTTATTTATTTGGATTTACGATAAAAGAAGACAAAAATGAACACGAAGATATCCCTAAACAATATTACGAACATTATTACGTCCTGAACTCTACTGGGTTTTTCTATCAAGTACGGCGAGTGGCCCCACTTTACCCACTCCAGCCAAAAACATCAACACCGCTAAGAAGTAAAAATTATCAGTGCGTTTCCATAAGTGTCTGTTGATCCTTCTGTCATAGTTTTTTCTTGCATAGCATAAAACTTTTTACGTAACGTAGCATATGTCAGTGAGATGTCATCACTAATTTCCCAAAGGATATTTTGACGGAGATGTAATTTATAACAGTAAAGTGAACACTTCATGATATCTGTAGTTTTAGAGTTACAAACGAATTGACAAGCCTATTTATAACAAGAAGTTCTCGGAAGTACATATAGTATAAATGGCCGCGAATGTTTTGGGTGTAACGATGTCTGCCTCAGCGATTTCATCTTTGCATTATAGACTGACAATACTTGACAAACTTGTGTGAAGCGAATCTTCTCTTGGGGAGAGAAAACTTCTTTTGTTCTTGGGGGATCTAAAATCATGGTATGTGAAGTCCTAATCTGAAGTAGTCTATGAATAATGCATATGTCATCATAAATTGTTTGTCAGAAATAGCAGAGGATAAGTGAGGTAATTTTCAAAACTTGAACTTTTCATACATAGTTTAATATTGTGCTCGCTAATACTGAAGCGCTGGGAAGACGCAACTTTGTGTCGTTAAAAACTTGTTAGTTTTCGTAAAGACCTTTTTAATGAACCGAAATTTATCCTGAGTAAGTGACGGCGAAAATTAACTGACTGACTGACCCGTTCGAGAGTAGTTAGTGCATCTGCTTTCCGAACAATTCCCGACCAAGTCAGTTCACGAAATGAATTTTTCTTAATTATCCTGTAGTGATACCCACAGTACAAGTGTAGTATTTTGTTCGGCATTTCACGATTAATAAAATTTCCTCAGCTATTTATGAAAAATAGCTTATTAGGATCCATCGAACATGTAGTTCACAATATCACGAAGACACCAAGATCTAGATGAGAACAGAGAGACTGGTTTTAAGTCTTCTTCTGTATATGGATGAAGCGCCGAGCATTGGAGTCCTTACACACTTTTCTATACTACTTTACGGTAGTAAACTAATTAATCTGTGATACTACTATGTACATCTCTGGCGTCTGTCTGTAATTATAATTTGACTGTCCAATTTTGTGATAGATAGTCATTTTACGACTGATTCTACTGATTCTACCATTTTAAAAATTTTTGTCTGTCTGTCTGTCTGTCTGTCAGTATGTCCTTTTACAACTGAAGAACGGCTTGACCGATCTTGACGAAAATTTGTATGTAGTACGAACATATAATTACACAAAAGATATCCTCCTTTTTTTGCAAAAATCTACCCCTAAAGGGTGAAAAAAGGGATGAAACTTTGTCTAGGGATGCTAAACCGCTGAACCGATTATGATGATATTTGGCATACAGATAGTTTAACATAATAGAATGGACATAGGCTACTTTTTTATCAAAAATCTACCCATAAGAAGGTGAAAAGGGGGATGAAACTTTGTATAGAAAATACTAAACCTCGGTAATGTTAAAATTTAGTGCAGTGATAGGCTTTTTTATCAAAAAGACATAGAAAGAAATGAAAGAAAGAAAGAGACATAGACTACTATTTTGTTAAAAACCTACCAAAGGAAATGAAAAGGGGTATGAAACTTTGAATAGGAAATGCTAAACCGCTGAACAAATTATAATGAAAATTGTTACGGAGATAGTATGTTCTCGGAGGCAGACGTAAGCTTGTTTTCAAAAACAATCTTTGCACATATGTACATGTAATCTAACCTAATCCAAGAAAATCACAAAATAAATTTTCCACGCAGACGAAGTTGCGGGTACAGCTAGTTCTTCTGTATGTTCAGTCGGGGTAAGAAAGGGTTCTTCACCTTGAAGTCAACATTTGCTTGTACCAGGCCAATTATCAGTCACAGCAACATTTCATTTCAAACGCAACAGAATATCGTATTGACGTTTGCAATAGGCTAGTTGACTGACAGGTCAACTAATAAAGATAGTAAGATGTAGTGAATAATGTTTTGTCATCAGGAAAACTAAGAAACTACAAATAATCTCGAAATGTCAATAAATTTTATCGTATTGAATTATTGACGTATTTATGTCTATTATTATGAAATATTTAGTATTCATGTCGTTTTTTAAATAAATAAAATGAATAGTAATAATTATGGTAAAATTTATTCAAATAACAAAACATAATTAAAAACGAGTATATCCGCCTGTCGCATCAATCACAGGTTGTGGTTGTAGTGGTATATGTGGTTCGTTCGGAGGTAATCCGAAATTAATGCGGAATACACAAAATGTATACAGTTTATTTACGACGTACAAAAGTTTACAAAAGGAGCACAGAATGACACTAATGAGAACAATGACAAGCACATAAGAAGAAGGATCGAATAACAAATAACTAATTTACGATTATAAAGCCTCGCGCGAGCTATTAAATATTAAAACCGTAAACATGTCAGTAAGACCGTAGCGGTGCATGCGCGGGCGCGCGGTGTGCGTTCACGCGCAGGCGCAGTAGTCGCTCGCGACATTGCAATTATCTACTAATAAATATGATTGTTTGTCCGCTCAACATACAAATTTCTAATATATAAAATACAATAATATTGAATAACTTTTACATATTAAATACAAAATAATATTATAATAATGAAGCCATGCTTAGACGCCCTTAAGCATCACCACATAGTCGCTTTCGCATTGAGCCGATAAGGTGAAAGCATTAGTCCGTTCCTCTGAAACCCTCCCAAACACTTCGGCAATGCTCTACGACAGCTGCCTTGGTTTTGTCGTTATTATTTCTCCACCGCTGCACTATCAAACCCCATAGATTTTCGATTAAGTTTATATCCGCAGGCCAAGGAATCAGCACTACTTCAGGGTGGTGGAACCACTCGTTCACCGTGTGAATGCGAGCGTTGTCGTGGACATAATAGAACTCTGTTAGCTCATCTGCTGGAAATAACGTACGAACGCCTGGAAGCATACTGTCCTCTAGAATCGTTACGTAATTTGCTGCGTTTGTCCTAGGTGGAAGGTCAACATGCTCGCCTACTCCATTAACTTCAAATTTAACGATAGATTTAACTTCAAATATTGGCAGATATGCGTCCAGAACTAAAATTTGGCACAGAACGTGGTCCTCCAAATACCTCTTTCCGTTTATTCTCCACAAGTGTAGTCTCCCATGATGAAATAATTGGAAGCTCTTTTCATCAGTAAAAATAGTGTGGCTCCAATCGAAATTTAAATAACAAATTTTCGGACGTCTTCATATTGTCGACTCATAAAATTTGTTTGTCCATGGGTAAGAGTCGGGCGGCGTCCAGAACTGGTGATCAGTAAGATTACCCTCTTCCGCATGTTTCCTAATCCAGAACAGTGCCTCTAGTAATATTATGATTTGAAGATATTTCAGCCAGTTTCATGATCTGCAATAATTGCAGCTCTTTCATAGATACTTAAATTCCTCGGTATTATCAAATTAAATACGACGCAAAGTTATTATCCATCGCAAGAAATGCAAGAGAAAATATATGAACATATTATATAGACAATATTTGATTGGAACTTCGTAATGACTAGGATTTGTGATCGAAGTGACTAGGCCATTAAAAAGATTTGACGTTAATATGAAACTAGATTAAAAGTCAAAGATTATACTACGTTGACCCTATTTATCATATAATAATAATATTAATAATAATATCCTCAGACATTTCACACAGCACCATCTAGTCCCAAAGTAAGCAGCACAGCGCTTGTGTTATGGGTGCTAAGCAACTGATATACTACTTATATACTTTTCTTTTGTAAATAGATACATATTATACATAAACACCTAAACTCGGGGCGGGAATCGAACCCGTAACCCCCATTTACTTTCCGACGCGCTAAGCCGTTGCGCCACGGAGGTCGTCAAATATCCAGTAAGTATAATTTTATATGCAGTTATCTGCTTAGTGCTTTATTTTCAAAAGGTACTAAGAGTCTACGACTTGATAAATCATACCTAGTGATTCACTCAATCTCTTCTTTTATGGTACCGCCGGGGTACGAAAACGATTGAGTGAATCACTAGGTATGATATCACTGCACAGTTGGATTTGCAAACTGGCAAGTTTGTATAGAATTTTCATACACAATGCTAATAATCACTAAGAAAGGATTTTAAGAAAATTGAATTTTTTGTTAAAAAGTCGTATCAAAGTAGGTACAGAAAAAATTTAAAAGCGTTTCTTATAAAAACTTTTTAACAAATATTTTTTTGTAAAAACCCTATTTAAATAATCAACCTCTGAAAATTTAATTCACACAGACGAAGGCGAGAACAACAGCTAATATAATACATACTATACACTATACAGACACACCAAATAATTTTATTTAAAGATAATTATCCCATTAAGCCCCTTCATCCACAACCAAGTGGTCACATTAGAATGATTAATATGACTGTTCGTTAAACATTTCAATGGGTCGGACCATTGAATGCCTATTCGTGCGGTGCACTAACTGACATTTCACTGGAAAATGGTAGATATTACTATTGAAGGAAGTCTCAGGTCCTTATTATGATTTTTCCTTCTTTTGGAAGTTGATGTGGTTGGAAAGATTAGATAAAGGAAATGGAATTACTTTTAAAATTGTTTTTTTTTCTGTTTCTTTGGGTTTAGAAAAACACATGTGCATTTTTAGTAACTTTATATGTTATTTACTCAGAACGTTGTGTATTTTCTTAGAAAGTATTTTAGACATTACGTTAGGTATAAAGACCAATTATTATTTTTTGTATTTGTAAGCATTTTTAATTGTAATTTTAGCTAGCCCTTTTTAGCTACTATTAGAAAAGCCCTAAAAATAAAAACAGTATTGTCTAGCGAAAACATATCTTTACTAGTATTACAAAGAGAGAGAGTGAATTTTCAAAGTTTGTTTATATGTGGAGGGTAATCTCTGGAACCACTGCACGTATTTGAATAATTCTTTCACAATTTAAAAGGTACATTATTCCAGACGGACATAGGCTATTACATTGTGTATTCAACCCGGGCCTAGTCGGGACGGGCCGCTAGTTTATTTATAATTCTCATGGAAGTAGCACAGAAGAACCAGTTAAATTGGCGAATTGTTAATCGGGGACGATACCAAAATGAATTAATTCCGTCCATTAGGTATTATTATTGTTAATTTACTCAAATTGCTGTTGTTATTCAACATGTGGCGTGACCCGTTTCCTGTGAAAAATTCGTATAACTGAAGTTCAAATGTAGAAAGAATTGTAGGGATATTTATTTATTTATTTATAATCAAGGAAGACCAAAGCCAAAAACAAAGAATATGAAAAAGTAGCAATCTAAACAGCCAATAAAAGGTATTCACAAATTAGACACTAATTGTTACATAAAATACAAATACATAGTACATTAAGTTAACATAATTAACATATTGTAAACGTACAATTGTTATAGACATTACCAACATCAACCTAATTATTAAGCTCAGTTAGAAAAAAAAATTAAACATTAGATTGTATATCTATCAAACGGAAACACAAATTAAAGAAAAAACTCGTTACTACGCATTCTCCTTGCCAAAGGAATACTGACGTTATGAATATCAAAATCCAATCTTTTTGCCAATTCATTATAGTTACTACTCGCTCGCAATAAAAAGGAATTCTTAAGAAAGTTAGTAGATGCAATTGGTACATGAAGCGGTGGATTCCACCGAAATTGTCTACTCGGTACCCTCAAATAAATTTTATCTAGAAGTTCCGGACAATCAATTGAACCTCTTACTATATTTAGAAGAAATATTAAGTCTGCAATTTCTCGTCTTATAAACAAAGATAGGAGATGGAACTTTTTCTACAAATTAAAGTAATCATTTGCCTCATAAGGTATTCCAAGTTTAAAACATAGATACTTGACAAATTTTTTTTGAACATTCTCTAAACGTGTCACATATTTTTGATAGCTAGGATTCCAAACCTGTGAAGCATATTCCAAAATACTTCTAACAAATGCGCAGAAAAGAATTTTGAACGTTTTAGCACGAATGAAGCAGTTAGGAGAACGCATCACAAAACCCAAAGCTTTCGAAGCTCTGGTGATAATACTATCAATGTGTGAATCGAATAGCAGCTTAGAATCATGAACTACGCCAAGATCCCTGACAGTAATATTTCTATGCAAAATCTGACCTTTCAATATATACCTAATTATAATCTTACAATATTTCAGTGATACTCAACGATACGTACCCATGTTGCCCAAGTAGTCTATCTGTCAAAAGAATGTCTTGTAACGATTATATGACATAAACAATTATGAAAAGTGTGGCTATACTTAACGATTATTTTATCAACCGACTTCCAAACACGGAGGAGGTTCTCAATTCGGTTGTATGTTTTTTTTGTATTTGTTACCTCATAACTCCGTCATTTATAAACTGATTTGGAAAATTCTTTTTTTGTTTGAAAGGATACTCTTCCAGATTGGGCCCATTGAAATTTCACTGATATTGAAGTTTTAGATTCGAAGATACACCAAACAACGTGACGTGGTTATAACTTTTATTCATTTACGAGTATATTGATAATTCTCTTGTATGTCATTTGTTAACTATTGTTGTCCCCACATGGTATAATGGTAGTAGAGAGAAGATATAAATTGCCTGTGATATAATAAATTCAGTCAAAATTTATTTGAAAATAAATTAATTGTAGACCTGCCCTAGATATTTATTTAGTCCAAGGTCACTCAAACGAAAGAAATAAAAAGAAATTAATAAAAAAATTAAACCGATTTCAAAAAAGAGCACTGAAAAGTATGAAATAACTACTATCCTTTACTAATCAAAACTTAAGTACAAAAATAACTATAAATACGATACAAATACCCATATAATTAAATTTGACAGTTATTGAAGTCGGTGCCAAATCAATGTTCGATAACGGAAAGCCTATTAGTTTAGTAGGCTTGTCACCGACTTCAGTAACTGTCAAATTTAATTATATGGGTATTTGTATCGTATTTATAAAGTTATTTTGTACTTAAGTTTTGATTAGTAAAGGATAGTTATTTCATAATTATCAGTGCTCTTTTTTGAAGTTGGTTTAATTTTTTTATTAAATTTGTTTGTGATTTTGTCAGTTGTTATTTAAAAAAAAAATTTACGGAGCTAGCGAAAGCAAGTCTTTTCATTATATCCTGTTGGACATATTGCCCTACATTTCACCCACGTCGATATCCTAGATTCTGGGATGCGTCTCGTTCTCCTAGGACCTAGTAGAACGATAAGCATATCTAGAATCCGAATTCGTATTCAAAAGAATGACAGTGACAAGAGAAAAGTGGTCTTATCGCTAAAACAATCTCTAAGCAACGTTATAGAGTAAATAGGAAATACTCTATCTTATATTAATAATACTATTATTATATTATTTGTATTTATTCATGGGTCGAAATAATTTGAAAATGATAACAAATATTGAGATATAGACAGAATTTAAATTATTAGAATTGATAAACTTTTTCGTCTGCCGAATTTCGCTTTCGTGTATCGATATGCCTTTATACATTAGTAAAGAACAGATATTAGTAGTAAAGTAAGATAGCAGGAATCTAAAAAAAAAAAAACAAAAAAAAAATGTACAATACATTACGATATCAGAATGTGCACACGTGTTTGTATTTGCCGAGTGTCGATTGAATAACCAAATACGAGTAAGTGAATCATGACTGGAGATGAGACGGGAAGCGGAAGAAGCTTGAGGAGTGTACGTGTATATTCACATAAGAATTTTTAAATTTCTGTCCTGATATTTATGCCAACACATAGTAAACATATATTTACAGACTATACATCAAAGCACACACACCGCGTTCCCCAAATTTATCACTTATTTAACTATAAGTTATTATATTTATTGTATTAATTTTTTTACACTTCTCTGCTTCTATCTGATAGCCCATGGCGGCTAAGAACATTATCTATAACTACCTCAATTTTATTACGCTGTACTTTTGTACTATACACGACCATTTACCGGCTATTTGACAACTACTTCACGAAGACTAAAAACATACTCTCATATACAACCTCGTTAATTTGTAGGAAATCTCGGACCAAGAAACACATACATGGACGGAGCTTTAATAAACTGCCGCTTTTAATGCTCAATTCAATGTGATACTTGGTCCGATTAGGAAACCTTTTTATTACCTATTAACCTCTACCATCTACCAACTACCAACTCTTGTCATTGAAATGTTTCAAAATTATCACAGATGAATTATCACAGAATAGACAGATTTTGTTTTTCTCCCTTGTCGGTTAGGAGCCATAAAAATCTATTTATAATAGAAAAAAATTAAAACTCAACTACATTAAATGAGAACTCGCAAATAAGATGAAATACCTGTAATTTTATTGAGTAAGCCTAATTTACTTTCTCTTGCTTATATTCTCCGACTCCGACATTTAATTCAAAAAACTACAGTTACTTAATCTTGTAAGTATTTTGAATATGTAATTTGGTTTTAATTTTGTTACTAAACTTTGGGAACCTGGGGCCCCGAAGACGATTTCTGATATTTGTAATCGGCTAGTCGAGGCTTCAGGAGACCGTCGGGCTGGCAGCTTTTTTCGCCAACGAATCGGTTACGTGATTAAAAAAAATTAAACCGCCTTCAAAAAAACACTGAAAAGTATAAAATAACTATCCTTTACTAATCAAAACTCAAGTACAATTAAAATAACTTTATAAATACGATACACATACCAATATAATTAAAATTGACAGTTATTGAAGTCGGTGCCAAATCAACGTGCAACAACATAAAGTCTATTAGTTTGGTGGGCTTAGCACCGACTTCAGTAACTCTCAAATTTAATTATTATAATATATCATTAAATTTGACAGTTACTGAAGTCGGTGCCTCTCTATCAGAGAAGACGGAGCACCAAGCTTCGAGGTCCTTACATACTTCTCTTGCTTCTTTAAATCTCCTCATTCTCTTCACACATTTTCGCCTAGGTAGCCGAGTGCTTTTGACATTTCTGTCGGCTAACACTCTGGCTATTTGATCTTCATAAGTCAGCTTTGGTATTCTTTAGCTTCTTTTACCACTCGCTATCGCTCTGTAGAGTTTCTTCGTCAGTCTTTCGTCACTCATTCTTTCTATGTGTCCGAACCATATAAGCATTTCTTTCTTCATTTTTACAATAACGTTGTCGTGCAACCCTGCCATACTGCGTATCTCTCCATTGCTTATCCTGTCCGCAAGGGTGACACCGCACATATTTCTGAGAGATCGCATTTCTACCGCATTTACTTTTACTCGATTTCGAACATATCCAGGCCTCGCTACCATACATCAAAGTTGACACCAACACTGCATTATGGATCGCCATTTTGGCTGACACACTGCCTACTAATGCGGACAGAGCACCGTTCACTTTATTGCCAGCTGTCGTCTGTCCACATCCAACTCACATCTTCCATACCTCGAAAACGCGCTCCCCAGAGACACAATTTCATTCACTTGTCCTAAACATTTTTTTTTAATTTAATCTGTACATTAAAAAAAAATCTGAAATCTATTACGAGTCCGCCCGACCGTTCTATCCAACTGATATGCTTAATTTTTTTTAAATGAAAGGTATTGATCCACAGATTTGTCGTCAAGCATTGGAAACCACCTAACTTTCACCCTTCTTAAGTTTTTCTCAAACGCGATTTTCTCCTGTACATTTCTAATGTTTTAATAATTTCTTTCTCTATATCTCCGGTTCTAATTGAGGTACGCGGTTCGTTTTGGTCTAAAGACACTCACAGGAACGAGCTCTTTCATTTGAGTTTTTGCACACTTAAAGTGGTTGAGTTGGAGGGACGCTAGGTGTGAACAATCAATTTGACTTTTAATTTTTGTATTCAACATAGGTTAGGTTACAATTACTCATCATATAAGAGCGTTATTTTTGAATTATCAATGGTGCGGAGCAGCACGGATCCTTTCGTCTTTTTTATGAAATATATTATTCATAAATAAATGTATCACATTTTGGCTAAGGTTTAGATTATTTACTGTTTTGATAGCGTGATAATTTATTTGTAATAGAAGGCACTCACTATAAGTATTCAGGACCTAATATTTCACTCCAAGAAGCCTTTTCTACCCAAAGACGACTTCTGCAGGTTAGGTTAAAATTCTCACAGTTCGATGTTGGGTTTTTTGGAAGTTTTTTTTTATTCGCGCCTCAATAAATGTCAATATATTATCATGGTATTACAGAATATCACCATTGAATCTAAAATGTAATTATTACAAAACAATGCAATTTTGTATAGCGTAATACAATCTAAAGTTCTTCCTACGGTTTTGAAATGGCCGGCCTTCTCGAGCTCCTGAATTTGATATCCATCTTGAGGGTCTTATGAAACTTATTCAATCTTTGACTCAAAATTTATCATAAAACGATGTAGCTTAAATGTTACACGTGTAATTGAGACGAATTCAATGATAATTTGACATATCATATGCTGGAGACTGTTAAGTGGTTCCAGCTTTGTGAGGAAACAGACAAACCTACCTTAAAACTCGCATGATCAATAATTTCAACTTTTTCAGTCAAAGTAAAGAATTAATTAAAAAATGCAACGTTATATTCTCTATGAATATTTAAAATCTTAATAACGATGTCATACAACACTAATGGACATAACGTTTTCGGTTCGGAATAAATTAATAGTGATGCGCGTTTAAGTCGATTTATATCACATTATCGATATTCCATAATCGCTGACCCGTAAGGCAAGCTGTTAACCGGTTGGGCGGGGTGCGAGTATCCGAGATAATATGAGCGGAAGCGATAGCGGATATAATAAACTATAATTTCTTGAATTCGTTATCGGAGTCGGAAGTACTTAATGAGGAAAAGATGAATAAAATATAGTAGGCCTCCGATTTTACATTGTTGCTATAGAATAAAATCCAGCATATAATATACCACATGTTACTTGCAACTATGTTCGCGTAGATTTAGAAAAAGTAGCCTGTAACCTTCCCCAGATTTCAAGCTGTCTTCATACTAAATTTTAACTAACTCGAACGTAACAGACAGAAATGTGAAAATTTATATGTAATGTTAGTTTCACATTAATTTTAATCACATAAATTACCCACGTGCGATATTATGTAACATTTTAGTAACAAGAACGAGGGTAGAATGGATTTCCTGCGTGTAGTGGGGCTGCATAAAAGCCTGATTTTGGTCTTGTAAGAGTTCAGTTGTTGAGAAGCCGTCGACTAAGTACATAACAGTTGTGATGAAGAATTGATAGTGTGTTCATAGTGATCAGTGCTTGCGTTATATTTCATATTTTACAGTCATTATTTATCTATATTATATTATATTATATTATATATCAGTCTACATTAATGTTGTAACATTAGTAAATTGGCTAGCTTTATCGAAAGCCACAAGTCATTTTATATGTACTTATGTTATAGAGTATAATACTGGGTATAGAAATAAATCTAGTAGGAGGATAGGTTTAGCTCATAGTGATTTATTAAACATAATAAATAAAATAAATAGAAATAAAAAAATAATGAAAATACTAGCGATGCAGTATTCTTTTTATGAAGGCCTAAAAGTAATTTATTTTATTCCGGTGATAGTAAAGCCACATATTTTGCTCGACAAAAATTCTTTTCACACCACCGCTAGTGGGGAGAATTAATGACTTATCGATGTATTTAATAAGAGTTAAGGGTTGAATGGATACTGTAGACACTGACGTGTATTCGCTACGTTTTGACGGCTTAATGTAGTTAGAAAAATAGGTACTTATAATATATTATGTACGCTTTTAGAAATAATAAGTTTATTTATTTTTCTCTCTATTTATGTCATATTAATTTTAAATAATAATAATGCGCCAGACGATACACACCAATCATCTGATCTCAGATTGGGACAGGCTATGGGAGCCAGACGACGACTACTGTAGGCGTCTAGGCAATCTAGAAAAGTTCGTTTCCGGGACCGGGAATCGAATTTGGAATCTCCCACGCTTGGATTAAACGTTTAAACCACTGTGCCATCGAGGTCGTCATGTTGAAATGAAATGTGTCAGTATCAACAAAGATAAACTCCAGATGAACTTACCAATAAATTCTTTGGTAGTGGCTATATCCTTAACCTAACTAATGGATATTGTGTTCATTAAATGACCATAACGGCACTGTGACAAAATTTCAAACTAAAAATCTGGCTAAGAGGGTGTCGGACATGTATTCAGTTATTAATGTTGGACAAGACAAAAGTCGATTTAAAAAACATAAACATTACTGGGTTGTGTTACTTTTCACCATTAGATTTTGTCTGAAGCTTCAAAGAGGATTAAATTACATTTAGATCTGACAAACGACATTATGAATTGGAATTTAACGGATTCTAAGATTACATAAGGGTAAAGGCGGATTACGTTGTGGCTGACGAAAATTGATGGTGCGTTTACAACACTGTTTGATTGAATATTAAGCACTGAGTTAATCTACTTAGAGCTTTATAGAGGTCTGTACGGCATGACTATTGTCAATTTATGTCTCACGAGACCCTTAGAGAGGGTTGACAGAGCTATTCTAAAGTGTCCTTAGGTAATTTGAGACCAAACCATTGCCAATTCCTCAATGCGACGTGTGGTCAGCCTATTGATAATTTATGGCAGTTATATCGAATAGTTTCAGAGGGGTTCATATCGAAGTAGTGCTTAGGTGGTTGATACGATCTTTGAGAGTCTTCGCGCCCTAGATAGGCTGGCTGCGGCAGCTGAAACGACAGCCTAATATTTGTGACTGTCGTATTTCTTCTATTTTTCTATTGTTGCAGTCTTGTAACAAAATAAACAATGCAATAAAAATCTTTAGCAAATATTTTCACATTTATATCATATCATTGCTATTTGTTCACCGTTGGAATTCGTTGGAATCTTTTATTAACCCCTGACGCAAAAAGAAGGTTGTTGTTAGTTGTAAAATGTGTATCTGAGTGTCTGTGTGTCTGTGTCGGTCTGTGGCGTCGTAGTTACTAAATGGATGAACTGATTTTAATTTAGTTTTTTTTTGTTTGAAAGGTGACTTGGTCGAAAGTGTTCTTAGCTATGATTCAAGAAAACCCATTCAGCCGTTTCAAGATTATCAGCTCTTTCTAGTTACTGAAGGAATGTGAGCAAGTTCTACTAGTCTTATCGATTTGATATTTAGTACCCTTTAATTTCAATGATATTACAATAACATGGTTATGTTAATATTTACAAACTTACAACTACACATTATCTTAAATAATAAACTTCCTCAAAGTTGCCGCTTAGTAAGCTGTCATTGCTCAAGGTACCTAGCAGACTGGCAGCATTGCCTCTTTGAATAGCCAAACTGATTCGTTGGCGGAAGAAGCTGCCAGCCCGGCGGTCTCCCGAAGCCTCGACCAGTCTCTTACAAATATCAGAAACCAGTCGATGGGCTTCGGGGCCCCAGGGACCCAAAGTTTCGACTGCAAAGGGCGTAAATATGAAACTCTCAGAGAGAGTCGCATACTTACGCCGCTTCAAGTTCTCGGCAGTGCTGGCCGCGGCACCTGCTGACTTGGAAGTCGCCGGCACATGGGAACATACATAACATGGTAAACTTGACCTGATGCTGCAGTATCATCTGGAATCAGATAGATAGATTGATGACAATCGATTCGGTGAATCAACATTTGTAGATTCGGTGCTGGTAAGTTGATCGAGTCCGATCTCTGGTATATCCTCAGGATGCTTCGTTGAGAGGCGAAACTCGTGTCGAATGGTGGTATTTGGAATTTGAGCGGAAAATAGGTAAAGATTTTAGTAATTCATCACGTGAAATGGATTTCCGCAAAGTAACACCTGAGTCTATACAATATATGATGGAGAACAGTTTATATAAAATAACTGGTTGGTTTATTACATATATTGACGATCTTTTTGTTTAGGATTCCACTCCAAAATTTGAAATAAGTTAGTTGTAGATCTACCCTAGATGTTGATTTAACTATACGACTCAGAAGGGAAAATAAATTAATAAAAAAAAGCAAGAACAAAAGTCTATTAATTTGGTAGACATGGCACCGACTTTAGTTACTGTAAAATCTTCATACACTTAAGTATTCGTATCGTATTAAGTTCTTTTTGTACTTGAGTTTTTGAGCAAAATTTGACCCAATGTAAAACGATCTGAACTTTAGACTGACTGCATTTGTCCTCACAATTTCCTCCCAAGCATTTATTGTTACCATTAAACCACATTAAAGTTTCAGTGATTGCAGTTGTAACCCAAGTTTTATAGTGGAAGCTGTTAATTTTGAAGTTTACCATTTTGTTTTTATAGTAAAGACCATTAATTTTAAAGAAGTTGTGATTTATATCAAAAGTAGCAAATTTACAGAGAACTATCAATTTCAAATATTGATATTTTTAGATAAAATTACTAATTATATAGCTCTATTATATAATATATCCCCTCAGGAAACCAGTAAAATGTTAAGATAATAACACGAGCCATGTCCACGTTTATATCACAATATGCATGAGTCTACCTTGGCTGCTGCTGTGCTCCATAAAAATTATATCGCTCATTAAGTCAACAATGTTTCAGATTAAAATGTTTGGCCAACAATATGATGGCGTCTTCGTATTGCCGCTTCGTGCAGCTCTTTAGTTAAGGCCGTCTGCTGCAAGCTTGTATGTCATCACTAAGTACGGTTAGCAAAATTGTTTGCCCTTTCGTTCTCGTCGCTTCGCTTGCCTCGTTGGTGTCATTTGCTACGAACTATTGTTATAGTTCGTTGTAGGTTGTAGCTTGTAGGGACGTCCACCAGGCCGCAGACGGGTTGTCGGCTTTCCTCAACGAGCAGTCATTCGGCCCATTGCTGAGTTACAACACAGTGACATATTGCCAAATTAACCAGGAGTCTGTTGGGATTTTTTCGAGAATCTCGGGAACTTTTCGAATTATAATCAAATGTGAATTTTTGGGAAATTTATTTCGTTATTTAAATATTTATTACACACATATAATACGCAAACAGAAAGTTACATGTAGACAAGATGAGCAGAGGTTACAGCTTATTTTTATTAGAAATGTCTTCCAGCAAACCCACGAGAATGACAGTTTTTTTTCTTCTGGGCATGGCGCACAGATTAGCGCGTCACGTATTGTATTAATAAATAGAATCGTCATCGTAAAACTCCTCGAGTAAAGTGTTAGTAGACTTTACTGAAGTTTTATAGGACTTCTTGAAAGAGCACGAAAACTTCAGCTACACATGTTTATTTAGACCTACTCCACGCTTTTCACTTACATAGAACTTTGAAACACAATATACTATCACTTTTGTACTTTAAAAACTCCCAAAAATATAAAAAATAGAAAATCTAAATATAATGACAACCCCACTTCTCCCGTTCCCGCCAAAAAGTCGATGCACACTGTCAACATACTCTTAAACTAAACTCTTTAAGGCGACGCATTGGAAATTTGGACAGCAGGGTTCTCAATGTTTCTAAATGACTACAAAACGTATGAAAGTGATATTCTGGAAATAAAGTAATAAAATGGAGATTTTATTGACTTTATTTTGCCAATTGCGATACACGATTAGTTAACTTTTGTAACACAAATAAAATATCAAAGAAACCTCTTTTAAAACAGATATTTGCATTTTTCGGAGTAATGGGATCATTTTAGTAAAAAAATAGAAAATTTAAATAAAATGATAGCCTCATTTCTCCCGTTCCCGCCAAAAAGTCAGAGTGACAGTTTAGTGTAAAAAAGATAGACACTGTGTGTACATACTATGCATACCATAATTAAACATATAATTTTTGTACATCTGCTTTAATTAAACATATAGTACATGCAATCTGCCTGTACATGCCCTATTTTTTAACCCTTCGATTGCGGCAAGAATCGGAAGCCTAAGTAGCAATTTCCATTTATGTCTAACTTCGAAAACGACGAAATTCCGTACAAATTTTCATTTCTTATTTAACCCCCTTAGGAGTTGAATTTACCAAAACACTTTCACAGTACTCATTAACGTTATGTAAGGAACTCCTGTTTACCATTTCATGCTATTAGACCCACAGGCTTAGTCTGTGCGTTGACCGAAAATCAGTCAGTATCAGAGTTTCAGTAAGTAGATGGCTATAGTACATACGCGCAGCATTATTGAACAATAGAAACAGTAGATTACATTCCGCTGTGTCATTGAGTACATTTATAATATTAATGAATGTGTTACCACCTGACTATACAAATATTACTTCAGATAATGAAAGCTTGTACATCATTAATTATGTAAATGAATTAATTTTGGCAGCGTATCTACTTAAATATTATTAAGAAATATTTTGAAAATATAATTGACCTTTACAAATGTTAATTTACTGATTGACTAAATTTCTTTTGTCTTTTTATTAGTTTCTTAATTATTCATTTGTAATGGTAATCTAGGTAACCTATACATATTATTATAAAGCAATAGAAATCGCGAGTCTGCATATTTAATTATTTATAAAAAAATGAGTGAGGACGATAAAAAAAGAGTAATAGCCACCACCATTTGCCACACTCTGTATGTACACGCTAATCTCCGAAATTACTGAACAGATTTTATGTGGTTTTCACAGATAGATTAAACTCAGTTTGTAGCAACACTTAGATTTTATTTCATTGAAATGGGACGACAGTAAAAAAAGCTATCGTCATTTAAAATTAAGTTCAAATTCGTCGCTCCTTACACGTTCAAGGACATAAAGCTGGGGTGCGTAATAAAACCGACTTTCACGCGGACGAAGTCGCGGGCACCAACTTGTGTTACATAAATGCTAAACATAGAGGTATACTAGTAACTAATTAGACTCTGGTATTTGCTTAATATTTTAGAACGAATTAAAGTAATTAAATGTAGAAACAACACTGGTTTAATTGGTAATGTAATTGTCAGTATTACAAATAACAATTAATAACGAAATCGTATTTTTAAGGCTGTTCTGTACTAAAGTATGATCAAATCAGACATGCAAAAATCGAGATTATTACTGATGAAGAATGAATACGCTTACGTGAGCCTGCAAGTAGGCTTTTAATGAATAGATAATTGCGATCAATTCATCAGCCAAAATATAAGTCGCTCTGATAGACTACATATACACCATAGACAAGTTACAGTAGCGCGTTCCGACCAACAATCAAACTGATTTATATTTGTGTAATATTATACATACTACACCTATTTATGATTTAGAACTAACATTATCATCCATACAAAATAAATTAAAAAAATGGAAGTATCTGTTTGAGACTTTGAAAGCCTTTTCTTAAATTCATGTTATAGTTATTTACACGTTACAAAAAGTTAAACAAGCGTTTTTTAATTTTTTAACTGCCTGTCTGTATGTCTAGGCTAATCTCCGAAACGACAGACCTGATTTTGACGGGACCTTCATTGGTAGGGAAAAGACTTTTCAAAGGGTAATCTAGGCTGCATTTATCCTAGAAAAAAACAAATTTAATACAGGTAAAACCGCGGGGTACAGCCAGTTACAACTATGTTTACAACAAAATATTTGACGTGAAAAGTAAACAACGTGATTCGTACAAATTATGTAAACAGAGTCATTAGGATAACAAGGCTATAGATGTGGGTATTATACAGTTATATATACGTATTAATTGGCCCGGCAGACGTTTGGCCATTACCGGTTTAAAAATAAAACAACAAAACATATCTTCACGTTGTATCCCTAACGTCAATCTCAAAAGTCAGAGAGGATGGGACGCCAAGCTTCGCGGTCTTAACATATTTCTTTCACCTCCTCGAATCTCATCATTCCCCTCACACATTTTCGCGTAAGTAAGCGAGTGCCTTTGACATTTCCGTCAGCTAACGCTCAGGCTATTTGATCTTCGTAAATCAGCCTTGGTCTTCCTCGGCTTCTGCTACCACTCACTTTCGCTCTGTAGATTTTATTCGTCAGTCTTTCATCACTCATTATTTCCATGCGCCCGAACCATCTAAGCATGACTTTCTTAATTTTTAACCGACTCCAAAAAAAGGAGGAGGTTCTCAATTCGTCTGTATGTTTTTTTTGTATGTTTGTTACCTCATAACTCTGTCATTTATGAACCGATTTCGAAAATTCGTAGGTAATACTTCAGAGGTGGTTCCATTTAAATTTCACTGATATTGGAGCTTGTACTTCGAAGATACACTAAATAACGCGACCTGGTTATAACCTTTATTTATACTGATGATTCTCTTGTGTATCGTTGCGCTTCGGAATTAGAAATAAGTTAATTGCAGACCTGCCCCAGATATTTATTTAGTTTAAGATCACCCAAAAGGGAGGAATAAAAAAATTTTATTAAAAAAATTGAAACCACCTTCAAAAAACACTGAAAAGTATAAAATAACTATCCTTTACTAATCAAAACTCAAGTACAATTAAAATAACTTTATAAATACGATACACATACCTATATAATTAAATTTGACAGTTACTGAAGTCGGTGCCAAGCCCACCAAACTAATAGACTTTCTGTTGTTGTACATTGATTTGGCACCGATTTCAATAACTGTCAAATTTAATTATATAGGTATGTGTATCGTATTTATAAAGTTATTTTAATTGTACTTGAGTTTTGCTTAGTAAATGATAGTTATTTTATACTTTTCAGTGTTTTTTTTGAAGGCGGTTTCATTTTTTTTAATAATTTTTTTTACACTATGTATATATGTACAGGAATTTATAAATATATATTATGTGTTAATAACTTGATTAGTGTCACCTATCCGATCCATGTATAGCTATGAACCATTGTCTTGACAAAAATATGATTTAGGAATCACTCAATTTGTTCAAAAGTTACACGATCAATAACAGACGCATTAACGATTATGTCAACTGTGAAAAGGTAAAGCGATTAAATAGCTACATTTGGCGAAAATGGGTTATTTAGAAGTATATGTACATATCATTGGATTACATTTTTTCTGTGTCGGTTAGTCTTCGTTTCGTATCAATCTGAAATGTTTTGGCGTTTTCGTCATCGAAAAAATGGTACCCGTATTTTGAAAATCGTGGTGAAGGGCCAGTTTATTACGATTCTAAAACAAAATTCATTGAGCTTATTGCAAAAATAAAAGATTTTGGGCAGGTAAATATAATACTTAAAACACTCTTATTTCATTTTAATAACATAAATAACATAAAAATTAAAGGTAGTTTTAATACTAAAAGATAATTTTATTTTAAAAATTATTGGTTGAATAAAAATAATTCAAAAAAACTTCAAAGCATATTATTTTCTTATTCCGCAAACATCTGTTTTACCTTAAAAACAAATGTTTAAACGTTATAAAAATATTAGAAACTTACTAAGAAAACGTCTTCGGAGCACGTTTCGTTTAAAAACAACAATTTCCGAGTTATTTATAGCCTTTTTAATTGGGGTATGGGCAGTAATAATAAATTTAGTCGAACTCGTACAGAATACTTAATTATTGTTGAGTTTTTCTGCGAGTTACGTACAAAAGGAACGATCACGTCGTAGCTTCGATTTCCTAGTGTCCATTTTTGACTGCTGACATAAAAGAGTACTCGCTCGATTTCCGGTTACGTCAATGTACAAAACAAACTCTGTCTCGGGTACTGTCCTAAGTCGATGATAGATTGACTGCCTGTCACAATTCAAGACTAATCCCTAGTTTCATACTAATAACATTCAGTAACAACTCTGTGAGCTCACGGGAAACAGTGGTCGCCTAATGGTCGATATTCGACCGTAACTATAAAATAAACGCTTTTTTTCCTTGACATACACACCACAAACTCGAATGAGCTCGCAGTTCGTAAATCACACAAAATTCACAGATCGAACTCATTCAGTCAATCGGTCAGTAACTATTTGTTGGGGACATTTTAGAATTCTTTGGCGACATTTTAGAATTCTTTGGCGACAATATCAACTATGTGCGATTGTTTGACCACAAACAATTGTGTTTGACATTGACAGTATGAACGTAAACAAAGAATGCTTTATTTTATTTAATTGAATGTATTTATAACACATACTGTACGTATATAAATTTTAGCTTTCTGTGCTCCTTCTCCGTATAAACTTTATCACAGATAAAATTTATACGGATGTATACAGATATATTATATCATAGATCGTAGATAAAGTTTATGTCAAATGTCACACTTCTCCGTGTGCGCAATATACTTTTACAAGAGTGTACACAGTTTTCTTCTTCACAATGTCGACCAAGCGTAAGTCTCAAAAGAAAGTTTGTCACAAAGCATCTCGCGTGACTAGTTATTTCTTGATCTCGTTTTGTTATAACGAGATAGAGCGAAACGACACCTTCCACTTAATTATATTAAACTGATATCGTAACAAAATTTGAATAAAATTAAAAGTCTCGTCTTAATCTTGTTGATATGTGCTCGAAGTTCTCAACCTCGTTAAATACTTATATTTGTGTAACCCTTTTATGCAATATGTGAATGCCTAAAATAAAATTACTGTAGTACATATAACATACTAGTTATTACCGGCTAATTGGTCCACGTGCAATTTCTGAGAAAAGTAGCCTATGTTCTTTTCCAGGGTTTAATCTATCTCCATGCTAAATTCCATCAAAATTAATTCAACGGTTTAGTCGTGTAGGTGTAACAAACAGACAGACTTCCAGATTTATAATAACACTAACTGTTGCCCGCGACTTCGTCCGCGTGGAATTTAGAAAAAAGTAGCATATGTCCTAACCTAGCTGGGCTTATTAATCTCCATTCTAAATTTCATCGAAATCATTCAGCGGTTTAGCCATGAAGATACAGCAGACAAACAGACAGAGGCACTTTCACGTTTATAATATTAAATATGTATTACTATTTCCGGTTTTAGTTGGATACTGTTATTGATAATAATGGACCAATAATATTTTGCTCGGAAGTGTAGTATTTGCTATATCCAGTGAACTCTCTTCATGCCTGTAATAATATTCAATATAAAATATGTCGATGACATATCTATATGAATAGAAAATAAATATAGCGCTATTACAGAGATACATACATACATATCTTCACGCTGTATCCCTAACGGGGTTCAGAGAGGACGGAGCGCCAAGCGTCGCGGTTCTCACATATTACTTTTTTCCCTTCTTCAAATTTCATCATTCTCCTCACATATTTTCGCGTAGGTATGAGATGTGATACGAAAACGAAGTATGCGAATATTTTTGACGAAGATGTCGAAAACACTTGCATACCTCGCGCGTAAATGTCTGAGAAGAAAAACGAAGTCCGAGGAAACGAAAGAAAATATACAAGGACCGCGGTGCTTGACGCTCCGCCTTCTCTACTATCCCGATAGCGACATGGCGTGAATATTTGTATGTATTTACGTAAATAGCCTCTATTTTTCACGCTACACGAGCCTTCCATAAAGAGATATCACAATTTCATTTTATAAGACAAAATATGTGGTTTATATACATATTGACACTGTACATTGTCGTAAATTTTAACTAATACGTATTTTAGTCACGTAAAGTTCCGGGCGCCATTTTGAATTCAAAATAAACGGTGTTTCAGTATTAGAGTACCTAATTTGATAAATAAATAAAGCTTAGATCCGGGCTTTTCAACCTGTGGTCCGTGGACCCCTGAGGGGTCCATGTCATGAGTGCTGGTCCATGGGTAGTCTGCCTAATATCGTTCATGAAGATAATAATGAATGTAACAATTCAATTTAACGTACTGATCCAAGTTAAGCAGCAGCAACCTTCTCACTAACTGTTATATAATATATTTATAGTTATATAGTGATAGTAACACTAGTTATTGTTGTCCTCCAGAGTATAGTGTTACCTAATAATAAGTAATTTTTAAATTCTTTTGCTACAATTGTGTTCATAATGGGTTGGTAAGATATTTGAAATTTTGAAGGTGTTTCGCGATTACAAAAATATTAAGAAACCCTGGCTTATAAATGATTCGGGCACGTAGAAACAATGAGTGATGAAAGATTGACGAAGGAAATCTATAGAGCGAAAGTGACTGGTAGCAGAAGCCAAAAAAGACCAAGGCTGACTTATGAAATCAAATAGAGTATTAGCTGACGCAAATATCAAAACCACTTAGAAACCTAGTCGAAAGTGCATAAGAAGAATGATGAGGATTGAGGAGGTGAAATAAGTATCTAAGGAGCGCTACACTTGGCGCTACGTTCTCTGACTACCCCGTTAGGGACACAGCGTGGGGATATGTTTGTATGTATATCAATAAAGATTTGTTAAATATTTTAAGCGCTACTGAACTACTTTATTACTTACGACTTTGTTGAGAGAAAATCATACACACACACAATATACGTGTTACGGCCAAATGCCTATATCCCTAAAAATAATTATTTATATATACCCGCAATTGTCATAGTATCTGTCATTTTCCGCTGCTTCATTTTGCTACTTGTTTTTTGGGAGTAGTCTATGATCAACCTCTGACACGGTCGCTATACGATCGATCTACTTAACCGCGCCGCGCTGGTCACTGTGACCGTTTCTTGTACGCAACGTCCACTAGAATCGAAGGCCGCTAAATACAGCAGGAATAGAGAGAAGAGGAGCTGCAACTAACAAGGATTCGGATCATCTTAGGGGTGACCGTAGATGTTTGGAGCGGCTTCTTCTAAAGAAAGGTACCTATTGAACCATTTTATCCACCCGCTCCGAGTGCTTGTATTGACGGTTGTATTGCTCAATCGCTGCGGCACTCACAGTAAGTATAACCAATATACAGGGTTAATTTAAAAATACTAATAACCTTTTAGTGCAAAATTCCTGTCTACATACCTAACAACTTTTGTTCTACGACTTTTTTCAAAACTCAATACGCTTCTCAAAAAATATTTGTTAAGTTTTGTTGTACTGTCTGAAACGTAATTACTCTGTACGTATTTCCAATGGTGCAGTGCAAGCGGACTGGGACTCAGAGCCGCGCTGTGCGTGTGCCGCTTTAGCGACTAGGTAGAATAGGTGCCATTTTCAGAAACATTTAGATTATTTTTATTTTTTTATGAAAGAAAAAACTTATGAATTTTTGAAAGTCGTAAAACAAAAGTTATTGGGGATATACAAAATACTCAGAGTTTATTAGTATTTTTAAATTAACCCTGTATACGTACATTTTACATACATATACACATCTGCACCTCAATGAGATATACTAACTTCCTTTTTAACTTCGCTCCCTCGTTCTAAAATTTTAAACATAATCTTTATTATTTTACTTCTTCCGTTGTATCCATCCCATCAAAGTGTTACGTTCACACGGTAAAAGCTTACGAAAGTTTTAAAACTGAGTTGCTTAAGTTAGTGGCGGTCTACTTTAACATAATTGATATAATCTGTACGTATTTCCAATGGTGCAGTGCAAGCGCACCGGCCCTCAGCGCCGCGCTGTGCGTATGCCGCTTTAGCGACTGGGTAGAGTAGGTGCCATTTTCGGAAACATTTAATGTATTTTTATTTTTGTATGTAAGAAAAGTTTTTAAATTTTTAAAAGTCGTAAAGCAAAAGTTATTGGGGATAATGCATGTGTAGAGAGGATTGTTTCCAGACTTGTTTTTTCTTCTATGAAATCGCTAATTTTGTAGTATGCTTTTCCAATCAGTGTGCGTTTAATTTAAATCTTTTTTCATTAATTGGGTAATTTCTTGAGGAATTTTATTATAAAATCAAACACAGTCGTTAAAACATTACTTTTGTAATTTAAATTTAGGTATAACTCGCTGATCACGATCACGAGTTTCCATACTTTTAATAACGCCTTTCTTTTGAAGTAGATCCATATTTTTTGTATTGTGCATTAAGTTTTCAAAGATGTATACCGAGGTTTATATACGTATATCAATGTCTTTAAAACGATATATCAGCGACTCTCATGCATTCATAGTGTATACCATATAGCAGGTATTGCCCCTTTGGTAAATTAAAGATAGAATTCATATACGCCGCTGATCCCCAAGTAGCAGGCCATGAGACATATAGCTATGGAAATATGCTAAATACACGGCCTAGCCTTAGCCTAATCGGTCAACTATCTAATGCTCAATTGATCGAGCTCAATCTATCGAGTAGTAGTAAAGTATATTATAAGTGACATACAAACTAACTTTGAATTTTATATACATACTGCTGCTGTTCAGGTTCGCGTTGCTGTGGCGCACATGAGTAAATGAAAACTTATGACTTTTTAATCTGAGGGCACGGCAGTGCCCCCTCCAAGTTGAGCACAGCCGTCCCATCCTTTTCTCGAAGCGACTCACGGCACTGTTGACGATTGCCAAGTCATTATATTTATTATATAAATAGAGATGTCTAATATTGATACGGTCACTATAAATGTTGATAGGTAATTGATTAGATAACAATTTTTAACAAAGTTGTTGAATAGGTGCTTCCATAGACAATAACTAAAGTGACTAACTTGGTTTTACATGAGATCTCACAACTTTTTGTAGTAGAAGAACTGCGTTGCGAGACTTGGCATTTTTTTACATTTTTTATTTTTAATATAGATGATAATAATATGTAAAAACTCGCGTGTATTTGAATGCAACCTTGTGTCAAAATTAAAAATTGACTGACACTTTGAATTTTGCGATCTCACAATCAAACGGCAGTTGAATTTTTATGTAGTACATATAAATATAAGTGTTAGTAATTATCCTATGTCATATGAAATCAGATACGAAGCTTAAGATATAGAAACAAATATCTGGCTCAATGAAAAATTGGAAAACCAAACTAGGACACTGCCACAGAACACCAAAGAGTGGTCGCACTCAATCGATATTTGATTTACGTTAGTTCTTAGCGCCATTAAATTTATTTCCAGAGCATCTTGTTACGAACCTCAATTCGTAGTCCATTCCCTCGAATTTCATTTCACCGACATTTTATTCTGTTATAAATTTTTAACTGTTACATAATTTACTGAACCAATACTAGAAATGCAGGTGTTTAATAAATAAGCTTTTTACGTTTTTAAATGTCGGATTAAATACTTTTATTTTATTTATTTATTTATTTTAAGCTTCCAGGCTGGTTTGTGTAGAAAAAAAATAGAATACTTCCTTTTTGGCCGCGACTACGTCTGCGTGAATTTTAAAAAAAGTAGCCTGTGTCCTTCTTCTGAGTTTAAACTATCACCATTCTAAATTTTATCGAAATCGATTCAGCGGTTTCGCCTTTAAAACCGGCCAGAAAGACAGACAGATTTTTGCATTTATAATATTATATTAGAATGAACGCAAGTCTTCACAGGTCATATAAGTCGTGCAAGTCGTGCGACTTTTACAACCCGCGCAGAAATTTTTCATTTGAGGTGGCCTAAATATCAAGGAGCAACAAAATCACAACTAGATGCCAATTCTATAGATAAGTATTTACAGACAGAGTACAGATGAAAATATGGAGTCAGATATATAGTTGTAGATTGTTGGTCCATCGCTTATACCAATTTCTTGTAATAGGACCTATTTTTTACGACCTGCGAGGAAAGATAAATAACTGGCCGTTCAACTTTTTTTTTCCTCCTAAATGAACTTAGAACTATATCGAAATAATACATACACAATATATCCTTACACTATATCCCTATACTCGAATAGGAAGTCCGTAAATATGCACACAGGTGCGGTGCGGATTTCAGTCGGTTCGAGTCCGACACTACTCAGTCGGCGTATATAGAGTCCGGCTGAGTGCCCGTAGAGAGTTTGTTCCTTCTCAAAAACAAAAAAAGAACGTATCTCTAACAAGATAGTTAGAGAAGACGGAGCACCAAATCTCGCGTTTTTTACATACTTCTTTTCTCCTCCTTACACAGTTTCACTTAGGTATGCAAGTGCTTTAAACATTTCCGTAAGCTTAAACTCTGAAACTCTGCCTATTTGATCTTCATTAGTCAGCCTTCGTCTTTCTTGACTTCTACTATCAAAATAATGTGCTTCTAAACCTAGCTAACTACGATGAAAAAACACTTTTGTTGAATTGCGAGTGATGATTTCGTAAAACCAACCAATGTTCACTAAAGTATTAAATACTTTTGCAATATCAGGAATGTTCAAATTACAAAATAAAAAGGATTAAAGTTTCACGTTCTAACGTAATAAATTTTACAAAATTTTGTGTTAAATTTACTAACGAGTTTAGTTTAAGAGTATGTTGATGGCGTGCATCGAACCTACCTTAGTTAATATTACTTAACAAATTCGTTAATTATAAACAGTAAATATTTCAACATTTTAGGTTTAGTGAAGTCAACAATTTCCATGTGTTAGTCCGAAATTAACCCGCGGCAGTTTAATAAAACTTTTGTAAAACTACCTAAAGTATTTTGGCAGTGTAGATAAAGAAGATAAAAGCTAGAATTGCTTTGCTTTTAGTATTATAAAGTTCTCGATTTAAATTTTTTTAAACTATTACAATGCCTTCTTTACTTTTGTTGTCGTTAAGGAGTAAAAATGGTCGGATATGGCTACCCCGGAGTGTACATCGGAACCGGAAGCTAGGCAGGGAGGCCCTTTCAGATAAAAACGATAATGGTTCAAACCAATGGCAATTTTTGTATAGTAAAGGTATATTTACAAGATCCTTTCGTAACGTTAATACCTACCTATTAGTCTTTGACTGTAAATTCTATTCTCGGTTGACTATACTGTGTTATTACAGCACGCATGACAGTGTTATTGTAGAAACAACTGAAAATTTAATAAAAAAATTAAACCGACTTCAAAAAAACACTGGAAAATACGAAATAACTATATTTACTAATCAAAAGTTAACAACACAATATAAATAACTTTATAAGTACGATACACATATAATTGTATAGGTATTCGTATTGTATATATAAAGTTATTTTTGTACTTGAGTTTTGATTAGTAAAGGATAGTTATTTTGTAGTTCTTAGTGTTTTTTTTAAGTCGGTTTAATTTTTTTCTTAATTTTTTATTTTTCCTTTTATAAATACCGTGCCCTAAATAAATATCTAGGGTGGGTTTACAATTAACTTCTTCCTAATCAGTCCACAATTGACGAAGTTGTTAGCGAACATACATAAAAAAATACATAAAGATATATACAGAACATAAAAGATCCTCTTTTTTAAATTTGGTTAAAAATTAAGAAAGAATTATTTGTTGATGGTTTGGGCACATAGAAAGAATGAGTGATAAAATATTGACGAAGGAAATTCACTGAGCAAAATTAAGTAGTAGCAGAAATTAAAGAAGACTAAGGCTGACTTATCAAAATTATATTGCCAGTGTTATCTGATGGAACACGCGCGAAAGTGCGTAAAAGAATGATGAGTGTTAAGGAGGCGAAAATATCCGGTAATCCATCCATATGAACCCATGGAGGACGACAGCACATGTGATCCGCGCTGACATACAGACAGAGAGATGAGCGTGATGTAACTATAAGACTCTACTTTTGCCACTTTGGCTGGAAACACATCGGAGTTCGTTTCTTTGAGTGAACACACTATTATGAAGCTATTTTTTGGAAACTAAAACACATAAACGGATGAACTTTGATAATAATTACAGGGAGTATTGGCGGAATAAATTTAAGTTCCCGCTTAGGGTGCTAACTTTGGGAGCTGAAGAAAAAAATTATGTGTGTCAGCTCCGATACGCGACTAGAGTTTATTCCTTACGAACGATTGTTATGATATATGTAATATACGATTTATACAAGAAAGTAATGTTCATCATCTTGAATTTGAAAATGAACGTCATTTTCGTAATCAGCACCCCAAGAAACCTAGAATATGACACCCATATTGATTTATCAAAAAAAATAATATTCGCCGTCTTGAATTTGAAAATGAACGTTGTTTTTGTAATCAGCACCCCGAAAAAACCAGAATTAACACCCATATTGATTTATCCAAAAAAGTGATATTCGCTATCTCGGCTTTGAACATGACGTAAAACGTTACGCTTCACTTTTTGTAAACACATGATTTTACTCTCCATAAAATTTCCGTACCGCGAGCTTATACAGAGTTAATTGAAAAATACTAATAACCTCTTAGTGCAAAATTCCTGTCATCATATCTAATAAATGTTGTTCTACGGTTTTTCGCAAAACTAAATACGTTCCTCAAAAAAAATTTGTTAAATTTTGTTGTACTGTCTGAAATGTAATTACTCTGTATACGTATTAATGGTACAGTGCAAGCGCACCGGGCCTCAACACCGCACCACCCGCCTCGCGCCGCTCTGTGTGTGTGCCGCTTTAGCGACCGGGTAGAGTAGGTACCATTTTCAGAAAGACTTAACGTGTTTTTTTTTGTATTAAAGAAAAAGTTACGAATTATGAAGTCGTAGAACAAAAGCTATCGCAGATAATGTTATGAACAAAATACTAAGAGGCTATTAGTATTTTTAAATTAACCCTATATATGAAAATCGATTCTTAGAGAGTAAGCTTCAAAAGTATAAAAAATATATTGGGGTCTCGTACAGGGTATCAAATGCTCAGTTCTTTACGCAAAGCATTCAAAAACGTATAACACGTTAATTCGTGTGCATTCTTAACACTTTACGCCTATAAAATAAAAAAAAAAGCGCGCGTGTGTACTCGCGTAAGAAATACGTCTTTAGCGTGCATAGAAAATTATATAATATAGATAGAACAGAAAATTAAAACTGGCTGCTTGAAATGAAGGAAATAAAAATTAAAACCGTAGTCACATAAGTATGTATATAGAAAATTGAAACCGGCTGCTTGAGATGAATGAAATAAAAAAAATTGACACTTGTAAACAAAATAATCTTCGTGCTAACGTTGTGTTAGAGTTAAAACGACGCGCGCAACTTTCGTTATTAACTTCATAGCGTGTTACATCGATGACGTAACTTCCGTTGCCTGCTGAAAATACGCCCTGATCTTTTTCATTGCGTCGCTGCATTCATTGATCACTGCATTATGTTAAATACTTTTTAACTTTGTTTTATGGTTGGCAGTGGGTATCGACTAACGACACGTACCTATGGTAATACTTAACGTTAGTAACTAATTCATCTGTGGTAATACTAAATGCGCAAAATATTATTCATTTATTTTCTTTAAAAAAGTTGTTGTCTATCGATGTGTTGTTTTATAAAATTGATTGCACATATTAAAAAGTTTCTTGTTTGATTACCAACAACCAAACCGGTTTAGCAATGGGTTTCAATTACAAACATGAATAATATCTCTCTGTTCTGTGTCTGTAGAGTAAATGTGAATATATTATACATATTTGACCTTAAAAATGAACTGAGCTAATTCGAAGTTTTGAGGTGTTTTGGCAAGTTACTACATGGAATTCACCTGAAATAATAAATGGATTATGAACGAATACACGCACAAATATTCTCACGATATGTAACTAACGAGACGAATACATTAGTAAATTCATACAATATTTGGATAGTAGGATATTTTAAGTTTACTATTTTAACTATAAGTTATGATATTTTGCATGAGGTCGGTTTTATTCTCAAGGTACGATGTCTAGACCATCTTCGTTCAATGTTTTGAATTGTAATGAAAACCACTTACAAGTTTATGTGCAGTCAAACTATGTTACTCGTATATTGTTTAGAGATATCATAAGATAATGTATTATTATGAAATAAAATGTCATTACATACAAATTGTAACATTATATATGTAACATTATATTCTATAATGATTCAACAAATACCTGTACAAAATGATTATTGAAGTTTCCATAAAGTAGTACTGCTCGCGAAATTACATTCCGTTGTTTCAAACTGTTTTGAGTTCACTGCAAACATGACGCTTACTCGCATTGGGTTGCAATCTACGTAAATATTTGAGTTTCATTTTATGAACAAACAGTTAATCCTTGTCAATAAATGGAGAATATACTATAATGACGATCTAATGGTAAACTTAAAGTCTATGGGATATTGTAAACAACTTCACCTTTTTTCAAATAATTTTTTTTTTTGCGAAGATCTCGTTTGGTAATCAAGAATTGAATCTGAGAATGTCAGTATGACATTTACACTCCGACAGAATCGAGAACTCCTAAACAGAAAAAATCTAATACAAAAAATGTACGTATAACTTACAATTTTACGTCTTATAAACTGTTTGTGAGTTTTCGTAACAATAACAACAACATCGCCGCTGTGCGACTTAAATTTTATAATATTTGGGTCCATTTGGTTATCATAAAGGGTAAAAATGACAAATACTTTGAGTACTAAAATTATCAAAATCTAAGAAGCCTATTTTGACACATGTCATTATAACGTAATTAGGGTGCGAACTAGGTCAGTACTTTCAAAGTAAAGATGAAAAACCATCTACTGTACCAGGAAAGAAGACTGCTTTAGTTGTGGTGGTCGAGTTGCTCCAGCATGAGGTTTCCCAGTGATAAACGCGTCCATTAGTAAATCGACCCATCGATTTGTTTATTTATATATTTTATTCAGTGATTTATTTTTCTATATTTTATTCTACATTTATATATTAGATTTTAAATGTTTACCATATCTATATGTTTATATTATACAATACCTAAATATATATTAGTTAGGTATATATCTATATACATAATGAATGATTTTTTCCTTTGACCGCGATAAACTTGAAAACTACTGAACCGATCGGGATGGGACCATGACCATTCGACGCGGAATTAGTTGTAGATGACTACAGGTTACTTATTTTTTTGACTCCATAGACCCTTCACCACTTTTTAAACAAAAATGTGCTATTACGTACAAAATTTTCACTTACGCCCAGCTAAGCGGGTGGGAAACTGCTTGTTTATTATATATTTCATTATTTTATCTTTTTATTTATATATTTATGTCATATAACATATTATCTATGGAGGCGCCACGAGGAATGCTTCGAGTGGACTGTATTTTGCGGTTTAAAGATATTAAATTTTGAAAGTTCGTCTCACACACAAGAAAGGAAAGATAGGAATATAAGCTGACCTTGTGAAGCGATCGAAGACTTGTTGGCAGGCCTGCTTCTTCTTCACTGGACGAGCACTTCACCTTATAACTTTGGTGGAGAATAGTTCACTCGCGACTTGTCCATCACAAGATATTAAATATTAACACATGAATATTGTAATCAGCGGTTTATTTTATTTTAATATGTATTATTTTTACAGCGAGAAACAGCGGATTTACGAAATTAATGTCGCGCGGACGGCGGGTAGATTTTAACTGTTTTTTTTTTTTTTTTTGTTTTTGTGTAAGTGGCGCTGCATCGTTTTCTTATGTTGGTCAGATATAAAGGGTTGGGATAGGAGTATTGAGACGCAATAATTTTAATTTATGTTAATAAAGAGATGGCGCCACCATTTCCTCCCCCCTTTAAAGGATCTCCTTTAAAAGCGCCAAAAAAAAATAAGCGAGAAAATTATATTTTTTTTTTTTTTTTAAAAACTAATTATGACTAAAGATATATTATTTTATTATTTATATTAGGCGATAAGACTATTGAGTTGGAAGCGGACACAGACGCATGACAGGCCGGAGGTAAGTTCCTTTAGCGGTTTTGACAGTAACAACGCGGACAGTACCATCCTTGGAAGGGTGGACTCTTTCTACGACTGCTAACGGCCAAGCGAGAGGGGGCGCGTTATCTACAATAATGACTACCACCGTACCCGGCAGAATGGGAACGGCAGGAGTGTTCCACTTCTCTCTAACCTGCAACCCATGTAGGTATTCGATCCTCCATCGCCCCCAAAAGGACTGAACTAACTTATCCAGTAGCGAATGTCTTTGAAGAAGAGTGAGCTTATCATCAGCTACTTCAGGCGCGGGGAGAGAGCTTAAAGGTGAAGTATTAAGAAAATGACTCGGTGTCAGCGCTGTGGGCTCCGCGGGATCAGAACTCAATACGGTGAGCGGACGTGAATTTAGAACGCACTCCACCTGAATCAGAACGGTATTGAGCTCTTCATAAGATAAGATCTGTTGACCTATGACCTTAAAGAGATGATTTTTTATTATTTTAACCATGCTCTCCCAACAACCTCCAGCATGAGGCATGGTCGGACAGTTAAATTTAAACTTAATGCGATTTTCTGTTAATTCATGTTCGAAACGCGGGCGGTATACATTATTTAAAAACTTATAAAGATCGCGAAGGTACGAATTTGCGCCTTGAAAGTTAGTTCCGTTATCGGAATATATCACCTGCACAGGACCGCGGCGTGCAAGAAAGCGTTTCAAGGCGTCCAGAAAACTAGCCGTGCTGAGATCGGTTGTTAATTCAATATGCACGGCGCGAGTTGTCATGCATGTAAAAATACAAAGATAGGCCTTTTGACTATGAACCCCTCGACGGCGTATCGGATTATAGGGAATCGGGCCTGCGTAATCACATCCTGTGTGTGTAAAAGCCTTTACAACAGGATTGATGCGGTTGTCTGGCAAATCAGCCATCAGCGGGAACGTAGGACGCGGTTTCATACGGAAACAAGTATTACACTTGTGTATAATTTGTCGCACTATGCGACGCGCGGAGAGGATCCAATACCTCTGCCTGAGGTGGGACAGAACCAGCTCAGGACCTGCGTGCAGATATTTTAAATGATAATAGCCGATTAACAGCTCTACGATACGATCTTGTCGCGGAAGAATGATAGGATGTTTAGCGGAAAAATTTAGGGAGGAAGCGTTATTAAGGCGACCGCCTACGCGAATCAACCCGTCTTGTAAGAACGGTCTTAATTTATTAAATGCAGATGAGCATGACTGATCGCTTTGAAGAGCGGACAGTTCACTTGCGAAATATTTTGATTGTAAGACCTGAAGCAATTTTACTTCTGCAACGTCTAAATCAGCGGCGGAAACTGCGGCGGAACCGCGACGCGGCAATAATTTAATAAAGCGGTAAATATAAACAATTACGCGTAGCAACTTAGGCCATGAAGACGTGCGATCTGCGAGCGCGAGAATAAAGGACTTCTCGTCGAGGGACATCACGGCATGAGCGAGTATCTTTTGCTCCGGTACGTTATCCATCGATAGAATAGTGTCTTCTGCGATTGGCCACTGAGATGGATTTAAAGAAAGCCATTGCGGTCCATGTAGCCACAAGGGATGAGATATTAATCTCTCAGGCGTCAGGCCACGCGATAGACAGTCAGCGGGGTTCTCAGTGCCTACGACGTGGTGAAAATTATCTGCGGGTATGTTTTCGGTCACCTGTACGACGCGGTTCGCCACAAAGGTCTTCCAGCGGTGCGGTGAGCTTTTAATCCAACAGAGGGCTACCTTAGAGTCGAGAAACGCGTATACGTTAGGACGAAAATGTGCGGAATAATTATTTAAAACAATGTGTAAAAGTTTCGAGAGCAGAACGGCTCCACAGAGCTCAAGCTGAGCGATAGTGCGCGGAGGAGATGGTGCCACCTTCGACTTAGCGCAAACAAGCTGGACGATATTATAGTGGGCGAAACTCACTTGTATGTACACCACACCACCATAACCAAACTCGCTAGCGTCCGCAAAGCCGACTAGGGTGACCACGCTGTCGTCCGTTACGCCTAAACAACGCGGAATTTTAAAATTATTAAGAGCTGAGAGTTCCATACAGAAACTCTTCCACTGCTTGACGATGTGATCAGGTGGAGTATCGTCCCACTCAAGTCTCAGCTGCCATAACTGCTTCACGATCAGCTTGGCGTAAAGAATACACGGGGCTACGAATCCCATAATATCCCACAGCCTTGCAATGGTCGACAATATGGTTCGCTTAGTGACGTGATCACTCCGCGGCGGTTTGATTTTAAAATAAAAACAATCGGTGTCAGTAGACCAGTTTAAGCCCAATATTTTATGTTGCGTACTTTCCTCAAACTCCACATCGGTCAATCTATGATCGATGGGAATTTTATCTAACGCGGTTCGCGAATTACTGCTCCATTTAATTAAGTCCCACTGAGCCCCTTTGAACAAGTCAATGAGCTCTCTGCTGGCGGTCGCTCCTTCAGCTTCATCTTTAACGGAGAAAGCGATATCGTCCATATAAAGAGAGCGAGAAGCGATCTCGCTGGCACGAGGGTACTTGGAGCCGTCGTCTTCGATCAGCTGACGCGCGGTGCGTAGCGCGTGAAATGGGCTGGACTTAAGTCCGAAACAAACCCTGTTAAATTGGTAAACTATAAGCGGTTCGTCTGGGCTAAAACGGTATAGAATCCGTTGATAACGGCGATCTTGTTCGTTCATTACAATTTGTAAAAATTGTTGACGACAATCTGCGGTCATAGCTACAGCGAATAGACGAAAATTAAGAATAATCTCAAACAGACTGCCTTGCAAATTTTGACCACTGTGCAAGACGTCGTTGAGAGAGCGTCCCGAACTAGTTTTACTACTAGCATCGAGAACGATGCGTAAGCGAGTAGAAGTCTTATCCTCACGGACTACTCCATGATGCGGTATGACATATGAAGGCGTAAGTTGATTAAAGTCATTTGCGAGCGCGGGAGATATATAATTCTTTTCAATATACTCCTTGATGACGTCATCATACGCCACCCTTAATTTAGGCGACGCTTCTAACTTTCTCTCAAGGCACATGAAACGTTTGTGGGCTGATTCGTGAGACTCCCCTAAGAGGTAGACGTCGTCACGAAACGGTAACGAAACAATATAACGGCCACTATCGGGGTCCCGTTTAGTGGTCGCGCGGTAGAACTCCTCACATTCTACATCATCACGGCTGTGAATGGGAGTACTAGGGAGTTCTTCCAATTCCCAGAATTTCGTAACTAATTTATCTAACGGCGGACTCTCGACTAAACAGCAAGCGGTCAAAGGCGCAGTCGGGCGGGTAAGTAAAGTAGGTACGGAACCCATAACTATATACCCCAACACAGTTTCAATAGCGGGGGGCGCGGACGAGTTACTCCGGATCACGCCGGGTAACAACAAATGCGGAAACAAAGATGCTCCGATCAACACATCTATTTTATTTGGCGTGGCAAACACACCATCAGCGAGCGGAATATTATTTAAATGCGGAAGCGAAGACGTATCAACGATAGCGGTAGGTAAGTAGTCAGTAATTTGACCCACTACCATAGGACATATATTGAATTTAATTTTCGAATTAAAGCGGGAAGAAAACTCGAAATTAACGGAACCCTGCACCATTTTTTCGGACCCACCGAGTCCCTTGATAACTGTGGTTGCCGTTTTATGAGGAGTAATACCTAAAGTATTGCAACATTCCTCCGTAATAAAATGACTTTGCGAAGCGGAATCAAGTAAAACGCGCACTAAACATTTTCTATTATACTTATCGTACGCAGCGACTTGTGCAGTAGCGAGCAATACAGTAGTGTTCACAATAGAATGCTTTGTATCTACTTGCTTGCTACGTGAACGATCGTGCGAAGCGGCAATGAATGTCGAACAAAGCGCCACACCCGTGTCACTATTTCGTTCGGCGGCCGTAGCGGGCGACTGCTGCGCGTTAGGTACCAATGGCGCGGTGGACGCGACTTGGTTTCCCTGCGGTGCGGACGGGCCCGGGTTCGAGTCCCGGTTAAAGTGCAAAAGACTATGATGTTTTAATTTGCAGACGCGACAGAAGGAATTACTGTTACAAACTGAAGTTCTGTGTTTTATACTGAGACAATTGACACACGAACTGCGTTCCTTTACGGCCTTGAAACGATTTTCAGGTGATAATTTCATGAATGCGGGACACTTATATAAGTGTTGATGCGTTACGTTACTACATAAACAACTGTCTTGCGGTTTCGCGTTCTGTTTATCGCCAGTAATTAAATAAGCAAGATAATTAGGCGGGGTTGTTTTATTAGTAGGCGCGGAAGACGAGTGGTTGCGGTCAGTGACCTTTTTCGGAACAGCTGACTGCGAAGCAGAAGAACTATTAACGCGTTGCAATATTTTAGACTGCGTTTGTATGAAATCGACCAAACTATCAAAGGTAGGTATTTTATTAGGATCAGATAGATTCATCTCGAATATACGGACCGTGTTACTGTCCAATTTACTGAGCGCAATATGTAAAAACATAAAATCGCTCAAGTTATCTATCTTTAAGTTTTTTAATGTGCGGACAGCGCTGACTAATTTGTCATTAAAATTATTAAAATCATTTACTGACGAAGAATTTAAGGGCTTAAAATTTAGAATATTGTGCAATTGCATGGAGGCAAGGGTACGCTGATCTTCGTATTTATCTTTCAGCGTCTGAAGAAGCAGCTGATAATTTTCAGGACATGGAGTTATGCCTGCTATAGCTGTTTGTGCATTACCGGAAATTCGGCCTAGCAAATAATAAAGTTTTTCTGAATCTGACAACAACGGGTTATTGTTAATAGTTGAATTGAAACTCGAATAAAAAAGCGGCCAAGTGCGATAGTCACCTGAGAACGGAATTATATCTACAGGCGGGAGGGAAGGACGGCTGACACGCGGATAAGTACCTACATCGGTTGCAAGCTGCGTGCTTGGTGGTAGGTACTGCGTAACAAGGCGTTTTAAATGACTATATAGGTGCTCGAATGAGATTAAACTTTTGAAATTAGGGCTCGAATTAGGGTTCACCACTAATAAGCGAGCGTTGTAATGGTCTAAAGTTGATCTAAATTCCGTGCGAATAGTGTCAATATTTGAACTTTCGCTAAGGAACCTATCCCGAGCGAGCGCGTCTGTGTGTATATTTGAAGATAGGTCATATATCTGCTGAATACATTCGAACAAAGCATTACGTTTAGCTTGCAAAATAGACAATTCACTGTCTTGGTGGTCAGTATCTTCGGTTTTCCCTGTTTTGGGCATTGTTTAACCGAAATGAAATAACTAAATACGCGGTGCAGAAAAGTATGTAGATAGGTAGGTATATCTATACTACCACGGCGACACAGCAATGTGCCGGCCGGCGAACGCGTGCTAAATTGAAAAATGGCCGACGCTAAGGAAATTAAAATCGGTTATTTTCGCGAATAATGTATGTTATTTATAGTACTGTAAGTATATCAGCGGAGTAATCAATTAAAGGAGTCACCTAATAAGGGCGGGAGGTTATTATCCGAGGTCGTTTGGACCAAATTATGATGGAGGCGCCACGAGGAATGCTTCGAGTGGACTGTATTTTGCGGTTTAAAGATATTAAATTTTGAAAGTTCGTCTCACACACAAGAAAGGAAAGATAGGAATATAAGCTGACCTTGTGAAGCGATCGAAGACTTGTTGGCAGGCCTGCTTCTTCTTCACTGGACGAGCACTTCACCTTATAACTTTGGTGGAGAAAAGTTCACTCGCGACTTGTCCATCACAAGATATTAAATATTAACACATGAATATTGTAATCAGCGGTTTATTTTATTTTAATATGTATTATTTTTACAGCGAGAAACAGCGGATTTACGAAATTAATGTCGCGCGGACGGCGGGTAGATTTTAACTGTTTTTTTTTTTTTTTTTGTTTTTGTGTAAGTGGCGCTGCATCGTTTTCTTATGTTGGTCAGATATAAAGGGTTGGGATAGGAGTATTGAGACGCAATAATTTTAATTTATGTTAATAAAGAGATGGCGCCACCAATCTATTATGTATAAAAGCAAATGTATGTATTTGCTTTTTATACAGAGTAAGCAACATGTCCTGATTTTATATTATATATATTATGTTCTGTGCGGGCACCGCTGAAAAACAGTGCTGTCGCGCTTGCGTCAGCACATGCTGAGTCGGTGTCCAATTTTGGCATCACATCACTCATGGACTAAGTGAATTGTATGTAGTGTATAAGTCATGTTTTTCCGTGTCACAGTTTTTTTGTTTTTGTATTGTTATAATGCGCGAGCGATGCTAAATAAGTATTTATGACATTGTCTATGTCTCACTAAACAAATCGGTAGGCTGCGTATTCGATTACCACTACGAATAGATTCTAAATTACGATTACATGAACTTTTAATGTGTGTCTTAGTGTAAAGTAAAAGTGTCCTTTGAACCCAAAAAGTTAATAGTTAGTTTTTTATTATTTTGTAAATTAAACCCTAAGTTACGTTTTATCTATATATTAATACGTGAAGTGAAAACTTAGGTTCACTTTTTAAGAAAATTGCACGACGAACGAGTGTGAATTTTGGTACACTTAAGGTTTATATGGAGAAAGACAGGAAAAAGCACATATTTTTATATAATATGCATTAGAAATACATAAAATTAAATAAATCGCTCATTGTTTACGTTCAGACTGCCAATGTCAAAAATACTGTCAATGTCATAATAGTTTATGATCATATGTAATGTAACCTCCTTGGATCAAGCAGTCGCACAGAGCAGATTGTCGCCAAAAATTTATGTTATAAGTTTATATTTATGGTCGATTTTCGACCACAGGCCGACTACTAGTTAGACTACTAGTAATTAGCTGTCGCAACGGGCCTCTTAGATTTTAATGACTTTAGTGTAACAGTTACTAAGCTACTCCGAATAGGTACATCGGTGACACGACAAGACACGACGAGAAAGTGTTTAGCAGTTGTGTCCCCGAATGTACCAGAGCAGTGATTTCGCGTATTTTCAATGCCACTCGTTTTGTTGAGCCAATCAATAATCTTGAAAGCCTTAACAATAAGCCTCGCCACAATGTGCCCCGAGTACCTTCCATAGAAGGGTAGCATGGGCGTAAATGGATGTTGCCACTCAACATATTTTATTTTAAATGTGTGTGTACTGCATAGTATATTTATTGTATAGTGTAGGTGAAAAATAAAGTATAAATTTGGTCTAATTATATTCGTTATTACGACTCTTTAGGGAATAACATATATCAGCAACAGAATTTGTTATTCTAACTACAATTTATTACATTTGAAACTGATGGTTTGCACTGAATATTTACGAGTTCTGACTTTAATCGTGAAAAATTTAATATAATAATAAAATTATTATATTAAATTTTTCATTATTTTTTACATTTCATTACATTATTTTTTAACTTAAATCATATAAGCTATGGCCAAAGTATTTGTCAGAATGACAGCAGAAATTATAGTGGAAGAAATTATGCATGGAGTTGTACTTTAGCAGCACAAAATATTGTTATACAGCGTTTTAATTTTTTTTAGCTTAAAATTCTATTACAGCGTCCTTATATTTTTTCAAGTAAGTATGTATTCAATGAAGTAGTAATGTATTGGATAATACTTTTTTATAGCGGCAAACAGCTTTTTTATTGTTATTTCTATTAATTATAACATGTGCTCCGTTTTAAAATTAGAAAAATGCAACGCTTGTGCAACCACCTAGGTGTTACCATGTCGCAATTGTGTTTCTCAGAAGCAGCTAAAATTTGAAATAGAAAAAGGTGACACTGTGTACCTGCCTACGGTAAAGCAACAAAGAGGATTATAATTTTAGTAGTGTAATTGAGAGAACAGAACAGACCTGAAACTACAACCGATTTCAACCCATGAAATATCATGGACTCTTGGACATACCTACTGACTCCCACCCTCCCTGTATCGCCATTGCTAGAGACGTTGAATGCTGAACTTCGTCTGCGCGTTTCTAGTAACTAATAATCATCACAAATAGTATTAATTATACTTCAACTACTAATAATATGTCAATAGAAGTCATTTATTACACAGATGTTACAATAGTATCATTTGCACCCGATTTCACCTAAAATGCCTTATTGAAAAACAGCAAATCGGTTGGATGTTCTTACATTACACCGCCTGTTTCACTGAAACCATTTTAATGGAGATTGGCTTTCAGTATTCCGATGTCGCGACCATTGTATACTTTTCATTATACTACTGAAAAACAAGCCGCAAAGCTCCCTCTTTTCAAGCCTCCGTACGCAACAAACATAAACAGACAGTATTTTGTTTGTTATAGCTCCATTTTATGTACATAATACGTAATGTAAATATATAATATAAATATGACATCCCCGTAACACAATTTGAAGAATGAAACCAATGTGATCTCATTTCGAACCTAAAATTTACGGGATTATAGTTAAATTCGTTTCAAAAAAATTATACATAATCGCGACTTGTCTCGGCTTTGCTTGGAGATTGTTGCTACGGATTAGTTGTAGCTTTCTATTTAGTGAATGAATTTTTATAATCTGCGTTTGGTTACATAAAAAGAAACAAAATTATATTATTACCAGAGGTCCGTCTCCGCTTTGACCGGGTTGAATACATATCAAATAGCATAAGTCCGTCTGGAATAATGTACCTTTCAAATAGTAAAAGAATTTTTCAAATAGGTGCAGTGGTTCCGGAGATTATCCGTTACATACAAATAACAAAATCTGCTCTCTCTGCATATTAATAAATATAGTCACATATTTATATATGTATTTATATACTATATTAATATATTATATTCTGAATATCTCGTTACTTAAGGCGTGAGGATGTGTATGTATGTATATATGTGTATAGTTACATGTACACTCATACATGTGTAATTTGTACATAGAATTAAAATCTAATAATGTTCAATAACTATTCCAATTTATCACGTGCATATTAAGTGATCTGTAGTAAATCATACACGACAGTAGTCCATACTAATATTTTGGGGGTAAACTTTGTTTGTTCGTATGTAATGGATAAACTAAAAACTACTCAACCGATTTCAAAACTTCTTTTAGCTATAAAAAGCTATTAGCGAGTAACATGTGCTATATTTTATTTTCTAGAAAAATTCTAACCGTGCGAAGCAGGGGGGATTCGCTAGTATATTATGAATTATAACAATATTATATAGCGTTGGTACGAATCGCGATATTAGTGCGTACAAAGCAGAGGCCACTACCGACAACCCACTTCCGTTATACAAAAACGCTTGCTATTAATATTTTTAAACTTTTACGACTTTTACATATCTTACAATCACAACTAATCTAAATGAAATACTAATCTATAAATATAATGAATGAATGAATGAACTATGAATATAATACTAATCTAAATAACTACAACAGGTCTGTGTTGTGTTAATATTTCACCCTGACTATCCCGATGTTTCGGTCAGATTGCACCATTCCTGGTCACGGGCTAATTGATGAGGATGAGCGTCGTCTTCGTAGCTTACAGTCGGCATTAGCCTGCTTGTGACCACGATCGGTGTAATCCGGTCGAAACGTCGGGATAAATAATTATTATTACCTAACTTGCAGTCAATACGCGACAGCCAAATATCGCGCGATATCTGCTGTCAAAACCAGAATTTGTGTAATGTAATTTATATAGTGGCACTAAATCTACCGCAAAAAGTGGATTTTACGGTCATGGCGCAATAGACACGTAATCGTCATATATGATACCATTTTTTTATTCCAAACAGTCACCGGTCGCACGGTGATCGCGTGGCTGTAGCTGTCTGCAAATTTTTAGGTAATAACTCCGCCGGTTAGTTTGAGTTGTAAAACGACAGTATTAGTTAAGTATTGAGTTGTATGACTCCTACAACAGTTAAATAATCGATAATCGATGCCCCAATAGTACCAATTCTCTTGGCAACTTCCTGATTAATCACTAGCTCGCATTTGTAATACATGATAGTAGTTCATTATCGATATTAAAAGTTGTGTCATCATTGTGTCACTCCTACAGGACGGTGTCCCAAGATATCAAACCTTCTCAACTGTTCCAACTAATGACTTGTTTGTCTCTATATTTTAACTACACACTCCGGTGTGTACAGTACATTCTCAAACTGCACCAACTATGGACACGCTAACTCGTTCAAAAAGACCACAACGATATGTTATGGTGAACTTACACCACAAAGAACTTGTGTTGCGGCTCTTCTAATATTTGAACATAGTTTCCGTAATGAGCAAATAACTCAACGCCTACTAGATTTTAATGCAGTTACACTGTCCTGAACCAAAGTATTGTTATAACAATAAATTATTAATTGCTCCTGTCCAATTTTGCCCTTAGTTATCTGATTTAACTCAATTAACTATAGTTAGCACTGTTTTCCGTTGTTATTTGCAAAGTTCAACGTTTGTTCGTTAATGTTTTGGTCAGCCATTCAATTTGTTGGAATACGGCGAAACAAATAAAAATTTATTGAAAAATAAATCTGTTAACGTAACGAATAAACATTGCCAATCCGAATGACGCAATGGTGTCAAGGTTAAAGATGTGACTTCTGAAATTAAGTTTTGACTTTGTGGGTTGGTTTTAGAGACTTTTGAGATAATTTGGAGTGTCAGGGTGAAGTCTTTTATGTCACGAATTCAAAATTCGAAACTTTGGGTCCCTGGGGCCCCGAAGCCCATCGACTGGTTTCTGATATTTGTAAGAGACTGGTCGAGACTTCGGGAGACCGCCGGGCTGGCAGCTTCTTCCGCCAACGAATCAGTTTGGCTGTTCAAAGAGGCAATGCTGCCAGTCTGCTAGGTACCTTGAGCAATGACAGCTTTCTAAGCGGCAACTTTGAGGAAGTTTATTATTTAAGATAATCTGTAGTTTTAAGTTTGTAAATATTAACAACATGTGATATTGCGTTATTTTTACATTTATTCCAAACAATTGTTAAAATCGCTGTCTCAACATTATAATACCTAAGTGGGGACCACAAGTATAGTCCAAACAATCTGAAAAAACGTATGAATCTTATGCTATAGACAAAGCAGTTCAGTACCTTTTGCTCCTGTGTTTGTCATCAATTTTCTTTTTTTTTGTTTAGTAGATGTTGATGAGCTTACATAAGTTTTATTACTAAAAAATTTTGAAAACAGTGTTCTTTTTCTTACCTTCAGCGTAGTGTTGAAGCCTTTATTTAAAAGTATCTATTCCTTATACTTCACGTTCCTTACGTCTACAATTTACAATATTTGGTAAGTTTATATTTCTATTTACGGTCGAATTTCGACCGCCGGGTGACCTCTATAAGGGACAAATATTTGAACAGATTTATATGCTTATGGCGGAAACACGGCACGCAAATCCGTCTCGCTCTTGACTGGTTCTTTAATTACAATATAATATTATACTAATACACATTATTTTTAAATACGTAATAACGACTTCTATGGCGTGTTAAGCGAAGGTAAGGTATTTCGCCACACCTATGTACATTATGTGCGATTAATTTAATTTAATTTAATGAAATGTCCTGTACTCAAAGTATAATAACTCTGTTTTTTTTTAAATTTTGCTTGGATATATCACAGTGAAATGTTTTCAATATGTTTTTTGTAGTTTACAATATATATCGTAAATAATTTTTCTATACTCCCTATACCCCGACTTCGCACGAAACATACAAATATACTATGTAAATGTAGCTTCGTGTGAGGCTACAATAGATTTATAATATTGTTATGACATTTATTATAATGTATGCTTTAACAATTCATCCATTTCTACAAATCTTTCGACGATTCAATGCTTTCAACGAATTATGTAATTAAAAAAGAAGCATTCCTGGATTCCTTCTTAACTTTTACTCAAGATCGAAACTTTAAGAGATCAACGTTATTCATTGCTTAATCTGTAATAATGTTTTTAAATTGTAAGGTTGGCTTTTCCTCGTACCGGATTAAGAATTGAATATATCTACCATTGCCAAAGAAACGTGAACATTATATAGTTGCTTAAACTCCATATGTAGGTACACAGGTATATGGTTATTTAGTTCTTGTTTGTTTTTTTTTTTGATGTTAAATTCAAATAATTTATACCATATTTCACTTCGTATGTCCTGAGCTGCGTAATAATTGAAGACCTAATCGATATCTTTTCAGTTAACATTTCTTCAATTGCTATAGCAAACAAAAAGACAACAACATTAAATTAAATTCAATAGTAAAAAAAATCCAATTTAATGTAAATATAATAGTTTGTTTTTAAATTTGATTCATTTATGAGATTGTTTATTGCTTCCATGTTGATCTAGGAGAGAAAAACGAAATATACCAACAGATTTCTATCCCGTGCAGGTCGTAGAAATTGGCTGAAGGATAGTGCTTATTATTATAAATTTAAGTGAAGGCACTGTTACTATCTACTGTTACTACCACTTTACCTTCTGTAAATACAAATAGTTATAGCTAGAATTGTATTTTCGTTGCATCTTGATGGTATGTCTGTCCTGAATGCGAAATGGCGCAAACTAATGTAAGTATACACTATGTATTTAATTATTTTAGTTTTATATTACGATCGTAAATAACGCATATTATTTTTGCGGTATGCAATAAAATGTAACTCAATTTTGAGAATTTACGAGTTACAGTTTTGTCCGCAACCGCGCAGTAATATCATGTAAGTTACATTAGCATATCACACTGTCGTCGTTACGTCCTCGTGGGGCTAAATATGCGGCCTCTCTACCAAATTAGATTGTTATACTCGACGCATTGTCGACGACATTCTACGTAATTTGGGACATGAACGTGAAATAAATCTATAGTATTACCAAACGGGAGTTATTTAAATGAGCAAAAGAATTAGTAAATTAGACTATATATTATTGTATCTAAAATGAATGGTTTCCGCTTTAAAATGTATACTCCTAATTCGAATATCATACAATTTAAGGTTATTAATCTACAGAACAAATTTACTAATTTTAAAATTTATTTTTTGTGAAATCGACAGTTTCACTGTTAAGTTTCTTTAAGGTAACTAAATAAACGAGGGGCAGATATAATCAGGACCACAATATAAATTGAACTACATTGAAATAAATTACGTGCGGAATTGTATTTTAATTGCAGAAATCATTATTTTATAGGGTTTTAATATGTCTATAACTTATATTAATTTTATGATGTCATTATATTTTTGCAAGAGAGTAACTATATTTGATGATTAAACGAACTTACCAAGTGAAGTTCTATCATAATTATACGAAGCACCTCGTCCGAAGAGATAAGTATCCTAAAATAAATATACATTTACTACACGTAGTAACGCATATTAGTTACCGTTCCTGCACTATGGTTTAGAGAAAAAAAAAATGTCTAGATCCGGGTTGTACCCCACCCGTCCGCCATCATGTATCGTCATTTAGTTTAGAGTTATCTATGTTTATGTGATATTGCCAAACCTCTTGTTGGGTTGGGAACTGGGTGGCTGATACTTATCTCTTCGGACGAGGTGCTTCGTATAATTATGATAGAACTTCACTTGGTAAGTTCGTTTAATCATCAATTATACTCGCACCTCGTCCTCGAGATAAGTATCCTAAAATAAATATATATTTACTACACGTAGAGGTTGAGAGTAAAAGCTTTTGGGAATATCACAGAGACTATTGGACTCAAGTAATAGAACTCGTTTTGGTATAATCAATAAGGTGTTTTATTTAACAGCAATATTAACATGAAGACACGGTGGTGGACTTCTCTCTTAATTATAATTTGATATAATCAGTAGAAAATCACATTATATGATGCACGGTATACAAAATCAACATTATTTATATTTCAAGAATAATTTACTCATGATTAAAGACTGCTCTGGCTAAGGTAGTCTGATCATCAGTGTTTCTCACTATTCTCTGATAAAATTTACCAAAAGTCGTGGAGGTACCGCTCCATCCCGCCGTCTTCCGGATGACGTCCATATTGACACCCTTTTGGTAAGCTCTAGAGGTGGAGGCGTGCCGGGTGCTGTGCGCCGTGAATATTGAGACATCAATTCCACAATCCTTTAGGGTGCTCTTAACCCACCTACTAATAGTTTGAGTTGTGACTGCTTTATAGGGTTTTTTAGAAGCTATAAATAGAGTTTCTTCCTGACGAATTAGTTAAGTCTTTTTAATATAGCACAGAAGGGTTGTAGCTGGACATATTGTTGGTTTATCACTAAAGAATGGTATGAAAAGTATAGGCTGGTTGTTACCTGGTTTGGAAGTTTTAATTAAGGCTGGAATTTTTATATTTATTTAAGATGAATGGGATTCTATATTATTTATGGTAATTTTACTGAGGGTTTGTACTCTGTCTGCCGTTGTTAGGGCCAGTAAAGTAACACATTTCTTAGTAAGTCTCTGTAGAGAGAGTGCATCGTTAGGGTACCATTCACTTAGGGTATCTAAAACTTTAGACGTGTCCCACGTAACCTCGTATTTAGGTAGGGGGGGCCTTAGTTTGAAAACTCCCTTATAGAATCTTTTGATTCTGTCATCCGTGGATACGACCCCATTATGAGAGACAGAGCACCCCTATAACTGTTCAATGTACCGTATTGAATTCCAGAGTGAAAAAGTTGTGTTAAGAAGTATATGACTGTTGGAATTGAGGCCTCAAAAATATCACGGTTGTTTTGGAGACAGAAACTGTGCCATCGTTTTAAACAAACGTTGTACTGTTTGATGGAGTTGTCACTTAGTGATGCCAGCATTATTTCAATGGATGACGTCGGTACACTTCGCCTAACCAGCGCTGACCGCACAAGATTCCGGCAGCCAGGGTAAGATTCTCGTGAATCTTGCCTTTGCTGGAATGGGAAATAATCACATTTTCGTTAGGTTTAAAAATTAATAAATCGGATATTAGAAGACGTCTAAATATTGGATACCAGGGTTGTGTGGGCCACATGGGTACTATCACAATACCCTTGGCTCTGTCTGTTATTATTTTACGGAGAGTTTTGAGGATGATAGAAAATGGAGGGAACGCATAGAAAAAAAACGGTGTCCAATTTATAGTGAAAGCGTCAATAGTGAATGCGTCCGGATCTTTTTCCATGACACATATAAGTCGCATTTTTTATTAATGCGACTAGAAAATAATTCGATTTGGGGAAAACCGAATTTGTCTGTTATTGTTTTGAAAGCAGAATCTTTTAATTCCCACTCAATGTCAGGATGAGAGCGTCTTGACTCTCTGTCCGTAACTTCATTATTTATGGATTTAATATATGAGGCAACTACAAAAATCCCACGTTGTTCACACCACTGCCAAATGGATTTTGTTATTTTTGTTAAGTGGAGGAATCGTATGCCGCCCATGCGATTTATGTAACTTATCGCCGTGGAGTTGTCTATACGCATCAATATTTTGCAGTTGGTATATTCTTTGGCAAATATTTTGAGTGCAATAAGCACGGCTAAGAGTTCTAAGTGGTTAATGTGGTGTTCACGTTCTTCATTAGACCACGGACCACTAGCAATTTCTGTGCCACAGGCAGCCCCCCACCCCGTTGTTGAGGCGTCAGAAAAAATCTCTAGTTTGTAGTTGTCGTATCTTATTTGTTTTACGGAGTGAGGGACGGCCTGCAGCCACCATTCGAGATCCTCATGTAATGAGGATGGGATTGTCATGGTTGCGTCTTAATCACCGTGTCCTTGAAGACTTAGGTATTTGCAACGTTCTAATTGTTTCGTGTAAAGCCAACCATACTCTATGGCGGGACAGGCAGATACTAATAGACCGACAAATTGTGCAAAGTGCCTAATTTTGCATTTCTTTAGTTTAATAATTTTTTTAGTCTCGTTGATTATTCGAATTCGTTTATCAGGAGGTAGCTGAATATTAAGTTCGCTAGTATCAATTATATAGCCAAGATATTTACATCTTGTCGAGGGAGTCAACACGCTCTTGTTTGATTTAATTATGAACCCCAAACTAGATACAAGTTTTTTAGTTATTTCTACATTATCCAGGCAGCCTTCATACGAGTCGGATATCAAACACAAGTCATCTAAGTATATAGATGATAAGTAACCAGCCGATCGTAATAATTTTACTATAGGTTTCATTACTTTACTAAAGATGTAGGGTGCTGTGTTAAGACCGAACGGTAAGGCGTTAAATTCGTACAGATTGTTATTAAAAACAAATCTCAAGAATTTCCGAGACTTTTCGTCTGTTCTTAATAAAAAGTAAGCATCTTTTAGATCCAAAGTTGCCATTAGTGAGTCGTTTGAAATAATTTTAATTACTGTGCGTATGTCTTCTAATTTAAAATGACAGGTTTTAATATGTTTGTTTAAGTTTTTGAAGTTTAGTATTAAATGCACCTTGCCATTGGGTTTTGGTCTTAAAAAAATACTGGAGATAAATTGGTTATGACATGGTTTGCATGTCGAAATAGCTCCAATATTGAGAAGCTCTGATATAGCTTCGTCGTATTGAGTAAGCTCTTTCGGCGAAAGAACTGGAGGCTTAGGAATCGAGTATTGTTGTAGCGGGCTGTCAAATACGATTTTGTAGCCCCTAATCCAGGATAGAATAGTTCTATCGTTAGTGATACGTGGCATTGGTTATAAAATTTGGATAAGCGTCCAGCGTAATTTACCTCTTCTAACGTCGATAATTGGTTGTCTTCTGCGGCTGCAATGACGTCCTGGATGATCCGGTGGGCCGACTCTGGTTGGAGACAGGTTGTTGGGTCTTTTTCATCACAGGTGGCGCCTGTCTCCGCTGTGGCGCCACCTGTACTTTCGAGTTTAAATTAGTAGTTTTAGACGTCGATGTTTGAGGTCTCTTGTCCTTTCTTATATTGTTGCTCCTTATCTCAGTACTGCTCTTGGATACGGCTTTAGCAGTTTTAAGTGTATCTGCTAAGTTATCGCCGAATAGAGACTTGTCGATCTTAGAGTTAAGTATGGAGGATTTTCATCTAGTGACCGAATCAGAATGTTGTATATCGCATAACAATCTGTTTGCGTTCATTAGCTTCTTCAATAACTCTGTGTTTTTATTTTTAGGTTCTAATAGGTATGATGTAGCTGATGCTATACAGGAGATGGCAGAAGCTAGTAGTTTTTGTTTCGACTCTATAGCTTTGTCGCGGTTGACCAATGTCTCTGGTAAAGCTGCTTTTATTTCCGGATTCATTATTGGGGCACCTAGAAGGGACGCATTGGAAGGAAGCAGGTATTTTTGTTGTAACTCTTTCCTAGTTTCTTTTGTCAAGCCAGTGGCTGCAATATGTTGCAGTCGGGTTGCCAATTCTTTGTGAATTTCCTCTCCGTACTGTACAGTGCTAGAGGGGTCATCACCAAGAACTTCTAGAATGTCTTTGTCCAACTCTGTTATTCCACACTCTTTATTGACAATCTCACTTGAGATTTGTTCTAGATTGGTCATATCACATTCAGAGGTTATCTCTGTGTTTGACTGAGTTGGAGCTGTATTAGTGACTATCGGTAACACTTGTTCAGCTTGTAAAACGTTATCATTTGTTTCCAGATCAATGATAGATTCGTCTAATAGCCCATTGTCTGAAATTGATTAATACGGGATATGTGGTTAGAGTTGTTTGTAAAAAAAAAAATATCCATATATTTTTTATTTTTTTTTATTTTTTATTATAAGATTGCAGAATGTAGTGGAACAGTCCAAAGAGCAGCCCGATTACATTCAATTGCAAGTATATAATGCTTAAAATGCGATGAGGCAGTCCATAGATCAGCTCGAGTCGCATTTTTACTTTATTGAGGGTAGACAGGACATGTTTAGATGCGTTGAGACAGTCCGATGATCAGCTCGAATGCATTGTGTCCTATTTACCTCTTAAGCGGTAAAAGCCTTTAAAAGTTGTAATTATAATAACTTTCAGGGTAGGTATAGATTTTTTGCAGTGAAGCAGTCTTATGATCTGCTCGATCGCATTATGCCACAAACCTAAGCATATTACTTTATTTGGTGCCTTAATAAAAATATAATAGTGGGTACATACGTTGTGAGCTATTTTTAGATTCCGTATCACTATCACTTGTCGACACTTTTTACTTACGCGCTCGTTTTAATTTCTTTTTTAACTTTTTTATTTGATCACTTATGTAATCTAAATCATTAGCACGTTTACGTTTCGGCATTACAGCGACTTTATAATGTAAGCGAAGACGTGTAGAACGGTTGAGCACTAAAATGCGAATGACGATACATGATGGCGGACGGGTGGGGTACAACCCGGATCTAGACATTTTTTTTTTCTCTAAACCATAGTGCAGGAACGGTAACTAATATGCGTTACTACGTGTAGTAAATATATATTTATTTTAGGATACTTATCTCGAGGACGAGGTGCGAGTATAATTTGCATGCATGGGTAGAAATTTTTTTGAAAATAAAATACAATCCTTGTTACTCGTTGATAATGTCGCTGTCCATAGGTGAAAAAATTTTCGAAATCGGTTAAATAGTTTTTGAGTTTATCCATTACATACAAATAAACAAAGTTTATCTCTTAATAATATTAGTATAGATACAGAGATAGTGGTAATATTTTATTACACGATTATATTGTTTACAGCGATAAATAGCATATTTTTTGTTATTTGTATAAATGTTAAAATGCACCCCATTATTTTTAGAGCTATATTTGTATTGAAAGACATGTATTTGTGGTGATTGTCACCTTTTGAGTCGTTGTTTCTGTTCCGAGGTTTAGCTGTCTCACGGGTCTTAATATTTGTATATGTCACACAAAGTTTAAAGAATAAAAAATCGTGTACGGCCGGGGGACCCCCGTCAAGAACGAAGTTCCTTGGCTGCAGTTTCCATTTCATAAAACTTATTTGAAATAAAGAGATAATAAGACTCACGTATGATTTAAAACAAAAACAAGTAAGAATGTAGATACTCGTACGCACACATATACTCGTATATAATAGAAAGAGACAGAAATGTCACTGTAAATCTATGTATAGAGTAACGTGTAACGTAACGCTTTTTCCTTACGTGACGGTTTCTACCAACTCAAACCTTCCACATGCCGCGTTAAAGAACTTCGTTCCAGAAATCATAGCTCTGCTGTGAAAAAATATTTAGAATTTACTGAAAAACATTTTAGTTATTGGGTGATGTGAATTAGACGTCAGCATATTATGCTTTTACTTACATTTTAAAAGTGAAACCCGAGTTTTGTGTGCATATATTACAGCAACAGCTTACACTGAAAGCTTATTCTATTTTTACAAGGAAATGCTAGCCAAATCTAGCTATTGCTAAAAAAAGTGCAAACCAAAAGTAACTAGTATCGATAAAAGATTATTTCGCTTAAACCAAAGCAGTTGCTATGAGTAAGAGCTTATACTAATTAACAATTCGTAATGCTAATATTAAATACTAGAGGTAATTACTTTTGTTTTATTCACATCACGCAATGGCTTTTAATTAATCTAATAGTTATATAAAAATCAATATTTGTTCGTTTGTTCGTATTTCATGGGCAGCCATACCGTTCATGCGATTGTGATGAAATTTAATATTGAGATAGCCTATGTCGTTCCTCAAGAATTAAGCTATTTTAAAAATAAAAAACTGGACGAAGACGTGGGCATTAGCTACTATGTAATATAATTTAATAAATTCGCCCAGCAGTTGGAAATTACAGTGAGAGCCCACAACGATTTCCTTCTCGTTACTTATGTTTCAATGTATTTTTGCAGTGTTTGACATGAGTACTAAAACTATATCAGTGTTTTAACAAACTGTCAATTACAAATTTATTTACATTTACCCTCAATGTTTGATAATTCTATAGAAAACGTTATCAGCACAAGTTATCTTTTAACCAGTTTTTCACTATTTGTAGCCCAAAAAAGTTATACTACACAACCTATTGAACCCTTTTCAAACAGAACTGACACTCAGAATTCTTGAAGCGAGAATTAAAAACCTGCTACTTTGTAAGCGAAATCGTTGAAGTCAGTTCCGCTGACGGCTTCGTTTAGACCGGACATGTCACAACGGTTACGAGTATTGTGGAACATGTCAGACGTTTCCGCTTGAGAATATACCTTACATAATACACGTGCTTATTAAGAAGATCTACCATTGACGAAGATATAATATGGAAGGATCGAAATAAATGAATACAACATACATACTTAACAAAATGCTATTTTCGACTCTTTTGACACTTTTAAGCATAAGTATATTATATACAGTAGACCACAGACAGTAGATGGAAATACAAAATCATATTATCATATGGCAACTTGCTAACTTAGTGCCTTTACGAAAATCGCTATAATAAAGGAATGCATTTCAAGGCATTTCAAAGTTGTGCTAGCAACACCGATAAATAAACAAAAAGGGAACACTGGCGCGCTCTAGCAGAGCCCGACTGCGTTCGTGACGTCATCGAGAAGAACGACTTGTTCTCCGCTACCGTTACCAGATTATATATGTCCAAACTCGAGCGCTACACCTCTCTTTTTTACTTTTTACTTTCATGACTGCAGCTGAAGTGTTTGAATACAAGTTAACTAAATATTAGTTGATAATTGATAAAGTTCGGGGTATTCCATTGCTATAGGTATCCAACTTACCATTTACTTCTGTCGTAGATTACTCTTGATTGGAGGAAATGCTTAGATGGTTCGGACGCACAGAAAGAATGAGTGGTGAAAGACCGACAAAGAAAATCTACAGAGCGAAAGTAAGTGGTATAGCACGCCAAGGTATTCAGTTTTAGCCAAGGAAGGCTAAAACTGAATACCTACCTGGGCGAACATGTGTGAAGATAATGATGAGATTAGAGAAGACGAAAGAAGTATGTAAAAGCCGTGAAGCTTACCGCTCCGTATTCACTGACTACGCCGTTAGAAATACAGCGTGAAGATATATATGTATGTACATATGTTACAATAAGGTACAAAATAATCATACATATTTATCACAAAAAAACTTTGAACCCTGCGATGCAAAATTAGAACTCGAAAAATATAAAAATAGGAAGAAATATCAACTACCAATCAAGTGGTTCACTCGTCTACCGCATATGGACTTCTTTTTTTTCATAAATGAGGGGACAAACAAGCAAGTAATTCATCGGATAGATAGTGATCACCGCCGCCCATAGGCACCTGAGACATCCAGGGATCCAGGGGGGGGTTTGCTTGGCCTTTAGGGAAAAGAGGGAGAGGAGAGAGAAGGGCCACCGGCACTCTGACTCACCGAACGAAAAACAGATGCTGTTATTTCACTCCGATATTCCGTGAGAGGGTGCTATTTCATGGGGCGAGTCGGCCCAATTCGGCTGGGCCCGAGCGCCTCAGTGTGGTAGAGCCATGCTGCAATGTAGCATGGTTCTACCACACATATGCATATGTATCCTTGAGAGTGAGTTGTTCTAGTACCAATACCGAGTTATCATGTGAGCGTATTTGTATGGAAAAGTTTATGTAGTAAATCCAACCACCGGAGAAGAAGAATAAACGTTGACCAACCTGCACGGATAGAGAAGCTGCTGACATTTTCTATTTCTTTCACTCCCAGGCAAACATGAAACATGCTAAATTTTATACTTAATTTTTATAATTTTCTTAATTTAATTAATGATATCAACTAACTCCAGCATCGCTTAGGTTGTTATCGACGTGACTTTTGCATACTAATAATACGTTATATTAATAATACGTGAAGATAAGACTTTGTAGCGGACTTTTTGGCGGAAATGAGAGATGTGAAGTTGACATTTTATTTAGATGTTTTATTTTTTACGTTTTTGGGAGTTTTAAGATACAAAAGTGATAGTATATTGTGTGTTAAAGTTCTATGCAAGTATTAAGATTTGGAAAGTTTGAATAAATATTTACGGCTGAAGTTTTCGCGTTCTTCCAAGAAGTCTTTTTTAATTCCAGTGAAGCCTACTATCACTTTACTGAAGAGTGTTAGGGACTTAGTAATAAGATGACAGGCACTTTACTTAAGAAATACATAACTTTTATACTTGAGAACGATAGACCACCACTTACCACTTTTGAAGCCTATCGCACGCACGAAGAACTGTGAGATTTGGGCATAGTTAAAGTTTATATACAAAAAAAAATACAAAAATATTCATTTCAGTAACAATAATTATAGTTATTTCACAGTTGTTGAGGCCTCTAGTAAGTATGTAATACCTGTGTTAAAAGTCCTCGCTCTTCCATAGCTTTAATATTACTTATTAAAATTACTAGGATTCACTTCAATTTGCGAGTGTGTGTGTGTGTGTGTATTATATAACATATATATATATGTATATGTTAATTGTACTCTTTAAGTCTTTCAGTTTCGTTGTAGTCCTTACACTTCAGCCATTTAATCACTTTATTTTTACATTCATGTTGATTTAGAAAACTTATATTCAAGTTTTTATTAATATTGTTATATACTCGCATAGATTGTCTGTTATATTGTCGTCTAGCAAATGCCATTCTTACTATATATGTGTTTACTTGTTTTCTACGTTTCAATATATTAGTTAATTCTGCTGGTTGTATTGATCTATGTTGTTTTAGGGTTATATGAAAAATATATTGGCTATATAACAAAACATAACTTATATTCACGCTGTATCCCCAACGGGGTAGTCAGAGACTAGAAACTCGGTCAACAAAAGACAACACCGTAAGAACAAGCAAATGCTCCGTTCATCGTGACACTTGGTCCGAGAATGAAATGCATATTATGCACAGAGTAAAAACACAGCACAAGTAAGCATACAGTATTCTATCTCGGCAGTGTCCTAGAGATAATTACCTACGGTCGTTTGGTACGTAAACACGCAACAGGGCTACTGACTTGGACTGCATGTTTTTCTTGGGTGACGTATTTGATAATAGGTACTATATTAAATTGTCATATTATCTTTTCATTTTATATTATTGCAAATTTAATACGTTTTTATTTATGTAATTTTACTAGTATTTTATATCTAGTTTCAAAAGTTTGTGAGTTAGTATGGTGGAAATGGACAAAAAAAATGCATTTTGTGTGCAGTATAATTAAAAATCAGCAATAAATTAACTAGATCATTATAATAATATATATTTCCTACAAATTAGCAACAGAGAAATATTTCCGGTTTCGATATAGATGTATTCAAACATCCATACACTGAACATTATGCTCGTAAACTTTTGACATAATATTTAGTCAGTAAATGCGCGGGAGAGTCTCATAACGACCGACGACAACCGCGGCGCACTCGTGGCTGTTGTATACCGAGAAATGCCGAGATTTCGAGCGCGTCGTTTGGGAGCGTTTGTATGAAGATAGAATACTGTATGCTTACTTGTACTGTGGTAAAAATGGCCACCAAAGAATTTAAAACGTTGTCTACAAATAATTGCTTTCCAGTTACCACAGATATATCACTGATAGATATAGCTTTTCACACATTACGAATTGTGGGTACTGAAAGAAACATATCATGGCGTAAGTCCGTAATAGGAAGGGATGGGAATACACACATAGGTATGCTCAATCTTTTAAGACTGTTAAGATGTCGCATTTGACAAACCTGTGAACAAAACAGATCTTTGTTCATTAGTACTTTTAAGTTTTTTTAATTATTTTCTTCAAACTTTACGAGTAAAAAAATTCATATAACATTTTTTGTAAATAAATATGAGATAGAGACGCTTTTGGGCGTAATGAGAATGCAGTGTTTTACGCCTAAAAGCCGATATGACAAAAATAGGTAGTCTAAGCGTGAAAGACTATAGTGGCCACATCAACGCGATTGACAGAATGAGTTCTGAACTGTGAAATTTGTGTGTTTTATGAGCTGTGAGCTACGAGCTGTTTTGTGTCTATGTAGTGTAAGTCAAGGCGAAAAGCATTTATTTTGTAATATTGACTGTCAATTTCAACTACTAGGCGACCACTAGTTTTAATTACTACATTAATTTGCTTCTAGTGCCATCTATTGTAGCCTTATACGAAACTAAACTTCTTATACAATAACACCAAAAACCACTACAAGTTGATCTCGATTTGCAAACGCTGCTTAGCTGAAGAGATTTCAGATTCGATCTCCACGTTTTGACGACGGATCACATAGAAATATGCGCTATGTTTTAAGTGAGGGTGTGAACAATGCAGCTGTGATATAATTCCACACGATTTCGTGCAGTAGTTTTTGAAAACGCGTGCGCAAGCAGACGCAGACTGACAGTGATTCCGATAACAATTGTTTTGACGTCTGGTAATGTTAATAACATCTCCTCTCACATGACATTTCCTAAATTTCAATTTCAAAGTAACAATACTGTTATTTTACATTTAATATTACTACATGAGAGATTGTAGTTAATTTCACATCAATCTTCATCGTAGAAAATCTCAATAGACTTCCTGCTAAGAAAATAAGGCATTGTTTTTATTTAATACATAAAATACATTAGTCTTTCCCGTAAGGATTTCAAACAGAAAACAACCTTATGATTAAAGGTACAGAGCTGTAAATCGCATGGTTCCGAAATTTTAATATGAAATATGAAAATGTTGACAAGGATTTAGACGAGTAGTGGATCAAGCAGTGTGATCACAACTTTACATTTAGGGTTGGCAATAATAAATGTAAATATTTTTTTTGATTGCCAAGTCATTATATTTATTAGAGAAATAAAGATATCTAATATTGATACGGTCAATATAAATGTCGATAAGTAATTTATTAGATAACAATTTATAATAAAGTTGTCGAATAGGTGCTTTCATAGACACTGACTAAAATAACTGACTTAACTTTACATGAGATCTCACAACTTTTGGAGTCCTGCTTTTTTTCTCGGGTAATATATCTTGTCCGTCAGCTGTATCTAAAAGCGTAGATAAGTACCGAAAGTATGCCCTAAAATTATCCAAACGATATTCAGATAATATTAATTTTATATTATCCAAATAATATCAGTAAATAAAGTAAGTAAAGAAAGTAAGCCTTTCAATCATCAAACCAATAAAAGCAATCGAAATTATAAAACGAGAATAGTAAATAAGTAGCGTTTCGGGGCACATCCGAACAGTATGTGGGCGCTCGCAGCATTTAATGAAAAATGAATTCGGGATTTTTCATTTTTTCCTTCCTTTATAGGCTATTAGCTAGCTAAAATTCAAAATTTGAAGACTGTGAGACTGCTAGAATTATCTTAGAATTTTGATGATCGGTGAGTGTGTCCGTGACAAAATTAAGAAAATTTGACTTGCAATGGTTTTTAAAATACAGGTTCAAATTGAATGTAATTTAGAAATTTATCTAGCTGTATTGTGACCTCTTAGTCACTGAAAATTCAGATTTCTAGCGTTATCTGCAACGAAGTTATAAGGGGGTCAAAAGTGCCGTGAATCGCGTCGAGAAAAGGATGGTACGGCTGTGCTCAACTTGGCGGGGTAGCATCGTTTGGTCGTACTGTGATTTAAAACTATCCATATTTTATGGTGTAATGATCTGTAACAACAAACAATTACTCGTTAATAATTTTTTGCCTAGTTGCCTCCGTTATTACTCTGTTATTATTATTTATTATAGGTTTTATAATAGGTATTTATTATAGGTTGGTCATTACCTATATTGCTATGCTATACAAAACAAATTGCTTCGATATCACGTACGCAGAAAGTTTTTCTTTTTATGGCGGAGGGGCAAACGAGCAAGCGAGTCACCTGATGGAAAGTGATCACCGTCGCCCATGGGCACCCGCAACGTCCAGAGAATCACGGATAACAAAAACACAAATTTTTACTGACTTTTTCTTACGTATTTAGGTCACATTGCATCTTTTGTTCACTAAGTATTATTATTCAAATGAGTCGTCTATTTTATTCTCAGTCTACGACTATTTGACGTTGACTACTAGAAGAAAAGTTATCGGAAGTGATGGCTTTTTAGAAGTGACGGATTTTATAGTTGGATCTGTAGGCTTAATAGAAATTGTAACAAAAATAAATTATTTTAGGTAATTATATGGGTATCAAACGAAAATACTTTCTTTAAAAATATTTCATTGATTTTATTAGGGTCTTACTTATTTTTCTGTAATTCACATAAAGTAAGTTGCGGTAAAAAGTATTTTGATTATAAATAATAAAAATATTTTACAAGGGTGACCACACATTTCTTGAAAAAAATTTTGGTGGCCACTAATATAGCAAGAATATTTCAAAAGAATGCCGAAAAAATTTTTTTTTACTCATGACGACAAAGTGGAAAATGATTACATATGATGAATTAAATTATTTAAAAATTCAGTACTCGTGACTTGAAATTCTATCGTTACCGTATACTCATTGCGTGTTAACGAATCTTACTGCTTTATTATCTTATTCTATTTTATTTACTTATTAGTTATAGTAATTACTCATATCATTGCTCCCAAATATATTTCGGCATTGTTGACATAATGAATAATGTTTCTAATTACACAACACTAACAGAATATATCATCCCTTGCCGCTGATAAATTTTTATCCCAAACCGTCATACAGAATGGGGCCGATTATTTATTATATAACATCTATTATCTTTTATTGTGTGAAGTTCACACCTATTTCTGTATTATTTATGGCGCAAAATTTATGGAGAGGGCTTGACCCTATTACATGGGATATAATTGAGTGAAACGTCAAATCCTTGACACAATTGTGCACAAAAATTCTGGGCTCTCATGGACTTCTTTTAGCTCTCATTACTTATGTGGACGGGCAAACAGATTACAGTAAAATTGCCCCAATTATTGTGTTATTTATGCCACGTCTCACAAACATTTTAGTTGTAAATGAAATTAAAAAAAGTAAGCAATTGTTGTTTCATTAAAACTGTCTCTGGAGATCTTCATTCGTTATAATCTTTCTATAAATTTTAAGTAGGCCTTCTATTCGCTGATATTTTGAAAGAACTAATGCCAATTGTTTTTGAACTATATAAAGGGAGAGCGGTCGAATCGAATCTAATACCCAATTGTTTGTCTCTCACTAATATTTGAATGTTTATAAGTGTATAGTAATCCAAAATATGTGACTTAAAATAATCTATCATTATGCGAAGATTCAAGAGTCTATGTTTCGTGGTAACGTACGTAGGTACATCTTGCTAGAAAGTCGGCCATGGCAGACGGCTGGACAGGGGAAATGTACGAGTGATATCATAAGAGTTCAAAGTTAAAGCAAATTATTCGAATAACAAGGCACTTTTGAACATGAAATCTTTCGGATAAAAACAACATTTATAGGGTTCCGTAGCTAAATGGCAAAAACGGAAAATTCATGTAACTTCTTTCTGTGCGCTGTCCGTACCTATGTCACAAACATTTCACTCAGAGACTATTTACACTAGGTGAATGAAATTTAGAAGGCATGTATTGCATGAGCTGCTGTACCAAGGTGTGGTAAAATATTGAGAAAAATATGAATATATATAACTAATGACCCACACCGGCTTCGCACAGGTAGAAATTTTTTTGATAATAAAATACAGCCCATGTTACTCGCTGATAATGTAGCTTTCTACAGGTGATAGAATTTTTGAAATTGGTCGAGTAGTTTTTATTTTATCCATTACATACAAACAAACAAAGTTTACCTGTTTATAATATTAAGATTATTATAAATGGCACAGAGTATAAATGATAGGGGTGGTACTGCAAAATTTTAGTTCACATAAGCATGTGGAATATCTTCACATAAGTTAATCGAAAATGATATTTCAGATATTTCATAGTAACTTTTGCATTTAAGTCAATTGTAGACATGTACTTCAAAAATCGTAATAATTGTGCCCCATTCTCTCTAACTTTTCAACTATGAGTGTAAAATTCTATAAAAATTTGAGACAGAACTTAAAATGCATTTTTAAGTACAATTAGTTTGAATAAGATTCCAGTAGGTACACAAGCTTGTGAAGTATCTTTACATGGATCTTCAAAGCGATATAAAGGTTTCAAAATTACTTTTATTGTCAAAGTCAAAGTCAAATCAATGTATTCAAGTAAACCCAATCACAAGATGTTTTTGAACGTCAAATCTACTTTAGTTCGGTTCGAAAAAAAACCTAGAAGGACCGACAAGAAACTCAATCAGGTACCATTTTTTTAACATTATTCTACAATAGTTATTTAAAATACAATATTCATATAGTCAGTAAATGCGTGGGCAGAAAATATTGTTTCCAGACTATTGTTTTTTCTTCAATTAATCGCTATTTTTGTAGTTTGGTTTTGCAATCAGTGGGCGTTTAATAACAAGTTTAATTCTATTTTCTGTTAATTGGGTAATTTTTTGAGGAATTTTATTATAAAAATGAACACAGTTGCCCGAAAATGACCTACTTGACTTTTCTAATTTAAATTTAGGAATAACCAGCTGATCACGACCACGAGTTTCCATACCATTCTTTCTTCTTTTGAAAAAGATCTATATTTTTTCTAGTGTACATTGTGTTTTCAAAGATGTATAACAAGGGTAAAACGAGTATATCAATGTCTTTAAAACGATATCTCAGCGACTCTCATGCATTCATAGTGTATAGCATATAGCACGTATTGCCCTCTTTTGTAAAATAAAGATAGAATTCATATGCGCCGCTGATCTCCAAGTAGAAGGCCATAAGACATATGGCTATGGAAATATGCGATGCCCAGCCGTAGTCTAATCTGTCAACTGTCTAATGTTCAATCCATCGAGCTCAATCTATCGAGTGGTAGTAGAGTATAATATTATAAGTGACATACAAACTAACGTTAATTTGTTTAAATTAAATAAATTGAAATGAATAGTTGCTAACATATATGTATATTTCTAAAGACGTAGAAAAAGTGTCCGCCTGCCATTTTAACTTTTCGAATCTATAACTACTAAGACATGTACTTCTAAAGCCATAAAAAGTTTGTTAACTTTTCAACAACTGTGGGTGTACAATTTTGAAAAAATTTTAAGGTAGGAAAACCTAAAAATCACATTCAACAAAAATAGGTTTGATTGATATGGGGTATTTTCAGTGACACGGTTAGCAACCGCAGAAATAACTTTGAGTTTTTAATATTGTTATTGAGACATGCTATGAAATAAGAACTTTTTTCTGGCGATTAAATTAATATTGTACATTTCGACTACGGAACTCTTCTGTGCGTGGTCCGACACGCGCTTTGCCGGTTTTTCATTCTTTTTCTATTTTAAAGGTTTCGTTACTCAAAGAAAAAGGAAACCCTTATAGGATTACTTCGTTGTTTTTTTGTTTGTCTGTCTTTCAAAACCCTTTTTCTCAGGAACTCGTTGGAGTATCAATTTGAAATTAGTACTAAATACTTATGTTTGCGGTTCCTTGAAGCTGTAAAACAATAAAGCTTCTAAGTGAATGCAATAAAATAATGTGAATACTTATGCTTTATATTTTGACACTTGCAAATAAATCAAAACCTATAGGGTACTTCCCGTTGACTTAGAATCATTAAATTTGGTAAGAAGGAAGGTCTCACAGCAAAAGTAAAGGGAAAAATCCGAAAATTGTTAGTTTGTAGTTATTTACCATTACAAACTTATATTTGCAGTTGGAGAGTATGGGAGAACATATCTTTCGACTGAAAACTCAAGTTTGTTTTTGAAACTTGGTTTATCGGTAAATAAATAATACGAATACATTGTATGATGGTACAGAACCCTCAGTGCGCAGTAAGACTTACGCTTGGGCTGGTTTTTTCTTTAAAGTACAGAATCTTGAAAACACATACCTTACGCTTTCCATACAAATGAAGATGCTAAGATAAATGTTATTAAATAAAGCTCACAAGTTAAGAAACTATAACTGGAAAGTGTATTAAAAAGTTATTCCATTTATTTTACGATCTCTAGGTACAATCGTTTTCCCGGGATTACGCGGGCACCCGGGACCCGGGATTTATGGGTCGGACGCGGGACAGCACGTCATCTGTCACGACACCTTTATGATTCGTGCGATTGCTTTCGTGAATTATATTGTTTGAGTTGAACGTTTTAGGGGCGGTTTTAGAGTTCTCCGTGTTGTACACATCAAAAGGAATGTATAACTATTTTGTTTTTAAATATTTTTAAATATAAGTGCCAGAGCGCCGAGCTGCAAAAAGCACATCTTGATACTTCCAATAATTTCTAGATTTAAATAATAGATTTTTCTTTTACTACATAGAAAGCAAACGAAACATGCAACCCTGTATATAAAGTATCACAGATGGCTAATTAATGCGACTAAAATTGTTGTACAGCTAACTGTACGTCGCATAACTTCTGAAATGTAATCTCATAAAGATTTCGTTTATCACCTCAACATACGCAACCTTATTGTTCTGTTTTAGATAAATTATACTGGCAACTCGTTTTTTTTTTGTATGATTATATGAAGTATGATGTCCTTGTAGAGGGAAGGCGAAGGGATTGATGTGCATACAGCCGATGTCTTCAGTAATTAGCTAATTAGTGATGTATTTCTTCATATCTTTCATTTAAATTTCAATGTAACACATTTCAACATTTCTTGAAGTGTCTGGCGACGAATAAATCGAGGCAATTTTTCTAGTAGGTTCCGCTGAGGTAGACTAAGCCACTAAAAAAATCTTTGGATCACACTACTAAGTAAGCACTCATTTTAACAATTCCACATATTGTACAGTAGCGTAGATACCTACTAAGGACGTAAAACTACGCTAATTTTACATCACAATATCCACTTGAAAACAATTTACAAATAATTAAAACAGACGCTCAACTGCTCTTATATTTATTAGAAACATTTCTACCATTATCATGTACAAATGTGATGTATCTCTGCTGTAAAACATCTTTATCTTTGTTACTAAGTCCCTAACAATCTCCAGTAAAGTGATAGTAGGCTTCACTAGAGTTAATAAGACTTCTTGGAAAAACGATAAAACTTTATTTGCACAAATTTATTCAAACTTACCAATTAGGGTAAGTGGTACTAATTCTGGCACTCCCCCAATGATTGTCACTTTTTGGTATAAAATCAAATATTAAGAATTCCAGAGCCAATATCTCCCATATGTTAAGTTTTTATTTTTCTTTAATGACAATACTTTAGTATCGCCAGTAGAAATTAAAGTTCCGCATGCGGCAATATTACAAAAAAAAAAATCTTTTAGCTAGTTTGCATTACGCTGTGTAAATGCCAAAATTTTAGTGGATTTGTTATGAGGTAAGTGATTTCAATGAAGTCATTTTCTATTTAAATAACTGAATTTGTTGTGATATGTTATGAAATATGTTCGTTGTAATAATGAAAAAAGTGTTTTTAACATTTTTTAATCTCAAAGCATGTCATAACCTGAAATTTTAGAGTGCCATTCTTTGATGCAATCTCTTGTATGAAAATACAAAAACTTGACATGTATGCCAATCACTGAATTGACAATTCTAATTTTTTTTATTATTATTTTATTCAAATAAAAATAGCATCGTTTAACTTTACGAAAGTACCAATATTAAATTCATTTTACTGTACAGTTGACTAACTCTAGCACTGCCAATTATTGTACTTTACAGTGCCAATTGTTATAAAATCTTGGCAATGCTAATCATTGAAATTATAATAGATACTACTACTGTGGGTACATTACCATTAATTTTACATGTTCGCAGGTGGGTATGTACAATTGTACAATGCCGAAAGTTTTTTCAAGAGAAAAGTATGTAAAAAGATATACGGAAGATGACATTACAAAAGCTGTGGAAGCTGTTCGTAATGGTATGCCAAAAAAAACTGCTTCGAAGAAATTTGGTGTGCCAAGAGCTACGATCCAATTTCGAATGAGTGCTGCGTTTGTTAAGTCAAGGCCGGGGCCTCCAACCACGCTTTTTGATTATGAAGAATCTGTATTAGTAGAATGGCTAATAACAAGTGCCCGGAAAGGATTCCCGAAACGAAAGGAAGACGTGTTGGCTAGCGTTGAACAATTTCTTAAGGACAATCCGAGGTGTAATAAATTAGTTGATGACAAGCCAGGTGATGGTTGGTACAGACTGTTTCTCAAACGCCATCCTGAAATTTCAACAAGGACAGCAGAAGCGGTAACCTCTGCAAGTGCCAATGTGTCAGAAGGAAACGTAAGGAAATGGTTTAAGCAGGTAGAGACTTACCTTGCCGAAAATGATTTTATGTCTATTTTGGAGGATTCTAAACGAGTGTACAACGGAGACGAAACTAATTTTCAGTTATGCCCCAAAAATAGCAAGGTTTTAGCACCCAGAGGAGCAAAGGATGTGTACGAAGTCGATAATGCTGTCGCAAAATCAAGCCTTACCGTTATGTTTACTTTTAGTGCGACATAACCCCACCTATGATTATATATCCTTTAAAAAGAATGCGCGCTGACATAAGAACGTCCGTGCCTTCCTCTTGGGGTCTCGGTTTATCTGATAATGGATGGATGAATAAAGAATTATTTCATCAATACATTCAAAACATTCTTTATCCACATCTTTTGAAGCAAGGTGTACAATTCCCAATCATTATTTTTGTAGATGGGCATAAAAGCCATATCAACTACCACCTTAGTAAAACTTGTCAAGAGTATGGGATTATATTGGTTGCCCTTTATCCAAATGCAACCCGAATCTTACAACCGGCTGATGTAGCTGCTTTTAAGCCTATAAAAAACGCCTGGAGGAAAGGTGTTCTAGAATGGCGACGAAATAATATCACCAAAAATTTAACCAAAGTTGATTTTGCACCAATATTAGACTTAGTATTAAAGAATCAAATTAAAAAACAGACACTCATAAACGGTTTTAAGGTTTGCGGTTTGTGCCCTTGGAACCCCGACGCTATTAACTACTCAAAATGTCTCGGAAAAAACACTGAATCACGACTACTTGACTCACAACCTATTTCAATTTCTCTGGCACAATTTGAACACCTAGTAGGATCCACCATAATTTCGAATTTAAAAAATTCTTCTCACACGCAAGATTGTTATTTCAAGGCATTATTGAAAGTCTATCAGACCTTGAAAGGCGAAAAACTTAATGAGGACAATCTTTTACAAAAAAACAATCACGAAAACATTGACTTCGACTTACTTAGTGCTAATGAAGACTGGACGGTTTTGCCTTTTGAAATTGAAGATCTGGAAAAAGATGTTTCTCAAAACAATAATCGCGTAGTAACCCCATCATTGAAATCTATAAATGTGTTGGACCTTTCATCACCACACTTTACTGAAATAGACAATTTTCAAGAACAAATAAGTGCACAAAACTCTCGACCATTTGAACTGCAAGCTGCCTTTATTGATAATAATACAAGTAATCAAAATAGCGCTGGTGAAATATTACACAACAAAGTTGCGGTGTCATCAGCAGTAGCAGAATCAGAACAAATAAATAGTCAAATTGATCAAGAAACACCGAAAAAAGACATGAGAAATAGTTTAACTTGGCCAAAAACACCAGTAAGAAAAGGAAAACAAGTCAATTTGGAACCAATATACGTTTTAACCAGCGAAGATTGGTTAAAACAAGAAAAAAACAAATTGGGAGAAAAAGAGAAAAAAGAAAATGAAAAACAACAAAGGAAACGCCAAAGAGAAGAAAACAAAACTAATAAAGAAAAACAATTAAAAAAGATTAAGAAACAGTCTAGCATAAATAAAATCGATCAAAAAAATAACGTATACTTGTCTGCTTCTGAAAATTGCAAAAGTATCCAAAATTGTGCCGAAGAAAAAAGAAATAATAGCAAGATATCAACAGAATATCCTATCACAGATAAAGAGAATAAAAATAACATTGGGAAAAAGAAAGGTTTAAAAGCTGAGAAAAGTGTGAACCAAAAAAAACAATATTGCAAAATATTATCTCTGCCTGCATCTGTTAACAAATCTGAGACCGAGTACTTTGAAAGTGTAGAGGAAAGCGATATTGTATCCAGAAACACACTTAAAGTACAAGAAAATATCCCTGTAAAACTCAGTCTAAAAAAAGGCCTGATGACACCTGTGAAATTTTCACCAAAAAAAAACATATTTATACCTGTAAAACTAATGGAAACAAAAAAATTATTGACAACAGTGAAAACAACAGAAACGACACCTGTTGAACTCGCGCAAAAGGATATACCAAAAAGGGATTCCGATGATAAAGTAGAAAAACCTTGCATAGTATCGAATACAATATTTGCATTACCTAAACTAAAATTACTGAATCTTGAAGATGATCAAGAAAGAAATAGATCGCAATATCTGCATACAGTAAAACATCCTCAAGATTTTTTACTATCAAAACCGATGGAAAAGCTGTGCCAAAGACGAGAAACTTTTAAGAATGAGAAGGAATTAGCTGATTTTCTGTCTGAATATGTTAATTATGAAATCGAATAAGATTTTTGTCTCGTCGTTTCAAAAACATTCAGTGATTTTTTTTTAGTTTTTAAGAAAAAAATGTTGACTGCTAGCTGATTTCATTAACTAATTTTCATAACTAAATGTGATATAAAATAATTAAAATGATAACTTCGTAATCGTTTATTAAAAATAAGATATTTGACAATATGTTTCATAAATAGTTAAATAATATTAGGGATGCCAATGATTAATTAAGTAGATGTCAATCTTTGTACTCCAAGTGCCAATGATTATATTTTTGAGACATTGTTTGTTAATTTTGGAATATTTTATTAAGTATGATAATGGTGCATTAAAAAATCATTTTATTTTATTTTACTATACCCATGCAATAACATTCTGTAACAACGAACAGCTGAAAAGCCATTATTAATTAATTACATACAGGTAAACTCAGAATTCCACTTAAAGTGCCAATCATTGTATGGTTTACCCTACTAACATTTTCACAGAACTTTAACGCACAATATGCTGACACTTTTGTACCTTAAAGTTCCCAAAAACGCCAAAAATAAAAAATCTAAATGAAGTGCCAACTTGACTGCCGTTCCCGCCAAAAAATTAATTCACATCCTTGAAAAATAATCATAATTAAACGATATAGATACAAATAAAACGAGTTATGTATTTAATCTATTTATTTATTTAAATGTCATTGCACAAAAATTTACAACTGGCTGATTTAATGGCAAGTGGCAATCTTTATCAGTCAACCATGAGGCTAAACGGAGAAAATTTTTGGTACTGCATATATTTAGAAATGAACATGCTAAATTAACCTAACCTAAATTATATTATTATCATAACAGTAACAGGAAGAATACTAAACGTAAATATATATATTTATATTAATAAAATAAAATGTAGTTATTGCAGCTAAATAAAGCAATATCCATACATAATGACAAGTTCCCCCGTCAAAAGTCACTTAATCCGTTTCCGCCACGCAATCTTGAAAACTAGTTATAAATATATCGATACATAATGACAAGTTTATGTCACAAGCCAATAAGTGTGACCTTCCGTTTTGTTCATCGAGATAATAAGGTGTCCCTTGATGTAAGGGTCATTCTGAGTCCTTGTTCTGCCTTATTCAGTTATTTACGCTGCGAACAGTGCCATCTGAGCCTTATTTGTTTAGTAAAGAGATATATAGGACACGACCTACAAGACTCAGGACGAAAATTGGAGGGGTGGGTGTTAACTAACAAAAAGCTGATCAAGTGCTTGTCATATTTACGTAATTAATGTTCCTTACTACCGATTGTAAAACAAAGTCGTAGAGCTATTTGTTTATGTAAAACCATGCTACATTCATGCATACATGTTTTCAAGCTATATAGTTGTCAGAGAGGACGGAGTACCAAGCATAAATGCGTTTTTCGCCTCCTCAAATCTCTTTATTCTACTCATACACTTTCGCGAGTTATTGTTTCGTCAGTTAATACTCATGCTGTTCGATTTTCATAAAACGGCCTTGATCTTCCTCGACTTCTGTTACCACTCCTTTTGCTTTTTAGATTTTCTTCGTCTTCAGTATCACTAAAGCATCACTTATTCTTTCTATATACCGGACCCGAATCACGCCCAAATCATACAAGCATTCCTTTCTTCATTTTTACAATGAACTGTTATACAAGCGATTCGCCCGCGACTGTGACACAGCACATATTTCTGAGAGATCACATTTCGATTGTTTCTATCTAGTTCATTACATTCCAATAAAAACTATGTCTAGAAAAATTAAATTGAAGTATCCAGTCTGTGATTTCGAAATAAACGCTTTTTTAGTCATGTGGTGCAATAGATAATTGACTTATGAATAGTTTACTTAAGATACTAACAATTCTATTGCAATGCAAATGAGGTTGCGAACTGTTGTGTAAGTTGTCTCAACGACAGCTCTACGCTATACCATCTACCACATTATAGCATGCGTTTTTCGTTTTAATTCTCACAAGCATTTTCATAGCTACTAGAAGCCCCGTGCTGCTCCGCAGCATTGTTTTCATAATAAGTTTCGAATATAACGCTCTTATAATGTGATGAGTAATTGTAACCTAACCTATTTAATTTGAAACGCATATCCTATTGTGGTCAGGTTGAATGTTCACACCTAACTTCCCTCCAACTCAACCAATTTAAGTGGGCAAAAGCTCTAATGAAAGAGCTCGTTCCAGCGAGTGTTCTTGGACCAAAACGAATCGCGTACCTCAATTAAAACTGAAGACATAAAGAAAAAAAAGTGTGAAAATATAAGAAATGTACAGGAGGAAATCGCGTTTGAATATAACTTGAGAAGGGTGAAAGTTAGGTGATTTCAAATACTTGATGACAAATCTGTGTATCAATACCTTTTATTTAACAAAAAGCAATTCGATTGGATTAAACGGCCGGACGGACTCGTAATAGATTTCATAATTTTTTTTTAAATATAGATTAAAAATTCGTATCATTTCCTAGGAAAAAGTATTTCCTACATTTGAGTTCATTTTAAATATGTAACGTGTATGGTGTTCATTGTACACGTGTACTGCAATTAATTACATTAAGCTTACATTACATTTTATATTTTAACGAGTTTGGTGTATTGTATGGTGTTGTCCACAGGATGATTCCAAATAAAAAAAGAAGTAGATAGCAATGCTTGTATTTTATCCAACACACACGGCAGGCAGAGAAAAAAAAAGGAGTAGACTGACAATATTGCCAAAGTTCAAAAATAAATAATATATAGTGTTGCAAACACAAAAAAAATGTTGGTAATTCCAACAATATTCTTCTTTTAATAACAACAAAATACAAACACATACGTTAATATTTACAAACTTAAAACTACACATTATCTTAAATAATAGACTTCCTTAAAGTTGCCGCTTAGAAAGTTGTCACTGCTTAAGGTTCTATATTCATCTTATATTTTAACTGGCATATTTTTTATTTAAATAATTACTTAGGAACCCACACAGACCATGCATTTACTGGCTCTCTGAACATTGTATTTAAATATTATAAACCTATTGTAAAATGATGCTGAAAAATTGATATGTGACTGAGTTCCTTAGCGGTTCTTCTCAATATCCAGGTTTTCTTTTCAAACCGAACTAAAGTAGATTTGACGTTCAAAAACACCTTGTAATTTGGTTTATTTGAATAAATTAATTTGACTTTGACTTTGAGACTTCTAAAATGTCATATCTAGCCTTTTATCCACTCAACATATTATAAAACTGAACGTCTCTCTGTCTATCCGTTTATGTTGTTTTCGCGCAAGAACTACTTATTTACGTTTTTTTTAATTCATAGCTATGTTATCTGGCCAGGTTATAGGATATATTTTGTTACATAGAGTAACTTACGAAATAAGTGGTGACGGCAACGGTGAATAACTCAAAAAAGACGCTTTAAATGGCTTACGTTGAGTAAACCAAAAGAACTAAATCTAATGAATGTAGTACGTAACTGTAGATCTTAAAAAGACCTACAAAAAAAGTCCGTAATAGCATATTTTATGTCTATCTTCTAAGGATCACCCACAGTAAGCATTTTTGTCTTTAAAATAACCGGCGGGTGAATCTTATTTATCTCATAATTAACATTACTACCTAAGTAAAATTCTACTTTATTTATAACTAGCGACTCGCCTCGGCTTCACACGGGTAGAAACTTTTTTAAAATAAAATACAGTTCGTGTTACTCGCTTATAATGTAGCTTTCTATTGGTGAAAGAATTTCCGAATTCGATTGAGCAGTTTATGATTTTATCCATTACAACATTCAATCAAACAAAGCTTACCTATTTATAATATTAGTATAGAAAAAACATAAACAATGATACTAGTCCACGCGAGCGGAGCCGCGGGCACAGTTTATATAATCTAAGCAAAAAACCCCTTTTCGTTGTATTTCACGGGACCTATCTAACAATATCTCTCTCCATGCGGCTATTAAAATTATTATTGCGTTTTTCGATCTACAGAAGACGGGTAAGATTTTTTCCTAAAATTTTATCACTTCTGGATTATTTACATATTTACACATATATTACATATACATCTGGATTATTTAACCTAAACACTAGGCTTGTACCATCGGAATCACAAAACGAACTGGTAGAGTTCCCAGCAACACCCAGACTCTAAGCCAATTTAGAAATGTTTTTTTCCTCTATTGACCTGATTGGAGATCGAACCCGGGATAAATAAAATGATTTTGTAATATTTACTGGCATACGCAGAACGACTCACCCAAGTTTCATCACAATCAGATGAATGGTTTAGGAACGCATAGAGGACAAACATACAAAGAAACATCCATATTATTCTAAACGGCTTGACTGATTTCGATGATATTTAGAATAGAGTTAGATTAAGCCAGGCTACTTTTTTTAATTCCATGCGGACGAAGTCGCAACAGCTATCATACTTTAAAAACCAACAAACTAGTCAAGTAGGTACTAATATCTATAAAATTAAACAACTTTTTTGAGCAGACCGCGCTCCGATACAATATAAAAGTTTTTCTTCATGTCTTTCGTTATCGATCTATCAAGCTGTACTTGTCATCACGTCAACAATATTTATGTACTAAATAACAAAGAAGCTTACAAAAAACAAATAAAACTGGCAACGTCGCAAGATATCTACATATATGTATATGTAAGCGTCCATATAACCAAATTGATGTACCTAAGTATTTAATACAAATCGGACGGATAGACGGAGACAATGCGTTTGTTTAGTATACATACATACATATCTTCTCGCCGAGTCTCTAACGGGGTAGTCAGAGAGGACGGAGCGCCAAGCGTCGCAGTCCTTACATACTTCTTTCGCTTCCTCAAATCTCATCATTCGCCTCACACTTTTCGCCTAGGTATGCGAGTGCTTGTGACATTTCCGTTGGCTATTACTCTAGCTATTTGATCTTCATAAGTCAACCTTGGTCTTCCCTGGCTTCTTTTACCACTCATTTTAACATTAACGTCATAAATAGTAATATAGCGGAAACTATTAGTTTTCAGGTCATGCTAATTTAAAGTTTGAATTATGAAATCAAATGCTCATACATATATATATTTTCCACGTGAATATAATAACCAGTGACATTATGTATTTCTTTTACTCGTTCGCATATACCAAGCTATTACCACAGTACAAGTAAGCATACAGTATTCTATCTTCATACAAACGCTCCCAAACGACGCGCTCGAAATCTCGGCATTTCTCGGTATACAACAGTCACGAGTGCGCCGCGGTTGTCGTCGGTCGGTATGAGACTCTCCCGCGCATTTACTGACTAAATATTATGTCAAAAGTTTACGAGCATAATGTTCAGTGTATGGATGTTTGAATACATCTATATCGAAACCGGAAATATTTCTCTGTTGCTAATTTGTAGGAAATGTATATTATTATAATGATCTAGTTAACTTATTGCTTATTTTTAATTATACTGCAAACAAAATGCATTTTTTTGTCCATTTCCTCCATACTAACTCACAAACTTTTGAAACTACAAATAAAATACTAGTAGAATTATATAAATAAAAACTTATTAAATTTGCAATGATATAAAATGCGAAGGATAATATGACAATTTAATATAGTACCTATTATCAAATACGTAACCCAAGAAAAACATTCAGTCCAAGTCGGTAGCCCTATTGCGTGTTTACGTACCGAGCGACCGTAGGTAATTATCTCTAGGACACTGCCTAGATAGAATACTGTTTGCTTACTTGTACTGTGCTATTACAAAAACTAAGTAATGAAGCCGTCACTGAACTATTATTTTAACTAAGCTTCTACAATGGAGCTTTTTCTAGTGTTTGATGAAAATGTAGATTGTCAAAAAAATTATATAATAGGCATATTATAATAATAGGCATGTGAAACCATAATATGTATTATTTTATTAATAATAGGTGTAAGGATAGATGGTGACATGTCACCCTAGTTCGAAGTTTGTTCAGGCGTCAGATAGGCCTGCGTGATTCCTGCCTGGTTTTTCGTGCTGTATTCGGACCGTGGCCTCCAGACATTGAAAGGTAGTATGAGTGTTATGATATGTGATGATACAGTGGTAAACTACCTATTGTACGCTGACAATGCTGTGCTTATAGCACCATCACAATCAGAGTTGCAAACAATAGTCACGTGCATGAAAGAAGAATGCGAAGTGAAAGGATTTAATATGAATGTGAATAAAACTAAGGTTCTGGTGTTTGAAAGAGAAGCGGTACAAATGAAATGTGAGATTTAGGTACATGGAAAATGTCTAGAACAATTGAATGAAATTGTGTATCTGGGGAGTGCGCTTTCGAGGGATGGAAGATGTGAGTTGGATGTAGCGAGACGGCTAGCAGCTAGCAATAAAGTGAACGGTGCTGTCCGCATTAGCAGGCAGTGTGAATATATTATCTAACACAGCCAAAACGACCATCTACAATGCGGTGTTGGTTTTAACTTTATTGTACGGTAGTGAGGCCTGGATATTCCAGAAATCGAGTGAAAGTATGATAAGTGCAGTAGAAATACGATCTCTTAGAAATATGTGCAATGTCACCCCTACGGACAGGATAAGCAATAAAAAGATACGTAGTATGACAGGGTTACACGATATTGTTATTGTACAATTGAAGAAAGGAGTCTTTAGATGGTTCGGGCACATAGAAAGAATGAGTGATAAAAGACTGACGAAGAAAATCTACAGAGCGAAAGTGAGTGATAAAACAAGCCAAGAAAGACAAAGTCTGACTTATGAAGATCAAATAGCCAGAGTGTTAGCATCCGCTAATGTCAAAAGTACTCGCATACCTAAGTGAAAATGTGTGAGGAGAATGATAAGATTTAAGGAAACGAAAGAAATATGTAAAGACCGCGAAGCTTGGCACTCCATCCTCTCTGGTTACCCCATTAGGGATACAGCGTGAAGATATGTATGTATGTACATGTATTAGGCACGTTACTTAAATACATAAGTATTTTCACGTAATATTCCTTATTGGATATAAGATAAGAGGCAGAACAAAGCCGGTTACGTACATACATATAATATTTCATATCCGGTTACATTATGTCAAAATAAGTGCAAACGAAACCACGGCAAAAGCATTGTTTAAGACAAATATGACTGCATTCAGGAAAATGAAAGCATTAAAAAGATGTATTAGCCAGAAAACAGCGTAGCGTGATGAAACTTGTTACTAGGTACAGGCACTGATTCAGTATTCTGTAGAGGGAGGATTGCTTGCAGAAAATGGCTTGACCGATAGATTCATTAGTAAAAATGAAACGCCATTTCACGAAAGAAAAATTAAAATAACGTCACGATCGTAAACCGAATAGTTCAGCTACAGTTAAGAAGTTTTGTCAAAAATCCAATTTTTAAAGAGTTCGCTCGATGGTCAAAATTCGACCATAAGTATAAAATATTAACTTATTTTGAACTTTTTGGCGACAATTTATACTTCGTACCACTGTTTGATCCAAGGTTACATCCACTATTATATTAAACGAATAATATTTGTACATATATGTATATATATTTGACATCGCTTTCACGAAAACGGCTCTAGCGATTTCGATGAAATTTACAATACAGCGATTGAGGCGGGCGAGAAATCGATCTAAGTAGGTCTTAATTCTGGAAAAACTCGTTTTCTTTATGTTTTTACTCATTTAAAACTTCTAGACTCTTCTAATTTCGAAACAGAATTTACTTTCTTAATAGAACAGTGACTAAAGTGTATGTGGCCAGCACTTTTGTTTTTTTTTTTTTTATAAGACACAGAGTAAAGCTCGCTCGCCCAGATACCTATATATATATATATATTATATATGTATATACCTATATATAAACTATTATGAGTTTCACATTGACAGTCTTTTTGACATTGGCAGTATGAACGTAAACAATTAGCGTTTTATTTAATATAATATATTTGTAACACATATTATATTGAATTTTAGCATTCTGCACTCCTTCCCCATAACATACTTGATCTATGCCAAATTTCACACTCCTCCGTGCGCGCAATATTATTAGAAAGGGATCCAAAGTTTTCACTTCGCGTATTAGTATGACGATTTCAGAAAAATATGAATAATGTATATTACATGTACAGTGTCACCTCCGCGGACAAATTAAACAAGAGATACGCAGTAGTGCAGGGTACGATGACAGCGCTATTATAAAAATGAAAATATAATTGCACTGATAGTTTGGGCACATAGAAAGAATTAGTGACGAACGATTGATTGACAGAGCGAAAGTGAGTGATAGCAGAAGCCAAGGAAGACCAAGGCTGACTTATGAAATAACAAGAGTGCTAGCTGACGAAAAGATCAAAAACACTCGCATATCTATTCAAAAGTATGCGAGGAGAATGATGAAATTTGAGGACGCTTGTTACACCGTGTAGTTGATTACTTTTAAAAATCAGTAATCGTACTAATTAGACACATTTTTCACAAAATAGTTAAAATGGGATTATTACAATTATAAAAACTAAACGCTCTTTTTAAAGTTAGATGCAGTAGCATCTAAATGTTACAATCTGCTAACAGAAGGAAGATCCTTTAGCCATCATATCATTCACATTCGTTCACATTTCTCATTTTGTATCCTTATTATTTCACAGAGTTCTTTTTAGATATTACTTTACTAGCACCAAAAAATTTAATTGTTATTATTGTTATTGATGTCCGCAACGAAATTAAAATTCCGCGTTGAATTCCAATATTTCTTACCCGAAAACCTTGTTGTAAAATATTATGAACATTTAAAAAAAATGTAACATTTAAAACAAAGTGATTGAGCTGTTCTCCAGTGATGCGTTTACGAACGCACAGCATTTAATTTTTGTTTGCATATAATATTAATAATAATAATAATAAAGCGTCAGACGATATACACCAATTATTTGATCTCAAACTACGATATTCCCTGTCCTATAAAAACCAAACGACTACTGGTCTTCCAGTACACCCAGACCCGAGACAATCCAGAAAAGTTCATTTCTTAAATTGACCCGACCGAGAATCGAACCCGGAACCTTCCACGCTTGGTGCAACGTTTAAAGCACTGCGCCATTGAGGTCGTCTATATTATTGGTTGTCGTATATTGATGACTGACATTGTTATCTATATATCTATATATATATAATGAAAGTTTTTTTCTTTGACCGCGATAAACTTGAAAGCTACTGGACCGATCGGCATGGGACCAAGACCATTCGACGCGGAATTAGTTGTAGATGGTTATAGGCTACTTATTTTTTGAACTCCATAGACTCTTCACCATTTTTCAACGTTTATACTGCCAATGTCAAAAAGACTGTCAATGTCAAAATCATGATAGTTTGTGATCATATACACGAAACCTCTTTGGATCAAACAGTCGCACAGAGTAGAAATTGTCGCTAAAGAGTTTATATTATAATTTGATATTTATATTTGCGGTCGAATTTCGACCACCGGGCGACTCTAGTGTTCTGATTTATACACTTTAGGGATCATAATCCGCTAACAGAAATTAATGGAATAAGTCGTTTTGCGCATATTTTCAGCTAACATTCGCCCAAATCTTAGAACTCGTTGCTCATCACGTTTTTCATTTCTTAACGAAACAGATTCAGGAAATTACAAATTGAATCAGACTAGGTAAAATAAGATAGCTAAAAGCTAGATACAAATTGACCACTTGGGATGGATTTACCCAATTTAAAATCTGAATTTGCGATATGAGGTAAAGTTACTTTTAATTCCTTGAATTCATTGTTGGAGTGGGGGACTTATATTTTATTCATTTCGGCCTTGCTCATGGCCTCCAACTCCGATAATTAGTTCAAGGAATTACGGATATTTCTTATATCTTTCTGTAATTCAAGGAATTACAGATATATATCTTGTTTGCAAGTATCTATTGAATCCGAAATTAGGCTTTTTATTTCTTAAAATTTTATCTATCTGACAGTCCCGTCAAAATCGGTTCAGTCCTTTTAGTCCAGTCAAGTTTCAAAGTTCTCAACTCGTGATTCAGAGCGAGCTTATATTTATACATATAATTAAACTGCAAATGACCTGTGTCTATCCGTTGAGATTATTTAAAAAATTACACATTAATCATTAAGAGATACTCAAACAATAGTGTTTAGAATTTTTGTTGTTTATTTGAAACACAGAGAATAAAATCGAACATTTGTAAGGTTTAAGATTTTCATTTATGTTTTCCTGGAAAGTGTAAACTATGCGTGAGGCCCTATATTCCATTCCTTTGTAATTTAGGCCTAACAGTTTAGGTGATAAGTGAAACATTTCCGTATATTGTCTTTAATATTTTAAATTGTGTGTTTTTAAATTACAAAAACTATATTTGTATTCCTCATAACGAATTCTTTCTTGAATATGTCTCATGACGCACTTACATTTTTTAAATTTTTAAATTAACTCTTCCAAACTTACCCCCAAAATTGGAATTCGGTTACTTACGCTGCACGTCCGTGATTAGGTCACCTATATACCTTATTAAGAAATGGAGGAATAGCGGACGAACATTGGCCAATGATGTTAACGATATTTATAAATATTTAGTATACAGACACGGCTATGTTACTGTTTCATAATAGTACAGATTTAGGCCCCCACTATCCGTCCCTCCTGAATCCATTTCTGTCAGTAAAAAGACAATTTTCTTCAAGGCCATCATCAGTCTACTGGCTGACAAATTAGTGCCGGCCTCGGAAAACACCAAAATATGACGGTTACTTGGGACGCAACTAACTACTATTGTTAGTAAGCAGAATGAGCAATATTAAAAACTATTGTTAAACATTAATCGAATCTTGCCATAAATATTGTTACTAGGAAAACATTTTTTTTTCTATTACATAAAACATTCATGACTGCAGTGTGCATTAGTTTATACATTAATATAATAGCATTTTAAAAATATGGAGCTCATTCAAAATGATCTCTATTGGCCTTGATACAATCCTTTAATTGTTGTGGCCAGCTATCGATTAAAACATGCACTTTCTACATGGGAAAATTCGCCACTGTCAATCTTATGGAATGTTTTAGGGACTCCAAAGTATCATGGCTTTTAGAGCATGCCATACGCTCTAAAAGAGACCAGAACTCACAATCAAGTGGATTAAGATCGGGACTAGATGATGGCCAGTCTTCAGCTCCGATGAAGTCAGTAACTTTCCTTATCAGCAACGTTGTGTGGATCGGCCTTTATGATTCAGTGCTGAGTCTTGCTGAAAGGACTATTCTTGGTTATGGAACATGGTATTGTTAGGCTTAACTAACTTATCAAGATACGATTCTACGCGTGAATGCAGTGATGCGAGTGCGACGTTGCTGCTCAGTCGATATAGTTTTTTTGTTCTTTCTTTATTTATGCGCACAGATTAGCGCATTTGCCAATGTCACGTATTAATAAGTAGAATCACAAGTAAATTAGTTTTTTTATCGTAAAACTCCTCCAGTAAAGTGATAGTAGGCTTTATTGAAGTTATAAACAACTTCTTGGAAGAGCGCGAGAACTTCAGCTACACATGTTTATTTAGACCTAATCCATTCTTTTCACTTATACAGATACTTTAAAACACAATATACTTTAAAACTCTCAAAAATGTAAAAAATAGAAAATCTAAGTAAAAAGACAACTTCACTTCTCTCGTTCCCGCCAAAAAGTCCGTCGATATAGTTTCGTAGTTGTACATCAAGCATATAATGACAAATAAATATGTGTCTATGAAGCTACACCTTAGTGGGCAGTAGGTCTAATAGAAAATGTATGCGTTGTATGCAAGCTTTAGTACGCTAGGCTGCATAAGCTCTAAGATGTATTTTGAAGCATCTATGAAGCTACGCCTTCGTAGACTTGTCAAGCTAGAAAAACTCTTTTTTGGAAGTAAGTTTTCTTGAGGTCAACTAGCTTTTACTGGGACGAAATAAATTTGAATGTTTTCGTAGTGTCGTGTAGTATATTGAGCGTCCGCTTACTCCTAAGGGTGTAAAAATCGTTGTCGAAGTTAGTATGTGAATAAATTTTAAAATGCGTTCGTGTAAAGAATAATAAATAAACACGTACTTATTTATTTGATTTTGAAACCAACCTTTGTAGAAGTAGAAAGAGTGTCGAGGTTAGGATGAAAATAAAAATTCTTTGCGAGCGAAATCGCGGACAACAGCCAGTTTAATAAGCTATATTTACGATATATGAGCAATGAAATACTAGAAATTATATTAATGCTTGTAATATGTAGATAGCTCTGTTGAATATAAGCACTTATATAGTACTTAAACAAACTTACACGAGTACATAGGTGTATAAAAAAGCTGTAAGAAAGACAGTCGAAGAGTCTAAACAAAAAAATATGAATCTCATATTCATAGTCAAGAAAGCCGCAAAGTACCTAATAAACAGTTGAAACTCTTCTTTTTAAGTTAATAAAAAATGATATTGTGAATATCTCTCCGCGGAGTCATTTTACGTTCATATTAGATTATCTTTAAACTTAAAAATGGAGTCTTTAACTGTAAAAAGGTTTTTAAAAACATTTTAATAAATAGCTCCGTTAGGGATACAGCGTGCAGATATGTATGTATGTATGTATGTATGTATGTATTTTAATAAATGTTACTATAATCGTTAGGAAAGATATAAAAGTACTGAATGTAAGCACTGTTTTTGTAGTTTATTTTTGTAAAGATTTTGAAAAAAACTATTTGTCAAATTTTTACCGACTTCAAAAAAAGGAAGAGGTTCTCTTTTTTTGTGTATTTATGTGTTATGTTAAGTGATTTCTCCGCCATTTTTTGTGCATAGATTTTAATGTTTTTTTTTTTTATTTGAAAGGGTATATGTCCAGGCTAGTACCATGGAAATTTAGTTAAAATCTGATGATGGAGTACTGCATGGTGTGGCGTATTGTTATACTGATGATTAACGAATGTTTGATTTCGCACATTCGCGGATGCGAATGCAAATGCGAATATTTGTCTCCGTTATTCGCGACTGTGAATTTAAAGAACATGCGTGTTAAATCACCGCTATGTAGATACATTGTACTTGATGAGATTAAATAATAACCTTTAGTCAAAAGGTCAATGCTGTCCTCTGTTTAAAAGTTAGTACTTTCAAGTTTTTTAATTGTTTTTGGACTTTTCAAGTGAAAAATTAATATACAAATTTTTGTAAACATATGTGAGATAGAGATCTTTTGGGCGTGGGGGTAGAATGCAGTATTTTAAGCTGCAAAGGCCAGTTCGACAAACATAGGACGTCATAGCGAGAAAGACTACAGTGGCCATTTCAACGCAATATCTTTTGGTAGTATATAATAATAATAATAATACTCCAGACTATTACACAGATTGTGTGACCCCAAACTAAGCAGTAAGCTTGTACTATGAGTACCACAAAACGAACTCTGGGGGAGTTCCCAGTAACACCCAGACTCCAAGCCAATTTAGAAAAGTTCGTTTCCTAAATTGACCTGACCGGGGATCGAACCCGGGACCCTAGCTTGGAAAGCAGATGCATATGCCACTGCGCCAACGGGTCAGTCAAAATTTGCGATTTTGTGTAATGTTTTTATTTCTATTCACTAATTATGTCATTTTTCCTTTTTTCATATGCTGTCTTCGCTGGCAATGACAACAGAGCACAGCTTGAGTAAGTATATCACAGATCATACGAATTTATACATTATGTACTAACGACCTGCCCCGGCTTCGCACGGCGACGTGTTTAAGAATAATTAATATTCAACTGGGAACCTACGTCTAAAGACCAAACATTAATGTATCGTACATAGTACCTGAGCGACTAATCTTGGCTCGGTATCTTTTAGGTTTGATCGTACATCAAAAAAGTCTGACTACATTGCAGGATTCGAACCCGCGCACTTCAGCGTGGTAGACCTATACTCTAGCTACTGTGCTAAAGAGAAGGTAAACTCTGTTGCAAAATCACCAGTCGCATTTCGCGGGCAGGTTTTCATGTTTAAGTGTGTGAAAACACCGAGAAGACGAATTTTACTAAAATTGAGACCCATTTAGATCTAGTGTATCCATTATCTAGTGTATCTTCGAAGTCCGAGCTCCAATATTGGTGAAATTTAAATGGTACCACCTCTGAAGTAATACCTATCAAACGAAAAAAGAATTTTTGAAATTGGTTCATAAATGACGGAGTTATGAGATAACAATCATACAAAAAAAAAATAAAAAAAAAACAACATATAGACGAATTAAGAACCTCCTTCTTTTTTTGAAGTCGGTTAATTACTTAATTTTCGTAAGTCAGCACTTACGAAAATGCCAGAGTGTTATCTGACGGAAATGTCAAAAGCACTCGTATACCTAGGTGAAAATATGTAAGGAGAATTAGGAAATTTGAGGAGGCGAAGGAAGTATAAGCTCGGAGCTCTGACTCCATTAACTACAACAACCATTAGGGATACAGTGCAAAGATGTGTATGATGTATTATGTAACTAGCATTCGTTTACATGGTCAGAAATAAACTAGCAAAATTACTCATAATTTAAAATTGAAACTCTGTTAAAAGTTATCACAATCATAATCGTGACGCCATTTTTCATTCCCGGTGGATATTATCAATAGTACCCATAGTAACAGTTTGAATTCGCTACCGAATTAACATTTAAAAAACATTTTTATTATCCCTATTATTATATGAGCAGTATTTGTATATACGTATATGTAGTTAAGAAAGAAGAAAGAGAAAATTACAGTCGATATTCAAACAACATCTTACAAGTAGGTAGTTAGAGAATAATTGATAATACGATTTTAATGATCATTAATGATAACTCTGTTACATACAATAGTCGGCCTGACAAATATACCTAACATGTTGCTCGTTTAATAGTACAGGATTATAAAACTTCCTCATTAAATGTTCTAAAATGTAGTAAAAATCGCATTGAATCCACTTTTAAAAGAAGTTTTAACAGTATGTAGAAACAAAACAAACGCTATTACTATATTATTTAGAGACTTGTAGGCACCTCACGGTCACTATTTTACTTTTCTAAATATTATCTTCTATATATATATAGGAGATCCCGATTTTGAACTCACTCATCACGATTCCTCTGGAACCATAAGACCTAGAGACGTGAAATTTGGTAGGGATATTCCTTTCGGCGAGTAAAGGTCACCTAAGAACGGATTTTACGATATTCCACCCGCAAAGGGGTTGCGGGGGCGTTATATGAAATAACTTATTTATCCAACACTAACAATATGGGTATCAAATGAAATGGAATACGCAAGGGAAGGTTTTTGTAAATGTGACGTCATCATAAATCCAATATGGCGGATGTTTCATAGCGGCGAGTAAACGTCAGCTAAGAATGGATTTTACTATATTCCACCCGCAAAGGGGGTTGCGGGGGCGTTATATGAAATAAATTATTTATCCAACACTAACAATATGGGTATCAAATGAAATGGAATACGCTGGGGAACGTTTCTGGACATGTGACGTCATCATAAATCCAATATGGCGGATGTTCCATAACAGGAAATAACTTTTTAGTTCAACACCAACATTATGGGTATCAAATGAAATGAAATACGCAGGGGAACGTTTCTGGACATGTGACGTCATCATAAATCCAATATGGCGGATATTCCATAATAGGAAATAACTTTTTCGTTCGACACCAACAATATGGGTATCAAATGAAATGGAATACGCAAGGGAAGGTTTTTGTAAATGTGACGTCATCATAAATCCAATATGGCGGATGTTCTATAGCAAGAAATCACTTTTTCGTTCAACACCAACAATATGGGTATTAAATGAAATTGAATACGCGGAGGAAGGTTTCTAGACATGTGACGTCATCTTAAATCCAATATGGCGGATATTCCATAATAGGAAATAACTTTTTCGTTCGACACCAACAATATGGGTATCAAATGAAATGGAATACGCAGAGAAGGGTTTCTGTATACGTGACCTCATCATAAATCCAATATGGCGGATGTTCAATAATAGGAAATAACTTTTCATTCGACACCAACAATATGGATATCAAATGAAATGGAATACGCAAGAGAAGGTTTTTGTAAATGTGACGTCATCATCAATCAATATGCCGGATGTTCCATAGCAGGAAATAACTTTTTAGTTCAACACCAACATTATGGGTATCAAATGAAATGGAATACGCAGGGGAACATTTCTGGACATGTGAAGTCATCATAAATCCGATATGGCGGATGTTCCATAGCAGTAAATAACTTTTTAGTTCAACACCAACATTATGGGTATCAAATGAAATGGAATACGCTGGAGAACGTTTCTGGACATGTGACGTCATCATAAATCCAATATGGCGGATGTTCCATAGCGGGAAATAACTTTTTAGTTCAACACCAACATTATGGGTATCAAATGAAATCGAATACGCAGGAGAACGTTTCTGGACATGTGACGTCTTCATAAATCCAATATGGCGGATGTTCCATAATAAGAAATAATTTTTTCGTTCGACACCAACAATATGGGTATCAAATGAAATGGAATGTGCATGGGAAAGTTTTTGTATATGTGACGTCATTATAAATCTAATATGGCGGATGTTCCATTACAGAGAATAACTTTTTTGTTTAACACCAACAATATGAGTACCTCGGGTAACCTCAGTAATCTAAAGAGGTCAAGGAAAATTTTTCCACACGGACGAAGTCGCGGGTACAGCTAGTATTTTATATACAGATATATATACCTCTTATATACATATTTCGTTTTAATACTATTTAACAATTCAAACCTGTTCTCAGTAAAAAAACTCTGCTTAAAAACAAATTGAAATGATAAAACTGTCGTTGTTTGATTTGAGATTTTTATGGATACGTTTCAATGTACAATAAGGTATATAATACACACATCAAAAAGTCTAAGCAACATATACGATTTTGAACTTTTGAACGATTTTTACTATTGTAATATATTTATATTTCTTTTATAAATAATAACTAAGCATTTTTTGACGCATTAGTGACTAAAGCAACAAGTGCCTTCATTCAATTGTTCATTTAATCACAGTAATTAACAATATGTGTACCGTAACATACGTAGTATAAAATAAAGTTAAAACGAAATTAAACTTTTCATGTTTTACAAAATGAAATAACGACATTTTTTTAATTATTTGGTAATTCAATACAAAGTGTGACCGCCTCTGTTGTTTAAAACTTGTCGGCAGCGATTTTTCATTGAATTTAAAAGATTGTTTATCTGATCCTGCGGCAATCGGTCCCAATGGAATTTTAACAAGTCTTTCAGTTGTTGGGTTGTCGACACTCCGTCCAGGTTCTCTAGAACACGTCTCTGAAGCATGTCCCATGCGTGCTCGATGGGATTGAGATCTGGCGATGGTGCAGGCCACGGCAATACCCGGATGTTTTCCATTGCCAATTACTCTCTGGTCCACCGAACTGTGTGCGAACGCGCATTGTCATGCATCAGCGTGAAATCTGAGCCAAGACTTGGTGCAAATGGGTGAACATAAGGCCCGAAGACATCTTCAACGGAACTTTCAGCGTTCATAATGCCATCTACAAAAACGAGCTCAGTTCGTCTGTTCTTCATAATACCCGCTCGTACCACACTGTGGAGCCACTGTAAGGGTGCACTTCCTGGACGAATCTCAGCCGTTCAGCATTTCCGAGACAATGATACACTCTTACTCTTCTCGTATCGTTCTTCAAACCGGGACTCATCACAATATAAAATTTTATCCCATTGCTCCTGGGTCCATGTTAAGTGTTCCCTACACCATTCGTTTCGACGGGCGCGAATCCCATAGCGCATAGGTGGGCACCTAATTGGGCGTCGTGCTCGTAGGCCGTAATCCTGCAGCCTAATATTTCTCACGGTTTGGTGGCTAACAGCAACACCGCTTGAGAATTGTAGCTTTAAACCTATCTCCCGGGCGGTTAACATCAGCTGACGTCTTGCAGTCAGTTGTATGTATCGGTCCTGTCGAGCAGTTGTACTCCTTCCACGTCCTGGGTGCAGCTCAGAAGGATCCCCTGTATTAACGTAACGCTGCCAAAGACAACAAATCACGCTCCTATTGACACCAAAATGCCGAGACACCTGGGACTGATTTTTTCCCGCTTGTAGCATTCCTACAGCTCTCTGCATTTCATCAGCAGTCAAATGGCGTCGCTCCATAACATAAAAAATGACTCACCACTCAATTTTTTCAAAAACTGTATATCTCAAAATGATAAATGTGCGATAAATACCGAATTTATCGAGTAACGAAAACGCATGAAATCGGAAAAAAATAATGAGCTTTTATTTTAATGAAAACGAAACACAACCGAAAAGGTTCTATTTTTAAAATCAGCCAGTATATGTTTTCGAGAACAAAAAAGATTGTACACGAATCTACTTTTCTAAGAAAAAATAAAGTATCAATTAATAAAACATGCAGTTTCTGTAAATGGTGCGTGTTGCTTAGACTTTTTTGATGTGTATTAATGTAATAAATAAATATCGACTTGTGTTCTTTCCGCAATTTTTATTTATTGTTATCATCTTTACCTAAAGACAAATTAGTATTATTGACTATAGTTCATTTACTTGTCAGTTATCTCTTGTCAAACCAAAGGTTTTGAGTTTGCTTTCCAGTCAAATACATACATACGTATCCTGACGCTGATCGTCAGCGGAATAGTCAGAGAGAATGGAATGGGAATAGTCAGAGAGGATGGCCTCTTTCGCTTCATTGAATCACACTTTTGCCAAGGCATACGAGTACTTTTGATATTGCCGTCAGCTAACACTCTGGCTATTTGATCTTCATAAGTCAGCCTTTGCTTCTTTGACTTTTGCTATCACTCACTTTCGCTTAGTAGATTTTTTCACTTATTACTTGTCTTCCAAGTTAGATACAAGACTGTAGAAATGTATTTATCTAAAATAACTTTCTAGTTATTAGATCCCAGTTCATTGATTGATATCTCTATGTACCTAACCTACGCTTTCTATTTTTTTTAATATTTTTATTCTGTAATTAGTATGGTATATTTTATTTTATCAAAGCAGAAATAATTTATTTTTATAACTAACGGCCCGTTTCATCTACGCTTAGCTGACTATCGACGTGCGTTTTAAATATTTTTAATTACCATATTAAATTGCTTCAAGCGTCAGCTGTTTTAGCCCTAAAAACTCAAGTTTGTGTACCGTCCACGAAATCCATTATAAAATGAACCCTCTTTACAGACGAAGCTTAGCTAAACTTAGATCTCGAAATTTTGGATGATTACAACTGTGCATACACAATGTGTATATTTAAAAAGAAAAATGGAAGAAAATCTACAAAGCGAAAGTGAGTGGTAGCAGAAGTCAAGGAAAACCAAGACCAAGGCTGACTTACGAAGATCAAATAGCTAGTGTTAGCTGACGGAAATGTCAAAAGCACTCGCATACCTAGGCGAAAATGTGTGGGAAGAATGAGTTTTGAGGAAGCGAAAGATGTATGTAAGGAAGCGAAGCTTGGCGCTCCGTTCTCCCTGACTACTCCGTTAAAGATACAGCGTGAAGATATGTATGTATGTATTACTTTTGAAGGGAATGTCAAAATCATTTGCATGCCTCTGTGAAAGTTTTTGAGGAAGATGATAGATTTGAAGAGGTGAAAGAAGTAGGTATGCAAAGACCGCGAAGCTTGGTCGCGATGATCTAACCTCACTCCTACCCCGTTAGGGACACAGCGTAAGGATATGCTTGTATGAAAAAAATTGTGCATGTTTGAGGATTTTTAAGATTTTTGTCTGTCAATTGACGACCTCCGTGGCGCAACGGCTAAGCGCGTCGGAAAGTAAACGAGGGTTGCGGGTTCGATTCCCGGCCCAAGTCTGGATGTTTATGTATAATATGTATTTATTTACAAAAAAAAGTATATAAGTAGTATATCAGTTGTCTTGTACCCATAACACAAGCGCTGTGCTGCTTACTTTGGGACTAGATGGCGTTGAGTGAAATGTCTCAGTATATTAAAAAAAAAAATCTTTATAGTAGCACACGCTTCACGCAAAAACTACTGCATACAATTGAACTGTCGCAGTTGCGTAGCTCGGAATTTAATTTACATCATGACCTTCCATTTTGCTTCATTATATTTGGATAAAATGGTGTATGTTTTATCGTGATCCACCGTCCAGAAACTGGGTTATAATTTGAGCCCTGTTTAATTAAACATTGACTGTAAAGCAGGTTCAACTTATATAGGTTTCGCTGTTTACAACAGATGACACTAGAAACAAATTATTTGGCAAAAGAATCTTCGTACCCGTACTCGAATCTCGAATACTCGAATCGTACTCTTAAGCGGATGAACCAATTTCCGTCAGATTTTTAGGGTTTCGTCATCAATTGTCAAAAAACGTAGCCCTTATAATTTTATAATATCCATCTGTCTGTCTGTTTACTCGGAGACTATCGCACTAAATAGATGTCTTTTGGAAGGTAGGTACATATATTCTATGAACCGCTATACAATGGCGTAACGAAATTTTGAAGAAAATGAAATTAGGGTGTCACTCTATACATGTAACTGAGGAATGAAAAAAAATTCCAGTGCACCTAAGCGTGTTGTGAGTATCCTTAGACAAATGTTCTAAAATGATATAGGTAGAGGCTTCAAAGTAACTTTTTTATTTAAATCAATACTTATTTCCCGAGATATGCGCTTCTAAAGTCGTAAAAGGTGTGTTACCCCGCTAACTTTTTAACTATGGGATAAATAATTCTGGAATAATTGTATGTAGTAGAAATGTTAACAAACATATAATTTAAGTTGGGCACTTTAATTTGAGTGGAATACAAAAGATTCCGTGTGGCGTGTATCTTACAATTACTACTGTGATAGTGATTGCTGTAGAGATCTTAATCTGGGTTGTGTTTACACGTGCAACAGAGTTATTCTAGCCAGTGGCCATGGCCACTGGTGGTTCGTATGATGAAACTAGAAGGTAAGGGAGACCGTTGCTCGTCCAGTTTGTAGGCTATTCTTAGGTCGATGGTTTCGTTATGGATTCGATGCGCCATCGTCCGTATTTTAAGATAGACGTCTCTTTGTCCGTTTGTGTTATTTCAAATGGTGTACACGGCGAGCAATTATATGTATCTAGTTATGATACGTATTTATCTGATCACCGGTTCAGAGGCGGTATTTTTTTTTAAATCTATGCAAGTAGTTTGAAAACGAAATAAGTAGTTGTCTGAACTCAGACCTAAAGCGCTTTTAATGAAAGATAGTTTGAATAAGATATGTTGTGTAGTTTTTAGGGTTTTTCTCTCTGAGGAACGCGTGGATATCAAGTTGTATTAAATACTTACGTCTGCGGTCCCTTAAAGTTGTAAAAAATGAAGCTTCTAAATAAACGCAATAAAAAAAATATGGCCACTTGTGCCTTATATTCTGACACTGTGACACATGTAAATCGAAACCTATAGGGTACATCCCATTGACCTAGAATCATTAAATTTGGCAAGAAAGGTCTCACAGCACAAGTAAAGGAAAGAATCCGAAAATTGTTAATTTTTAGTTATTTGCCATTACAAACTTACATTTGCTGCCGGATAGTATGGAAGAACGTGTTTTTCAATTGCAAACTTAAGTTTGTTTTTGAAACCGACTTATGTATATGTATTATAGGTAAATACATAATACAAGTACATCGTATAATGGTACGCAATGGTACGCGCCTCGGGGCGCGGTGCGACTTGCATTTGGCCGGTTTTTATTAGAGATATCGAGTATTTTTGATTACACGCTCAGCAAGTGCAGAAACACAAACTTATTGTTGCTGCCAACAAAATAACTATTGTCATCCCGAATACGGCACCCTTCACTGTGACCTGAACTTGGCTGATATATTTAATTGATGGTTGCTGGTTTCTCGTTTTGTTAGCTGTTTCGCGGAAACCGGTTCAAATTAGTTGTGTCGAGAATTTTTTATTTTAAAAACCAGCCAAGTGCAAGTCGTACTCACGGATCGAGGGTTCCGTACCACTATACAAAGTACTTGTGTTATGTATTTACCGATAATATACAAGTCGGATTAAAAACCAATTTAACTTTGAAGTTGCAAAACACGTTCTCTCCTACTCTTCAACTGCAAATGTTACTTTGTAATGGCAAACAACTACAAATTAACGATTTTCGGATATTTTTTTACGTGTGCTGTGAGACCTTGCTTCTTGCAAATTTCATGATTCTAGGTCAACGGGAAATACTCTATAGGTATGGATTACCTTGCGACTGTCAAAATATACGACAAAAAGGGCCATATCTTTTGATTGTGTTAAATTAGAAGTTTGATTTTGTCACAGCTCCATAGGGAGTGCAAACCTGAGTTTTGGATATTAATTTCAACTTGATACCTTTACGTGTTCCTGAGAAAAAGGGTCATGACAGACAGACACACGGACTACGAAGTGATCCTGTAAGGGTTCCTTTTTCCTTCGAAGCACATAACCCTAATTATTGAAAAATAGTTCTAATACCTATAAATTTAAAAATACGCTGTACGGATAACGTAGTGGGCATAGCTAGTACATAAATACCTCGGTACAGTGAAAACCCTAATAACGCCCTTCACCATCGGCCTTGATCGTAAATGGTAGAAATAATTACACGTTGTAATTGAAATTATCGATCTTCGTAAACCTTCTTCATATATGAATAGTTATTATCAAATAGAAAATATCACATTTGTAATATTTGCTGTTACATGTGTGTGGTAGAGCCATGGTGCATTGCAGCACGAATAGGGCCGGCTCACCCGGTGAAGTATCACCCTCTCACAGAATATCGGCGTGAAATAACAGCATCTGTTGCTGTTGTGTTTCGTTCGGTGAGTGAGAGTGCCGGTGGCCCATCTCCCCCTTCTCCTCCTTTCCTCTTGAGGCCGTGATTCCCAGGACGTTGCGGGTGGCCATGTGCGGCGCTGATCACTTACCATCAGGTGACTTGCTTGCTCGTTTACCCCCTCTGCCATAAAAAAAATAGTAATTTAATGCGAAATAAAAGAAATGGTCTCTAAATGCATTCAAAACGGGGATAAATTTCTTTTGAAATAATATTGTACTTAAGAAACACTGACTGACTGACTGTGCCATTCTGTAACTCTAGGAAAAAGGAAAATACTGCGAAAGCTGCTTGTCTTCAAATACAGGCTGTAACAGTCTCAACACTTTGTAGCCGCTTTGCCTCTTAAATGTTTTTTAATTCTAGGACAACCTCAACGAGCTCCCCTCAAGCTAAATCACCGGCAGGCAGCAGCGCCGGAGCGGCCGCTAGCGGTTCCACCGCAGCGGGTGAACGCACGCCGACCGCCCACAACAAACAGTTGCAAAATGTCAAGGGACAAGACCATCCACCGCACCCATCTGTGAGTAAACTTTTTCACAGTCACCAAAACATTAGAAACCTCAAATATATAGAGTGGGAAAATATAAGTCACATGGTAATTAGATTTAGTCAGAAATTAAATAAGCTGGTAATACTCATCTGTAAATATACTTTTTTGTAATTACAAACATTGTAATCGTTTAAATTGAATAGTTATATTCTGTGGGAATTAGAGCAGTGAATAATCAAACGGGGAAGACGCATTTATACGATTACCAGCAATTACTAAAAACCTAGTGTTAATAAGATATAAAGTCATAATAGAAATTTTATTTCATTGTATATAATATGTATAATAGCTAACTGGGTATACCCACATACCTATGTAAATTAGTTCACGATCATCAGCGATTACTATTATTAGGTTCATTAAATGGGAATTGGGAAGACGGTGCTAATATGAATTAGATGTTGTCGGTAACAAAATAGTCAAACTGAAAACACCCATCGATAAGTAAACTTATTAGAGGTATACACACATACTTATTAGAGGTATGTTAAATTACACATAATTAGAAGTACGTCAAGAAAGTACTTAGGGAGCTCCAAAAGCTTTCGGCCTGATATGTTTAAACTTGTTTGAGCGTGACTTAGTTTATACTCGCAGAAAGCGCAATATCTTCATTAATTACTGACGAGTTATCGAATTCATACGCACTTATTTTACTTGTTTTACGAGTAAGACAAATAAAATAAGTCAAAACAAATAAAGTCAAATCAATTTACACAAGTAAACCCAAATGCGAGAAATTTTTGAGCGTGAATTCTACTTTAGTTCGGTTCGAAAACAAAACCTGAATACTGAGAAAACCGACAAGAAACTCAGGTATAATTTTTTCAACATCATTCTACAATAGTTATTTAAAAATACAATATCCATAAAGCCAGTAAATGCATGTGCAGAGAGGATTATTTCCAGTCTATTGTTGTGTCTTCAATGAAATAGCTAATTTTGTAGTATGATTTTCCAATCAGTGTGCGTTTAATAACAACTTTAAATCTCCTTTCCGTTAATTGAGTAATTTCTTGAGGAATTTTATTATAAAAACGAACACAGTTACCCAAAAACGAACATGCGGCCTTATCCAAAATTGAATATCATGCAATCATAAAATTGTTAAGAAAAGGAGGACAAACTCCGCAATAAATTAAGATCAGATTGTATGGTGTTTGCGGGGATACTATTATTTATTCCCCGTTCTGAAAAAAGCGCTGCGCGGCTGTTGTTATGGGGCCGAGACGATGAGTTGAAAGCTGCAGTTATAGAACATTTTGATTGTAAAGAATCTGATTATTTTTATAAAGGGATAGAGATGTTTATTCCACGTTATAATAAATGTATTGAAATACAGGGTGATTACATAGAAAAATAAATATATTTCACTATTCCCTCTGTTCATTTTATAAGTCAGCCCGAGAACTTTTTGCGCTCCCTATGTATGTTAAAAAATAAAAGTCGTGTGGGAATTTAATTCAGCTGGAAATTGAATAAATAAACAAGGATTTAAATTAATATTATGAAACTAAAATGCAATACACCTGGAATCGTTTGTAAAATGTAAGAAGTTCAAGTGACTGAAACGGACTTATCTACATAGGTACTAAAGCGAGCTGGGAATTATTTAAGCAATAAATAACATAAACAAGCAAACTTAAATTAATTAAGAAGTCAATTAAAGCGAGTTTTAGAGTTATTAATTTCTACTGAATTTAAATATTGTTTATTGCATTAATTTATTAATTATTTTGAAAAAATTACATGCTAAGCGCAATTTAAAAAGTTAACATAGCGTCAAAAAACCTGTAAAGTTAAGGAAATATTATTTTAAATGTTAATAAAAGTAAACTAGTATTCTGTCGAAGAATAATTATGTGAAATTTCCTTTCAATATTTCAATGTCTCCAATTATAACCAATTAGTAGACTTGGACTAATTGACTTAGAATTCATTAAAAATTAGAATTCATGAAGTCGTTATTTCAACTACTATTTAAAATAACGAGTCCAATTTTGTAGGAATAAAAGTATATAGGGCTGTCACTAGCTTAAAAATAAATAACCTTTTGGACGAATTTAAAGTCGTACGGATTGGCTCACACAGGCTGCCTACTGCCTGTTTATTCATATACAATTCTATATTATTATGGTGCTGGTCTGAAAATGAATAGCATGGGCCAGCTGCTTATGTTCCCATGTAAGACAACAAAATCAGCACATAATACATAACACTGTAATTACATGGCCTTGACTGATCTTAGATGGATAATATTTAAACATTATGTCATGCCGACAACCATTCCGTCCGTCACCGCATTACACGATCAGTCTGACGTCAATATGATCGGATAGATGAAATGAACTTACTCCGATGTAATGAATTTTTGTATGTAACCTCCGTCTAAGGCGGCTGTTACATGCTTATGCAAGCGTCACGCAAAATGAATGTTGGTTTCATGATGGTTCTTCTTTTCCTTTCTCTCTTAATCATCAATCAATGTATTACACGTTAATTCAAAGCATTGGACCGTAGTTTAACTAACAACCAACCTATCATGTAACTAGCGCCTAACACCATCATTTTTTCTTCTTCAATTTCTATACTGTATTTTTATAGTTAGGGAGCTCAAGGGAGCTTTTTGTAACGTTTTGCTTAGCGAAAATTTTACAATAGAAAAAATATGTAATAGTATATTTGTATAAAAACTTTACCTACTTATCTCTATTCTTACAATATCGCTTTGTTATAATCTTGAAATTTTACATTGCATTATGCAGTACCTATAACACGGAAAATTAACGCGATTACATTTTATTATAGTTTGACGTTTTAGCCGTGTTGCATCGGCCGTGTCACAGGGCATGGCCACTAACTGTCGCAGCAAACTTCAGTCCGCACCGTGGCAGATTTTTGTATACCCCCTATATTCGTAAATAATTTTTAGGCTTCGCACACACCACACTCACTGTGTCCAGGCATTTAACCGGATGTTAAAAACGAGATTACTCAGTTATTACTTGAAACCTCATAATAAAAATATTCAAGTGTTAATTTTGTGGCCAATTGACTCTCAGTATTGATATTACTATTGATTATATACATCGCAAATGAAAAATTATAATAACCTTTGACATTTTTAAATAGTAGTTGTGAACAATTTTACTAATTTATTTGTGACCATGTAAACAATTACTAGTTACATACACACTCCAAAAAAGACATGATACATATCTTCGCGCTGTATCACTAACGGGGTAGTCAGGGGGACAGAGCGCAAAGCTTCGCGATATTCACAATACTTCCTTCGCCTGCTCAAAACTCATCATTCTCCTCACACATGTTCGCCTAGGTGTACGAGTGCTTTTGATATTTCCCTCAGCTAACACTGGGTATTTGATCTTCACAAGTCAGCCTTGGTCTTTAAAAAATAGTTAAAAAATTTAATCCATATCCGCTATATTGGATATTGGAAAAAATCGATACTAATATTATGAAATTGTAAACTTAGTTTGTTTGTATGTAATGCATACACTTAAAAAACTACTCAACCGATTTCAAAAATTCTTTCACCTATAGAAAGCTACATTATCAGCGAGTAACATGAGTTGTATTTTTTTTTTAATTCTACCCGTGAGAAGCCAGGGTGGGTCGCTAGTGCTCATCGACACAAATAATCTGCTATCACTTCATTTCTCTCGGCAGGAGGTAGGTTGTCATTTGCATATATTTTACTTACATACGTACAGAAGCAGATACATGAAATTGCCTTTTTACTCCCGTTTTAGCTTTTCCTTAGACTATTGAGAACTGAATATTAAATTATATATAGAATAAAATTAGATATAAAATATATTAGGTAGATGCAAAATGTATTTTGCCGTTTCACTCTTTAGTTTCGTTTGCCGGCAGTTACGGGATCTATTAAATTTTCGACTGTGTATGGTTTTGAAAATTTGGACCAAACATTAGGGGTAAACCTCTTTTAGAGATTGCATAATTCCAATGAAACTTCCCCGTTAGGGACACAGAGTGAAGATATGTGTGTATGTATGTATAATTTAAATGAAAGAGTAACATTTCGTTCTACGGCATTACTTTTTAATGGGTAATAAATAGCAATTTTGTTAATATTTTTAACAATTTTGAAGTGCCTTTAATTGTATCCCTTCATAAAATGCAGCATTTCATAACTTCATTTCTGAAAATCTGTAAGACCCAGTTATATTTTGCCAGTAAACTTTAGCTAAGACTTTATATTCTCTGAAGGTTTAAAATTCTATGTTCAGACGTTTGAAAGACAGGTGAGCGAGAATAGTTTATTCACATCTGAATACCCATTTGCTCTTTCTTCAACCCTCCTACGGAAACTTTGAAATTATAACTAGTGGAAAATATATGGGCTAACAAGACGTATCATTAAGCCATGTTTTGAAGTGTACATTACATAGTTTTTGAGAAAATTGACAGTAATATGCGGACGGATGGACAAATGACAGGATGCATGAGCTGTTAACATATAAAACCTCAAAAATTGGAAAATTAAAACATTTATTGGAATATAGTGTTTCGATTAAAGGCCGATGTATTTGTAACTGATTAAAACGACGCATCATTAGCGCACACAAACACACACACCCACGCACACACAAATGCACACACTAAAAATTTGTAAGAAGTGAAATGATCCTGGCAACGACCACTCGATTGAAACGACCACTCGGTCGCACCGACTATTCGATCGCAACAACCAGTAATTCCATTTATGAACTTCAAAATAATGCGATTGAACATTATAATTGTTCCACTAAAAAAAGGCCTTAACACCATTGTAGCAATAAAAAAGTGATAATTTAATAGCATTTTTTGTATGTAACTCAAGCGACGGCAATCAACAGTAATTATTTTAAATTGACTAAAATTGCCCTAATTTGACTTAATTTAGCCGAATTTAGAACTGTTAATAAAATTTAAAATAATTTACTTTAAGCAGTATCTATTTTATTCGTCCTCTGGCAATTTTCGGGAGCAAAATAATATTTTAATTTCAGCAGGCTTGGATTTGTTATAAATTAATCAGAGTGAAAACATTTGCTTATGAGTGCATCCGTCTATTAATTATTTAACAACTTTCGACGTATATTGAGCAACGGTAAGGTTGAAAAAATAGATTTTGACCCTTTGAGATCTTCGTTCGGTTCAGCTACTTTGCTTAAGTGATTTTCATGCATTTTAAGTAATTAGAATTCTATTGTGAAGATATTTAACTCAGCCAAAATGGCCATCTACAATGGGGCGTTGGTGTCAACTTTATTGTTCGGCAGCGACAAGGCCTGGAGATGCCCAAAATCAAATGAAAGTAAAATGTCACCCTTGTAGACAAAATAAGCAACGAAGAAATACGCAGCATGACAAGATTGCACGACAATGTTATTGTAAAAACGAAGAAATGAATGCTTAGATGGTTCGGGCACATAAATAATGAGTGATGAAAAACTGACGAAGAAAATCTACTAAGAGAAAGTGAGTGGTAGCAAAAGCCAAGGAAAACCAAGCCTGACTTACGAAGATCAAATAGCCAGAGTGTTAGCTGAAGGAAATGTCAAAAGCACTCACATACCTAGGCGAAAACGAACGATGAGATTTGAAGAGGCAAAAGAAGTATCTAAGGACTGCTACGCTTGGTGCTCCATCCTCTCTGACTACCCCGTTAGAGATACAACGTGAAGATATGTAAATATGTAGAATTTCAAGAGTTCTGTTCTTGCCATTTTGATTTCGTAACGTGTGCCAGTCCGTCTATTCGCACTTTGATTTGAGATCCATTTAAAAAGCATTTTGCAGCCCAAACTTTGGGACCCTGAACCCCGAAGCCAATCGACTCATTTCTGATATTTGTAAGAAACTGGTCGAGACTTCGGGAGACCTAATACAATGAAAAAATATCACCAAGGGAATAAATAAATAAATAAATGCGTCAGACAAGACACAGCGATCATCTGGTCTCAAACTAGAGCATCCCCTTTCCCAAGAGAACCAAACGACCGCTACTAGGGCCGTCTTATAATACACCCAGACCAGAGACAATCTAGAAAAGTTTGTTTCCTAAATTAACCCGACCTAGAATCGAACCCGAAACTTTTCGTGCTTAGATACGACGATACGACGGTAACGACAAGGAAAAGATCCAAATATGAAAAAGTACTTCACGTAACGGACGCCCCCTGTCATTAATGTGAAAGATTTAAATTAGCCTATGTCTTTTCCCAAGGTTCAAGCTATCTCTATGACTTTAGAGGTCGATTCCACTGTTTAAAAGATGTAATACATAACAGAGAGACATAGTATAGATTATTATTATGGACTTTACGGGCTACGATCTTTTTCATCACAAAATTTTAGAGTATCTGTAAGTTAAAATAAATTTAAGGTAAGTTGCAGTATCTTCTATATATATATATATATATATATATGTGAAGCGAAAACTTTGGTTCCCTTTTTAAGAAAATTACGCGAACGGTGGAGTTTGCAATTTGGTATACTTAAAATTTATATAGAGAAGGACTGGAGAAAGCTAAAATTTTCATGTAATATGTGTTACAAATAAATTCATTAAATTAAATTAAATAAAACATTCATTGTTTACGTTCATACTGCTAATCTCAAAAAGAGTGTCAATGTCAAACTCATAATAGTGTGTAGCCATATGTAATGTAAACTTGGATCAAACAGTCGCACAGATTGTTGTAGATTATCGCCAAAGAGTTTATATTTATACTTACGGTCGAATTTTGACCACTGAGTGACCTCTAGTCTTAATAAATACGAATTTTTATAATATTAGTATGAACACATATTAAACCTGCTCGTTCGTTATTTAGTATCGTGGGATACTGCAACATACCTAAAATTTAACTCATAAAAATGTAAAATTTTATGATAAATTTACGATCGTAGCTGATAAGGTCCGTAATAACCTGGAGTATATTTAGCCGTCGCGTCGGTAGATATTACACACATGACCTCACTTTAATTTGGGTCGATAAAACAAAGGTAGAATCAATTAAGTTTACTTTTAATATGCTTTACGTTTCTAGTGTTTTGTATGAAAGGAATGCTTGGATGATTTTTCATGCCTTTAACGGGTTCCTCAAGGGACTGGAGTATTTCAGGTTATAGTATTTTGTTAGGTGATTTATGTCATAATGGGTTTCATTTAAAAGCAATTTTTTGGTAATTGTGATCCAAGCCCCTAGTACAATTTTGATCAAGCTTGCTCCGGCATGGATTTTGAACGCCCTCTAGTAATACCATACAGTAGACATGAAACATCTTGCAAATGCTAAAAAGTGCCATCATTTATTTCAGTATTCAGGGGACATTTAAGGAGTTTTTGGCAGGATTTTATGGGGAGCGGTTGGAAGTTTATTTTAATTATTTGCAAATTGTTTCTAATAGATATTTTGATGTAAATTGGCGTCGTTTTGCGTCTCAACTATCTATGCTATTGTATATTCGTGGAATTGTTAAAATAAGTACTTATTTAGTAGTGTGATGCCGAGATTTTATTTAGTGGCTTAGTCTACCTTAGCGGATCCTACTGGAAAGACTGCCTCAATACATTTGTCGCCAGGATTCCAAGAAACATTAAAATGTATTACATCAGCATTTTAATTAAATTATACGAAGAATGTATCTATATATCACTGAAAATATCGGCTGTATGGGCATAGATGCATTTGTATGCAAAATAATGGGTGACTTTTACCGGTAGTCAATAGAAATTAATGAAGAACAAGTAATTTATTTCCCCACAATTAACTGAGCTGCAAACAACACAAAAATTATTTAATTAAAAAATGCAAGTTTTTTGAATACGACACATTTTTAATAATAATAATAATATTTATTTCAATGGCACAACACAGTACATGACACAGTTATATAGTAAATACAATGAATCGATGAATGAAACAACGCTGTCACGCACTGTTTTGTCCATGGCGACATAGAAATAGGCATTTCCTTTAAACATCATTATATTAATACGTGAAGCGAAAACTTCGGATCCCTTTTTAAGAACATTGCGCGCACGGAGGTGTGAGATTTGGCATAGTTAAAGTTTATACGGAGAAGTGCAGAATGGTAAAACTTTTATGTAATAAATGTTACAGGTACATTAATTTAAATTAAATAAATCACTCATTGTTTACGTTCATATTGCTAATGTGAAAAATACTGTCTGGGATCAAACAGTCACACAGAGCAGAGATTGTCGCCAAAGAGTATATTATAAGTTTATATTTATATTTGGGGTCGAATTTCGACCATCGGACGACATTAATTGTTATGATTTTACTATGCTTCATGAAATTGGGAAACGCACATTTCTCAAAATATTTCTTCACTAAAATCGGTGTTACTATGTTGATATCATTAGCTAGTAAACCGATATTCCCAAAAATATTCACTTTCCTTTTTTTTAATTGTAATTGTTTACTTGTTCGATTTTTCCTATTTCGCAACTGAATACTTTTCAAAAACTTAGTTATAATCTATTGTACAGACTCAGGTGTTACTTTGGGGAAATCCTTTTCATGTGATAAATCCTCAGGATACACCAGAGATAGGATTCGGTCAGCTAACCAGCACCGAATCGTATCTCTGGTATATCCTGAGGATGCTTCGTTGAGAGGCGAAACACGTATCGATTGATGGTTTTTGGAGTTTGAGCGGAAAATAGCTAAAGATTTTAGGAATTTATCACATTAGTTATAATCAATTTTTTTTTAAATACGCTATGTGTTACGCTAAAAATGTATGTAACGTATAATATTGGTATTTTTATTGAATAAGCAACAACAATATCTACCGTACTACCGTAATAAAAATCTTAAAAGACGGTCGTAAAGTCCACGAGACGTGAGACATTTAATCATACCCGGCAACAATATGTAATATTCTTTTTATTGTTATAATGGGGGATGTCCAGAACGTGTGCGACAGGGACCATCGCAACTTATATCGCAGACAAATAGGTGTACTAGGCGGAGATATACTGTGAGATTTATTATGGACCACGTTAACTGCTCGGTCTACAAAACTAACAGGGCTATGTACGTATGTCTGCATATGGAAGACTATCTGCGTTTCACGGGTTCACACGCATGGAATATTACTTCTATTCTATGTTGAGCTCGTGATTACGTTGTTCAGTGAAGTACATAAATTTCGAATTTATTTCAAACATAAATGAAATAAGGAAATTATTTCTCATTCAAGTGAAATGTACATTTCTTATGAGAAATAAAGATTCTTTAAACCTATTTTTTTATTTTTTTATACTCCAGACAAACACAGATTGTGTGATCCCAAACTAAGCAGTAAGCTTGTTGTACTATGGGTACCACACAACGAGCTCTGGGGAAGTTCCCAGTAACACCCAGACTCCAAGCCAATTTAGAAAAGTTCGTTTCCTAAATTGGCCTGGCTGGGGATCGAACCCGGGACCCTAGCTTGGAAAGCAAATGCGTATGCCACTGCGCCAACGGGCCAGTCAATTAAACGGTTTTATTGAAAAGAAATATAATAATGATGTAGATAATGTACTAAAAGCTAAAAAATAATTAGGTAGGTCCTAATCTCTCTCCCCATCAATTTAGGGCATCAACAATCAACCGCTCCTATCATTATAAATGCTATTTACATATTTACTGAGGTAGAAATTTCACAAGCCCCACGATTTTATTTACTCTGATCAATGCCCTATATTGATGAGGAGAGTGGTGTGATGACTGGTACCTAGGACCTACCTAATTATTTTTTAGCTTTTAGTACATTATCTACATCATTGTTATATTTCTTTTCAATAAACCCGTTTAACTTAAAAATTTTATCTACTTATTTCATTTTCAAGTTTTTATTTTTTATTTCGCTACTTAATACTTCTCGTTCTATTTAGAGTATAGACTGTTTAAACTCTATGATCCGCCATGCGCTGTCTTCTATTTGTAAAGCCATTTCATTTAATACCCATTACCCATTTAAAGGGATTGAAACAAATATAAAATCCGCCATTTTGTACTGGCGTCCATCTTAGATTTGGAATTTTTCATAGTGTACTGTATTTTACTAGTCAAGCAATATGTAATCCGCCATTTTGTGGAAGCGGCCATGTTGGATTCACAATGATACTGAATATATTCAAATGTATTGTTATTAGAACTAAACGTGTGTACCAAATGTCAAATCAATCTGTCAACAAAAAGGGGGTAAAATTTCAATGACTAAATCTGACCCAAAATACAGCAACAACAAACAGGGCAAGCTAAATAAAATCGTTTAAAAACGTTATTGTGCCTTATTTGTAAGCTAAATATATCGTGTCACTGATTTTTAGGGTTCCATACATCAAAAGGAAAAAAGGAACCCTTATGGGATCACTTCGTCATCTGTCTGTGTTTGTCAAGACCCTTTTTCTCAGGAACGCGCAGAGATATCAAGTTGAAATTAATATCAAATACTTATGTCTATTGACGAATAAAATGTACAAAGAGAAAGTGAGTCGTAGCTGAATCTAAGGAAAACCAAGGCTGACTTATAAAGATGAAATAGCCAGTGTTAGCTGATGACAATGTCGAAAGCACTCGCATACGTCGGCGAACGTGCGTAAGGAGAATGTTGAGATTTGAGGAAGCGAAAGAGGAAATATGCTGGGATCGCAATGCTTGACACTACGTAGTCTGCGACTACACCGTCAGGATACAGTGCGTGCGTAAGAATGTGTTGTCGTGTAGCGACAACAAATAAAAAATTTAAAAGAAATGTAGAAATGTAAATTATGTTTTCTAAAAATTAAAATAATAATAACATATATAAAAGAAGAATTGCTCCACAGAAATAGCTATATAAAAGGATTTACAAGGATCATTATAAGGATCAAGCAAAATTCTACATATTATCGGGATATCAAATATCGAGCTGCGGTCCACACCTACCCGGCTACTTTCCATGCTTGCCGATGCATGCATCGCCGAAGAGTAGTATTTTTATAAAAACTTCAATTTGTACTTTTTTAGAAATACATAATTTACTTATCTAAATTTCATTTAAATTTTTTAATTATTGTCGCTACACGACAGTGCATGTATGTATGTATTTATATAGTATTTATGTTGTTATTTTTGTGCTTGAGTTTCGACAAGGAACAAGCTTCGATTAGTAAAGGATTGGAAGGATTTAATTTTCAGTGTTTTTGTTTGGAAATTGGATTAATCTTTTTCTAGAAAATTCATTTATGTATTTTTCCTTTTCAAGTGGTCTTGTCTCAAATAAATATCTAAGGAGCACTACAACTAAAATTCTGGAAAAGAACATTAATTAGAAATATCATCAAAATGAATAAACCGTTGAGAAATTATTTTGACTACGCAGTACTCCATCATTAGATCTTAATGAAATTTATAGTTATGAGTATACAAGCGGTTCGTCCTCACTTCGGCCAGGTTGAATGTATGATATATAGCCTATGTTCATCTGGAATAATGTACCTCTCAAATGGTGCAAGAAATATTCAAATAGTTACAGTGGTTCCGGATTACCCTCCGCATGTAAATAAACTTACAAAATCTGCTGTCTCTCTCTTTATAATATTAGTACAGATACATTATAAAAAGCACATATTCAAGGTGGTCCCATATAGAGACCACTTTAGATATTTACCCTTTCAAACAGACAAAAATTCATCAAAATCGGTGCACCCATGGTGGAGATCGGAAATCTGCGATCATTCTTAAAAGCAATAATATAGTGATATAGCGACAATTATTATTATTAGAGGTCGCTCGGTGGTCAAAGTTCGACCGGAAATGTGAATATGAACTTGTGAACTCTTTGGCAACAATATCAACTATTATCCAAGGACACTTGCATTGACATGAACAGTCTTTTTTGACTTTGGCAGTATGAACGTAAATTTATTCAGTTTAATTTAATGTAATTATAACATATATACATACATACATGTCTTCACGACGTATATCTAACGGGTAGTCAGAGAGGACGGAGCGCCAAGCGTCGCGATCCTTACATACTTCTTTTCCTTCCTCAAATCTCATCATTCTCCTCACATATTGTCACCTAGGTATGCGAGTGCTTTTGATATTTCCGTCGGCTAACACTAGCTATTTGATTTTCATAAGTCAGCCTTGGTCTTCCTTGGCTTCTTTTACCACTCACTTTCGCTCTATAGATTTTTTTCGTCAGTCTTTCATCACACATTCTTTCCATTTGTAACATATATTACATAAGAATTTTAGCTTCTCCATATAAACTTTAACTATACCAAATCTCACATTCCTCCGTGCGCGCAATCTATATATTAATTCGTGAAGCGAAAACTTAGGTTTCCTTTTGAAGAAAATTGCGCGGACGGCGGAGTGTGAAATTTGGTTGAATTTGCAATTTGTGAAATTTAAACGGTGGTAGAGCCAAGTTCCATTGCAGCATGAGTAGGGCCGGCTCGCCCGGTGAAATACCACCCTCTCACAGAATGTAGGTGTGAAATAACAGCAACTATTGCTGTTGTGTTTCGTTCGGTGAGTGAGAGTGCCGGTGACCTATCACCCCCTCCCTCTCCTTTCCCTCCTTTCTCTATTTCCCTAAAGGCCGGAAACGCACCCGTGATTCTCCGTATGTTGCGGGTGTCCATGAGGGGCGGTTGGTTACTCCCCATCACGTGACCCGCTTGCTCGTTTACTCCCTCTTTTATATAAAAAAAAATAAAAAATAAAAAAAAATGGTAGGTTTCCTTGGTTCAAACAGTCACACAGAATAGATTGTCTACAAAGAGTTTATGAGTTTATATTTATTTTTGCGGTCGAATTTTTACCACCGAGCGACTTCTAGTATTCTTAGAAAGGGATCCGAAGTTTTCGCGTCACGTAAAAATATATATAAATTGTGAATGCGACGCAATGTTGCTACTATATCTTTGTCCAAATTGTCTAAAACCAATATTTTATTGTCAGGTTCAGCCAAATACTATATGCCAGCGGTTGATTATCATATTTCCTTTATATTCGTTTACCTACTATGATCATCTCAATTTCCTAGTAAATGCCTATTCAACTGTTATGTTTGGTACAAGTTAGTGTACTCAGGGGGTTTCATCTCCCTTCCCTTATTTAATATGAATACTATTTGATGTACAACTAATTCACATTCAAATTAAAATGTTGGTACGTTATGTTAACTTACTTATACTTTGTGTTTTGGATCTCACTTTTAATAGTAAATGTATGGTTGATGTTGTTTCTGAAATGAATCTCCTTTGATTTTTATATTGATTTTAATATATATATTATATTTTACTAAACGCTGTGCTAGACATACATTGATTACAAAAAAGCTTTGTAGAAACATCAGCAGTCTAACAGTCTTTGAGAAATACAGGAATATACTATAGATATAATGATTACTATATACAAACGTGCAACGCTAAGTAACAATACTACAGGACTTTTTGGCGGGAACGGGAGAAGTGAGGTTGTCATTTTATTTAGATTTTCTATTTTTTACATTTTTGGGAGTTTTAAATTACAAAAGTGATAGTAAATTGTGTTTTAAAGTTCTGTGTAAGTGAAAAGAATGGAGTAGGTCTAAATAAACATGTGTAGCTGAAGTTCTCACGCTCTTCCAAGAAGTCCTTTATAACTTCAATAAAGCCTACTATCACTTTACTGGAGGAGTTTTACGATAAGAAAAACAAATTTACTTGTGATTCGACTTATTAATACGTGACATTGGCAAATGCGCTAAACTGTGCACCATGCCATAAAGAAAGAAAAAAAAACAATACTACCATGCCATACAAAGCTGGTTCCAATTAGATGCGGTGTCAGACAAGAAAATACCAATTCACCGATATTGTTTACAGGAAGAGTAACGGGAATTTTTGAGAAATTGAATCTGAAAGACTGAAGCCTTGCGCTGGCATGGTTACGCTTAAATAACTTAAATCATTTTTTAATTACGCTTAAATAATGCTTAAATAATTATAATTTAATATAGTACATTACTCCTCAAAAATAATCATCGAGAACTGCCGATAAAATAACTTCATAGCAATTAATCTATCAGTGGATTTAGAAATATCATTAAAATAATCATGAATTCTAGGAATCGTAGCAACACGAATACAGCCTTTACATAAACTAACTGTACCCGCGACTTCATTCGTGTAGAAAATAATTCCGATCTCCGGACACATACTGTCTCTGTGCCAGATTTCATCATAATCGGTTCTGCAGTTCAGCGGTTTATTATTTCTCATATAATGTTTCATCTTCCCTTTTACCCTTACCGTTAGAGGTAGATTTTGGTTAAAAAAGTACCCTATATCCTTCCTCTGGTGTCCAACTATTTCCGTGTCTTTCATCATATTCAGTGCAGCGGCTTGGGGGTAAAAGCCGACCAAACAGACAAACAGACTTTCGCATTTATAACATTAAAATGGGTAGCGTAATACTCAAGTGCATAGACAAATATTATGTGTACTAAAGCCACCTATTAGAACAGGTGAACAAAGTTAGTTGACAAATCGACATATTATGCTTAAGGTTGGGCCATGGGCAGCGTTTTTAAACGCATTTTTATCTTTGAAATGAATATCAAGCAACACATAAAGGCGCTAATGTTTAACCAACATCTTTAATTACAATTCACTTAATGTAAGGTCTGAAAAACTAAGAACTAGATACTGACAAATTTGTAGCCCGTCGCCTGTATAAGCTGCTTATATATCTGTGCGAGACAAGCAGCTGGTATGAATATATATATTCTGTTGTTAGTACTCTTCAAACCAACAGGGGAAATTCTGTACCAATATTCGATTCTAGTTCGCTTACCATGTCTAATCTCTGGAATATCTCAAGGATGCTTCGTTAAGGGCTAATTTCCAGAGATCTATGAGGCTTTTGTTACATTTACAGTTGTTACATATACAGTATGTTACATATACAGACAACCTCCGTGGCTCAACGGCTAATCGCGTAGGAAAGTAAACGGGGGTTGCGGGTTCGATTCCGAGTCTGGGTGTTTATGTATAATATGTATTTATTTACAAAAGACTATATAAGTAGTATATCAGTTGTCTAGTACCCATAACACAAGCGCTGTGCTGCTTACTTTGGGACTAGATGGCGCTGTGTCAAATGTCTGAGTATATTATTATATTATTTTTATTATTTATTCTATTAACTTTAGATAAAGCTATATTCTCTGATTTTTTTAATATTCTAGTAGTTTCGGAGATGGGAGAGAGAATGGTCAGATCGAGTCATCTTTTCCTCTGAATATTTTAAAAGTTAATTTTGACACATTCGTGGGTCAACAAGATTTATTGGAATAAACTACGTCAAACATAGCACGTTACGTACTTTCTCAGAAAATCTGCTGTGACGGACAGACGGACACGTAAACGATCTTAGATTTTTCTTTTAGGGTACGTGACCCTAATATCGTATGTATTCAGTAGACGTTAGCTACGCCCCTCTACAAAATTTTCTGGATCCCATCCTGTAAGTTCTACATTATTCATGGCATCTACTGGAACGTGTTAACGTTACTGTACGGGATTGCCGCTGATACTGATTCGAGGGCGTTATTGAATTTATTTCGCCTTTTCTTTCTGCGTGAGCCATTCTAAAAACAGTAAATGATTTTATTTCAAATACGCAGCTATTTCTTTTAAGGTTTCACACCTCAAAAATGTTAATGAAATCTCTGAGTTCAGAAGCGCGACCGTTTGATAGAGCTTTCAACTGAAGAAATGGAAACAATTGTACGAATTTGATATTTTTAGCTGTGATTTTATATCTCATCAATTTGTGCCTTCAACTCTGTCGCTTTGACTTCGAAAATATTATGTTTCATAGCAAATAATATGAACAATAACGAAAGATACGCCGGTACGTTTAATTTCATTTAACTTCTGGTGGATCAGATACGATACAGAGACTACTCATACATCAATACTTTTTGTATCATATACCTGCAGTGAGATATAGAATGACGCAGTGGAGTACAGTTTCTTACTGTCTGTTTATTTCTCCTGGCTAATCTCCGAAATGCCTGAACCGATTTTGATTGCACTTTTATTGGCAGATAGAAGAATAACGCGACCTTTTGCTTTGGCTTGACGTTTTGACTGAGTTGCAAGCAAATTTGGGACCACGGCCGATGCAACTCGGTAGAAACCTCAAGCCAAAATAAAAGGTATTTTATAACGCAACGTGAAAGACTGAAAGTTCGTAGGTAGAAGATTTTTCAGAGAATAATTGAGAGAACTTTTTATTCCGGAGAAATGCCAAAAATAACAAAGGCGAAAGTGGGAAGCAGAGTTAGTTTTAAATATTTAAATAAATTCTTTCAACATTTATATTGCCAATTAGCTATTCTCTGCGACTATACCCGCGTTAAATTTGATATTTTCCGGGATAAAAAGTAGCGTAGATTACTTACTGAAAAATCCTCTATCCGCCAATACAAGTCCTATCAAAATTGTTTCAACCGATTCGGAGATTAACCGATAAACTGTCAAAATTTTTAAAAACAGTGTTTGTTGTGCATTCATTTTTAGTGTTTGCTTAAATGTTTATCTTCTACATATACAAATATGTAAATGTAAATGTTCGTCTGCTTATCATCTTAAATCTCCGAAAGTTCGGGGTTATGTATTAAGTTACAAATCGCTATTTTGAAAGTAATTGCATATATTAATACGTGAAGCGAAATCTTTCACTCTTACTAACTCTTTTTTTGAATAATAGCAAAAAAGTAACATAACTGTTGTAGAAGGGGACCGATAATATTGGAATCTATGTACCATATTCATACGTGAAGCAGAAACTTCGGTTCCCTTTTAAAGAAAATTGCGCGGACGGAGGAGTGTGAAATTTGGTACACTTAAAGTTTATATGGAGAAGGACTGGAGAAAGCTAAAATTTGTATGTAATATGTGTTACAAATAAATACATTAAATTAAATATAACGTTCATTGTTTACGTTCATACCGCCAATATCAAAAAGACTGTCAATGTCAAACTCATAATAGTTTCATATGTAACGTAACTTCCTTGGATCAAACAGTCGCACAGGGTTGGTTGTCGCCAAAGAGTATATATTATAAGTTTATATTTACGGTCGAGTTTCCACCACAGGGCGACCTTTAGTTTGTACTAAATACGTATATTGTATAGGTTTTAAAAATGTGTCTAAGTAACAAAAACGCTAAAAGCCCAGACTTCGTATAAATGAGGCTAATTTCCTACGTGGTCCTGACCACGTAATTTTACCTTGACTAAACAAAAAGTTACTTCTTACGTGTAATGAATGATTCACAATCTCCTGGGTGACCAAGCCTCTGCATTACGGACGAATCAGCGCTCGCTTTCTCCCTTATTATGTTTACAGTACACTAAGATCCCGTGCGGTCATATGAGAAAACATTGCGTATATTTAATTTCAAAAATAAAACGTTTTACTACGGTTTAAACAAAGACTTAAAAACAAGGTGAAATAGCTATAATTCCTTGAATTCATTACTCGAGTTGAAGGCCATAAGCAAGTGAGAGATGATTAAGTGTAGGTATCCAACTTCAGAAATGAATTTATTACATTATCTAATCTTGTTCGAAGTTCTTAATAAATCCGTAGTTAAGTACCCATAAAAAAAATAAGTTTTTTAAAAAGCATTAACGATGTTGAAATAATTTTCTTATTCAACTCAGAAATGCTTTTCAGTTGATCCATTTGATAACAAGGGAAAACCCAAATATTATAGCGAGATGAAATCTTGAGACATCCGCCATATTTAATTTATGACGTCACCTATCCTGTGTCACTCCTACAACTATCAAGATTTTAATGATACTTAGATTACTGAAATTATTGAGATGACTAGTATAATATTATACCATAGGTGACAACATAAAGCAATAAAATCAAAAATTGAAAATCACTGATACCAGAAACAATCAGAACCGAATATAGCTTAAAACATTCTTAAAAACAAGCTTTTTAGCTAAATTAAAATGCATACGTGGCGGTAGATTTTCTCCAGAACTACGATCATACAGACCGGCAGACATAGACAAATAAACAAAGAAACTGACAACGGCGTCAAATTCATAACACCTCTTTTTGTGGTCGAGGGTTACTTTGGAAGCTTGAACAGAAAATTTTAAAGTTGCTCATGACATCATATGGGAGTATGTAATGAAAGCTCTTGAATTAACGCTGTTTTGCAATAACACATACTTAAGCCAAGTAATCAAAGATTGTATTTAAATAAATAGATTCACACTTTTCTTTAAAATGTGATCGATCTCTGCAGCAGACTTGTAGCAGATATAATTCAAAGGAAAGAAAGCCTAATATTATAATATTATAAATAATGTCATCGAAACTATTTTCGATGACATTTGTCAGTATCGTTTGACAGAATGTTTGACAGATGACAAACGAACGTTTTGATTTTAATTGGGACTCGAGTAGCTTTGAACCACAATTAAAAAAATGTGTAACAAGCTATTTCCATGCCTTACTATTTATCTTTTTTTTAAGGAAAGTTACAAAGATTACATTAATTTTAGATACAATTTTTATTCACATAAAAGAAAACTCTAAAACAAACATTTATTTGTATGTTGGCAGCGACTGGCAACACAGATCACTATTTTATAAAAAAAAATGCCAATCTGTCAATCGACGATCAACCATTTAATCAGTTTGTTGAATGCGAGTTGAATAACATGCAACCTCTATGGAATAGATAATAAACACCGGCTAATAAGCCTAGCATATTTCCCCTTTTAACTACACTGCTTACAGCGCAAACAAACTTTTACATTACAAATGAATTAAAAGCAAGTTTATTAAACTGTTTTTGTTATCGTTGTTATTACAAAAGCTCACGACGTTTCATCCCCGAGACGTCATCAAAGAAATATCATAATGGGTACTTGTTCTTAGCATAATAGGTATCTGGTAGATGTTACACACAGATGTATAGGTATTGTTTTGAATCTTCGAACACACTGATAGAGTACTCCAGCTCTAGTCGGTTTTACAAAAGTTTTACTAACTCGCGGGTTAATTTTGCACTAAGACACGAACATTTTTGATTTAGCTGCGCATTTGTGATATTGTAAAAATAAAATTAATACTTTCGTGAAATTTGTTTGGTTTTACGACACGACACATCAACCCTCGGAATTCAACTAAAGAATATTTTTTCAGTGAATAATCTCACATAATTGAGGGTCTTCTGTTTTACGGTCGCAAGGCGGTAGCGCTTTTTTGTCACGCCAAACACACACACTTTCTTTGTCATCGGCGCGTTGTCGAGGGTCTCCACGATCTCCTATGGAAAACACCGGATCTTTTGCGATGGTGCGCTGTCGTCCTTCTAGGAGTTGCATGGATGGATGACCGAAGTACCGGCTAACCTAACCCCAGAGGTACCTTTGATCTCCTTTTACAACAGGCATTTATTATATTACTGTATTTAATATTTATTTAAGAGTCCACCTATGCAGACTTTGGTGTGTTTGTTGACCTGGACCTCGATATCTAAGAAGACTGAGAGTTGGATATTTATTGGACACATATAACTTTATTTCATTATCATGGAATCCTTAAACTTGGTAACATGATTGGATGAAAAAATTTTGTATTGAATAAAGTGTATATAAAAAATCTCGATAAAAAAAACTAGAAAAAGACCCTGTTTTACACAGAGATTCAGTTGCATCTGCGAAATTCTGCAGAATTTTAAAATGATTTTTACTAAAACGAATAAGTAATTGTAATATCTCAAATCTCTAAAACCAGTTTTTTCATAAGTTATGTAGTTTTCTTGCAAATTATAACTATGTGCAAAAACAAATGTCGAGATAACTCCGTGAACAAACTATAACTAGATAATATTATATTAGGTAAGAAAAGTTTAAGTATAAAGTTTGAAAATAAAATAAAGTTAAATAGATGAATTAATTAATTAAAAGCAAAATGCTCCAAAATTTACTTCCTTCCTTCAATTTATTAACAAAATAAATATATGTTATGTTAGTAAATAAAATATTTAAAAATAATATTTATACTAGTAATCGGTAAAAGCTCTCGCATACCTTGGCAAAAATGTGTGAGGAGAATGATGATATTCGAGGAAGCGAAAGAAGTATCCCATCAAAACATATAATGTACAAAAATGCAAAAATCGCATCGCCGTCTTCCCACCGCAAAAAGTAGTGAGATCTCATGAAAAACCAAGTCAGTTATTTTAGTTAGTATCTTTAGAAACACCTATTCAACAACTTGTTTCCTAATTAATTACCTACCAACATTTATAGTGACCGTATCAATATTCGACATCTTTATTTCTATAATAAATTATAATGACTTGGCAATCGTAAGGTAACATAAACATTAAGAATAATCAACAATTTTAAACTACTCCTTATCGATCATAGCGCTAGCAGACCTAATTTATGCAATATGTAAATAAGCACAAAGCGCTCAGATCGCTAATATTAGGTAGATGTTATTATTAGGCAGCTGTCTTTGCGTTGCAACAAGTACCTATTAAAACACATATCAGTTTAATAATGTACTTCATTATTTTATCGAGACTTTTGCGGGAACTGCAGAAGTGAGGTTGACATTTTATTTAGATTTTCTTTTTTTTTTTTTTTTTTTTAAGAACTGATTTATTAACAAAAAGTACATACATATGTTAATATTTACAAACTTAAAACTACACATTATCTTAAATAATAAACTTCCTCAAAGTTTAGATTTTCTATTTTTTATATTTTTAGGAGTTTTAAAGTACAACAGTGATAGTATATTGTGTTTTAAAGTTCCGTGTAAGTGAAAAGAATGAAGTAGATCTAAATAAACATGTGTAGCTGAAGTTCTCGCGCTCTTCCAAGAAGTCCTTTAAAACTTTAGTAAAGCTTACTATCACTTTACTGGAGGAGTCTTATTATAAGAAAAAACTAATTAACATATAATTCTTCTTATTAATACGTGACTGGCAAATGCGCTAATCTACGCGCCATGCCATAAAGGAATAGAGGAAGAAAGAGAATTATTTTATCATCTAAAGTCTAAAGTAAAAAATTACATTCGATTGTATCGATGTCATATACATCATATTATTGAATTATGTCAATTAAAAATTGTCATAAATCCACTATTTTATTAAACGAGCAATATTTGTATATATATGTGGTATATACTCGTATATGTATAAGTATTTGATCTCGCTTTTTCGAAAACTGCTCTAGCGATTTCTATGAAATTTATTACCTGTTAAAAACACATATCACTTTAATAATGTGTTTACAAAAAGGAAATAAAATGAAAAATAAGGATAAAAGCATGGAATTCATAACTTTAGACAGCCTGTCCCGTACTACGAAGTGAAGCAAATAACATCAGATAAAATATAGATGTGTGGATGCTGATCAGCTTATCTGACTATAAATGTGTATCGAATGTACAAGTGATTCAGATTATCTGATTTATCTCACCGTTTCTGCTCGGACACGGCGTCTGGCTTTGGAGTTATATATAAAATCTATGGCTAAAAGTCATGGAGAAAAATATATTATTTTCCTGAACAATGAATTTAATGTTGAATTTCGTGGACTTTCTTCATTTTAATATACTGTTTTTAAAAGAGTAGTATTATACAAGCAAAGTTTGTATATTTATAATCGTGTTCTCGAAAACGGCTCTAAGGATTTCGATTAAATTTACAATATAGAGCTTTACGAGGGTCAAAAATCAATCTAGCTAGGGTCCAATTCTGAGAAAATTCGTTTTTTCTATGTTTGCATACACTTAAAACTTCTAAACTCTTCTGATTTCACGACAGAGTTTACTTTCTCAATAGTGCAGTGGCTAGAGCGTAGATCGTGCTGAAATACGTGGGATCGAATCCGAATGTGGTCAGACTTTTTTTATTATTTTTTTTGTAAGACACCGAGTAAAGCTCTGTCGTCCAGGTACTAAACTTATAATATAAACTCTTTGGCCACAATCTACTCTGTGCGACTGTTTGATACAAGGAGGTTACATTACATATGAGCATAAACTGTTATGAGTTTGACATTGACAGTTTTTTAACGTTTGCAGTATGAACGTAAACAACGAAAGTTTTATTTAATTAAATTTGATATACTTATTTGTAACACATATTACATAAAAATTTTAGCTTTCTCCAGTCTTCTCCATATAAAATTGAAGAGGACCAAAGTTTACACTCCTCTATCCGCGCAATATTCTTAAAAAGGGAACCAAAGTTTCTGCTTCACGTATTAATATGGTACATAGATTCCAATATTATTGATCCCCTTCTACGACAGTTATGTTACTTTTTTGAAATTATTCAAAAAAGAGTTATCTTCTATCTTATCTCCAAAAGCATCGCTCAGAAAAATCAGAAAAAGTATTGGAAAAAAATTGAATTTTCCCTCATTTGGCGCTCGGGATTCCAACAGAATGATAGGAGAAACAAAGTTATATGATAACCTTTTTTTGCGGTTGATAACAACTGTCTATAGGGAACATTAAACGCGCAAGTACGACTAACTAAATACAAAGAAAAATGTTAAAAGCTCACCTGGCGGTGTAATGAGTCCTAAGGGGTCTTATTACTCCGTTCATTGTATCAAAGTCCTCTTTGTGACATAACTTATAGTGGTCCCTAAAATGTTTGTAATGTCTTGTACTCTCCCCACTTGGTTTCATTATGACGTAGTCGGAATGAAGTATGTTACGGCTAACACAGGATTACGATAATTTGGATATTAACCAGACACAGATGCGTCTCTTTTGTGTACATATTTACATGTACAAAATGTAATGTGTTTTTGACGTTGATTATTTATTAAAAAGCTTTAGTTTTGTTGAACGGTGTTCGATGCATTTTTAACTAAAGTGAAATAAACATTACGCTCCTCGTTTTCACTTTAATCAGATAATAATTTTAAACAAACGTAACACAAAATAACTAAGTTTGTACACATTTTCGAAATTGTGCTTCATCGAACTTCCTTCCAGCAAGAGTTCGGAAAGAATCAACATCGAGAAGAACTTACAAAAAAAAATTATTGTCTTTCCTGCATTATCATATAAAAGCATCGTTTTCATCATTTCATCACCTTTTTTTTTTCTTTCTTCATAGCGCACAGATTAGTGCATTTGCCAATGTCACGTATACATAAGTAGAATCGCTGATGAGTTAAACAGTTAGGCAATGCAATGCACAGGTCACAGTATTGTTATACTTCATGACGAACACATGAAGCGCTTTCGAAGTAAATTAGGTTTTTCTTCTTATTGTAAAACTCCTCCAGTAAAGTGACAGTAGGCTTTACTGAAGTTATAAAGGACTTCTTGGAAGAGCGCGAGAACTTCAGCTACACATGTTTATTTAGACCTACTCCATTCCTTTCACTTATACAGAACTTTAAAACACAATATGCTATTACTTTTGTACTTTAAAACTCTCGAAAATGTAAAAAAATAGAAAATCTTAATAAAATGACAACCTCACCTCTCCCATTCGCGCCAAAAAGTCAATTTCATCATCGTATCCCTGACTTCCATTCTGTGGGTATCTGTAAAAGTAGATACGGAGATATTTTTGAAATTATTACATATGAAATTTCACACATGATGACATCAATTTTTTTTTTAATTTCTCTTAAAACCTGTAAACTAACCCTTAAGTTTGTATACCCATCCGTTGGTCCTTGCACAGGTAATTAAGAATACAATAAAGGTTCACATGTAAATAACTTTTTTATTTTTTTTATTTAAGCGAATATTTACGAGGTATATAAGCTCCTAATTCTCCTAAAAACCGTTTTATTTATAAGTAGCGGCCCGTCCAGCCTTCGCCCGGGACGAATACATAATAATAGCCTATGTGAATCTGGAAGAATGTACTTTTTAAATAGTAAAATATTTCTTCAAATAGGCGTAATGATTCTGAAGATTACCCTCCACATATAAACAAATTTATAAAATACACTCTTTTTATAAATTTAGTATGGATGCATGCAATAAAAGTTCATAAACAACTTTTTATTTAAGCGAATACTTTACGAGGTATGAGCTCCTAAAGTCGTTGGAAATATGTCTTACTTAACAAGTATTTGAATATAAAATCCTAATGTTACCCTTACTTTAATCAAGTTCGCAGTTTTCAGTTCAAAATAAACTTAATTTTACGGCCCATAAAATAAACCTTGATTCAAAGGCATAAAGATGATACCACGGTACGCAAGTTGATACGCGTCCACAACGCACTCGGCTAGTTTTACATAGTTCCGGCACGATCTACGAGTAATATACTCTTGGGCATCTCACATAGCAAGACGGCCACCACATCGATCAGTCATAATCGAGTCGATTTCGTTGCTATTAATATTGCGATCGACCATATGATCAGTCTTATTGCGGCAGCTTGATTTTAATGAATAAAATTCTGATCATACCAGTATAACATCGGTCCATCCATACTGGCCACTTGCCGGGTAGCATAAGTGGTTGCATGTGTAGTACGCGGGCGCTTATAGAAAATTATAACAAAGGTCGCAGCGATTGGTCGTACGGTCACCCATGCCGTCAGTTACTTGTACGGTCAGCCATGCGGACAGTTGGTTGTGCGATCAGCCATGCCATCAGATGGTTGTGCGGTTAGCCGTGCTGTCAGTTGGTTGTGCGGTCAGCCATGCCGTCAGACGGTTGTGCGGTTAGCTATGCGCTCAGTTGTTCGTGCGGTCGTCCGTGCGGTCGTTCGTGCGGTCGTCCGTGCGGTCGTTCGTGCGCAGTTGATTGTGCTATCAAATACGTGAACTACTTATTCTGTTTCAATAGTTTGTTTAGCCACACGCAATTATTCGTGGTAATAGCCGTGTAGTGTGAGACGGCTTAGTGACAACAGACACCTATGTGATTTTAAATGCACAAGGAAAGCCACGGATAACACAACGGTTAGTATGTAAATACAGCAACAGACGAATCATCGTTAAAGACCTTATAATATTCATAGATAGCTTGTCTCCAAACGAAAGGGCGCTGGCCGCGTTTGAATTATTCAACATTTTGCGGTTCATGAATGTACGGTGTGTGTGGTGCAAATTTAAGGCGATAAATACTGTAGCAAAATAGATACGATACTCGTATCTTGTGTCCTACCTTAACTAGTTTTTTAACCTTAACTGAAACAAAAATCCAATTTCGGTTTTCATCTCCAAAATTTCCTCTTAAAATAGTTGTACATTATTTTAAGTTTTTGTTAATTTTAGTTTATAGGCTAGATGACCGTTATTAAATGTGGTGTGTTCTACACATTGTATTGAGTTAATTAAACGTTTTGATTACAATTGAAAAAAAAAGTATTTGATATTAATTGACAGAAACTGAGTTACTAGGTTTAAAACTTCAGTAGTGGGAACAATGGGATGAGCTAGTCGGAGATAGCGTTACATAGCTGTGACGTCACAAAGACGCAATTACATTGCACAGCATTAGGAGTGACAGAGATGGCACTTATCCTCACTCTATTGCCACTACTAAAGTTTAAAAGTGAATAACTCTTATATTTTTTGTTGTATTTCGAATATTTTTTCACAGTTTTGTTTATGATTACTGAATCTATCTTTTAACTATGTCGTGAAGAAATAGTCGTCTAGCCTATTGTACAAATATATTCGGTAATACTTTCTAGTGTATATGGTACCGAGTAAGATGACTTCGGTCAAAGTGTAGGGCAAAAACTCACGAGGCTGTTTATAGTTGCGGGCCATTTTAAAAATTGCAAAAATCTCACGGTTTGAATAGAATAGTGGGAAAAGAAAATACTTTTATTTGTTAAGACAGGTCTCTGGAGGATAACAATAACTTGTGTTGCGATCACTTACTGAGGCTCATGCTGCTTATGTTAAATAAGTACGTGAAATTGAGTTGTTACGATATTATATAAATTACTAGCTTTTGCCTGCGACTTCGTTCGCGTGAAGCTCAAAGACACATAATATCTTTATAAATTATAACCTTTGTGTTATTCTGGTGTATGATCTATATTACTGTAGTTTCATTAAAATCCATTAAGTACTTTTTGCGAGAAAGAGTAACAAACATCCATATATCCATCCTCACAAACTTTAGTGTTTACAGTATTATTAACTAGGATGCTAGGAAGTTACCCATAGTCCTCCACACTTATAACACGGAACCCTCAAGAATCCATGGACCCCGAATTGAAAAATTGGGGGTTTAATAAACTGAAGCTCTAATTTTGAATCGAAATTGAAAGTTTAGTCCAAAACTAACACCACAGTCTAAGAAAAAAAATATACAAACTATCCGTATCTATTTAGTCATACCTATTACTTATCATATAAATCATATCATATAAAATAAAATCAGACTGGTAGAGAATGCCACTTGGCATTAATTGCGTATTTTTGTGCAATGAAGTATGTACAAATAAATTAAATAAATCTATATATATAAAAGGCAATGTATGTATATATGTTCCTTATGGACTCCGAAACGGCTGGACCAATTTCGATGAAATTTTCAGGGAATCTTCAGATTGGCCTAGCGGGTGATTCTGTAAAGTTTGGTAGCGATCGGATTAGTAGATTTTTTTTTTGTTTTTTACGCCCAGTGAAACTAACGCCCAGTGAAACCGGGTTTGCTTGTATATAAATAAAAATCGAATCTATTCGAAAACATTGTCAAAAACGTCAAAATGTCAATGACATTGTCGATGTATTGTATTATATAGGTTACATTGCTTGATTGATTATATGAAAGTTTGGATTAAGTAGTTATTTTTTATCCTTCTTTTGACCTTGCCGTGATTAGGTAAAAAGTGAATGTAATATAATATAAATTGAATACAAGAATAAATAATGGAGACAGTAAACACAGTAAATTACTACGGACGCTTTTGTATTGGTTGCCAGGTTTTTATATCTCTTATACAACCTTTAAGTTAAATATCTACAGTACAAGATTAATGTAGGTACCTCTACACATTAATCTAATGTATACCTACATTAATCTTGTACTGTAGATATTTAACAACTGTGAAGGAATGTAATGGTTTCTTTCGTCGTACAATTTCGAATTCAATCCATAAACTATCATAGAACAGTCACAGAACCCCGTCTGTTATTCGTTAAAGATATTTTTAAAACACAATTGGAATACGCTTTTAGGCTTCTCCGATTCCAAAGCAAATGTTTTAAGAATTTTTGTACGGATGTTTGTTCGAGCTTTACCAAAAAGTACTGAATGGATAGCAAGGCATATTGCACTGTTTGAAAGATTAAGATTGCTCGCCTTAAATTTCTCTTTCCATCAACCTTTAGCTAGAATGTGTAGACAATATGAAGATCTGAGTAGAAGTACCCCCAACTTCACTTATTACACTCAAACTTTATTTCATTTAAGAAAAAGGTTATGGATGTCTTCGGGAGAGCGGATTTAATAATTTTAATTGTCTCGTATATATTTAGTATGTACCTTTGTATTTCTTCCGAATTATTTTTCTTTCTTTGCAATTATTCATGAATATAAGCTCCTTTTATTCAATTTTGTTAGTCATGTCATGGAAATGTATTTAGATTTTCGATTTCGTACATATGATTTGTCAATTACTGTAATAATTATTATGATTGTAACCTGTTGACCAAATAAAAAGAAAAAAAGTTAGAAAAGAGAAAAATGTGGTACACAGCGCGGTAATTTTTTTTTAACTACAAGTAGATAGAAATATTTGAATTGCTTCTTCACAAACAAAATGTCGCTTCTATTAACTTCTTACATCTACAATTCCTTGTGAATCTTTGCAATAATATAATCCGTTGTAAAAGAGACACAAGCTATTACCCCCCAATGTCACAAAATCCCACCAATTTTCCCTGTTCCTACCGTTATAACTTGTTCCAAACGCAGAGGAACAGTAAATTAGAAGACCCGACCACTAGACCCGAAATTACGTGGAATATTTATTAGCTGGCCACATAAAAGTCGACGTGTGTACCGTATATTTTTTACGGCAGCCTCCGGAACGTTGTTATTAGATCTTAGTCTTACCTGCACGGTAGTTCTGGATTCGATTTTGTATTAGACCTACTGGAATGACGCCATTTCTGAAAGTACATAAATCATTAGCAATACTTCCACACTGATCTAGGAGAAAAGGAAAAATATAGGTCATTGTACAGACTCAGGAGTTACTTTATGGAAACCCATTCCATGGGATGAATTCCTGAAATCTTTAGTTATTTTCCGCTCAAACTCCAAAAATCACCAATCGACGTGTTTCGCTTTGCAACGATATTCCACATACTCAAGATATTCCGCAGATCAGAGTCGGTCAGCTAACCAGCACCGAATCAACAAATGAGTCAGCTGCACGACTATTTATACTAACTAGAGGTCGTTCTGTGGTCAAAATTCGACCGTAATAATAAACTTATAATATAAACTCTTTGGCGACAATCTCTACTCTATGCGACTGTTTGGTCCAAGAGGTTACGTATATGTGATCACAAAGTATTACGAGTTTGAAATTGACATTCTTTTTGACATTGGCAGTATGAACGTAAACAATGAGCGATTTATTTAATTTAATGTATTTCTAACGCATTAGCTTTCTTCTGTCCTTCTCCATATACAAACTCTCGCGCTTCTCTGTCCGCGCAATTTTCTTAAAAAGGGAACCAAAGTTTTCGCTTTACGCATTAATATTACCAAAAAGATTACCAAAAACATGTAGGGGAGAATATTACCCGATAGCTTAACAATTAACAGAGAAAGTTGAACTACCTCTCACCGAGCAGCCGCGACTTATCAACTTATCTTATTTACTGACTTATCCAAGGGGGCCCCCTGCGAGTCATCTACAGAGCTGTTCGTACACTCTTCTTCTCTTCTCTTCTGACCAGCACCAATTTCTTCTAAATTAAGGATCAGGGTCAGGAGAAATCAGAGACTTAGCAGACAAGTAATCTTAAATGAAAACTTGCACAGCAGCACAACACAGGTCATAATGTCACAGCTTATCGGAGCGGGAAAGACAGAATGCCATATGCTGTAGGGAAAAGTAAGTGGAAAGGATATATTACGAGATGGTTGTGCCTGCTTTTATTACATGACAATATAATTCCTGTATTCTTGAAAAGTAAGTAATAAATTAGATACATGGAATAAAGCCGTTAAATACAGCGCATTAAAACATAAATAGCAAATAATAAACACATTTGACTTGAACATTAATAAAGTTTTCAAATGTTTAAACATCGGACGACTATTTCTGATAATACTGTAATTTATCTCATGTAATTGTGATTCTACTTTTTTTCAACTTCAATATAGTTTCATACAAAGTTCAAGCTTCCATCGTCCTCCCATATCGCGAGTGGAATTTTTAAAAAAAGTGAGAGTTGTCTCGCTACTTTTAATTTACAATATATTTACACAATTTAACAGCAGTATTCTGACCCTCTGACTACCCCGTTATCGATACAGCGTGGAGGTGTGTATATATTATATAGATAAAGTAGTAACATACATATTTGCAAAAATGATTAGTACTTTTCTTTATTAAAACCGACTTATTAGGTTTAGTAAAATTAAAGTACATTTGAGCGTAACCACTAGTAGTTAGAGCTATATTAAGTTTGGTAACCTCGCACTATCGGTATAATTAGTGTTATTTCATGACCGGCTTGACGAACAAAAATTACAGTACTGATATAATTAAATACTTGCAAAATACTGGCAAGTCTTATGTGTTTTGGCTACGAGTATTCACAAAAATAAAAATATGTCACGTTCAGCTGTGTACTGTTGTCCTGTGAGCCTTCCCTAGTCACGTACATTAGTACAAGTCTATAAATTAGGTCAACAAAAAATGGACACGCTCTTATAGTAAAAGCTCTGACCGTTTTGATTTTCTTGGTGATTTGTGAGCAATAAACTGTGAGCTAATTCAACTCTATGCAGTGTATGTCAAGGGAAAAAAGTTTATCTTATATTTACGGTCGAATGGCGATCACTGGGCTGCTACTAGTCTTTAATCAACACATTGTAATGTATACATATAGGTTTACGTGCGATGTGTGCGTGTGTATGATGTGTGTATGATGCGTGTGTGAGTATTATGTAACATAAATCCTTTTTCAATCAGTTTTATTAATTTGGCTGTCATTAAGAGCTATTATGGCAATATTAGTATCATCTGGGTTAATTAGTGTCCATTTTCCAATACTTTCTCCTCTCTGAAACACGATAATTCTCATTTTAAGTTAACTTTATAAGGCGTCTTAATTTTTTCTTCAATGTCAGTTAATGAGTACGGATTTAAATACTTTCTATCAGGTTATTTCCAGTTTTTTAATGACTTTTTTTTATAAAAGAGGGGGGAAACGAGCAATGATTCACTTGATGGAGAGTGGTCACCGCCACCCATGGACAACCGCAACGTCTCGGGAATCATGGGTGCATTGCCGGCCTTTAGGGAAATAGGGAAAGGAGGGGGAGGGGGTAATGGGCCGCCGGTACTCTCACTCATCGAACGAAACACAACAGCAGTAGATGCTGTTATTTCACGCCGATATTCTGTGAGAGGGTGGTATTTCACCGGGCGAGCCAGCCCAATTTATGCTGCCATGCAGCATGGCTCTACCACTTTTGCAAATGATTCCATTTTTTATTAAAATATGACTCTTCGTATGAAATATGAAAATAACGTAGTCTCCAGGTTTTATTCTCCATTCTTCAACAATATGCTTTGTTTGAAGGTTCTCATTTCAACCTAGGCCACTGACTAAGATACAAATCGGTAATAACCTATGCATAACATTAATTCGTTACCGATAAAAACACTGTAATGAAATATTTCGAGACTATGAATCTTACATTTTTATCTTTATACCTAACGCTTGAAAAGTCGAAGTACTGACTACACTTAGTAGCTTTGTGATAATTATAAAAGATAAAAGTGTACGCAAATAACAGTCTTTGAATTATATTGTCAATATTTTTTGTTTTTTCGGCAAAAAACATTTTTCTTTGATAACGATCTACACTTGGTTAATTATGGTTAACGACTTCATATCATATGGTCCGAAATGATGTACAAATACCAAGGACAACTATAATTAAAGAACGTAGGACATTTAAAACGAACCAACTGGCAGTACATATAAGTAGTGCCAAGGTTTAACAAGTCCTTTACATAAACGAATCAATAACACAGTACATTACAATTCAAATAACAATTGTATGAAAATTTTAAGTTGGCAATAGTGTTAATGTGTCGCGTAAACAATTCTAAAAATACATACATTCTTTATAATTTTTAAGAAAAAATGAATACGTGTAGAATTAAAAATCCCTTTATTATATAAAGAAACAACGGAAGTACTTTAGATTAAGTACTGCTTACGTGTCTTTATAAATAACTAAAGGTTGCCCTGTGTAAATATAAACTTTATAACCTCTTTGGCAACAATCTCTACTCTATGCGACTGTTTGATCCAAGGAGGTTACGTACATATATGTGATCACTAACTGTTATGAGTGAGGGCATTGTATGTACAATGCCAAAAAGAACAGTATGAACGTAAACAATGAGTGATTTATTTCATTTAATGTGTTTCTTATGCATATTTTATAAAAATATTAGCTTTCTCCTGTCCATATCCATATAAACTTTAAGTACCAAAATTTACACTCCTCCGTCTGCGCAATTTTCTTAAAAAGGCAACCAAAGTTTTCGCTTCACGTATTAATATGTAGATGACGCGTATTACTAAGATGTCGGTGACAGAATTCGATTTTTGTGATTTCTTGCGATTGATCAGTCAAATTTAATGAGCTGATTCTGTTCTGGCGCTCCGCCGGACGCTGTCGCGGCACGCTCGCTTCGCTCACTCGGCTCGCTCGCACGTTGTGGTACTTGTGGTCAACATACTAAGCTAACCTACCCAAAAAGAGTGTTCTTATAGAACCGATTCTGTTTTGACCCTTCACTCTCGACTCGAAAAAAGTGTCTTAAGGTTATTTTACGTAGTTCATCTAAATCTGAGCCGAAACAACTAGGCACTCTAAGAAACAGGATACCTAAAAAAATAAATCAAAGCGAGATACTTCTAATTATGTTTAAAATGTTCGGAAATAATCTTCCCTTTGCACTGCACCTGTTTGATATGATTTATACTTTTGGAAACAATTCTTTGATTACGAAACATGTACATATATATATAAATAAAGATAATGTATAAAGATCTGCTCATTTAATTGTATAATAGATTTTTATACAGAAGCCAGTTTGCGGGTATTTCAAGGTTCCTTCGACACATTGTTCAGAAAAAGCTTGAAGCCTACGCGTTTAACCTTTTATTGAAGCCTTCCTATTGAATTATTTATCATAGGTCAGAATCAATCTCGGAATGAAAAAGGCATTCCCGCCGTCACTGACCTCTTCCATAAACAGTGATATCGAAAGGATTCCTTTAATGTTAATTACGTATCTTCGCGCTTTGAACATAAACAGGCATTAGAGTATCATCGGAATCGTGACTAGAAGTGTCATCATAAATTCAATATGGCGGATCTGTTGAAAACGCAAGGTTGCGTTCAAAAATGTGAGAAGGTAAAAAGAAATGGCGGGTTAATTTAAAAAGCGAACGTTCCTGTTTCAAAATTTTCATTTAAATTAAGTTTTACTGGATACTCCCCCAGCTCTTTGTGTAGTTTTTATAATATGAACTTAGTGCTTATGGGCCGAACAATTTGTCATTGGCGACTATTATTATTATTAAATATGTGCCAAGCCGGATACTATAGCTAGTTTTTCACAAAGCATCTCTTTACGAAACGGGTAAAGTATCAAATCATATTATCACGTATCACAAACACATTTAAGCTAATTTTAAAATCAAATAAACGTCACATTATCTCGCACGATTCCGCTTAACTCAATTCGTGCAGTGTCTAAATAACATTCAGTAAAAATTATTACGTTTCCAGTAGAAAATTTGTTGTATACTAAATAGAAAACTTGATACGTGCCAAGTTTTAATTTACAAAATTAGTGAATTTAGTGTAAAAGTGTAGACTGCGACTTCATACTTCTAGAGCTGTTTCTTTATTTTTCTAACTATGGATTCTCTTTCCATGCTTTCTCCTTCAAAAATGGTAGGTAGAAGAGGTTGTATATGAAAAGAATAGAAAAAAATATTTACATGCAAAGTGCCATTCAAAGCTTCTTGAAAATATTTTTTTACAATTAACATTTTTCAGAATTTTTTTAGTCAGCCAGCTTGGAAATAGAAAAATGCTTCACATAAATTAATAAATAATATAATATTGTAAATAAATATTACTTCTTAGAGCACAAAATAGAAAAATCACATCAAGCTTAAATAAAAGCGTTACATGTAGTAGATCTTCATCGCCAATTAAAAATTGGAACGATCTTCACTTATCTTAACATAGATTAAAACACGATTTTAACTTATTCAATCTAAAATCACAATACAACACAAGCAATGAAAAACAATAATTAGATTTAGAAATTGTAGAGATCACAAAATCACTTAGGTTTTAGACAATTTTAGAGGTCACCCAGCGTTTTTTTTCTTCCTTCATCAAAACAATAAATAATTTGCACAATAGCTATTTTTAAATTATTGCTTCGTATAAGTATTATTTATTTGATCCATGCTAGTATTGTTTGTTTTATACTTACCTAGATTATATCTATTTTTTTTTGTATTCGGAGGATTTTTAATAACTATTTGAATCGTTATTATATTATGTTTTTCGCTTTCGTGTTAGTTGTTTTTGAAAAGTAAAAAGTTATAAACCCCTTCTTAAGTTAAAAAGCAAATAATACTGGCTAAATGTAGACGCAGATATTAGAAAACAATTTTATAGTTTCTAAAATATTTATTTAATATAAATAGATTTGTTTGCTTTTGAAATAAAGATTATCCCTATTAATCGAATAACAACAATTTCATATTTTACGTAGGTGTATACGATACTAAATTTACAATACAGCTCTTTATTTCTATTTTTAAAAATTCTTTTACAGCTACATAAATTAAATTGCTTGTGTTTAGTATATTTCTCAATAAATCTATTGAACACACTTTAAATTACTGGCTGAAATATAACAGAAGAAAAAAAAATTGACACTAACATTTAATATCAAATCCCCAACTACGGTGAGTACTTCTACAACATGGCGAAGAGTAAATACTCAGTGTGATTCCGCTTTCGGCTAACAGATGGCGTTCCTACAGAACCGGTCGATATCGCTCGTGGACATGTACATCGACAACTCGGAGCCATCGGAAAACGTCGGCCAGATTCACTTCTCACTGGAATATGACTTCCAGAACACCACTTTGATATTGAAGATTATTCAGGTAAGATGAATATATTTATTTCTTAAAAAGAATGGTAGCGCTCGTACTATAGTTGTTCTTTGGTGTTTGATTCAATCGTAACATTGCACAATACGATTAGTCGTTCTGAGAAGGAAAAGAATTTCGACGAACACAACATAGCCGGACTCTACACCGACGTAGTGGTACGTACTATTTATTTTCTATTAGCTCTTGCGACTTATAAAGTGTCACCGGTTCACGCTACTGTCCAAAACTTTTAGCTTTGGGGTTAAAAATAAGGCTATCATATCCCTGTGGTACGAGACTATTGAAGGGAACCGCGACATCAAAAGTGGTGTCACGGTTGGTCAGAGCGAGACTCTGAGTGTCCACTCCACGCAACCCGAAGGTAGACGAAAGCGCATTTGACCGCGGTTTAGTAAAACTGCGACTGCTGAAAGACCGCTCCCCTCCCCAAAAAGCGTTTCATCAAAAACATAGGGTTCCAGTGCGTTCCATAGGAGATCCTCTAGAAATCCCACATAACTTAGTATCTCCCCCTAGGTGCTGTGTACATTTTGAAGATTTCTTGCGCGTTAACAAAAAAAGGCCAGATCAATGAGGTCAGAGATCTCAAGACGGTTTGAAACTCTGGTAATACACCGACCAATAATTTACCTTTATCAATCCATAGGGTGAATGCCTTTACCATGATATGCAGTTTAGTTTGTAGTCTAATCTAATTCTTGGTTTACTTATTGCTATTAAAGCTAGGAACGCTGTACAATAAAATTATTCTTAAGCTGACAGTAGCGAGTATCGCCATCATTAACTTCTAGTAGAAGTGCAGTACGGTTCATTTGTTTCTCACCTCGTTTCTAAGAAGAATGAGGTGTCCAGAACTGCTACTTACATAGGCTATTACAAATTCAGACCTTTAAACAGACAAAAACATTTCAACATAATAGTTAGCAGGTGATAGATATCGCTTTCGAAAACACATTGCAAAAGATTTGCTTGTGTATAATATTTTCAATTCAGATTTGAAAAAGATTATTTTACTAAGGTCGCTAAAAGGCTATAATTACAATATCAATTCACTGCTTGTTGAATTTTAGGTAAACACCATTATTTTTCCTCCATCGCTCTGTTTATATAAACTTATTGTTGTGTTATTTGTAAGATTATCACCTATACACGTCGTGACAATGCCATATATTGTATATTATACCTATATAAGCCATTGTTTGCTTTTATTCTTGGGGTAGACTAACTTTTAGCAGCGACTTTGTAATTTTGGATTATGAAATTAATTATAATACACCATTCAAAATCTATGTACTTTTGAAACTCAATGGCAGTAAGCTTCGCCTTGTTGTTACAATGATCCCTATTACTTCAGTAAAAAATACATGTAGACAATGGAAACAAAAAAAAACCATGAAGACAGAAGACAGTACGTAGGCCGTTAATATAGGTCGTTTTATCGCTATCCTTAAATAGGTGTAAGAGGAAGAAGGCAGGTGGGTACGTGCGACCCCAGTAGATGTTTTATTGTTTTCTTTATCATCTTTCAGATAGATATGGTGTATATCTGATCCAGATGGATATGGTCAGTGTCGGTACAAAGCTGCTACCTCACGAATGAGTTATAAAAGAGTCGCACCGTACTACTCCATTTGTAAGGATCAGTGCAGATTTGTCGGTGTTGACAAATGGTCAGCCTATTTAGTTTAAAAAGTTTCAAGCCGTCTGTAAATCTTCTAACCTGTCTTATTAACTATCGTCACATACTCATAGTGGTATCTAACGCATCTTATGACATCCATATTTAGCGCCTTTGTGTTTTTCAATCAATGGCAAGATTAAATTCAAATTGATTTAGATGCCTTCATTACTACCACGTAGATGTAACAGCTTGCCAAATTCAAAAGTCTCCAGACATAGTTACAGTACTACATACGATACAAATAATTAATGTTTAACAATTATGTACAGTTTTATAAACTTGATAGAAATATTAATCAAATCCAATCATCTTAAATCTTTCAAGAATGTCAGACCAATGTAGTAATGTATTGGGTCCTTACATATGAAATTAGCGTTTTGTCGTACTGACCACTTTGATCTGAAATATCTCCTCTTTGATTAAGAATTCCAAATTCAAGTTTATAAATTCATTTAGCTGGTACATTTGAGTTTTGAAAACAGTCATTCATTTGTTTTTTCCTCATTATTCGCTTATTACCGCACAATGGAAAACATGAAATATCGGTATATTTACGAGTACGAGTTCTACCGTGGCACCAGTGCTGCAGAAACAGCTCGAAGGATTAATGATGTGTACGGCGCTGGTGTCGCAAAAGAAAGCACGGTACGTTTTTGGTTTCAACGTTTTTGTTCTGGAAATTTCGACCTTCAGAACCAACTCCGTGGACGGCCGGAGACCAAAGTGGAAAATGAAGAATTAAAGGCTATTGTGGAAGCGGATCCATCACAAAGCACTTCAGAGATAGCTGCAGGCTTCGGGGTAAGTGACAAAACAGTATTAATGCACTTGAAGCAAATCGGGAAAGTAAAAAAACTTGAACGATGGGTACCTCATGAATTGAGTGAATCGAACTTGCAAACACGCGTCGACTGCTGTGTTACTTTGCTCAACCGACACAATAATGAAGGGATTTTAAATCGAATCATTACTTGTGATGAAAAGTGGATACTGTACGATAATCGGAAGCGCTCGTCGCAATGGCTGAACCCTGGAGACCCAGCCAAATTCTGCCCTAAACGAAAATTGACTCAGAAAAAGTTACTTGTGAGTGTTTGGTGGACTAGCGCCGGTGTCGTTCACTACAGCTTTCTAAAATCTGGCCAAACGATTACGGCAGATATCTATTGTCAGCAACTGCAAACCATGAAGGAAGAACTAGCTGCTAAACAACCGAGATTGGTCAATCGCTCTAGGCCACCGCTGCTTCACGACAACGCAAGACCACACACTGCACAACAAACAACCATTAAGTTAGATGAGCTACAATTGGAATGTCTGCGACATCCACCGTACTCCCCGGACCTTGCACCAACAGATTACCATTTTTTCCGCAATTTGGACAACTTCTTAAAAGGAAAAAAATTCAACTCCGATGCAGCAGTCCAAACCGGCTTCAAAGAGTTTATTGATTCTCGCCCCCATGGTTTTTTTAGTACCTATGAGATGGCAAAAGTGCATTGATAACAAGGGTGCATACTTTGATTAATTAAATATATTTTACAAAAAAAAATTGACTTTATATTCCTCTCGTACAAAACGCCAATTTCATATGTAAGGACCCAATACCTACATATCCTAACGTTAATATTTACAAACTTAAAACTAAACATTATCTTATAATAGACTTCCTCACAGTTACCACTTAAAAGCTGTTATTACTTAGGTTGGCCAGCAGACTGGCAGCATTATATTATGGCTTCGGGAGACCGCAGCTTCTTCCGCCAACGAATCATGTAGTAATGTTAATTTGTGTCATATTATTTTTTTTTATAAAAGAGGGGGCAAACGAACAAGCGAGTCACCTGATGGAAAGTAACCACCGCCGCCCATGGGCACTCGCAACATCCAGGGGAATCATGGGTGCGTTGCCGGCCTTTAAGGAAAGGAGGGTGAGGGAAAATACGAGCCACTGGCACTCTCACTCTCCGAACAAAATACAACAGCAGTAGATGCTATTTCACGCCGATATTCTGTGAGAGGGTGGTATTTCACCGGGCGAGCCGACTAAATTACCATACTCAAAATTCGTTCAGCCCAATTCGTTAGGTCCAATTATTTTATATTCATATTACGTGACACTACGTATAATTTTTGAGAACGTATTGTATAATTTTTGATAAATTCAGAAACGACAGTTTATTGTCACAAAATTTTCGTTACAATTGGTACATTGCTAATTCACCATTCATGATGTGACAATTTCTTAAATAAAGAGTAGTCCTAGGCTTTCTAGATAACGATTCTGTCGGGATTTCTTGTGCTTTTTTATCGATATGGATACCATTAGACACAGTAGATAACGAATCGATCCCTTACCTCAGCGATTGTATCAGACACCGAAGCATTGTTAAGTTTAGGAATATCTCTTTTTAAACGGCTTCCAAAAAAGAGGAGGCTCTCAATTGTATGTTACGCGATATTTTCGCTATTTCTACGCCGATTTTAATGATTATTTTTTTTATTCGTAGGATATATTATGTTTGAAAATTTGAATGGACCCATAGAAATTTCGTTAATATCTGATGATGAAATACTGCTTAAACAAAATAACTTTTCAACAGCTTGTATCTTTCAATGACCATATTATTTAATGTTCCATTCCAGCGTTAGAAAAAAGCCTAGTTGTAGACCTACCTTAGAAATCTTTTTAGGAGAAGGCCATTCACAAAAGAAAAACAAACAACTTTTCATAAAAAAATAAAATTAAGTAACTGAAATTTAAAACGCTGTAAAGTAAATAATAATATTTTTATTATTATTATTACATTATTGAACTCAGTGCTAAACCAATAAACATCAACAGAAAGTTTACTAGTTCGAATGGATTGACGCCGACCTCAGTAACAGTCAAATTTCATTACGAAGGTATTTACATCTTATTTATGAAGTTATTTTTGTATCTGCGTTTCGAGTAATGATGGATAATTATTTTATAAAGTAAGCCATGTAGAAATTAAGAAATAATGTATTAGTATTAAGAAAAAAAAACTAAATTATAAATAAAGAAAACCCTAGCTAACCAACGGATAGGTACAGTGTGTGTGAGAATGAATCCCGTGAGGATGAGTGTATGAGAAGGATTGGAAGAAAAGACAGACGAACAAGGACCCTGATTCATATACCAGGCAAAGCAGATTTATATAAAAAAAAAGATGTTTCTCCCGTCGGAAGTTCCATATTGTACATGTGCTTATTTAAACATGGTCAATAAGTCCTCTTATCAAAATAGAGCGCCTATAAGACAGATAGACATTTTTAAACACGTATGAATCCAATGCAAGCTTTGTTATATGTATCCATGTTTGACAGGGCAAGGACCTCCCTGCTAAGGATTTATCGGGTACCTCCGACCCTTACGTGAGGGTGACACTCCTCCCTGATAAGAAACACCGACTGGAAACGAAGATCAAGAGGCGTACGCTCAACCCCCGGTGGAACGAGACTTTTTATTTCGAAGGGTTCCCTATACAGAAGTTGCAGAGTCGGGTAGGTAATAGTTGTATATTATGCATTCTGTATTATGTTTTTAGTAATACATGAAGAAAAAATGTACCCTTTTTTAAGTATATTACGCGCAAGTAGCAGTGTGAGATTTGGCATAACTAAAGTTTATAAATACGGAAAATGGAGTATAGAAAGCATTACATTAAATTGCGCTAAACAAAACATTCATTTTTTACGTTCATACTACCAATGTCAAACACATAATAAAATTTACTGTCAAATACAATTTTAAGTTATTAAACACTATATTTTCCATATTAATTTAACAATCCATTTCAATCTCTTATAGATTGAAATTTGTAAATCGCAATTTTCTGGACCCAGTGGTATCAGTTACTGTGTTGATAAACAAACTTAAGTTGTTTTTTTATTTGTGACTAGCGTCCCGCCCCGGCTTCGCATGGGTAGAAATTTTTTTGAAAATAAAATACAACCCATATTACTCGCTGATAATGCCGCTTTCTATAGGTGAAAGAATTTTTGAAATCGATTGAGTAGTTTTTGAGTTTATCCATTACATACAAACAAACAAAGTTTACCTCTTTATAATATTAGTATAGATCGAAGCGTTTATAACATACTTTTAGTTACTAAATATATGTATAATAGTATAAAATTAAATGGCAATCTACGTTTGAACATTCGGATTTAACTTCTAAACTTGTAAGTGGTTTTCAAATGAGGCTTTGATCATCACTGAGAACATTTAACGAGAAAGGTTTACAGGTGTTATTGTGCAAAAATTCATTTTATGTGATGAGTTCTACAATTTTTAGTCATCTTCCGCCCAAAATTGAAAAAACTAGTTGTATTTTTTTAATTTAAGGTATTATTTGACAATATGGAGAATAAGCTAATAAACTGTGGGCGTCCAAGCAAAAAGAGTCCAGTAGTGGGGTATTGAGTTAAGACTAGGTTCAGAATTTAGAATATTCAATTGATAATAAGGATTAAAAAAATATTGAAAAGGTGGCATATATATGTTTTTTATTAGACATTTATAGTTGAAACTGAAAAAGCTTGTTTTGAGAAAAAGCATTTTTAAAGTTAGTTTGAACAGAAACACACTTCTACTTGTTTGTTTCTACTTAGAAGCATCATACAAAGTCATTTACTATTTGAACTTGTAGGTAATGCTAAAAACTAAATGCCGACCACTGGACCCTTTTTGCTTGGATGCCCACATTTATGTAAAAATTTAAAAGTAACCAATAATATCTGTTTTATCGATAAACTTTTGGAAACATATAGTCGCTGGTAGTCGCTATGAAAACAATAAAACGTCACACAACTATATCTGACATTACTAAGGAACCGTTATATTCGTGAAAACGAATATACATACGGGACATAGTTATGTGACGACTTAGATAGCGTTGGTGAAATCGGGCATTAGTCTGTAGAAATTAATTCGACTCTGTATGAAGACATAGCAGGTTGCTGTTACATAATAAAATAATCTTAGCATTCGTTAGTAACTACATGAATGTTGACATACACCATATAAACGAAGTGCGTAATATCCGTTTTAATTTCCTGATGTATATTTTCTAGGTACTGCACCTGCACGTTTTCGATTACGACCGTTTCTCGAGAGATGACTCCATAGGTGAAGTTTTTCTGCCACTGTGCCAGGTAAACATTTTCTAACAAAAATAACTTATTTTATATCCTCGCTAGATGGACCCTGCGATTTAAGCTATGGGGTTTGTATATATGGGATTTGTTATTAACATATAATAACTACAACGCTATCTAGATGTTGAATCCTAGCAAAGCTGTGAACTACCGTCTCAACGAATACTACTGTAATGCTTGCCACACACTCTCAAGTATGCATGATCAAGCCCGTCTAATTTGCGGAGGTTGCATCAAGTAAATTTAATCGTGTGTGGCATAGTAGGGGCGTCTTGCCAAACAACGCTTCATGCCAATTGGACGGGCTTGATCAAGCCTACCTGATCATGTGTGGCGGGCATATTACTACTGTTTTCGCAATCGGTGAAGTCGTTCAGAAGTTAGACACAAAAAATCGTTCGGTCTCCGACATTTTACAAAATTTAAAAATTATTTTTACTAGAATAGATACATACATACATAAATATCCTCACGCCGTATCCCCAACGGGGTAGTCAGAGATAGATACAATAGATAGTTAATGATAATATGTCGAATCGTTAGAACTATTGTTTTAATAGCTATTTTAGTTTTCTTATAAATAACAATTGTACAGAAAAGCAAATTTTTAGACTTTTCCGTGATGATTTGAAAATTTTCAGTGTAGTTAAAACACGCCTGATTGTATGTTACTGCAGAGCGATCTCGAAAAATAATGTGATTATTGTAATGAAAATCTTCTTTGCTAGAATATATCCAAATGTAATATTATAACGTTTATAAGAAAAACAAAGCCTTTACTTTTTGAATATAATTTAAAAGATATTCCGCTAACTACGGTTAAAGATCTAGGAGTTTTTCTCGACAGCAAATTAACTTTTTCTCATCATTTTGATCATATTACCTGTAAGGCTTACAAAATGCTCGGATTCATTTTGAGAATTGGCAGGGAGTTTAAAAGCTGCTTGACTCTTGTCTTAATTTTTAACTCATTTGTACGATCCATTCTCGAATACGCGTCGACAGTTTGTAATCCCCAATATAATGTTTATATTAGCAACATAGAGAGATTGCAGAAGTTTTTGAAGCATTTACAATTTAGAACTGAGTATTCTGAATCTATTGCAGAAAAAATATCTCCGTTAGTAACTCGTCGACACCAAAGGAATCAGATATTTCTTTACAAGATAGTTAACAATATTCTAGATTGTCCCTTCCTTTTGGGTAGTATAAATTTTAAATGCCCTCGGTTGAATTCACGAAATCAATCATTATTCCATGTGCCCATTTGTAAGTGTAAATATACAAGTAATATATTTCTACATCGTGCCTGTCTAAATTATAGTAAAATGTATTGTCAGATTGATATATTCCTTGAAAAGAAAGAAACGATTTTTAGATTTGATTATTGCTACTTAAATGATAATGGTTAAAAATAATAAAGTATGGATTAATGATTTTAAATTAATGATTAATAATAATTAATAATTTTAAATTGTAGTCGTGTAAATATTTTAATTCACTGAGATAGCTCCATTGAATATTAAATATTAGTAATTAGTGGAAACTTAACTAATGTATGTATTATTGTATTATTTTAAAATTATAAGTGTTTTTATGTTGTATGTTTCCCAAAAATAAATAAATAAATAAAATAAAAATAAAATACGACCAAATCACAATAGCGAAAATTAACCTTAAAGCTGTTATAGAACGCAGGGATGAAGAACGAATTCGCATAGACAGGCCCTCGAGACGACTGCGTAGATAGGCTCTTAAATTCGGCCAAGGGATAGAGTTTACTATAAGGGCCTTGCATAGACGATAGGCTAAGAACCTGTTACTATTCGTGTTCGCGCACCGATGATTAATGAATAAGAGAACACTGGCGCTCTCTAGCAGAGCACGACAATGTTCACGACGTCATCAAGGTGAACGACGAACTGCGGGGTTATTACCTAAAAATTTGCAGACAGCGACAGCCACGCGATCTCTATGCGACCGGTGACTAATTGTAATAAAAAAATTGATATCACGTATGACGATTGCGTATCTATTATCCTATGACTGTAAAATGCTCTTTTCGCGGTTGATTTAGCGCCACTATACAAATTACATTATACAAATTCTCGTTTTGACAGCAGATATCGCGCGATATTAGCTGTCGCATGCTGTGTGCAAGTTACGTAATAAGCGTGCGGTTGGCTCCCTTCTACCGCTACGAGATTATATAAATCGAGCACGCCACGTCTTTTTTTTTACTTATTCCCTTTGCAACTGCAGCACGAAGTGTTTAAATACAAATTTATTAATTATTAATTGCAGTAAAGTTTTGGGTGTTCCATCCCTATAGGTATCTAACATGTTTCACGCTAGTTCCTACTAGCAGTATTTATTCTGGTTCTGCTTTGCCATTTGAAAGCCCAGAAGTAATTTAGTTATATATTGTTATACTAAAAATGCGTGTGATATTGTCGCGCGAATTACATTATTCTATCCATGTATTGACTTGTTGTGGCTTAATAGGTATTATAACTATTATTATTCGTGAGTTTTGGTCTTGAGTTCATATAGAAATCCTATACAAAAACCGGCCAAATGCGCGTCGGGGATACGCGCAGTGTAGGGTTCCGTTGTTACTAGTCCCAATACAATCACACACACAGTACACAGAAGGGACCTTTTTGATATTACAAGCATTTTAAGTATGAATAATTTATTTTACTTTTCAATTATATTAAACACTAGCAAACCTGGCCCGTTTCACTGGGCGTTAGTTTCACAGGGCGTAAAAAACAAAATACAAATTCTACTAACCCGATCGCTACCAAACTTTACGTTTACAGGATCACCCGCTAGGCCAATCTGAAAATTCCCTGAAAATTTCATCGAAATAATAGCCGTTTCGGAGTCCATAAAGAACATACATACATACATCGCCATTTATATATATAGATAGATTACTACTAAGTAGGTACGAATTTTGTAACACTAACGAACAAAGCGTAAAGATAATACGACTTGGAATTTGTGACGAAGAACTTTAATTACAAGAAAATAAGTCTCAGAGAACTCAGGTCGTAGGAATAAACTTTTGCACACTAATTACCATCAGGCGTTCGTAATGAAGGAACTACTCGTGTATGTTGAAACCGTATCGCAAACTGGTTGCTTGACTGTTTCATGAATTGAAAGATAAATTTATTACTCATAATACCACTAAGTAAAATATTAGAAATATATCTTTAGTACAAGTTTAAATTCGATAGTGATTTGACGTTTCCAGCGTGACCAGATTTTACATTTTATTAATAGTGACGCCCGCTAAATAGACTTTATTATTATTAGTCTGTAGTGGCTGCCCGTGGCGTTATGTACAAGAAATGGCCTTTTTGGTTCATTCCTTTCATGAGATAGTGGTAGCATCGAGAATGTATTAATAATTATAGCAATATATATATTCACCAAATAGATAAATTAATACATCATTAATCAAGAATCAATTTAATATATTACATACTTATGAAATGGCGACGCCATTGGACACAAGGCACCAGCATCGCTTCTCCATGTATTATGTTTACTTTACTTTACAATACATTTGTAACTTAACAGTTATTACACCAAAATGTTACAAAGTCACACCGTCACTCAGCGACGCGAAAGCGAAATGTTATAAGACAAGGCATTATATTATAGGACTCGTTGACGAGAACATCCTTATAAAAATAGATCCTCCGTAATCGTTTCCATTCTCTCTTTTCCGGAGATCATAACCTTAGAAGCAACACTTGTGCCCTTTTAAAATCGCCTATCCATAATACAAGCTATCTCTATATTTGATGTAGAGATAGCTTGAACCCGGAAGAAGAATATTGGCTACTTTCAACAATTTCAAGCGGACAAAGTCATGGACAATAGCTAGTTTTAAATATTTGAAATATTTGTTTATTGTCGTGTTCACGATTTTTAATTAAGTATAAGAATGTAAAAAATGAAACATACCAATTGTAAAAACAATCAAATAGCCTATACACAATAAGAAAATAATGAATTTTAATTTCAAAGATATGGGCATAAGATAATACAAAAATATTAATTCATAAAATTGGAATTTATGAAGACAGATTTCAGGGAAGACATCGACAACAACAACATCCATTCCCCTCGGTTACACAATTATCGGTTCAATAATGTAATTCATTTGCCTTTATTTCGTAATTAAATCGAATTTACTTCCTTTATTGGGGCTCGAACACACTTGCTGCTTTTAGCATTGGCGGTAAACGATTTTGCTATAACGATACTATATCGCGTTATTGCAATATGTCGAGATGCTAAGCACCGATTTCCGATGAGAGTACTAACAGGGTTTAGAAGGTTTAAAATTCCTTGTTTGCATTAAGTTACCAATACGCGATGAAATAGCCGATCGCCGATACTGAAAGCACTAAATTTGTTCAGACCCTATAATATGATAATATTATTGTATATTTAAATGAAGCATAACTTCTTGGACTTCTTGGACTTCTTGGAAGGACACCAAAAGCGTCAGTTGCACGTGCTTTATTATTAATAAAATTACCCAGTTCTTGTGTACTTGGATAGAAATTAGATTTAAAATATTGTAAGTACATCACTTTTAAGCTAGGTTGTTTTTTTTATGTGAAACATCTTATGCGGCGGATCAGACCGGCACGCTTATTATGTAACGTGCAGACAGCATGCGACAGCCATTATCGCGCGATATCTGCTGTCAAAACGAGAATTTGTGTAATGTAATTTGTATAGTGGAGCTAAATCTACCGCGAAAAGTGCATTTTACAGTCATAGAATAATTAGACACGCAATCTTCATACGTGATACTAATTTTTTATTACAATTAGTGACTGGTCGCGCAGTGATCGCGTGGCTGTCGCTGTCTGCAAATTGTTAGGTAATGTGGCTGTTGGATGGCGATATAGCGACGCATCGCCACGCGCTTGTACTGAACTCGTATACCTACCTATAGCGTATGCAGTGTTGTTATTCACTCCGAAACACGTTGCCTGTGTTTTTTTAAATAAAAAATAACTTTTTTTTTTAATCTGAGTATTTTGTTTTTGACTATGCCATATTTTTTTATTATGCCATATTTATTTTCTTTAATAAACCATTCTTTCAGTCCATTTTGTATGCAAAATAGTCCCCATGTTTCACATCTGCCAGGTGTCCCACGACGGCTCCTTTTTGTATCTATTTATGGGGTCACCAGGACAGTTCTCAGTTAAAGTTGGTAGGTGGCACTCTTACCGAGATCTAATTAACTTTTAAGTTAACATTATCGCACCTACAGCATGCAATAAAGTTAAAAAAACCGGACAAGTGCGAGGCGGACTCGCCCACCAAGGGTTCCGTACAAATTTGTAGGTACATATTATAAATAGTTCAGGAATTGAGTCTCGCAGTTTTTTCCAAACTTTTCCCGAAATTCAGTTTTCAAAACCTATAATTACTTATAGGAAATTGTGGTTATACTAACAGTACTGCTTAACCTCGATGATTGATTACGTACTTTAAATAAAGAATTTTTATGATTTAATTACAAATGTATAGTTTTCAGATTTTTCCTTATAGTTGTAATATAAAACGGTATTACTTGCCAAATTTCATAGTTCTAGGTCAACGGAAATTATCCTATAAATTTTGATTCCCTTGAGTGTCGAAATATACGTTTTTTGCGACAAAAACGACCGTATCTTTTTTTTACTTAAACTTAGAAGTTTGATTATGTCACAGCTTCAAGGGACTGTAGACTTGAGTATATGGTTTTAATTTCAACTCGATACCTCCACGCGTTCCTGAGATAAAGGGTCTTGACAGACGGACGGATGGACGGACAGATAGACGGACAACAAAGTGATCCTATAAGGGTTCCGTTTTTCCTTATGAGGTACGGAACCCTAAAAATTAAAAAAAACTTTACGTGTCTAAAAAAACATTTCATAAAGAATGGTGTCAAAAGCATGTTGTAGAACAATATTTTTGTAAAAAGATGTTATTGAACTAAAGCCTGACTACGAATTTAAAAAAAAAACAAAATGAACTATGAAACATAGTTGTAACAGTTAATGTTCATGATGGGAACCATCTTCTACGTTAAAAAACATTCAGGAACGAAGTTCCTTAATTTCCGTTTTTCAAAACATAATTGCAATAATGAAACAATAAAATTCACGTACGATTTAAAACAAAAACAAGAAACAAATAAGTTTTAACAAAAATTTTTCCTGTAAAGTAATATATTCATATAGATGTATAGTAAAGTTACAAAGCCGGCCGCGCACGCTGCTCATCTGTTCGAGTCTCGATACTGGCACACACACACACACTCGTATATTATAATAGAATGAGACAGAAAGATCACTGTGATTCTATGTATAGAGCTAATGATCCTAGTGCCGCGCGGTGTGCGGATCCACCCCGCGTTGCTCAATTAACTAGCATGTGTTAGAAGAGACAGAGAGAGTCGCTGATAGTCGAATGGAGGGAGCATAGTGCTTTTTCGATACGTGACGATTTCTACCAACTCATATAACTCCAAGCCGCGTTAAGGAACTTTGTTCCAATAAACTGACTGATGCTGTAACATATCATCGCATAGCCTTAAGTGGCTGGTTCTAGAAGAACCGCATTGAATAGGGCTGTAAAATTAATATGGGTCAAAACCAAAAATCCATTTATCAATTGCACTAAACTTTTAAAGAATTTATCACATAAATAATTAAACGAGTGGGTACTGGGTACTCGTATTGGACTGGTTTTTAAAAAATCAACCTCGTAATAAATTAAAATGAGATGTAGAAATGCTGTATAAAAAAAATCGAAAATGCGTTTTTAGTAAAAAAAAAATTATTTTTTTATTGATAAAATGATCTAAATCAGTGTGGTTTCTATATAGTACTAGATTGAATGTTATAAGCATCACTGTTCCACTCCATGAGGGTTTAGGAACCACACCTAATCACATGCACTATGACGCTGACGCTGTATACAACGTAGCGTAATTTACTTAATTTCATACTTACACCGATCAATCAGTTAAATAATTTTACATTTGTGTAAGACTTTTATGTAAGTACTCAATAAAGAAAACTATTACTCAATTTAATATTAAATTGCATAAATACGCGAAATTAAAATGTGTACAAGTTCATTGTCGCACATTGAATTGAACTCGCCCTTTCGAAGTAACAAAAATAGCATTGTCTCGCTTTTACATACAGCGAAGCACCACGTGTTAGAGAAGATAGATCAATTTCCCGCATTACACTCTGTCAGGTTGGCACCGTGTAACGTATAATTCAATGGTATAGTTACATATTCGCAATAACTAATTGAATAGGAAACCAAATTAGATTCTCTATTCTTTATATGTTTAAGAGGAGATCCGTGTCTGTTAGGACGGTTATAGGCTGATAAAAAAGACAAAACAAAAACTAATTAATTCGATACAAACAGGATTTAGTGTGACGTCATGTCCTTTATTACTACATGGATACTACAGATCAATACGAATACCAGATATGTCTCTGAATGTATTTCAGCTGAATACAGGGTATAACAGATTTAACTGGAAAAGCTATAAACCATAACTAAATATTACATTTTTGTTTATACATATATTGATAAAAGATAATTTATTTTAAAAGCAGTCTTAGTTGTTATTAACCGACTTCAACAACGAGGAGGCTTTATGGAAGAGGTCTGCATGTATTGTTTTTAATATATTTTCGTACCTTCTCTTGTATATCATTCCGCATTAGAAATAGAGAACAAGTTAGTTGTAGACCTATCCCAAATATTTATTTAGGCCAAAGTCACTTAAAAGGGAGAAATAAATAACATTTTAGGAAAAAATCAAACATACTACAAAAAAAACACTGAAAAGTACAAAATAATTAAATAATCCTGTACTAACCAAAACTCAAGTACAAAAACAACTTCATACATAATACATAGGATACAAATACCTATGTAATTAAATGTGACAGTTATTGAAGACGTTTTTCAAATTGTTAATTCTATTTCCATAAGACATTTTTTTTATAATGTATACGCCAGACAATACATAACAATCATCCGGTCTCAAATTAGCGCATTCCTTGTGCGATGAGAACCAGATGACGACTACGAGGGATATTTCCAGTACACCCAGACCCGAGGCAATCTAGAAAAGTTCGTTTCCTAAATTGATCCGACCGCGAATCAAACGCGAAACCTTCCGCGCTTGAGTGTAACACCTAAACGACTGCGCCGTCGAGGTCGAGATTTGTGGATACATACCAGATTTAGCGCGCTAATGCCCGATTTCACCAACGCTATCTAAGTCGTCACATAACTATGTGCCACTTAGATTAAAAGGACCCCTAAACCGGTTCTTTTGTAATATGTATTGTTGTCACTAATTTAACGGTTCTCTAGTAATGTCAGACAAAGCTATGTGACAATTTAGTGATTCAAAATTTATCGATAAAACAGATATTGTTTTACTTCTAAGTTTCTATATAATATAATAAATTATTCTCCATATTGTCAAAACTAACACACAAAACATAGTGTTCGAAAATAGACTTTCTAAATTTAGGGGATCTTTTAACTACGTAGGGGCTCCAAACGTTTCGTTAAACGCAAAATCATCGTTATATCGTTATAGTGATAGTGTGATTATTTTTGAGGGATTCGCTAGATACTCGTATTAGGGGACTTTGGTGAAATCGGGCATTGACTCTTACATTAGTGCAGTACGTCTAAGAGTAAAAGTACTTATTTTAGTGGAACAAAAATACATTTTATCGAGCTTTGCGTAAGTCTATTTTCATTGGTATCAAGTAATGCGTCCACAATAATTAAGTTTGCCATTAAAATTAATTAATTGTGGACGCATTACTATTGAAAAATATAATAACCATCCATATTGAAAACCGCTGAAATGGAATTGGATAATAGTTATGAACAAAGTAATTTTTGCTTTCTACGTAATTGTGTTTACATACATATCTTCACGCTGTATCCCTAACGGGGTAGTCAGAGAGGACGGCACGCCAAGCGTCGCTGTCCTTACATACTTTTTTCGTTTCCTCAAATCTTATCATTCTCCTCACACATTTTCGCCTAGGTATAGGTATGCGACTGCTTTTGACATTTCCATCCGCTAACACTCTGGTTATTTGACCTTCATAAGTCAGCCTTGGTCTTCCTTAGCTTCTTTTACCACTCACTGTACCACTCACTTTCGCTTTTCTTCGTCAGTCTTTCATCACTCATTCTTTCTATGTGCCCGAACCATCTAAGCATTCCTTTCTTCATTTTTACAATGACACTGTCGTGCAACCCTGTCGCACTGCGTATCTCTTCATTGCTTATTTTGTCCGCAAGGGTGACACCGCAAATATTTCTAAGAGATCGCATTTCTACTGCATTTATCTTACTTTCACTCGATTTCGGGCATATCCAAGGCTCACTACCTTACAATAAAGTTGTGTGTACGTATTTCCGTTACAGGTTGTATACATATAAAAATACATATTTGCTTTACATACTTGCAAACGTACAAAAATACCTCTCTTTTGCTTTATCACGGTAAAGAACTAATACACAACTCCCGTAGTATTTTTTCCCTATTATGAGAAAGATTTGAGGGCGACTTCAGCAGCGAAAAATGTTATTTTTTTATTTTTCTAGTCACTTATGCCCCAAAGCTTAAAATTTACTTTTAAGATCACAGCCATATTTAGGCCACTGCTTAATGTAAACTGTTCCAAGAACTGTGTACTTACGCCAAAAAGCAATTACCTTAGCAATACAAGTACACTGGTAAAGGAGAAATGACAAATAGTTGCATTAATTACGCTACCACCAGAGTTGGACGTCACTACATTTACTTAGACTGTTTTACATAGAAAGTAACCAACTGAGAAAAGACAATGCAACTGATTGTTCCAAAATTTTGAGAACTATCTATGAATGAAATCTACGCAAATCGTTAAATTCAGTCGCCAGTAGCAAATATGGCACTAAAACACCTCCCCGGAAAAAAAATGGTGATAAGAGTGTAGAAAAATGTAAGATTAAAAAAAAATGTAATACCTTTGTTAGTGAGTAATTGAAACCGAGAGCCGTAGAAACATCGCACAAGGTAGAAGTAACATTTGAAAAGAAATAAAAAATCGGCTAATTTCGTATAAGACGAATAAAAGTAAGGTACCATAGCAATATATAATGTGTGCGGTATCACCCTTGCGGACAGGATAAGAAATGAAGTGATACGCGGTATGGCAGAGTTGCACGGCAGTGTTGTTGTAAAAATGAAGAAAGGAATGCTTAGATGGTTCGGGCACATAGAGGGAATGAGTGATTAGAGACTGACGAGGAATAAAATTTAAAATAATTTACTTTACACAGTAACTATTTCATTAGTTTTCTGGGAATTTTCGAGAGCTAAATATTATTTTAGTTTCAGCAGGCTTGGATTTGTTATAAATTAATCACAGTGAAAACGTTTGCTTATGAGTGCATCCGTCCATTAATTATTTAACAACTTTCGACGTTAATTGAGCAACGGTAAGGTTAAAAAAATAGATTTCGACCCTCTACATTATTACATTTTTGTTTCCTGTTCCTGGTTTTAGGTTACCATTTTATATCTCTGTACCTCATTTGAACTCGGCTGGTGTAAAGATAACGGAATAAATCGGCCGACGAACAGACAGGCAGACAAATGAACAAATATAACGAAACTGTAAAGGTTGTGTACTCAAAATGGAAAAAGTGGAACCCTGAAAACCTTTCGTCTGACTCCTCTGAAACTATGATTTATTATTATTATTGTTCACAACTTGAAAAAGAAAAAGGGTTATTTTTAAACCAGTGGTAGATTTAACCTTCAAAAATACCTTGTAATTGATTGATTCACTTGAATAAATATTATGTTTTGGATTTGAAGGAACTGGAATTGCTACTTGGCTATTTTCTACATTACGCGATCCAATTCAGCTGAGTGGAATAAATTTAAATTCTTATCCCGCTGTATAACTGGGTTGTAAATGGCATTCGCCATAATTTTCATTTCTCGTTTCGCAGAAACGTCTTAATATATTCTCTGCAAACATCTAAATAGTATGAATTTTATTAAGAGAAAATAAATTAGCAACTTAACAAGACTGGCTCGTGTATATTGGTTAACTTCAAAGTTTTTAGCACCTTTTTAAAACTAAGACACTATTCGTTATACACATTATGTTAGTTACTAAAATTATGTATGTATATACATAAGTACTTAAATGAAATAAAATACGAAATGAATACCTGCATTTTCAACTATGAAACCGTGAACTTCTCGTATAGCCGTGAAAAACTGATCAAATGCTGGTTGTATTTACAAATAAAAGTGTCCAAAATATCAACTATACCTACGGTAATAATGGTAATGGTGTACGGTAACGGTTACATCTAAAGCACACTTTAAGTAAACACAGTTTACTAAGTATTCAAGACACATAAAAAGCAGACGTAATGTGTGTCACATAAAGTTTAGTTTCCATTAAGGCATTAAATCTGTCAGCAAGAAAACCCCACCCACATGAAGTTAAATTTTTGTCAAGGAATTGTCAATAAACCTGTCAGCAATAATGCGACATTTCATTTGTTTTACTGTGACATATATTTTTTTAACAATACTTGCACATCAAGTTATAGCTCAAAAAAAAATTGATTGTAAAGCAAATATTTCATAATTTCCAGGTGGACCTCAGTGAGAAACCATCGTTCTGGAAAGCGCTGAAACCACCAGCAAAAGACAAATGTGGGGAGCTTTTGACTTCACTGTGCTATCATCCAAGCAACAGTATTTTGACTCTTACTCTGCTAAAAGCAAGAAATCTGAAGGCTAAAGATATCAATGGGAAATCAGGTAAGGATTAAAATTATAGAGTTAGAATCGACGTCAAATGATTCCAGTGTACTAAAGATAACAAAAATAAATCCGGCTAATAATGTGTCGGAATGTATTGACCTGGGTTCCGCAACAATGTCGGGCAAGGTTTAAATAAATGTATAAATAAAACAGAAAGTGGATCCAACCTACCCCATAGATTTTATGACTTCAGATATTCTGTACTACGAAATGAGGCAAATCAAATAAAATGTAGATGTCTATAGAAATGGCGACCGATCAACTTGTCTTTAAATATACTTGAGGTCGCACGGTGGTCGAAATTCGACCGTAAATATAAATATTAAGTTATAATTTTGTCGACAATCTTTGCTCTGTGCGACTGTTTGATTCGGAGAGGTTACATATATACGACATATTATAATAATCACAAACTATTTACTACGAGTTTGACATTGACAGCATTTTTGACATTGACAATATGAACGTAAAACTATGCCAAATCTCACTTTCCTCCGTGCGCGCAATATTATCAAAAAGGTATCAAGTTTTCGCTTCACGTATTAATATAACTGTGTCCAGATTTTTTTTACTGATAACACTAACACTCGTCAATAGCTACTAAACACAAAAAAAATCGGTTGACAAACAGAGGAGAAAACGGTACTGGACTGCTTTACTTTGCCTAATTAGAGGTATAAATTAAACAAAGTCGTTATTTCTGTCTCTTTGTGCGTTTAGTTCTTTTAAACTACGCAATAGATTCGCGTAGCGCGTAGTAATGCAGTTTTCCTTGTCATTTAGAGAATTGCTTCCAGAAGGTTTTTATAAGTATAGTATAATAAATCCCACATGCACGAAGCCGGAGCGGACCGCTAGTCTGATAATAAATGTGTGTCGTACATACAAGTGAGCCAGCTTATTTAATTTAATTTGATTCACTGCTGCTGTAAGGGATTCTGAAGTTTTTTATAATTTCTATGACGTACCCATCATACTTATGTTTCTGTTCCTGGATTTGGACATGTTTGGTAAAAACTTTTCGTTCGTCTAGAATATCGACATGTGTGGAAACGTAGGATATATTGAGATATAATGAAAAGACGTGTTGTCACTAGCTCGTGTATTTCTCAACTGATTTATTCTTGACATACAAAAATGCCAACTCACATAATCACAAATAAATTATTATTAAGTAGCAACTCTCAAAATAATAGTGTTGTCATCCGTTAATGATTATTTATGTTTATAACAGTTAATCACAAATATTGGCAGTAGCTAACATTAGGTTACCAATTTAAGTTTTTTTACCACATTCCTTTTTCTTAATTTGTTATTTTATTTCAAAACTATATAATTATACCATATTACTGCAAAAAAATTAAACTCACTAAGAAACTAAGAACAAATTAAACCGACTTCCAAAAAAAGCAGTGAAAATTACAAAATAACTATCTTTTACTAATCAAACCTACATAAAATCTGACACTTACTGAGGTCGGTGCGGTGCCAAGCCTGCCAAACTAGTAGACTTTCTGTTGTTGCGCATTATTGATTCAACACCGACTTCAATAACTGTCAAATTTAATTATGTAGGGGTGGTTACTAAAAGATAGTTAGTTCGCAATATTCAGTTAATAAAAAAAGAAGTTATGCCCGAATTGAGAACGTCCTCCTTTTTCTGAAGTCGGCTGAAAATTATCAAGAGATTTAATATTTTAAGCGACTTTCAATTCATATGAATTAATACGAAACTGTTAAATCTATGCCTCATTTGAAAGCAAAATATTCTACATTTCTTAGATATAATGTATATCTATGATTCGACAAAATGTCATAAATAACAGTGTTAGATTTAGAGCGTTTAGGCTCGGTTTGGTTTTTTTTTAAAAAGTAGTTATAAGTAACAAAAAATTACAAATTTTAATGAAAATGATATTAAAATATCGTTTTGTACAATTGCAAATTCAAAAACACACATAATTAAAATAATAATATTCCCAGTAAACTTGGTGCAACATTATTACGCATATTAGGTAAATGAGCTACCTACATAATTTTGTCGAATGAATTCAAATTCACTTGTATATATACGCATACGCTGTCGAAATCATATTGATGGTACTTCTTCGTAGTTCCATAATCACACGCCTGTAGAAAGTTAGGAAGGCAACTACGAGTATTAATATTATAAGCGGACATGATGTTGAATTAATGAGCTTAATTTGGGTAATTGCCGAACCTCGGTGCTTCGAATAAGATGATACCAGTTTGGGCAACGTCTAACAGTCGATGGGGAGGCGAGGAAGTAAACTGAAATAATGATTCCACTACATTCGGGAAAAAATGGAGGCGGCAAAATAATATTAGTTTGTAACTTAAGTATAATTTATTTATTGAACATAAAAGGCACAGAACACGCGGGGTCATTACCTGAAAATTTGTAGACAGCGACAGCCACGCGATCACTACGCGGCCGGTAGTAACTAACTGTAATAAAAAATTGATATCATGTATGACGATTACGTGTCTATTGCGCCATGACCGTAAAATCACAGTACAAGTAAGCAAGCAGTATTCTATCTCGGCAGTGTCCTAGAGATGCGACCTACGGTCGCTCGGTACGTAAACACGCAATAGGGCTACCGACTTGGACTGAATGTTTTTGTTGAGTTACGTATTTGATAATAGGTACTATATTAAATTGTCATATTATCTTTTCATTTTATATTATTGAAAACTTAATAAGTTTTTATTTATATAATTCTACTAGTATTTTATTTCTAGTTTCAAAAGTTTGTGAGTTAGTATGGTGGAAATGGACAAAAAAAATGCATTTTATGTGCAGTATAATTAAAAATCAGCAATAAATTAACTACATCATTATGATAATATATTTCCTACAAATTAGCAACAGAGAAATATTTCCGGTTTCGATATAGATGTATTCAAACATCCATACACTGAACAATATGCTCGAAAACTTGATTGACATAATATTTCGTCAGTAAATGCGCGGGAGCGTCTCACACCGTACGACGACAACCGCGGCGCACTCGCGTCTCTTGTAAGCCGAGAAATGCCGAGATTTCGAGGGGCGTCGTTTGGAGCGTTTGTATGAAGATAGAATACTGTATGCTTATTTGTACTGTGGTAAAATGCACTTTTCGTGGTAGATTTCGGGCGGCCTGCACCAAGTATTTAAACTCGATTTAAGGATTTGACATCTCGCTTGCACCAACGATTTAATAGTTGGTGCAAACGAGATGTCATTTCCTTAAATAGAGTTTAAATAGTTGGTACAAGCCACCCTTAGTGCCACTATACATATGAAATTATACAAATTCTGATTTTGACAGCAGATATCGCGCGATATTTGGCTGTCACATGCTGACTGCAAGTTACGTAATAAGCGTGCGGGACTGAACATTTCTTTATTGATAACGAGAAGGAAGAAGCAAAACACTAAAGTAACAAAACAGGCCTCTTTTTATGTTGCTAACAAAATGTATTTCTTCAGCTGAAGAACAAAGTCTTCATTTATATATTTGGCTAGCGCATGCTGACTGCAAGTTAGGTAATAAGTGAGACGATTGTAAAACTCAAAAAAATTTAGCAGCTGTAATATGCCTTCCAATAAACTGTGCTTAACAACATTCGTGCAAACGGGTTTAAAGGAGTGACCACGTGATAAATAACTCAAATTATATAAATAAATCTATGTGAATAAAAATTTAATGTTTTTCCTTAAGAACGGATGGACCGATTTGGATAATTTTGTTTTTGCATGTTCGTAATAGACCGAGTAAGGTTTTCATGAAAAAAAAAATTAAAAAAGTTGCTCGGAAAATTGGAAAATTAGGGAAAAACTGAAAGTACTTTTTTTCATGGGATTCTTGTATGAACTCAAGACTGTAAACAAAGAATATATATAAACGAAGGCCAACTCTTAAAGCTAACGGAATTGCTTACACTCGGCCGGATACGAAGGATTGTTGCGATGGTTGTTAGGTGCAGAGAGCATATCGTTCAATTATACATTTAGTACATAATAATAATAAAACAATGCGCGCGGATAAGTTCTTCGTGTTTGTTAAATGTAACTTCTTGTATTTATTTTGAATAATGATAACTCTGCATTCGAATGACTAAAATTTTTAAGCATCTAAAAACATTATATTACGTTCATTTGTATTCGTGATTAAACGAAAGCGGTCGTATGTTTGCGTCGCGCGCTACCACGACTGGCGTTACAATAAATTACCCATATTCGCCCAAAATATTGCTATAGTGTGTGTGCCACGGCTCGTGCGTATTAACGCGCACACATACTTTTAACTTTCTATGAAGACTAACTACTGTTATATTTATACTGTGCTATAACTCACTATTAATAATATAAGACCTACTGAGCTACAGCAACGCGTGAACGAATACAGGTAGTAATATACTCAGATCTCCCTACTACAAAAATGTAAAAACCAAAATAGCCTGGCTCACCATGTCATTGTAATATCACTGAAGTCACAGGATACTAAATTTCGAATTGATCAGACCAGTAGAAGTTACTAACATTCTTTCATCAACTAGAAAAGAGTTGATGATCTTCAAACGGCTGAACAGATTTTCTTGAATCATATTTGAGAACACTCACGATCAAGTCACCTTTCAAAATAAAACTAAATCAACATTTGTTTAGCGCTACGATGCCACAGACCGACACGTAGATACATAGACACACAGAAACACAGATTACGCACGCTAAACTTATAACCCCCCTTTTTGCGTCGGGGGTTAAAAAACAGAAAATTCATAAGTGATAGTTTACAAGTTCATCGACATAAAGCCACATTATGCAGCAAATATTTAATGGTGAATGTAAAAAAATACTTGTTTGTACGTTTCCCCTTGAGAGGGAAGGCGAAGGAATTTATACCTATACAGCCTACGTCTTCAGTAATAAATACACACATTCTTCATTGAAATCTCATCATTCTCCACGCACATTTTCGCCTAGGTATGCGATTGCTTTTGACATTTCCGTCGGCTAACACTGGCTTTTGATCTTCATAAGTCAGCCTTGGTCTTCCTGGACTTCTTTGAGCACTCGCTTTCGCTCTGTAGATTTTCTTCGTCAGTCTTTCATCACTAATTCTTTCTATGTGCACGAACCGTCTAAACATTCCTTTCTTCGTTTTTACAATAACACTGACGTGCGACCCTGCTAATAAATCCCGTCAAAAACTCAAAAAACAGACATTTCAGTTTTATAAATGCCACATCCATCTGTTGCTCGGATAACACGAATTTCGTATCCACTCAAGACATAATAAATCAAGATAGCATCTCCAATTAAGGGTGGGTTCTCACTTTGCACAGTAACTGGTCTGTGTGAGTTATGACCGTTTTTTACGTTAATGCCTGTCTGAGTGGGTCTTTGCTGTTTTTAAGTGAAATTGAATCTTGACTGATGGGCATAGATTAAGAATTTTCCCTTACCTACTTTTAAATTTCGCTGCCTTCGATTATTAACTAAAAAAGGCCGTTTTATTCTTATTAGCCACAATAGTAAATCTAATATATTTTATTTTATTAAACAAGACAAGAAACTTTAAACAGTCCATAAAACAAAATTGCTGTACGCGTCTAGATAATGTTAGCGATGTTATGGATGTAAAATTTCAGATCTGGATATGGATACGGATATATGAATAATATAATACCGGTTCCAATTTCGGGTTATCCGATAGTTTCGGTTACGGATATTAGATTTTTTAGTACCTAATTGTAACAGGAAAATGCAAGTAATTACAAGGTAACGATTTTAGTTTATTTCTATATTATCATTTGGTACTACAAATACAGGAAAAAAAATTGAGGTTGTCATTTTATTTACATTTTCTAGTTTTTACATTCTTGGGAGCTTTAAAGTACAAAAGTGGTAGTATAGTGTGTTTTAAAGTTCTGTGTAAGTGAAAAGAATGGAGTGGGTCTAAATAAACATGTGTAGCTAAAGTTTTTGCGCTCTTCCAAGAAGTCCTTTAGAAATAGACTTCCAAGAAGTCCTTTAGAAAGAAATAACTTCACTAAAGCCTACTATCATTTTACTGGAGGAGTTTTATGATAAGAAGTAAAGCAAATTTACTTCGAATGTACTTCATATCGCTTCTACTTATTAATGCGTAACATTGGCAAATGCGCTAATCTGTGTGCCGTGCCATGAAGAAAACAACAATATTATATGACTAATAATACCTACATAAATATTACTTTATATTTAAATATTGCTATATTTCTTGTAAGTAATATATTGCTGGGTACGCCCTTAGGTCGCTGTGTACCCTGTACCCTGGCACAGTACAAGTAAGCATACAGTATTCTATCTCGGCAGTGTCCTAGAGACAATTACCTACGGTCGTTTGGTACGTAAACACGCAATAGGGCTACTGACTTGGACTGAATGTTTTTCTTGGGTTACGTATTTGATAATAGGTACTATATTAAATTGTCATATTATATTTTCATTTTATATTATTGCAAATTTAATAAGTTTTTATTTATATAATTTTACTACTATTTTATATCTAGTTTCAAAAGTTTGTGAGTTAGTATGGTGGAAATGGACAAAAAAAATGCATTTTGTGTGCAGTATAATTAAAAATCAGCAATAAATTAACTAGATCATTATGATAATAATTTTCTAGAAATTAGCAACAAAGAAATATTTCCGGTTTCGATATAGATGTATTCAAACATCCATACACTGAATATTAGGCTCGTAAACTTGATTGACATCATGTTTAGCCAGTAAATGCGCGGGAGCGTCTCATACCGTCCGACGACAACCGCGGCGCACTCGCGTCTCTTGTAAGCCGAGAAATGCCGAGATTTCGAGGCGCGTCGTTTGGAGCGTTTGTATGAAGATAGAATACTGTATGCTTATTTGTACTGTGGTAAAATGCACTTTTCGTGGTAGATTTCGGGCGGCCTGCACCAAGTATTTAAACTCGATTTAAGGATTTGACATCTCGCTTGCACCAACGATTTAATAGTTGGTGCAAACGAGATGTCATTTCCTTAAATAGAGTTTAAATAGTTGGTACAAGCCACCCTTAGTGCCACTATACAAATGAAATTATACAAATTCTGATTTTGACAGCAGATATCGCGCGATATTTGGCTGTCCCATGCTGACTGCAAGTTACGTAATGAGCTGACTGTCGTATGCCGAGAAATGCCGAGATTTCGAGCGCGTCGTTTGGGAGCGTTTGTATGAGTACTGTGACCCTGGTAACCATAGTACTAGCCTTGTTCAGTTTGGGGTCACACAAATGGTATAGCTATCTGGGCGGCTAGACAAGCGGCAAACGTTTCGTAAAATAGAAACGCTTGCTGGAGTTATCGCTCGTCAAAAGTGCCCTTTGGCTACGTTTTATACGACGGTTTTCAAACGAATTAACATTTCATTTAATTTAATAAAAAGTTGATAACGTTTGATTACCAATTTAAAATCCGTTTAGCTAGATCACGTGATATTTGTCACTTTATTCTACTAGCGTTTACGACAATTGAGCCACTTGTCTAGTTCCCCTGGAATAACGGTAGTCGTTGACGTTCTTAGCATCAACAAGACGTGACTACTTTGAATTGTCAAATGTCAACTAGGTACCTAGATGAAAAACAGGTTGTTTCAACTTTTTTAAGATTGATGTACTCCTACTAATTGTCACTAAATGATATTATAACATTAAGTGTAGGTAGTCACTAGTCACGATTGTAATCCACAGATTCAACAGTACAACTTAAGTCTTTTGCTCAATATACTTAGTAAGGCATCTGTTTATATTGTGCCAGTTAATTACAACCCTTATCTTAGTGAACGAATGTTAAATTGAATAAATAATGAGAGATACGCAGTATGACACAGTTGCACGACAGTGTTATTGTAAAAATGAAGGAAGGGATGCTTAGATCGTTCGGGCACATAGAAAGAATGAGTGATGAGACTGACGAAGAAAATCTACAGAACGAAAGCGAATGTTAAAAGAGGCAACTGGCTTAGACCAAGGCTGACTTATGAAGATTAAATAGCCAGTGTAACCGACGGAAATGTCAAAAGCACTCGCATACCTAGGCGGAAATGTGTGAGTAGAATGATGAGAAGGAAGCCAAAGAAGTATATAAGGACCGCAACGCTTGGCGCTCCGTCTTTTCTGACGACCCCGTTTAGGGAAACAGCGTGAAGACATACGTAATTGTTGTTCTTGTGACACAAGATCAAAAGCTTTTGACATATCTATAAATTAATATATTATAAATTTTGATGATAATAATTACCCATTGAATACAAATTACCAGACAAAAGCAATCACAAGCGTACATTATGTAACATTCTTGGGTCTAATTCTTGGTGACAAATTCGATTGGAAAGAACAAATCAAAAAGATATGTTGTAAGATCAATAGATTTTCTTTTGTATTGTATAAATCAGCCATTCCCAAAGTGGGCGATAACGCCCCCTTGTGGGCGCTGCAGGCCTAAAGGCCCAGAAAAAAAATGGGGGCGTTATGAAGAGGCCTGGGGAGTGATTTGTAATTTCATTTAGCTAGGAGGCCTCTTAGACAACGACTGCATGAGCTCTCGACTCAGTAGACAAAATAAGTTTGGGAACCAGTGGTATAAATTAACGAAAAGCACCACAAAAAACACTCACCGCTTACTTTGCTTATGTAGAATCTGTTCTGCTTTACGGACTAATTATTTCGGGAAATTTCACTGAGTCGTATACGGCCTTTCTTGCTCAAAAATAATACGTGCTATCTATGATGCTGCGCCTGATCAATCATGTAGACCAATTTTTAGGTCATTGAATCTACTACCCCTGCCATCTCTCTATATTTTTGAAATTTCCTAGTTCGTAGAAACATCCCCATCTCTTTTTAAACAAGCCCAAGACATATTTTCCAGAAATACTCGTAATCGTGAGAGACTGGTCCTTAATATAACACCGAGAAGCACACGTTTAAAAAAAAATAGTTGCTGTATGTGTATAAAAATATGTAATAATATACTACGGGAAATGAAGGAAAAGTCCTACAATAAACTTAAAACAGCCTTACAGACATAACTTATAGAAAAAATATTTTACACACTACAATTTCTGAATTATAAATGGTGACTTATGTATTAATTGACTTCTTTATTGTTATTATTGTTTTATTTTTTGATTGTATAATTATTAGTACCTGGGAGACCGAGCTTTACACGAAGTCTTACAAAAAAAAAACAAAAAAATTCTGACCACATTGCAGGATTCGAACCCGCGTATTTCAGCTTGATAGATCTACGTTCTAGCCACTGTAGTACTGGTAGTAATAAGAAGGTAAACTCTGTTATGAAATCAGAAGAGTTCAGGGTTTAGAAGTTTTAGAGAAAACGAATTTTGTCAGAATTGGACCCTAGCTTTCTGACAGCTCTATGTTGTAAATTTCATCGAAATCGTTAGAGCCATTATCGAGAACGCGATTATAAATATACAAATATTGCTTGTATAATACTACTCTTTTAAATACCATAGTATCTTAGAATAAAGGAAGTACATGAAATTTAACATTAAATTCATTTGTTCAGGAAAATAAATAGTAGATTTTTCTCCATGACTTTTAGCCATAGACTTTATAAATAAGTCCAAAGCCAGACGCCGTATCAGAGCAGCAACGGTGAGCTAAAAAAAGTACATACGACACACATTTAATATCAAATAAGCTGATCGGTCGCCATTTCGTTAGAAAACAGCACCCACATATCTACTGTATTTTATCTGATGTTATTTGCCTCACTTCATAGTACGGGACAGGCTGTCTGAGGTTATGAAGTCTTTAATTTTATCATTATTTTTCATTTTATTTCCTTATTATAAGTACATTACTAAGGCAACATGAGTTTTTAATAAGTAATAAATTTCATCGAAATCGCTGGAGCCGTTTTCGAGAAAACGAGATCAAGTATATATATACGAGTATATACCACATGTATATACAAATATTGCTCGTTTAATAAAATAGTGGATTTACGACAATTTTTAATTGACATAATTCAATAATATGATGTATTTGATATTGATGTAATCGGATGTAGTGTTTTTGGCTTTAAATGACAAAATAATGAAGTACCTAATGAATTTTATAGTTCCAAGTTGTATTTGCGTGCTAATATTTATTGGTTGAATAGGCGGTTGCTTTAACTTCTATTCGTAAATACCATTTATATGTCGTGTATCCTGTTCAAAATAAATAAATAATTTATTATTATTATTACTCATCTTCCCTTTTCATACAGTTTCGAAAACATAATCAACACTAGAAAAAACAGAGGTTCCACCCATTATTCCAAAACCACAAATCGACACGTGTTGCGCCTCTCAACGAAGCATTCTCAGGATATTCTAGAGATCAGACTCGGTCGGCTAACCAGCACAGACATTCGGTACTAGTTACTGAAATTCAAAATTCGGTGCTGGTTACCCGACCGAGTCTGATCTCTGGAATGTCCAGAGGATACTTAATGAAGCATCGTTTCGCTTCTCAATGGAGAAGCGAAATGCGTGTCAATTAGTGATTTTGGAAAGTTGGGCGGCAGAGAGCTAAAAATTACAAGAACTTAAGTCGCATCAGTCGTAAAAATGTATTTATGCATGTTTTTCGTGTATTCTCAGACCCCTACGTGAAAGTCTGGCTACAATTTGGCGACAAGCGAATCGAAAAACGCAAGACGGCCATATTTAAGTGCACCTTGAATCCAGTCTTCAACGATTCGTTCTCCTTCAACGTGCCCTGGGAGAAGATCAGGGAGTGCTCCTTAGACGTGCAAGTTATGGACTTCGATAACATTGGAAGAAATGAACTTATAGGGCGAATTCTTCTAGCTGGTAAGCATTGGATTCTTTGTATTTACCCGACTTCTCAAGAAGGAGGGTAATGTTGTATGGATGTATGTCTGTTTCTTTGTGACCTCCTGCAGACTAAACGGTTCGATGGATTTTGAAGTGCAACATATCGTTGGATTGGTCTTAATTCAAGGATTGTCATAGGTTATATCTTAATCTGTGATCTTCAACTTCTGAAAATTAAAAGTTTGGAATGAAAAAGTTGAGGTTACAAATATTATAGTCACTTTATGCATTTGGTACTTACATACCCTAAATGCTAGCTGGTTACTCTCCAACTGCATATTAAGATTTAATAGCATGAATTTAGTCATGAACTCGTCGCGTTAACGTCATTTTTAACATCTTTTTAGATCCTTTTACAGTTTTTACATTTGGGTTTTTTTATTAACTTTTTTTCTTCTAAAGATCGACAAAATTTTGATTACTGTATTAATTACTTATTTACTTAATTTAACAAGTTATTTATTTCTTTTTTTCTCTTTATTCATTTTTATCTATTTATTCATATCTGTTATATTTATCAGCGCCTCTCTCTCTAGAGTTGAGGCGTTATACTAAGTCACTTGCCTTTTTCATTGTCACAGACTAAAGACTGTTTAGACTATGTACTTTATACAGAGCAGTGTAATAAATTGGTTTTTCTTTTTTTTTCTACAAAAAATACTTAGTCTTATAAAAGAGATACTAGTACACAGAAATTGGTCAAATATGGGTGAACTCGATTCGCGCGCAAAGGATTTCATATGTACTTAAATAAACATCAATAGCCACATGTATGAAAGAGCATCAATTGAGAACGGTTCTACTGATTAGGCTGATTTCCTTTTTGTCGGGTTCATAACTGCCGGGATAAGGTTTGCATGAAAGAAAATTTTTGGAAAATCCACGGAAAAAGTCGGGAATTTGGATGTTTTTGTATGAAAATCTCAATAAAAAAATGCGTTATGTTTCAAACATTCGATATGTCACCGGGACGAAGCCGGGCAGGTCGCTAGTCATATTTACAAAAAAAAATTATAAAACTCATTCCTTGATAAGACCCGTTATATTTTACTAGTAAACTTTAATTAAGGCCTCATATTCTCTAAATGTTCAAGATTATGAGTCCAGTAGAACCGAAAATAAGTGGGCGAGTCGAGTTGATGTGGCTGTCTTTAATTTCCTGTGAATATTTCAATATACGTGATACAACAATATTAGTTTGTACATTATGTGATTTCCTAAAAAAATTACTGAAAAACCGTCGAATTGATTCAGAATCCAAAATATTACTTCGACTACTTCGAAAACGAGGTGTTTTGCTGATCATGCTATAGCATAGACCTAAAAGACTGGCAATGCAGAACTAAATATTTGCCCACCCAAAGAGTAGTCAATTGGTTACAACTCATGTAGTCGATCATATGCAACTATCGGAACAGGTTGTCTAATTTGTGTGCTAAAGATTTGAACACTTCTTTAAAAACGCGTCATAATAATGAAATTCCTTGTTGAAGTTATATCGTGCAATATTTATGTTCTTTATGTCATGTAACTAACATGTGATGTCTTCTGTGATGATGTCTGATGTGTGACAAATTTTTCGTTTGCAATTGCTCGTCTTGTAAGTCAATGTGCTATAGTAATTTCACTAAGTGCGTCTCGTTCATTTCAGGAAAGAACGGCTCGGGTGCCACCGAGACGAAACATTGGCAAGACATGATTACCAAACCGAGGCAGACCATCGTTCAGTGGCATCGCCTCAAACCAGAGTAAATATTGTTGTTAATGCCCGGCAACGACATCTTGACACATGGGTTAATTTATTTACTAAATATTCGTATAGTTTAATGAAATACTTTATTAAATCATAAATATTATAAGGAAATTATTTGAACTCTAAAGACTATATTGAGTGGTTGATATTGTGAAATTCTAAAGTTTTGGTTAGTATACTCTCGAATTTCTCTAGCGGTATCGCAAATAAAATACAGATGGCGCTGTTTACAAATTAAAACATTTGTGTTGATATACTCTTATATTTCACTTTCGTCACTAAACATTTTTTTATAGAGTACACCCTATTTTAAGTATATTTGAAATGTTTTAGTTTAAGTTTTTAAAATCTTCAAATAACAGCAATTTACATAAATATAAATGTTCAGGAAAATGGCGCGCTGTCAAGTTGACAGTTGTTCGGTTCAAGAGTATCTCAATTTTCAAAGTTATAAAATCCATCGACTTACATAACTAAATGTCCCTAAGCGTAAGAAATGTTTCTCTCAATACGCTGCCATGATAAGTCGACTCTATATAAGTCTCTTATTCTTGGTACTATAATAGTCAAAATCGAATCAGTATTCTGTCTCTCTTACGCTAAGTTGCAAGAACATTAATTAAAGTTACTGACCCCATAAAAATTATTCTGACTATTTATTATGCCCGTGTAAGAAACAAATTAAGTACTACAATTACTTAAATAGATTTTTTAATGCAATTTTTAATGCAATTATTTACCTACTTTGTTCATTATAAGAAATCATAATATACTAACTTATCATTTCATCTAAAATTATAATGTAATAATTTTTGTAACATAATTATTGATACTTAATACAATGTAATTTCAAAATATTTTGGTCGTTATCCTTATTTATAGTCATGAGTTACGTCACACGTTAGGAAGGAGACAGAGGCTCCATATGGGCTCCACAAACTAATAGTGTGACAATGGGGGAGAGAGTCATGTTCATGACGTTTATGACACAAATATAGTAAACAATTAGATCGTCATTACAGACGCGGAATAAAATTTTTAAATAAGAAATTAATATATCACTTTTGTTGTAGTCAACATCAAAATTAAATGAAAAGTTGTGTGACATGTGACATCATAACACTGAGCGGATCACATGAATGTGCGGGTTAAAATCACGCAAGCGTGACGTAATTAATGAATATTCACTAATGAAATAATATTTTTTTACGATTACGTACATGAAAATGATTATTATTAACGTAAAATGAATTTGCCATTTTTGCTACTCACACTTACATTGAATTAATTTAACATAATTTCGCTATCCAGCTGATAAAATGTATTATGTGATTATGATATCTAATGTTATATTAATTAGATTCTTCTGTGATTAGCAGAAAGACATTACGAGTAGAAAAGTCGCAGTCGTACCTTTAATATTTGCAACGGATAGTTTCCTTTTTCCGTTTCTTACAATTGACGTGTTTATAATTATTCGTAATTAAACAATGCTCAAATGTGAATAAACAGTACACAATCTTATATTTTTCATCTGTAATTGTCGCAATAGCGTTTTTGTTTGGCGCCCCTACTCTATCCTACACCTAATTATTTATCATCTGTCTTCATAACTTCTTATGTCACTGGTATACATTTTTGATCTGTGACATGAAGCAATAAGTTTTTTTATTTATTCTGACTGGCAAGATAACGTTGACGGGTAGTGAAAAAGAAAAAATTGAACAAAGTTAAATAAATACAAAAACGTCATAAGACTGAACGGTTAACAAAAACTAATAAAAAATAAAACTGAACAGAAACAAAAAATGCTCCAATCTAAATCTTTCATGTATGTCTGTGCACATCTTTTTAATTATTCCTCTAATATTTAATGTCTCATGAACTCATAATTTTTAAAGGTAAATATTTTTAAATTTTTTATCAGTTTTTATTTCTGTTCTGAATTCAAATAAAAAATGAAAACGAATACATTATAGTGTTTGGAATACTTTCTACTGTATTAATTTCGATAACAAAGTATTTCCCCTGTATAAATATTTTCAATTCATTTTATTCTTCTTTGCACAAATTACACTTTCGTCTTTACAATCTCAGAAATATCGCTTCTAATGGAAACTGAATGTTGTTAGCTCTTGCATGAGAAAGAAATCCTTTAAACCTTTGCTGTCATGTCAAATTCGTGTAACAAAAAAGTGTCGTTCGACTTTTCGAATTTCAATATCGATGTTTAATACTTAATAGCACTTTTGTTGCATGTATTTGACACTTTCTTCTCTTTATTACTATAGCCCCTAACGTTTTTATCAAACATGTTGGATAATCAACGTTAAAATTTTAATAAATTGTTAGAAATATGAATTAATTGTTAAATTGTAGAAAATATACGAAATGTCGAGTTCGCATCGCACAAATAAGCGTAGAAACTCTTCGTAATGATAAATGTGGTTAAAATGTCTACGCAATATAACTGTTTGCGTTTTAAAACACATCATGACATAAATTCATTTTGAGACAAAATTCTTGCTCAATTAACCTGCACACGTACTTTTTACTTTCTTCTTTTTTTTTTGTTAACCTTTACAAATACTGCCAAAGTCATTTTTATAATGTCAAACAGAGATTATTATCAAAGAATACAAACTGCCAAATTGTTATAAAAAAAAGGAAAATAGCTTTGCACAAGTAATTTAAAACATGTCAAAAAATATCATTTTTTATCCCTATTTTGTTTATGTGTTAACTGATTATGTAGGCATCAAAATTCTAAATTATAGATAAAATATAAGACGAAGAGTGTGTATTTAGATGGTCAATTTTAGATGAGAACGCAAAATGTGATGTAAAAATGTGGCAACACCAAAAGTTGGAGGGAATTACCATTTTCTCTTTCAGTCATCCTACAACTTTTGGTAAAAGTTTGTATACAGCTTTGTTTGGTAGATTTTTTGTTGAAATGAAGCAAGTATTTGTAAATGTACCTAAAATTAGCTGATGCGTGTTGTTATATTATATTATAAAGCTTATACATTCCGTAATGTAGTTCGATTTGATGTTGGAAAATAAGATATAATATTATAATCGACATAATTCAATATATTGTATACAATTTATAAAAGTTTTTAGTCAATGTAGGTTTCATAGATGTACCTTAAAAATAACTGTAGCTTCTTGTAATAGATGTTAGTTCGATGTTTAAAAGTATTGCAGAAATGTTACCGCAACAAAAAAATATTTTATAAAATATCTTTTTTTTACATTCAGAATCCGATTTTAGAAATAAATGCCAATAAAAATTAGTGTAAATCAATTAGCGACTGTTATCAAATAAATATTTAATTAGAATTAAAATATCTATCATCAGTAAACGATAGATATATCGATAATTTATACAACACTACGCAATACTACTATCAATATTGCATCAGAGCTCATGCTCGAAGTGTTTAATATGCAGTTAGGTCGTAGGTTTCACTTATTTGGTCCAAAGCAAGTTTCGTAAGAGATAAACTGTCGTTGCAACCAATTACGTAATAAATTAAATCATTATACAGACCCACGTACATTTATAATCGAGAACGCATTCATAATTTAAAAAAAAATACTATTTAATTTCTGGCTGAAACGAGTGATTTAAAAAATGTAGAATAATTATGTACATAATTATTAATTACCTAACATAATACGTTACAAAAATGTCGTAAATATTGCTTTTATTTTATTATATTTAGTAATTTTGCAAATGTTAATTCAATGAATATATATAGCTCTATGTAACAGTTTTAAAATATAATTATAAATGCAATATATTTTTTACTATTGTATTTTCAAAGCAAAATAAAATAACTATTTTTAATGAAGTTACTGTAAAAATCTGAGGAAATCTTCTGACGCGCTTTCCAATTATTTTTGCTACGCATTTTAGACTTGTTGATTTTGCTACTTTCTCGCTAACGCTTAAGAATCGTTAGGTGTAGTTATCTAGACGATTGCGATGATATAAAAAATTCGAGATAAAAAATATACAAAAGTAAGACTGCGTATAAATCTCAGCTTTTCGATTTTTGACAATCTTTCTTATAATCAATTTTGCCTAAATGAAACAGAGAAATGTTTTCTCTTAACTAGCTTCTAGTCCAATTAAAATTACGATCGAAATTAAAATTTCAGCAGTAAACCTGAAATTTTAATACAGTTTTCTGAAACGTATTTTGAACATGCTTGTAATTTTTTAACACCCTAACCAACCAAATTAGTTAAAAAAAATTGGAAATAAAAAAGCATTATTTTCTATTTCACTCTATAACTGTAAGTTTTAGAAGTCTCCAGTAAAATAATGTTGTAGAACGCATAATTTTACGTCAAATTGCTTCTTTAACTTTGTCGTAAGTAACTAATTAATCTGTGGCATAATATTAAAACGGACATAAGGTTTAAAGCAAAAAGAATGAGATGTTCCTTAGAAACATCATAAAACTGTATTTTGGTGTTTTGGAGAGACAGGGAAAATGTCTCCAAAAGAGCAACGAAGATGCATTAAGAGACAAATGAATTTTTTCCAAATATAAAAATTACTTTATAAATTGGGGATACGGCGTGAAGATGTAAGTACGTATCTATTTTATAAATTCTCGCTACATTACCAATATCCACTTGTGGTATGAAGCGCAGCTTCTCTTTGTATCTGGGCAGCCTACAACCTAATGAAGTCATTGAAAAATTTGCAATAAGTTATCCGAGGAGATTTGCTAGGCGTTAAATGAACAAAAACTATGTGAACTTTTTTAGCGTTTTAGTATTTACTCTGATAAATCTATACCCCAGCCGGCTCATGGCCCTTTCAAACTAAAAGTACATATGTTGTAAACACATTGAATATTCAGCCTTATGCCGAAATTTTTATTTCGAAGGTTATTTGATTGGACCATAAGAGAAAATTGTGAATTATTGCTATTTCTCTTGGATTTTTTATATCATGTCGAATTGTTATGATTTTTGCAACGTTGTTCATCAATCAAAGCATATCCTGGTATTGATAGGAGAGTAAAATTTAAAAAAATTGTAAGTCTATAAGAAAGGTCAACATGAGAGGAATTATTCTATAAAATGTATATAAAGATAGATATTTACATACATTGTTATCGTGCGGTTTTTGTATTTTATTCATGGGATCATATAATTTTTATCTTCCAAATATGCTACCTCCTAAAAAGATATGAAGAATTTAGCAATCACATTTTATTATTGTAAAATTTTTATTTGCACGGATAACAAAATCTGAATTAAAGTCGGAGTAGTTTTTTTTCACATTAGCTTTTTAACGTTCAAAACAGAACATATCAAGTCATTTTTTGTTTTTTAAAATCACAATAAATATATTTTCATGAGAAACTATTGAGAAATGAATATTTTTGCCGTCAAAAATATTTTTTTAATACATAGATAAATGTGAATTGCCGTAGTCGTTTCATTTTTCTTTTAGAAAACAAGTTGCTATTGCTTTCATATGCATAATTAAACTACTGAAGGTATATTTTTAAATATATATAAGTAGGTATGTTGTTGAGTGTAATATCCGCAGTTAGTATATAAGGCCGTGGTAAAAGTCACTTTGAATATTTAAAAAAAGTCGTCATTTCTCTGAGTTAACATACTGTATAATATATTTGAGAACAAAATACACGAAATTACAAATAGGAATCAGACTGGAAGTTCTCGTAGGTTATAGTCTCGGTATATTAGAGCTATCAGGTTGGGCTACAACCTACAATAGTGGTTTGGGTGACTTTCATCGCTACTTTTCTTGGAAAATCTTGGATAAAAATTGAAGACTACAAAAAATTACAATAATCTGCTTCTTTTTGTACAGACGATCGGGTTTTTTTTTTAAATTTTGAAACGCCACTTTTCACATAAAATATGTAAATTATTTTTTTTATCCGCAACACCAGCCGCTACCGCTGTTCTTAAAAACGTATTTCCGCTACTATTTCATAACTAAATCTGACAACATTGCTACGGTGTATAATAAGAATGTTAAACAATTTTGAGCGCAAAAACATTGAATGGGTGATCTAGTGGTACCCATGTCGACCGTATTCGTGATTCAGTCTCGGCTACAGTATGGTGATAGTCGTCAAATTTCTGAAAAGCAGCTTGAAAACTGAATTTCGTGATTAATTCATGTATTTTTTCTTGTAACTTTGTATTAGTAATTAGTAAATATGATATATTACAAGGTACATATACCTCTGATCACTTTAAAACTGAAGCTTCCAGTCTGTTTGTATGTTTGCTTCAGTTTTAAAGTGACCGAAGGAAAACGTATATCATGTAATATACCATATTTATACTTAGATTGATTTACAACAGAATCAAATAAACATTCCATAATTATAAAGAGATTTTTTCATTGTTTTTTTCTGTTTTTCTGTATAAATTGCATTTGATAAAATGGATACGGTCTGAAATATTTCGTGCAATATTTGTATTACATGTTATATTTAGGAGAAATGTGATTTTAAATATATAGTGTTGAAAATAATTTATATTGTTGTACAGTCTGTAACAAATACATTGCATATTCCTAAAAATGTAGTTCTATATATTAAATATATTATATTTTTAATAAATATTCATTTCGCTATAATTTATTAAAATCTCTTTTTTATGCATAATGTAATCCAATATTCTTGAAATTAAAAGAAATTATTATCGTTTTTAATAATCAAAAGTTAACAACTATTTTTCTCGCTACAACTCAATTTTTAACTTTTGTATAAAAATGGGGATTATTGGAAAATCACATTAAAGCAAATATTTGCTAAATACTCAAAAAAGGAACTCAGTTTTTTTAACGAATATCTAGAACTACCTATTTTAGGATCACAACGTCTTTGTTACGTCATGTATAAACTAAAAAATAATATTTGAATTAATAATAATATATAATATCATATAACGTTAAGAAATCAATGTTTAGATAATAGAAAGTTACAAAACGTATATATAGAGACTGTTACGTTTAAAAAATGTATTGGCTTAAAATTGTATTTTTTCGCTAAAAATCTTTGTTTTTTCTACAGATTGTAACGGTAACGATGGAAATAACGAATTGTGTTTTAACGTTACTTTATAGCTATTTGTTTAATGTGTAACGTAAAAGAGTTAAATAATGTAATGTGTATTTATATTATAACGTTCATTATTCCAAATAAAATTATTGAGTTAATCTAGTCTATTTCTTTTAAAAAATATAGGTCATATTATTTGACGATTTTTAAGCCTGAGATTCCCATATTGTTTGTGTCTAAAATCATTTGCTGATTTTTAGTTTTTTGTTGATCCGACTTTTAAGTGTCGTTTCTCCTTTCAATGTTTTTTTACTTTTTAAAAATTATCAGTTCTATATAGCTTTACAAAAATTTTATAAAAAAAGATTAGTCGATTTTACATACTAAAAATATAAAAGAAATAGAAAATTTTTCTACCCAAAAGGATATATTTAAAAAAATACCTAATATAAATAAAATAAATGCCATCAAATAATTACTCTCTCCATTCCTTAATCAAATCGCACTTCAATTTAAAGTGTAAATATAATTTAAGGTAAATAAAACCAAGTCGAGTTAGAAATTTTGTGTTTTTTATTGAATAACTTCTATTATTAATGTAGTTATCAATATCACAAACATAATATTAGGCAGGTATTCGAGTAAAAAAGCCGATACACTTTCTAAAAAAATCGATAATCACAAAAAAATCGTTCCACACATCATTTTTTTATCGAAAAAATGTATGGCTCATCTTTATCCGTACAATGTGACGGATGTGCGTCACAGTACTGTACAGTTTTTAAATAAAGAACAGGAAGTATAGTTTCGAGTTCGTTACACTGTTGTAAACTTCATTGTTAGAGAAAGTAGTACTGTTATAAAAATTTACAATAAAAATCAGAGTATAAAAAGTCAATAGATCTATTAATACAATTTGGTATTTTTTATTTTTTGAGACCAATTTAACCCACAATTTTAATAAACACTCCAATAACAATTCTGAACACAGCCTCACTTTTTTTTTACTGTCGAACGCGCGCTATCTTTTTGTGCCTGTAATTTTTGTGGGAGTTATAATTTTTAATTTTTTTATTTTTTATTTAAGCCTTAGGCTTCTCTTCTTCCTTCTTTTCCTCTTCAGGGGGAGGAGTAGGGAGTTCAGGATACTCCAACTTGGCTCCATCTTCGCATGTGAAAATTGGACAGCAACCAGGGAAAGGCGCAGTCTTGTTGGTCTTGTCTGGGAATTTAAAAAAAAATGGTTTAAAACCTTTAGTGTTTAGTTAAGAGAAAGAGATAGAAAACTAGCATTTTTCCCTTTTGTTTCTAATCAAGCGTGATAAAAAATAAACGTGAGTGGTTCTCCTAATCTAATGTAATGTGTCTTTTCTTTTACTTATGATTTCGTTTAAATGCACTTCAAGAGCTTCGTAATCACAATGAAAAAAAAATAGTACGTAAGAAAAACTTGGCACTGTATTCCCTGATTAACCCGTTAAAGATACACAGAGTGATGATTTGTATGTAAAATGGCAAAAATTGAAGCGTAAGAGTTTTATAACGTCTGTATGTCTATCTGTACATACACACGTATATCACAACAGACTTATTCTGCCTTCTTTATGCCCACAGAGCTAGGCTTAGGCATAGAGATGTAAGCTGCTAACTAGACCTGTGTCAATCGTTCATTTTTAAATATTCGATGGCTCAAGTATTGTTATCAAAAGGTACTATGAGTACTAAGTGATGAATACCTAAAATCTTTAACTATTTTCCGCTCAAACGCACCGAATTCGGTGCTAGTTCGCTGACCGAGTCCTATCACTAGTATATCTTGAAGATGCTTTGTTGAGACGCGAAACACATGTCAATTGGTGGATTTTGGAGTTAGTAAGTAGTAGTAGTAGTAGTAGGTAAAGATTTTAGGTATTCATCACATAAAATCGATTTCCGCAGGGTAACACCTGAGTCTATGCAATGCCTGAGTACTACTTCAATCAACAATACATGATTGTATCTGTATACAATAATGTATTTATGATGGAAAAGAAAGATCGGACGATTGTATAAATAATCCGACCTTTATAGTTTGTATTTTGAAAAATGATGAGATTTGAGGAAGCGAAAGAAGTATGTAAGAACCGCGACGCTTGGCGCTCCGTCCTCTCTGACTACTCCGTTAGGGGTACAGCGTGTGGATATGTATGTATGTATTTTGAATAATAATATGTATGTCTGAGTTTATCTTTTTAAATCTTTCTCTTTTATCATATTAAACGGTATAGACAATCAATTAAACAGCGACTAGTAACGAGATCAAATCTGTCAAGTGATTGAATCGATGAACGATACATTCGTTCAAATGTAATTGCAATCATCAATTTTATGGAGGCTAGAGGTAAGGAGAGCCATCTCTGTGTATCAAAAAGTGTCCGTAGAAAAGCGTTAAATAAGGGTGACGCTACTATAGCTAGAGGGTAAATTTTTGCCATTATTGTTCTATTATTTTCAAAAGTTTTATAACAGTCAATACAATAAAAGCACTAAAAGACCATAAAAACTCACGATTATTATAAATCACAAATCACAAGAAGCAATTTTTTGTTCATGCTCTGTAGGTACTCTTTTTTCTCTTTTGACTGACCCGTTGGCGCAGTGGCATATACATCTGCTATCCAAACTAGGGTACCGGTTTCGATCCCCGGCCAGGTCAATTTAAGAAATGAACTTTTCTAAATTGGCTTGGAGTCTGGGTGTTACTGGGAACTCCCCCAGAGTTCGTTGTGTGGTACCCATAGTACAAGCTTACTGCTTAGTTTGGGGTCACACAATCTGTGTAATTGTCTGGAGTATTATTATTATTATGTTATTTACTGCTTACAGCTGGACACTTTGTCAACTAACCCCATATGAGACGGTTCTCCTTACCTACCTCCTTACCATAGAAATGCCGAATCAATTACAAAGGACCCAAATCTACTGCTCAAACAATACCAGAAATTTGTAACAAATAAATTATATTTTGGACAGAATTTGTTCTAAAGTTAACTTTAGCTTTGTCCCAAATTTAACGTTTTTAATTATTTAAATTTTTTATCCGAAATATTCGGAACCCTAAGCAAATGGGTATCCGATAAGATCTTCATCGGTTTCTTTTTTATTTACTGAAGGAATACATCAAGATAATAGTTTTTATTTAAGATTTCGATTACTTATAAAGTTTAAACGCAAATATCTAACTAACCAGTATCCAGCTTGCATTTAGGGTTAGCCAGCGGCAGTGGACCACAGTCTTCTACCAGCTCTAGAAGCCTGGGCGGCGTGTCCTCGCTCACAACGCAGGTGGACCGGCCACAGAAGGGAGCTAAGTCCCAGGTGTTGCCAGGCTCGACGGTCGCGCAGCGAGTTGACGCGAAACACATGCCGGGGAAATCTGGAATTAAAAAAGAATAATTTGAAAGAGGTATTTTTTTGAATATTTTTAATTTTGGAACCTTATGTAGTTTGACAATGTGGAATAAATTAACCTTATATTTGCGAAACATTAAGTTAAATCTAATACCTAAAAAACCTAAGTCTTAACCTATAGAAAAAAATTTAACAGAGGAAAGGTATTTTAAAAATACTTTTATAAAGTACTAGCGACACCTCCCGGCTTCGCACGTGTAGAAGTGTTTCTGAAAATAAAATACAGCTCATATCTTGCTAATAAAGTAGCTTTTTATAGGTGAAAGAATTTTTGAAATCAGTTAGATAGTTTTTGAGTTTATTACATACAAACAAACAAAGTTTACCTTTTCATAATATTAGTATAGATAATGTTGCTCGTTTGCCCCTTCCGCCATAAAAAAAAGATGAAAACAAGCGTTTACATACGTACGTATTTTATTTTTATTTAATTTTGTCTCTGTCCCAACTTAGCACGGTGGGTTTAAGAGAAGAAGCTAAAAAACTTTCTTGTCTCACAAATAACATAACCAGAACTTTATGTCACAAATAAAATAACACTGATAACAACAAGAAAATCAAAGAGTGACTGGATTGTTAATTCGATTGAAAATTGTTGTTGAAATATTTCGGAATCTCCTATTAGTACTATAAGGCGAATTGTTAGTCGTTTCTGTACTAATTTCTTGTAATAAACCACCATTTGATAAAGACACAATAAGCGACCTAAAACTCATCGTTTGTGGTATTGTATTTGCACCGGGTAAACAAAGAGTTGCGATCACGTTACCATGTATCTATATTTTCATCAAAATTCTTACTTTTTTTCGCAAAAATATAATTACTTTTCACTATTTATAAAATAACATATATCGCAATCAAATAATTAATATGTTTAAGATTTGCAAAATCTGTTCTTTATCTGTTGATAAAGTTTCTAAAGCTCACTTTAGCTTTGAAGGGCATTTCGAAACTTCTTGTGCAATGCAGTTAACAATATATCTTTGTGTGTGCCTAGATCCGTGATATGTTAGGCATTGTCTAGACGACCATGAGCTACTTAGGTTTAAGAGAAGCTTAATGAAGACTTAATCACTGAAATAGGTTTTAAACAAAAAAGGCTGTGTGACGAATACTTAGTGACTCGTCAAAAATAAAGAAAAAAGAGCGCTCTTTATTTAAATATAAAGAATTTTTAAATTTTTGTAAGGACTTTTTGGCGCAAACGAGAGAAGTGAGGTTGTCATTCTATTAATTAAATTTTCTAATTTTTACATTTTTAGCAGCTTTAAAGTACAAAAGTGATAGTATATTGTGTTTTAAAGTTCTGTATAAGTGAAAAGAAAGGAGTAGGTCTAAATAAACATGTGTAGCTGAAGTTCTCGCGCTCTACCAAGAAGTTCCTTATAACTTCAGTAAAGCCTTCTATCACTTTACTGGAGGGGTTTTACGATAAGAGAAAACGAATTTATTTTGAATGTGCGAAACCACAGATGAGAAAGTTATTTATACGTGACATTGGCAAAAGCGTTATTCTGTGCGCCATGCCATGAAAAAAAAAATGTTTTGCAAGGTTTTGCCAATCAGTTATTTTCTTCCTGTACAAAAAGGTTTTTACCCAAAGTTTTTACATAAAAGTACATTTTTTTCTGAATATACTTATACTAAGTTGGTAATAGGTTGACCGGCTGTAAAGTCGAAAGATCTGGATTGTCTTTTTATGTAGAACCCAAGAATCTTAGAGACATACTGGTTTTGTAGTATTAATATTTTTTTGAAGACACGAAAAATTACCTTGCGTAACGTCTAATATTCTTTCTCTAGGGTTTGTACGTATATATATAACGATACAAAGTGATTACAAGATCTATTAGTATTTTTGTACTTTTTTTATTTTACTTTTTCTTATACTTCCTAATTTACAAGCAGACGACAGTCGTCATTATGCCCGTCGCACATTGGATATCGTACGAAAAAACTTACAATAATGGCGGCATGAAAGCCAAACGAAAATTAAACATTTCATTCTGTTTTTACTTACATCACTGATATGGAATTGGAAAGAAATGTATAATTTATGACTGTATAGGCAAAGTATTAAGCTGTTACAGGTTTTCCTAAATCAGTTTCATAATATCATTTCCTTCATAAACTTTGTGACATGTTATTTTACGTATCAACATGGAAATAACTATCAGTAATAAGCAATCATTATTATTTGTTTTGTTCTTTCGCATACAACAGGCTATTACAAAGCTGAGAAAGAAAGCCGTCCTTTAGGGCTAACCTCTATGCTGTCATCTTTCTACGTGTGATGTGCGTGCAATGTATGAGTGAATGCATTCATATTATGAATAATTTCGGATTATGGGAGCGAGCATTATATACCATAGAAAATTGGATGTCGTAATCAATCTCACTTTGGCAGATAAATAGTATGCATTGTAAAATTACACACACACATAGATACCACCAGTACCACATCAAACGCTGAAGCACATGCAAATTGTGGCTCCAGTTTCATTATAATTAAATTGATTCTATTTTAATTAAAGTCTCCAGTGAGTATTGAGTTGTAGTTAATGCCTTCCAAGTCGAATGTTTCAGTTCGATTCCCGGCCAGGAACAAGTTTCTAAATTTTCTTATAGTCCAGGTGGTGGAACTGGGATCTCTCCCAGTTCAATGTGTGGAACCAATAATGCAGTGTGGGATCACACAGTTTAAGTATCTAGAATATGCATTTGTTCGTAAAAGATCGTGTACAATGTGCGGCTAGCCTTGGGTCCAAAAATTGTTAGAAGTGAGTCATAGTGACCTCACAGAAACAAAGCAAAGCGGACTTGGTCTGTATGTTACTAAGAAATTGTTAACCCGATTCGAGACCATTTTGTGCTTGTTATTACATTCGCTCTACTATTTTTAGTTGGTTTGCAAACAAACAAGGTCGAGTGGTCTGCTGAAGAGGTTTAAATACAGAAATCTTAAAATAACAGCCTAAATGAACATATATTCCAAGCACTCTCTTCCCACACAATAGACTGGAAATGGTCCTTCTCCCACGGATACCCATTTTAATGAGCTAAGAAATTTTATCTTCAAGCCGCCCTTCAATAGTTCAACCACTTTCTCTTGGTGGCCGGGGACTGAGAACTTTTAGAAAATAAGCCGGGGGCAAAACTGCGTTATGTGAACTTTTATCCGTATAACTCTCGCCATTATCGACAGTTCAAGGTACTTTGTGAAGCACAGGAACCCTATGGATGATACTAGACCCTAGATTACCTATTCAGTAACCGACCGCACGTAACAACTCTCCTGAACTTCAGGAATTATATCAAAATCCGAAGCATCACTATACCACGAACTCATCGAACTACTCAAATTGCCAAGTTTGTAGTTTAGCATGTATTCGTTTCTAACTAAAATATTTTTCTTCTGTAACTGTAATTCATATAATACCAAAGACAATTAAAACATCGTTTATCTTTTTCTTGGTCTTCATTAGTCTTTAGCGTCTCTGTTTTCTTTATGCTTTTGTCGTGACGTGATTCAATCGTTAAAAATTATCGTTATTTTTTTTTAAGAAATCGACTTTACAGATAACGTATTACTCAAGAGCATATCCTTTTTCGATTCGATAAAAAAAATGACGCATACTCCATCCGTCTCACTCATTATGCAATGAATTGCAAAATTTGTCTACGGATTAAATGATACCAGTTGCAACCCACATTTGACGCATGCGCGTGTCGAGTCTACTTTCACTCGATTTTAAAGTCTAGTGCGGCTTCCGCGTTAGTGCTTTAGCCCAAGCGAATCGATTTCACTTTCATCGATTGTTGCTATTAGACCGTGAATTGTTTCATTTTTTCGATAAATATTTTCGGCCAGTATTTCATTTTTTTTTATTGCTATTGCGAAAAGTATTTAGTCAATCTAGAATTTTTATTACATTTTAACGTTTTGTTGACAAATTCTTTAACTTTATAACGAGACACTTGCATTATAAAGCAGTCCATAATATAATTATTTAAGTACATATACTTAAATCAATTAGCATTTTATCTCTTCCTTGATAGTAAGCAGGTGTCGCTCCACCTACAGGAAGTGGTATTTAGTGCTGACATTTAAGATTTTAGTCTCTACATTAGCGTTTATGTACTATCTTAAATGTCTTTGCAACGATCTTTACAGTGGCATTTAATTATCACCTGTAATAAACTAGATATACGAGTATATCATTAATTACTTTAAGTTTTCAGTGTTACATACATACATATCTTCACGCCGTATCCCTAACGGGATAGTCAAAGAGGACGGAGCGCCGAGCGTCGCGGTCCTTACATACTTCGTATGCCTCCTCAAATCTCATTATTGTCCTCATATACTTTGCTGAGGCATTCGAGTGCTTTTTATATTTCTGTCAATGTTAAATATATTTTAAAAAACTATTTGGTAACACTTAATAAAAATTTCTCCAATCGAATTCAAGTACGTAATTCGTTATTTAATACTCATGAATGTATTAAAAAGGTTAACAATACTTATCACTATTGACAAACAAGTTCAACGTTCCATAGTTTATACGAAAATGGTTTGTGGCAGACGGATAGACGGACAGTGACATGACTGGTCTTACAAATGTTCTGATTTTTCTTTTAAAGCACAGAACCCTACAATTTAGAAACAATAATGTAAAACAAAGCCCCTATCCGCTTTTGTCGGTGTACTCACTTATAGCTCGGAAATCTAAACTTCTAAGTGTGTTCATACTGTTTTTACCATCATTTAGAACATTATACAGAAGGTTTATGTGTATACATATGTACACGTAAAATATTTTGACACTTAATCTATAAAAGTAGAGAAATATTGACGTTTTGTAATCAAATTTCGGTGCGAAGACGCGGCGGGTCGTTAGTTGAAAATATTTTGTAACTATGCCTCCTTGTTGATACGATACAAAAAGAAACAATATAGTGCCAGTTACATATTTTCCCACAAAAGTCGTAAATATCAGCCAAGCTCTAGCTTATCGTTAGGAATTGATATAGGCTATGAGCTAATCACTATACATACATACATATCTTCACGCTGTAACCCCAACGGGGTAGTCAGAGAGGACGGAACGCCAAACCTCGCGGTCCTTACATACCTCTTTCACTTCCTCAAATCTCACCATTCTCCTCACACATTTTCGCTTAGATATGGGAGTGCTTTTGACATTTCCGTCTCCTAACACTCTGGCTATTTGATCTTCATAAGTCAGCCTTGGTCTTCCTTGGCTTCGTTTATCTCTCACTTTCGGTAATCACCATACTGTTGAGTTTTATCACTAGTAAATCTAAAATTATTGTTAGAAGTTCATACCGAAAAGGATATAGCGTGAAATTATATATGTACATACATTTTAATTCTATGAAACTTTATATATATTTTGACGTCACGCCACTATTGGCATTGTAAGTAATTGGATTTTACAATCTATGCAGGATAATAAGTAGTTGATACATTACACATTTTTCTTTCTCTAAATAAAAAAATATAAAATTATAATAAAACACTTACCTTCTCTCAACGTCGCCATCTTAAAAGTACTATTATTATCTAACGTAAGTAAGAAATTTTTTAAACAGCCTCTAGTGTATGCCATACGTAACCACTTAAACGAACGTTCGTAATTTGAAATTCAAATAGGCGCTAAAAGTGACATCTTTTATTGACCATTTCACGTACACTTTCAAATTTAGAACGAAAACCACGTGGGATCGCATTCGGTTCTAGAACGTTCCAAGGTCAGTACAGCAACTTAATCTGACCGTTCACTTCGTGGCTGCATTTAATTTTATTACGTATATGAGTCAGTGTTTTTCAACCTAATTGATGTCATTGTATATTAAAACCTTTTCCTTTTTTAAGGTCAGCAGGAAATTATTTTTTCGCTCCATTTTTTTTTGTTTCTATTTAGAAGCTACATGCATTAATTCTAATTACAAAGGTTAAATTAAAATTTAATCAATTTTAATCAGTATTATGTGTATTATACACTTACGAGCAGAAAGAACACTATAATTATCAGTAAGAAGGATCTGAAAAAGTTTATACATACATACATATCTTCACTCTGTATCCCTAACGGGGTAGTTAGAGAGGACGGAGCGTCGCGGGTCTTACACACTTCTTTTGGTTCCTCAAATCTCATCATTCTCGTCACACATTTTCGCCTAGGTTTGCGAGTACTTTTGACATTTCCGTCACAAAGTAGATAAATTAGATAATTAACCAGAAAAAAAATTAACAGGTTTTTTATAGTTTCAGAGGCCTCCCTGATGAAACTTTTAATCGTTGACTTTTTTGTATTTGTAAATTTGTATAATGTTACATAGGAATCTACTTATATTTTGTATATAATATCGTCCCCAATCTCTCCCACAGATTAATGCGACTGCCTGATTTTACTAACCCCTATTACAATTTAAGTGATACGTAGCGGTAGTTTTGTTCTAAAGAGAAGGAGATGTATTTAAGGGAGGCTTCAGTAGGCTATGGATCTCTTACTTAAGGGACAACTTAGGACAATAGGGCTGATTTGCGAAAACGAACATCACCAATTATTACCGCCATCTATTCGTTTCGCAAATTTAATAGGTGCAAATAAATTTGTAAGGTAAGAAATTATCTACCTTCCCTCATTTCCCTCTTTCCTTTGTACAATTCCGCCGTATTCTGCCCTCGCAATTTGAATAAACGCCTGCTCGATAAATGATAACACAGTCTGCAATTTGTTCAAACAGCAAATTTATTTTTCCCTGTAATTGCAAACCGCCTCAACACCAGTGTTTATGATCACCTAAGGTATAAAGAAGAGTTTAACAGGGATCTCTTAGGGGACAGTTTAGGATTGGCTTGTGAAGACGGACAGACATTTATTTATTAACACTACCACGTATATCTGTGTTACGTAAATACTATGTGTATTTGTAATAAGATTTAAACGTAAAATGTGCGAGAGAATTCTGTTGTGAATTTAAAACGTGACATTACAACTTAACCTTTTTAGTTGTCAATGAAAAGTAGTTACAATGGCGGGCATTTTTTTCAATTCACTCAGATCATTTAATTTGGATGCCAGGGTCAAAATTCTCTTCGGACATAATACAAGGCGTCCGGTAAGTCATGGCACACACCTTATGGATCTATATTGCCACACGTTACCAAACTCCCACTAAGAAATAAGTATTTTTTTGAACGGTACACTATTTTTCACTATTTTCGGTACTAGAGTAATATCGATTTTTAAAGGTCTTCAAAAGGGTGTTAAATTCTCAGATAGGAAGTGATGTATTTCCTGACATAGTTTTCATTTGATGCCAAACAAGATTACCTAAAAAATATTAAATTTTTAATTTAAGCCTAGCCTAACACAGATGGAACATCTGTTTAAATTCTTATTCTGAATGATTCTTATGTTGGATTCAAAATGCCCAGAACTGCATTCAATATAATATGATTTTTTATGTTAAGAATTTTTCATATCTATCTGTCCAGAAGTCATTCCGGCTGTGTGAGACCCACGGATGTTATTATAGTAGCTTTCACATGGCGGGGTCCAATAACGCACAAAGGCAAAAACTAGATTCTGTCTGCGAATTCGCACCATAAGAAGACAAGAGTTCTAAACGTCTATAAAATCGATAAATTGGAAATTACATGAACATATTTAGACACACCAACGAATGATTCACAATACATAAAATCAAGTTCTCGATTTAAGGGGGCTACAGTCCCGTGAACCCATCAATTACACATACATAGCTATCTGTATGACACAAACACTCAAGGAACTCGGAAACAATAAATGCCTAAACATATAACAGACATATGGATATGATATTTATAAAAAGATAATATTATTATACTGTTTGCTAAACATATCTCAGTAACATATATCATCCAATGGTGCAATATTTAGTGGCATTGATACAAAAGGTGAAAGAGACGCTAATGGGTGGGCCATATCCACTAAACACCTTCCTTATAATACGTCCAAGGTGAGACCTGCTTGAGGCAAGCTTCCGGAATTCAGATTATAAAAAGAAGACATTTAGGCTGTGTGAGGCCAGCTCGAAGCAAATTGCCGTAATTCAGATTACGAATTTAAGAAGAAATTCAGGCTGTGTGAGGTCAGCTTGAAGCAAGTTGCCGGAATTCAGATTATAAATTCAGGAAAACGTTCGAGGCTGTATAAGGCCAACTCGAGGCAAGCTGTCGGAATTCTCATTACGAATTCAGGATTAAATTACAATTTCAGGCTGTGTGAGGCCAGCTTGAAGCAAGTAGCTGGAATTCAGATTATGAATTCAGGAAAACGTTTGAGGCTGTATGAGGCCAACTCGAGGCAAGCTGTCTGAATTCAGATTACGAATTCAGGATTAAATTACAATTTCAGGCTGTGTGAGGTCAGCTTGAGGCAAGTTGCCAGAATTCGCATTGTGAATTCAAGGAAGACATTCCGTCTGTGGGAAGCCAGGATAAGCTTCGAAAACTAATCGAAGTCGAAGTGCGATTTGTAAAATTTATGTCTATATATGGGCCTCTACTCGAATACTACGTCAAATAGTCAACGATTATGACAGACAGATAGACAGAAAGACACCGACACAGACATCCCACAAGAGTTCCGTTTCCCAGTTTGGTGCAAAACAATAAAAAAAAAATTTTTTAAATTATAGAACGCATCTTTACGCGATGATGCATATCGATTGCGAATTCCCGCTATTGCATCGTAATAGCGGACCGTTGCAACATTTCCGCGAGGTTGCGATCACGTCCCTATTATTTACATTCATTGCCCTGCCAATAATGCTATTATGTTAGAAAAAAGTGCGGAAAATGGATATCCTATGGGCTCAAACAAAGAGCCATTGTTGGTTAATTTTTGAACCGAGAATAGTGAATTATTACCGGAACTTTGTGTCAATTTGTTAAATAACCCAATTCGAGGAGTAGTTCAGTGATGTTACTTATATTTTACGATACAATTCCTTTACAATTCTAATATCAAAAATACTAGCATAAGCGTTATTGAACATGCTATTAACTTAATCTAATTACCAAATCTTTTATTATGTAACTGACAATTTCATTTTTCCCGGAAAAACAAAGTTGTTTTAATAACTTGTTCTTGTAAATGTGTTCTTTTTTCAATGTAAAATGAGATCTATAATAATACTTGATAACACAAAAAACAAGTAAGAATATGTCTGTTTAACTCAAGGTTAGAACTTTTCGTAGAAGTAAAAAAGAATTTAAAAAATAGGTCTAAGTATCCGTTATTTGATTTGTTGTTCCTCGTTTCCAGTTCTGCCTTATGTTTATCAATATAAGTCTTTGTGCCTAATTTCAGCTCAGTTGGTAAATGATTGAATGATGAATATACTGTGATATATGTATTTATATGCTAACAGACGGACAGCCAAAGAGATATGGCGACAGGGTTCTCTTTCTATTATTTATTTGCTAGAGAACCCTAAACATCGTCCAATAATAAGTCTCATTTCTGTATTTGATAAGAATATTAAGTGACAAATATTGACGTAGAGCTTCCTATTCATGTAAAAAAATACATACAATGTACACACATTCTCACACTGCATACTTAACGGGGTAGTCAGAGAGGACGAAGCGCCAAGCATCGCGGGTCCTATATACATCTTTTGCCTTCTCAAACCCCATTATTCTCCTCACACTTTTTTACCGAGGTATACGAGTGTTATCGACATTTCCATTTAGTCTGCTTTGATCTTCCCTGGCTTCTGCTACCACTCACTTTTGCTCTGTAGATTTTCTTTCTCAAATTTTCGTCACTCTTTCTATGTGCTTGAACCATCAAAGCATTCTTTTCTTCATTTTTACAATAACACTGTTGTAAAGAAATGCATTTAAAAGTACATAATCCATCTCTGATGATGCATCTTCATTTTAATTTTCATAATATTTTTTAATTTTTGTTAACAATACTTATGATAATAATCAATTTTGAATTCAAGTCAATTTTCAAATGTTATTAATTGAAAATATGTAAATAATAATTGCACAATTTAAGGTGTTATACATTTTTAAATTCATGAGTTGAGAATCTTTTATTAGATACCTCACACAATAATCTTAAAAAAATGTTTCTGTTTTTAGACTCCAATAAATAACCTTTTTAAAGTTTGTCAACTATTGAAGTTCGCATCTACATTTGAGCCACTGATTACTATAATTGGTTCCTTCAAATGCTTACGTTAAATAGCCGCTGAAAAAAGTCAGTAACAGACAGATACTAAAAACTGGCTAACTGAGCATTAAATTTATCTTTAATTAAGTAATTAGACATAGCTACTTTTCATCTTAATTTGAAAGAATGATCCGACCAGTTCGCTAATTCAAAAATAAAATCGATTATGAAAAAAAAACATTGAGAAAATCGATAATATCTTACTCATTCGTAATAGTAATTGGTAGTAACGAAAATAAACATTTAAAGATAAAACGCTCAACCAATTTAACGTAATTTATGATGCGGGAACTAAAATACATACGTGCGATATAACTAAAATAATTACCAAAATTGTTTTATAGCCCTCATGTGTTCCCTAAATAAGGTTGAATGATATACAATTCTTCATTCTCAACATCCAATAGACTACTATTATCGATATATATAGTACTTATGTACATATAGCAAGAGTTATATATCAAAACTGTAATAATTAGTTCTTTTCAATTTACATATAATAGAAAAAAAATACTATAATTTTCCTACTACTACTTCTTCAGATCATTACTCCGATAATTATTTAACCTCAAACTATGCACTTATAGGTACCATACAGCGAACTAGAGGAGCTTCCAAGAACACCCAGACTCCAAAACAGTTTAAATAAGTTCATTTCATAAATGTAGAGACTGCCATCTTATAATGAATCTTACAAAAGCTCTCGCGAAAGTAAAACATACTAAGAAATTCTACAAAATCGTGAAAGTCTGTTAAACTATTAATTCCGTGAAAGTTCTGTGAAAGAACCTGGCAACGTTCTGTTTGACCTGCTGACGAGATTTATCTTTTTACCAATCACCAATTCGAAATTTATTTTAATTTTTTTTCTATAATCTTGAAAACGTTTTATCGTCTGATCAATTTATTTTATGCCAATATTTTTAACTCTTTTTGCATTCGTCTATATTGTTCGCTATTATTTTTAATCGACTCTAAAAAAAAAGGTAGGCAGACTCTTTATTTCACACCAATTCTATCTCAAAAATTACTAGATCGATTTTTATAGCTTTGTCACTTACATAATCTATACAGTTTGAGTTTCTTTACTTATATTAAGTTGTTATTAAGTGCCAAGTTAAAGTACAATAAAAATGATACAAAAAAAACGATACAAAGAAAACCGTTAAGAAATTTACGAGGAAATTAAAAAGTTCGAAATAAATCGAAATAAAAAAAAATAACTTATAACGCACATAATGATAGCTATAAAATTTAAAACTTATAAAATAAAATAAATATGTATAAATGATTTTTACTAATACGACGTGCAATACAGATAAAAACAAATTAAAAAATAATTTTTAACTAATAATTTATTACAATACTGTCAAACTGTATTCTGACGGTGTTCTAGATGCTTCTACTGGTATTGCACATTCATATTTATCTTGCGAAGCTTTTACTAAAGCATCAAGGATAAAGTATTAAATTCAACTGCCATTCAGTCTAGGTTCCAAGAACGTGACTTAGACAAAACTAGTCTAACTAGATTAAAATTGTAGATAATTATTGATTGCTTTATACTGGTTTTAACTAGACAAATATTAAATTATTACGTAGGCTGATTAATGAAAGTTTCCTTTGCCTTAGTAAGTATTCACGCAATCAGCTCTTCATTCGGTGCGTTCCTTATTTAAATTCTTTATGCAAACAGTTAAAAAATTAGTTTTTAATTTAAATTAAGACGTTTTGAAAAATATACTTTCTTGTTATGTTGTAGTAAATTATTAAATAAATATCCATACTGTTACTTAACGAAATTACAATTTATAAATAATTAGGGCGTGAAATGTGCTCTCCTGTATCATAAATAAAAAGTACTGGTAGCGAAAACAATTTAAATAAAATATTGATGCTGGTGGCTATTACATTAATATCTGTATATAATAAATAAAAATAGAAAACCGTGTTTTGACAACATTCACCGAAATCATCGAAACTTCTTCTTGCTTTAAAATTTTGAAACAACTTATCCTTGATTATTTACTTCAAAGCAAGCAACTTATATTGTCTTATATACCTAAAACATTAGTTTTGAACCACAGGAACGCATGGTCAGGTATTTGTTATAAAAAATGTATATTCACGGAACATAAGCACGTTCTAAGTTTTTATAGAAGACAAGCAACTGTTACAATTGATATTTTTTATATTTCTCATTAGCAATGCACGCAATTAAATAACCGCTATTTCAGTCCAATTATGTTAATTAGTCACTTACTGCAATCCCCCTTTCTTTCAAATGTCATTTGCAAGTGATTAGATTTTTTGTTTTAAAAACGGAGGCAATTCTTACCTTCGAATCAAACAAATATGAATTTTTTTGGAATTCACATTTAAGATTTGTGAGTGAAACTTATTCCGATACAATTTTTTTTGTTTTCCAAATTCACACAAAACACTGACCTCTGAGTACATCAGCAGGGATGAGCCGCCTGAAAGTTTTCGGCCTCTCCTCCTCTTTTTTCTCCTCAGCGGCAAAGGCGAGAGCAAAGACGGCCAAAACAACCAGGTACTTCATTTTGAAACACCAAGCGACGTGTGCCGGCTTAAAAAAATTTAAAAAAAACAGAACGCGCGCGATTCTTTTCTGACAGTTGTGCGTTGCGTCCACGCGAACGACTGAGTTCCACGTACGAATTTCGCGCGGTTTTATTACAACTTGACAGACGGGGAGTGAATGGCAAGATGGCTGATGCGGGATATTATTTTTAAATAATGTTTTGTCGATGTCTCAGGGTTGAATTTATGCTTTGTTACGACACTTTTTTCATCTTTATTGTTGCAAAAAATTGTAGGACCTTAATATGGTACAATACGTGTCATTTATGAAAAAAATTATCGGTAATGCTTGACTCGTATCGTATTGCATTGACTCACTTGCTCCCTTGAATGTGTCGAACACACATCGAATTAGGGTTTCATAGTCATTCCGAACTAATCAAAAGGTGAATTTAAAAAAATTATTAAAAAACAAGTACAAAATAATTTTTTTTTAATTTCTAGATATGATACAGCAGTATACATATCTGTACTGTACCTTTCAGCTCGTTAGGTGTACAGATAACAGAATAAAACGGCTATGACATACTGATAGACAAACATGACGTGTTCCGTTTTAGACATTTTGGCTACAAAATTCTATTAAAAGGTAAGCCTATTCATTGAGCAGTATTTAAACAGGAAACCACACTCCGGTAGTAGTTCCGGTAGTCCGGTAGAGGTAGTTGAAGTGGAGAAATGTAACCTTGAAACATCTCTATACCCCTCCATCTCTTTTCATCTTTTGGTGCTGGTATATCTACATGAAGCGATTTTATATATAACTAGCAAACCCGGCCCGTTTCACTGGGCGTTAGTTTCACTGGTCGTAAAAAACAAAAAATAATGTCTACTGATCCGATCGCTACCAAACTTTACAGGATCACCCGCTAGGCCAATCTGAAGATTCCCTGAAAATTTCATCGAAATCGTTCCAGCGGTTTCGGAGTCCATCAGGTACATACATACATTGTCTTTTATATACAGGGTGTATATGAAAACGGGACAGTTACTTTAATGGATGAAAGGGGATAACTTTAGTATGTAGTTACAAAAAGAATTATCGAAAAAAACGTATCCGTTTAAGAGTTATGACCGTTTTAATTTTCAAGTGTTATCCCCACCATTTCTCGTAAAATTGGGTTAATCGTGTACAGTTACAGATTTTAAATCTTACGTTTTTTTTTATTTTGTAATAATTTCATCCGTTACTGAAATACAGCCTGAAAACCCCCATTGGGTATACGCATTATTTTCGAAAATGGTTTTCAGGCTGTATTTCAGTAACGGATGAAATTATTACAAAATAAAAAAAAACGTAAGATTTAAAATCTGTAACTGTACACGATCAACCCAATTTTACGAGAAATGGTGGGGATAACACTTGAAAATTAAAACGGTCATAACTCTTAAACGGATACGTTTTTTTCGATAATTCTTTTTGTAACTACATACTAAAGTTATGCCCTTTCATCCATTAAAGTAACTGTCCCGTTTTCATATACACCCTGTATATAGATAGTCGGTGTATTTTCGAGTTATTTCCAGGAGTTAGAAAGCGACAAAAATGAAACGTTAGTGATCAAAGGTTACTCGAGGTCATATAATTTGTCTTGGACTACCTCTTCAGAGTACGATATCCAGCTAAATTCAAAAATTCTTGAGGCTATACGAAACTTCCATGAATGAAAGAAATGTAGAATGGATGCTCATCTCCCACTCAGGTCGTATAATCCGGTCTAAGGGATGGGTGTTATTATAATAAACTTGTTAGGCGATGAGCTACATGTAGTATTTGGGGGTAGATAGTCCCACTTTGTCGTCTCTTCGCTTATTACTAATGTGGTATCTACAGTTTTGTCTCGCGTTTGATGTTCTGTTTATTTCGAATGGCAAATGGCGTAAATATGTGTATGAGTACGTAACTTTAAATAAGCAATGTCAATAATACTTACTAGTGGTCGCCCAGTGGTCGAAATTCGACCGTAATTCATTTAATTTTTAAGTTTGAACGTTATTACAGTTCTACATTTGGATTTGACATTCAGTAAGACCATAAACAAATCATCTTTCACTTTATTTATTTAATTTAAAGTTTTTTAATTAATAAATTACTAATTACTGAGGATCGCGACGCTTGGCGCTCCGTCCTCTCTGACTACCTCTAAGATATGTATGTATGTAAATTACTAATTAAACAATAAATGCATAATATAAATTCTTTGGCCACAATCTCGTGCGACTGTTTGATCCAAGAAGGTTACGTATACGTGATCACAAATTATTATGAGTTTGAAATTGACAGTGTTTTTGACATTGGCAGTATGAACGTAAACAATGAGTGATTTATTTGATTTCATTTAATGTATCTCTAATGCACATTATATAATAATGTTAGCCTTTTTCTGTCCTTCTCCATATATACTTTAAGTGTACCAAATTTCACACTCCTCCGTCTGCGCGATTTTCTTAAATAGAGAACTAATATACTGAAATAATTTTTTAAATCGATTCTGTAATTACAGAGATCACCTCGAATAAGTAGACATATTTTCCTTGTAAAGAAATAAAATCTTCTTTGCAAGCATTTTCTTAGAAAATACATATTACGCATAGTTTAGAAACTTGACTTAAAACACAATATCGTAACTTTGCCTTGGAAGACACTATGCGTTATATTTTACTTTGTATACATGCGAGTACATTATGCAGCACGGAAAGACTGTAGTTATTTTGATGAAAGAGAGTAAAAAACTGGCCAAGTGTGCGTCGGACCACAGACAGTGAGTGGTTCCGTAGTTGAGATCAACAATATTCATATAATCGGCAGCAAAAAGTTTGTATTTCAGAGTATTTTTCAAAGATAGATTATTTCTGTGGTCGCATAACGTGTAGCTAACCAAAAATATTTCATATCTCAATAAGCTTTCTTAATCAAATAAATTTTTATCGAAATTATTTTTGAATTCTGTCTTAATTTTTTTTAATTTTTTGTCGTAGCTGAAATTTTAGAAGGAAGACTTTTTACGACTTTAGAAGTACGAGTACATATCTCACCAACAATTGACTTAAATAAATAAGTCATTTGAGACCTCTTTATCATTTTAAAGACCCTTTTAATTTCTAGTTTTTTTCTTTCATCGTTCAATTACATGTATGGTGTGCCACCATAATACTTTTATTATTAACTAAATAATTTAAAACGCCAAACTCCTAATAATTTAACTTTTATTATTTTTCCATTTTTATAGACTACTTCGAAAAAACGGTTAAAAATAGCTGTTTCTCATTTTATCCTAAAATATTCAGAAAATGATAAAAGCGAAAGAGGTATGCAAGGACCGCAAAGCTTGGCGCTCCGTCCCCTCTGACTACCCCGTTGGGGATACAGCGTGAAGATGTATGTATTCAGAAAAGTTATGGACGTTGAGAGTTAGGCGTACACAGGAAAAATAAATAATTGTATTATGCTAGACATCTTTTCTACATGGAAAGCTCTGCAACTAACTTTGTTTTGCAGCTGGCAGTCGGTAGCAAAAGGATAGTATGAAATAATAATTACGACGATGATGACGATAGATTCTTTCGTATCATACTGTAAAAATTGTTAGTCGTCAAAATCTAAGAGGCCTATTTTGACAGCTAATTATGGCAATAAAATGTAACTAAAGATGAAATCAACAAAATAATTAACACATTAAAAAACTTTTTTATTATTTATTCTTAAGTTTTTGGATTCAAAAAACAGTTTTTTTTCTCGAGTTCAATAATATGTGAGAACATATTTCAAGTAAGTCTTTCCTTTTCACGTAAATTCCAAAGCGAAACTTCGAATTGATATGACGACCTCCGTGGCGCAACGGCTTAACGCGTTGGAAAGTAAACGGGGGTTGCGGGTTCGATTCCCGTCCCGAGTCTGGGTGTTTATGTATAATATGTATTTATTTACAAAAGAAAAATATATAAGTAGTATATCAGTTGTCTAGTACCCATAACACAAGCGCTGTGCTGCTTACATTGGGACTAGATGGCGCTGTGTAAAAAAAAAAAAAAAAAAGTCTGAGTATATATTATTATTATATGAAACGTTTTAAAACGGTCTGTCTTTTTCTTTCTAAATAATAGTACTGTAACTAATTTGATCGCTGATTTTCATCGGCTATTTCAATTCTATATTCCATTTTATCACTTCCAATACACTTCAAAACTAAAAAAACAAAGCACTCTTTTACTTTAAAACTAAAAATCCAAAAAATCGAAACGATTAGAAAGTTCATACAATTTAAAATCGATTTTTGTGATAATCGGATACTTAGTTACTGATTTGTTTGGTTCACATCCCTAATTATATCACAGTGACAGGAAACAAACAGTGACAGGAGGATGTGTAGTACGTCCATGCGGGCCTCTTGGATTTTAACGTCTTTAGCAGTGATGAGATTTGGATGAGATTTATCAATCGGCATAGGTTTTACAAATGGATAGCAGATCTCGAAATTGTGGGTCAAACGTCTAGATAAAATTTATATCATCCCTTGACGTTTCGGAGTCGTTGATGTATGCCAATTAGATATATTTTTACAATGAGAAACATGGAATGAATCATGTACGAGAGTCATGCTAAAGGAAATGAGATACTTCTTTTTCATTTGTTTAACACTGGCCACTTAAACATTGTCTTAAAGGCTAATTATTTGCTGGTAAATGTGAAAATAGAATACTTATCGAATTATCTTTTTTGTGACAAATCAAAGAAGCTTTTTCAACTATTTTCATTCGAAGAGCCGAAGTTCGGCGCTTTTTTTGGCATCACAAGTGCGCACCTTTCTGCCAGAACACTCGACTATCATAATTTAAAAAAGCAACTCTGGCTGCTTGTAACTTTAAGATTTCTGAGGTGTCTAAAGAATTGGTATTTTGTATTTTGTAATCTGGCCATTCGTATTTACCAAGTATAGATAAATGGAACAGTGTATACACGTTCAAGGTGTATTCTTCAAAAGATCAATACCTGTAATAAAGAACATAATTATTTTATAATTTTTTAGTATTTAATGTTTTTTGGTGTGACCCTCGTATTACGTCCGTATCCAGTCGCTAGAAGTTTGAAACGAATCACTGTCCACTAATCAGCTAGAGCTATCGCTCTGGCCTGAAGATTAGTTATTAATAGTATTGCAATAATTACACCTATCAATTTACATTACGTCGACTAAAAGTGGGCATTCAAATGCTTTAATTCCTTTATTTCCATGGTAAGAATAAAGCACCTGATGGATATTCCTCAATGAATTGTTAAACTAATACCTTCTTCAAAAATTACGTAATTAGGTACTCGAGGTGCGTTTAGAAACGTTTTCGTAAAAGTAAAAGTTCTTCAATCCTCGGAAATATCGCTATCGAAGAAAAAAATGTTCCTTTTTAAAATTATTTGAGAAAATTTTGTTTTCACAGACACATTTTTAACGTATCTTCTGCTGGATTTTAAAATTTAACGTCGACGTAACACAATCATTGTATCAATTATAAGTGCCATAGTATTAATCGGTTATGCAATATCAAAATTGCCAAATCAGATATGAAATGAATTGAGTATGATTCACCTGAAATGCATGACCATTTTACGAAAGTTAGAGGAATTGCTAAGGATCTGCTGGGAATTCGGGAAACGAATTGCTTTCAGCAGAATTGCGCAAAGTGGCCCTTTTTAGATCTCTTTGCCAGGAACAACCGCCAGATACTGGTCTTTCATAAAAGCTAGCGAATTATTTTGTAATGTTTTTTCTAATAAATCTGCGATAAAACTAATTAAGAACACGTATCACTGCATGCTAACATTTAACATGGGTAATGTGTTCTTATGTCATCATTTTAGAGTTTATTATATTAATTACAAAATTAACCTGAATACTGGTTGCATCATATGAATGCGTTTTCCGTGAGTAAAGAGTAAAAAAGTTCTAAATGTGAAAAAAAAGAGACAATGAAAGTATGTTACAAGAGTTATAAGAGTTTCCTGAGCAATCGTAAAAGTCAGCAAAGGAATAAAGCTTATTATAAGGCTAGTAACCAGTCATTGCCCAGGTCTAATGCACGCTACTGATCGTACCTACACCTTATTATCAATATTACTTTTGTAAGATCTTTTAGCCATAGATACTTTTGAAGATAAGAAAGAGATAGCAAGATTTTCAATAAAATAATAAGGTAAAAGTAAGAGAGCAAGTAACGTATTCCAAAAGACTGATCCGGTGAAGAATAATCTCTAATAAGGTAGCCAGTGAGCATGGAGCGTCAAATATCTCGATTTTTACATCTCTCTTTTGCCTCCTCAAATCTAATAATTCTCCTTACATAAGATCCCCTAGCTAGCTATTGAATCTTTATAAGTCAGCCTTAGTCTTCCTTGGCTTTTCCTATCACTCACTTTCACTCTGTACATTTAGATAATGATTTTTTTTCGGCTAACATAATTTATTTATATTTATTCGGTAGAAACTAAGTGAAAGTAAGATAAATGAGGTAGAAATGTGATCTCTTAGAAATATGTGCGGTGTCACCCTTGCGGATAGGATAAGCAATGAAGAGATAAGCAGTATGACAGCGTTCCACGACAGTGTTATTGTAAACATGAAGAAAGGAATGGTTCGGGCATATAGAAAGGACGAGTGATGAAAGACTGACGAAGAAAATTTTCAGAGCGAAAGCGAGTGGTAAAAGAAGCCAAGGAAACCAAGGCTGACTTATGAAGATCAAATCGCCAGAGTGTTAGCCGACAGAAATGTCAAAAGCACACGCATATCTAGGCGAAAATGTGTGAGGAGAATGATGAGATTTGAGGAAGCGAAAGAAGTATGTGCGGACCGCGACGCTTGGCACTCCGTCCTATCTGACTACCCTTTAGGGATACAGCTTGAGATACGTATGTATTTGGTCCTGAAATACCTAATTTTTTTTTCAAGCAATGAAATACAATGTGAACAGAGTAACGACGTTTCGCCAAACCGCTATTGCAGTTCGATGGCGACTGAAGCACTTCTATTACATTAATATTATCTGTATACATTGTAGCACCGATTACTTCACCACATACCCTACATAATATTCAATATACACACACATGCAAATCTAATATTATATTTACATTTCTATTTCACAAAATATTAATATTTCACTCTCTGACTACTCCGTTAGGGATACGGCGTGAAGATATGTATGTATGTATTTCATAAAAAGTATTCAATGGATATTTCTTATATTTATGTCTAAAAGAGTTCATTATTGTAATTTCCATTTTTTTAATGTTCATATAATTATATTATATTCTTGGAATTAAATATTTCGTACTTCTCTGCCCAAAATAATTTTGAGCCATTGATTCTATAAAGGATATTATTGTTAATAATATTGTATAAACAATTTTACATTTTTTTACATTTTTACAATTTTACATTTCTCAATGTTTGATTCACAAGAAACTGTCCGGTAATCTACCGAATAATTTTATTTTTATAAAACTTAAATTATTTAACGATAAAAAATTGGGCGGACGGTGTAGAAGTTTCATATAAAATTGTTAAGCTAATCGTATCGCAGCTGGATGTATAAATATATAATACACTAGCAACTCTCCCCGGCTTCGCACGGGCCAGAAATGTTTTTAAAATAAAATACAGCCCATGTTACTCGTTGATAATGTAGCTTTCTACTATAGTTGAACGAATTTTTGAAATCAATTGACCAGTTTTTAACCAATTTCAAAATAAGGAGGAGGTTCTCAATTCGTCTGTATGTTTTTTTTCTTTTTTGTATGGTTGTTACCTAATATCTCCGTCATTTATGAACCGATTTCAAAAATTCTTTTTTAATTTGGTAAGTAATACTTCAGAGATGGTTACATTTAAATTTCATCGATATTGGAGCTTGGACTTCGAAGATACACTAAATAACGCGACCTGGTTATAACCTTTATTTATATTGATAATTCTCTTGTATATCGCTGCGCTCCGGAATTAGAATGAAGTTAATTGCAGACCTGCCCTAGATATTTATTTAGGTCAAGATCACTCAAAAGAGAGAAATAAAAAAATTTTATTAAAAAAAATTAAACCGCCTTCAAAGAAAACACTGAAAAGTATAAAATAACTATCCTTTACTAATCAAAACTCAAGTACAAATTCATTAACTTTATAAATACGATACACATACCTATATAATTAAATATGACAGTTATTGAAGTCGGTGCCAAATCAATGTGTAACAACAGAAAGTCTATTAGTTTGGTAGGCTTGGCGCACCGACTTCAGTAACTGTCATATTTAATTATATAGGTATGTGTATCGTATTTATAAAGTTATTGAGCTCATCCATTACATACAATCAAACAAAGGTTCTGGTGTTTGAAAGGGAAGCGATACAAACGAAATGTGAGGTTTGGGTAAATAGAAAATGTCTAGAACAAGTGAATGAAATTGTGTATCCAGGGAGTGTGTTTTCGAGGGATGGAAGATGTGAGTTGGATGTGGAGAGATGGGTAGCAGCTGGCAATAAAGTGAACGGTGCTCTGTCCGCATTAGTAGATAGTGTGAATATATCTAACACTGCCAATATGGCAATCCACAATGCTGTGTTGGTGCCAACTTTATTGTACGGTAGTGACGCCTGAATATGCCCGAAATCGAGTGAAAGTATGATAAAGGCAGTAGAAATGTGATCTCTTAGAAAGATGTGCGGTGTCAGCCTTGCGGACAGGATAAGCAATGAAGAGATTGATGAAAGCTCTCGCATACCTGGGCGAAAATGTGTGAGAAGAATGATGAGATTTGAGGAAGCGAAAGAAGTATGTAAGAACCGCGACGCTTGGCGCTCCGTCCTCTCTGACTACCCCGTTAGGGATACAGCGTGAGGATATGTATGTATGTATGTAAACAAAGTTTACCTCTTTACAACATTAGTACTTATAGAAGTATAAAAGTAGATATAGTATATACAGTTATAGACAAAAAGACAACGTCAAATATTCGAAGTAATAATGTAGATGTCGGTTATCACTCCGAGAATTCATCACGTGTGCTGTATTTCTATCCACTGTCGGACTTTAATTCGCATTATCTCAAATTAGTTACCTACAAATATTTCTATAGAACACACGAGTACAATTAAATAAAATTGAAGTGTTCGTGATTTCGAAAAAAGCCTTTTTCTTGAGCTCATTTATTTGTTTACACATAAATTTTATTACACATTATTACACAATTACACATTATTTGTTTGCCTAAGCAAACAAATAATCTGTTTAATCTGTCTGTTTATTAAACAGACAGACAGACAGACATAAATTTAAAAGTTTCATGCTTAAATTGTGGCATCGTGTAAACAAATAAATGAGCTTAAGAAAAAGGCTTTTTTCGAAATCACGAACACTTCAATTTTATTTAATTGTACTCGTGTGTTCTATAGAAATATTTGTAGGTAACTAATTTGAGATAATGCGAATTAAAGTCCGACAGTGGATAGAAATACAGCGCACGTGATGAATTCTCGGAGTGATAACCGACATCTACATATTACTTCGAATATTTGACGTTAGGTATGCACGGTAGGTAGGTACATGATTTTACAATAATCTAAGCTACGTCTTATCCCACAAAATATCAAATTTAACGCGGGTGAAACCACTGGGCACAGCTTGTATATAATAATAATAATATCATAATCATTATATCTACAAGCTATTCTTAACTGGGTAGTCGGAGAGGAGGGAGCGCCAAGCGTCTTGGTCATATAGTTAATAATAAGTACCTGAGCAACCGAGCTTAACTCGCCGGTTTTTAGGTTTGATTGTATATATTACCGGCCAAACCCGATTTCAGGCCAAACTAGTTTGTCCTAAGTCAAACCGGTTCATCCTAAGCGTGTCAGGATATACCAGTTTAGCCCTGGACAATCTAGTTTAACCTAAATACTTCAGGCTTGACAAGTTTGGCCTAGGACGAACTGATTGAATCGTTGCAAGTAACGAAATAAACACGTTGGAACCTGTAAACGTTCCGCGCCCCAGCGAGAAAACAGGTATGTTTTTTTCTTTTTGTGTCCTGCTTATAGCACCTTTCAGAGCAGTAATTTCATTCGCTCGCTTTGCCCGCTCAGCTCGCGCATTGCAGTCAACATACTAACCTAACCTAATCTATTCAAAAATGCAATTTAATTTTAAGCATATTTTACTTGAACAATAATTAAAAATCAGTTCAGCCTATGCGTCTAGTTAAGCCTAAAGTATTTAAACCAAACTAGATTGTCCTGGGCTGAACTAATAGGTATATCCCGACTAAACTTGAATATCCTGACACGCTTAGGATGAACCGGTTTGGCCTAAGACAAACTAGTTCGGCCTGAAATCGGGTTTGGCCAGTAACATATTAAATAAAAGAAAAACAAAAAAAGTTTGGCCATATTGCAGGATTTAAATCCGCGCACTTCGGCGTGGTAGACCTACGCTCTAGCCAACGTGCTAACCAATGAATTACCAATTTTAAGTGTGTGAAAACACGGAGTAAATGATTTCACCCAGAACTGAGACCTAGCTAGATCGTTTTTGCAAACCCCTTTACTACAAATGTCATCGAAATTATTAGAGGCGTTTTTGAGAACGCGATTACAGTAAATATATATGCAAATATTACTCGCATAATAGTATAGGATATGTTCATAGTAATTTTTTTCCTAGACTAGAAGAGGTTTCTAACAGACATTAAACTTGTTAAAAAACTCGTCTAATTAAAAAACCGACCAAGACAGTGACGGACACGCATTAACTTAGATGATTCCGTAGTAATTTTCAACAAAGTAAAAGTTAGACCAACGAAAAAAATTTAACAATTTGATACAAATTCCTTGAGCATTGATTGTTTTGTTTTTCGTTTCTACTAATTTACGTCACTGTGACAAATTTGAACTCGATAGCAAACATAGACTGTAAATAACTCCAGACGCCATGTCCGAGCAGCAACGGAGAGATAAATAGATAAGCTGACACACCTGTACATATGACACATTTATTATCAGATAAGCTGATCGGCCCTCATTATATTAGAAACAAGCAACCCGGCCCCAGCTTCGCACGAGTACACTTTTTTTTTTTAACAAAATACAGTTACCTCTTTATAATATTACTAGCGATGCGCCCCGACTTCGCATGTATCAAATTTTTTTTGAAAATAAATTACAGCCCATGTTACTCGCTGATAGTGTACATAGCTTTTTATTAGTGAAAATAATTTTGAAATTGGTTAAGTACTTTTTGAGTTTTTCCATTACATACAAACAAAGTTTATCTCTTTATAATATGACATTAATGAAGACAACACTTACCGTGTATCTCTACATTTTATTATATTTTATTTGCCTCACTTCCGTGGTACAAGACAGATCGTCTGGAGTTACAAAGTCTGTGCTATAAAGATGAATATTGACTGTGAAACCTTAATAGACAAATAGATGGACATACAGACGTAGCAAAACTTAAGGTTATAGGTTTCATTTTTGTTATTTTGGTCACAGATCTCTAAAAATTAATACGAAGTTCAATAACACCGACGCGACAAAATTTAAAAAAAGGACTATAACGTATTGACAGTAAAAAACTAAATCCCCATACATATAAAATCACCAATACTTAACCGTTACAGAAGAAACAGAAATCATTTGTGTTTTTATTACGTATATAAATTTTGACCAATGGCTTATGCTGCATGGATTACAAAAAGTAAAATAGAAAATAAAAAATAGGAAGCCTCCGACACAAAGTCGAAGGTTTTCTAAATGTTTAATTTTACATTTTAGTTAAGAAAAAATAACTAGCACCTATTTTCTATCTATTATCGTAACGTCACTCACGCGTGTAAAATCGCAGAAATTGGCTTGTGTATGTCGTCATACGATCATAGAATTAGAAAAATCATGATGCGTCTGAGCATTCCGTGAAATGAATACCTGATATAATTATCTTTCACCAAATAATACCTGTCATAATTATCATTGACCAACAAATATCCGTCATAATTATCGTTACCCAACTAATACCCGTCATAATTATCGTTGACCAACTAATACCCGTCATTATTATCGTTGACCAACTAATACCCGTCATTATTATCGTTGACCAACTAATAATTATCGTTGACTAACGAATACCTGACCTTTCTTTAAATTATTATTATGTTCGTGCGAGTTGCACTGGGACTTACGGGCAGAAATAAAGAAACATCGGAATTTCGTGGTTTAGAATTAGGTTATTTACCGAATTGAACCTTAAGTGATCACGTTCATACCAACCGGACAGTTGGATTTTTTTAAAATTAATTATAGTTTTTCAAATAAACGAAAATTACTATTTTTTCCTATTTTTCGTAAGCTAGCGCGCACACGTTGGCATAAAGCAGGTCTATTTTAGATTAAATTATTGTTCATCAATGCGTCACTTTAACAAAGGATTGGCCAGCATAGGTGCCCAGCACCTGATAGTGACCGGGACTGTTAAAACGGCTCGAGAAGAAGCCCTCATAACTAATCTCAAACGAGTACTTGCACACCCCGGATACCCTTTCCGGGGCGTGCAAATACTCAGATGATCCAGCATCGACCGGTCAGTGCGCAGTAACTGCCGTCGACGCTCGCATACTTCTTCTTGCACACAACTGCATTGACGCGTCTTTTCTATCATGCTTACTAATTCCCTACATTTCCTTCCAAAAATATAATTTTATTACTTTCCAACATAAAGAGTCTCCCTATTGTTCAATTTAGCATAGGCCATTACAAATATTGCATTTAAATCTTTTACTCCACAACATATACATACATAGACAGAACATTCATGTAACACATAGCGTCGTTACAATAAGTTAGTAACAGGTTGGAGCGTAAGTAATGATTTAGAAAGTCCTAAATATTGGTCTGCTAAATCTAGACTCGCAATATCTGACATTTATTTGATCTAGACTGAAGATAGATTATTTCGTCATTTATTTCAAACTTCAGTGACTTAACTCGATTGGATCATACACATTCACTATCATCGCTAATTAACAATGTGGTCTATAGATTACAAAATTTTAGATTTTCGAAAATAAGAGGAAGATAATGGCATTTTAAATTAAAAAAAATTGCTTATTACGATAATACATCAATCATGTAGCATTTAACGTATAGAGTGGAATTGTTATTTATTTTCTTTAAAAACAATTTACGTCTAAACAATTCTGCAGTTACTGTATGCCGATTGGTCAGTCCAAAATGAAACAAAACCTGTGTACACGTGCGTATGAATAGATGAAGATAACGTAATAGAGGTTGCGCAAAGGCGGAATTGAAACGCATAGATGCACGTCATCGACTACTTTAATTGATAATTTTATGGTCCAGTTTAACTTGACTCGTGATTAAATGAACATAAATTTTAAAATTGTATGTTTACTGTTACATACCGATGAAATAAGATTGTGTCTGTTTTATAGTTTGGTTTTTTGCTGTTTTTTTTTTTGCTGTAATACACATATATGTACACATAGGTGCAGTATTTGTTATGTACTATTTCAATGCGAGCGAGAGTTGGATATTTATTAGTGTCAAAAAACTGAGCAGCGGTGAGTAAGATAGTCCGATATTTCGGCTCTTTAGGTTAAGTACTCCATGTACATCAATAATTTTTAAAAAGGTTAGTGTTTTTTTTGCGGGAGGGACCTTATCCAGGGTCAGATCAGAGCGCTACCACCTTACAGCAGCTTAAACAGCAGGTCTTGCACTGTTATGTTCCGGTATGGATTTTGTAAATAATTGATCCTGAATAAGTAGCATTCACTACTATAGGAACAAATTATTGTAAAAATTTGCACACCCATTAAAGGTTAGCTAAGGTAAAGGACATGTACTATGAATAATATCAGTTTGTAAAACACGTATTAGGGATGACATCTGTGGGGCCGAGTGGTGTGGGTGACCCGCCACAGGGGGTGGACCAACAGGCGCTTATAGCTCCCATTAAGTGGTGCCTTAGCCTGCCATCCCAAGACCGCAGTGCGTAGACTTCATGTCTACATCCTTCTCGAGGTGACCCTGTTTCTACTGAACACTGCGGATCTAGACTGGAGAGTCGATAAACACTCCTGAGGGTGGTGCTTCGGCGGCGCCCTCAGTACCGGGTCGGGGCCGATGAGGCTGCAGTGCCGAAAGGGCCTGGCCCGGACCGGGGGGGGATGTCCCCATTTATGGGGACAAGTTGTGTTCCCCGTCCTCTGCGTGAGGGCGGGGGTCAGGCGTCGGGGTCACTTGCCCCTCTTCCAGGAAGGGTATTGTGACCCCGGAGGTGGAAAGAAGGAAAACTTTTAAAAACCCGTGAGGATACACGTAAAAATCTGAGGTGGAGAGAAGGAAAACTCGAAATGAAACCCGTGAGAAAACACGTTAAAACCAGAGGTGGAGAGAAGGAAAACTCGAAATGAAACCCGTGAGACAACACGTTAAAATCAAAGGTGGGAAGAAGGAAAACTTGTAAAAACCCGTGAGTAAACACGTAAAAATCAGGTGGGCGTGCTGACGCCCCTGCCGTGGTGTTGTGGCGGGGTGCGGAAGCCGCCACTTCGGAGGCCTGGGGTGTCCTTCGGGGGAAGGCGCCTCATCAATGGCCTCGGGATGGTGCGCGCGGTTGTTCCCGCGCGCCTCCCAGGAGAGCGGGCAGGTCAAACTGCCCGCAAACGGAGGAGGGCCCGGCTCAGGCTGGGCATAGCCGCCGGGGTCGCGGCAGAATGCCAACGCGCTCCCGTTGCCCCGGCATCAAGGCTCTCGAGGAACACCGTCAGGTTTTAGTGGGTAGACTCGGCCTAGCACCCTAATGTCGAGGAGTCCCACATACCCCCCTGCCACCCCCCTACGGCAGGACGGGATGCATAAAGCATTTCCTGACGCAAAAAAAAAAAAAAAAAAAAAAAAAAAAAAAAAGGGATGACATCTGTAATCTGTAATATGTGTGAGTGACAGTCTGTAATATATACTGTTAGTTCCACAATAATATTAATCACATAATTACCCGCTTGTGATATTTTGCAACATTTTAGTAACAAGAACGAGGGTAGAATGGATTTCCTGCGTGTAGTGGGACTGCATTAGTCTGATTTTGATCTTGTTCAGTTCAGTTGTTGAGAAGCCGTCGAATACTCAAGTACATAATAGTATGATAAAGAATTGATAGTGTGTTCATAGTGATCAATGCTTCTGTTACATTTCATATTTAACAGTACTCATGTCAGCAAATAAATAATATAGTACGGAGGTTATGACCAGTGGCGTACGGCAGTGGTGGAGTGGGTAAGACACGTGCCTAGGGCCATTCAAAGGAAGGCGCAAAATTCGCAAATATTAAATATTAAAAGGCTCATTAGATTGCTGTAGCGCAGATGTGTAATTTGTTGTATTTACTTACGTCTTGCGATTGAAATATCCATCACAAGTTGTAAGCGATCTTTCTGTAAGCTAACAAGACTAATACTTTCGTATCTGAGGGCTACAATTATATTTGTCATTATAATTAATGCAATTAATGCAAAATTGTTAAAATTACGGATCGACCCATTGCAGCTTATTTAGTGTAGAACGAGACGGAACGAAAGATTTCGGAAATGTTATAAATCTAAATAAATCTCGCAGAAGCGAGGAAGGTGCAATCGTAAGTTTAAAACCATTAAAAGTGCACTTAATTTACAGACATACTTTAGTTCTAAAATATAGAAGTTCTCGTGAGATTTGACTTTTATTTAGTCCGTTCCGTCCCGACTTCGCCCGGGCTGCATACATAACATACAGCCAATGTCAATCTGGAATAATGTACCTTCTTTCTTTCTTCATGGCATGGCGCACAGATTAGCGCATTTGCCAATGTCACGTATTAACATGAAGCACGTTCGAAGTTTTTGTTTTTTTTTTCTTATCGTAAAACTCCTCCAGAAAGTGATAGTAGGCTTTACTATAGTTATAAAGGACTTCTAGGAAGAGCGCGAGAACTTCAATTACACATGTTTATTTAGACCTACTTCATTCTTTTCACTTATACAGAACTTTAAAACACAACATAATATCACTTATGTACTTTAAAATTAAAAAATGTAAAACATAGAAAATCTAAATAAATTGACAATCTCACTTCTCTTGTTCCCGTCAAAACGTTAAAAATAATCTACCTTTCAAATGGTGGAAGAATTATTCAAATAGTTGCAGTGGTTCCAGAGATTACCTTCCACATATAAACTAATTAACTTACAAAATCTACTTTCTCTTTACATTTTACATTTAATTTTGTAACAGTAAGATTTATTTACATAAATCTGTATATACATATCTCAAGGTTAATATTTACAAACTTAAAACTAAACATTATCTTAAATAATAGACTTCCTCAAAGTTGCCGCTTAGAATGCTGTCATTGCTTAGGGTGCTCAGCAGACTGGCAGCATTACCCCTTTGATTAGCCAAACTGATTCGTTAGCGGAAGATGGTTTCAGCCCGACGGTCTCCCAAAACCTCGACCAGTTTATTATAAATATCGGAAACCAGTCGGTTAAGTTATAAATTTTCTTTGTTTTTTTTCTTTCTTGTATACTAAATTAATTTAATATATTATCTACTATATATTAAAAAAAATATGAAATCTATTACGAGTCCGTCCGGCCGTTCTATCCAATCGATTTGCTTAATTTTTTGCGATTCCATTATAAAGTATTTATGCTCAGATTTGTCCTCAAGCATTGGAAATCACCTTACTGTCACCCTTCTCAAGTTATACTCAAACGGAATTTCCTCCTGTACATTTCTCATGTTTTCATAGCTTTCTTTCTCTATATCTCCGCTTCTAATTGAGGTACGTGGTTCGTTTTGGTCTAAGAACACTCGCTCATACAAGCTAATTCATTTGAACTTTTGGCCACTTAAATTGATTGAGTTGGAGAGAAGCTATAGGTGTGTACATTCAACTCGACTTTCAATTTTTGTATTCAACTTAGGTTATGTTACAATTAGTCGTCCATATAAGAGCGTTATTTTTGAATTATATTATCAACACAATGCTGCGGAGCAGTACGGGTCCTCTCATAATTTATAAACATAATTCATAGAATATTCCTAAATTAGTTGATGAAAATTACTTTCAGATAATGAATTAACATTTTTTTTAAATTATAATATTAGTATATGATAGTATATGATAGTATATTATCATTTATCATAGATGAGCAATACTAAAGAGATAGAGCATAGTATTGCGAATATTAGAGCGACATGGATAGACGAGAGTATTCACGTACACGCCATAGTCCAAAATGACCCCAGCGTCAGTTACGAACGAAATTTATTCCTCTTATACTTGCAAAATCTCAGGTGTTACAGCGTGATATTGTCTTAATTAACCCCCGTTAATTACGGTTAAAAGTGTGCAGTACCCGGATTTAACTCATCACAGAAAAAACTCACAGAATTATACATTTCACATCCAAATACTATTAAGATATTTTGTTGTCTAACTGCAATATTTTAGAGCTATCACAAAAGTTTTGGACTTAAACGGGTAGGAAAATTATACCTACTATGCTCTGAATACTTATGAGTTCAGTTTAAAATAATAGCAAATACTCACTTTGATAGGGACTTGTTGATGTGTATCTTATCACTTCACACACACATATGCGCTAATGCGCACACTGGTTTATTTGTTATTCGGTCTCACCATAATCACTCCGTTGCCAAAATGTACATAATACATCTATGATTAATACCACGGAAATTAATACAGATAATTTGCAAAGGGGCACAAGTTCAGTGCTTACCTTAGGCACAATTTCCAATTGATACGCCCCTGGATATGACAACCGGTGAAATTGCTAGCGCTAGGGGATCACCTTATCCGCAGGGTTGCTGACTTATTTATAATCTGAAGTGCTATCTGGCCTTGATATTCTAAACGTGCATTTGGCCTTCGCCCACTTGTCGTGAAGTGGACTGTTTGCTTGACCTTCCTGTGGTATGAAATAAATCTAGAATTCTGAAAATGTCACGGCATACAAAGACTTATTTGATGTTTACAGAAAAAATGTAACAATTAACAGGTCTTATAAATCTATAGAAGATAATAAGGAATCATTTACGCACGAGTCTTTCTGGTAAGTGTCTTTTTGAGGTATGGACCCCTATGCAATTAAAGATTATTTTTATTATATTCAAGTTAAGCCAAAATGCATCACTAGTAATTTCCCATAGTAATATACAGAATATAAAACGTATTCCACACAAATAAATAAAATCGAAATGTTTGTTTGCGATTTCGAAATAAAGGCTTTTTTCTTAAGCACATGTTGTTCATTGCATGTTACCAATATCCAAACACGTTTGTCTGTCTATTTGTTTGTCTATGCTCATCTGTGAAAAGGATGACGCGAAGACAGGACTTTTATTGCACAACATTTTTTAGAGAGTAATGTAGGATAGTTTACCGAATAATACAAATATTAATGCGAGTGAAACCTCGAAGCACACCTAGTTTATAGGTAAACACCAATCGTGTGACATGACTCCACAATAATCACTAAATTTATACCGTGGGTAGCATACAGCAAACTGAAGGAGTTTGAAGTAACAGACTCCAAGCCAATTGCAATTTAAACTTGAACCATACATGCGCCAAGTTTGCTACGCAACTCTATACACTTGATGCAAGTTAAAAATAGACTTCGCAGTTACCACGTGATAAAAATGCAACGTTGACATGGCAAGGAGTGCGTTTTGTGCTTGAGTTCTCCATCGTCCTACCAGAAGACAATTGTGTGGTAATACAAAATAACAGGTGCCAAAATATAAACAACTGGCGACCCGCTCCGGCTTCGCATGGATAGAAATTTTTTGACAATAAAATACAGCCCATGTTACTCGCTGATAATGTTTTTTTTTCGTATACAAGGTTATTGTGAAAGGGGGTATAAATCCGCCGGGGTTCCAACGTGTCACTATTGACTGTTATATTACAGATGTAATAATTACGGGATACATTCATTTTGTTTTCCATACAAAAAAAAAACATTCATTTAACGGAAAAAATTGACAACCCTATCATTATGCCTTATATTCCAAATGCTTACTAGCGACGGAAAAACGGTAATATTAGGGTTGCGTCACCTTTATTTCTGTTTAAACTTTAAGGTTTTACACTAGAAGTTGTAGAATGCAAGTTTTTCATCGTCATGGGTACTTTTATACCCTTCAGTATTTACCCAACTGGAATCCTTTCGAAAATATAAGAGGGGGAAAACGAGCAAGTGAGTCACTTGGTGGAAAGTGATCACCGCCGTCCATGAACACCCGCGATGTCTGGGGAATCAAGGGTGCGTTGCCGGCCTCTAGGGAAAGAGGAAAAAAAGGAAAGAAGGGTGAAGGGGTGGGGGATGGGCCACCGGTACTCTCAGTCACCGAACGAAACACAACAGCAATAGATCCTGTTATTTCACGCCGATATTCTATAAGAGGGTGGTATTTCGCCGGTCGAGCCGGCCCAATTTGTGCTGCAACGCAGCATGGCTCTACCACACGTCTAATGTAGCTTTCTATAAGTGAAAGAATTTTTGAAATCGGTTGAGTAGTTCTTTATAATATTAGTATAGATAGTACAGAAAATTTAATACCTACTTAAAATAATAAGATTGTAGCAACATTATCCAAAACGTTGTTGTTATATTCGATATAAAAGTTTTCATTCGTTAATTGTGAAAAATTTGCTTCGTCGTATTTCACTTGTCAATTTACAAACAAAGAAAAACCAGACATGCAGCAACCTTACATGCTATTTGGGCAGAAAAGTTAAATTCCTAATTGGCCTGACTGAGAGTTGAATCCGCGGCCCCAGTTTGGAAGACAATGCCCAACTACCGAGCCGACAAAACAGTAATTGTTTCACTAAACCATGAATATTTACGTAACAATTCTGCTCCAGTACCATAGTCGGAGGCCAAAACAAGTAGGGCGCGGTGACTTCACTTTTTAGCACGTATTAGGCAATTCTTACCTTCGAAACAGGTCATTTTTGAACTTATCGAGTTCATAAGACACATTCGCTATTTAACACTAGGACTTGGAACTTGTTTAAACCGGTTCAAAAACAGGTTAAACGGATCAATAACGATTTTAGGCGACTTTATTAACTGTTTTTACCGATAATATTTAGCTGTATTAATCCGTGTTAAAATCGGTTTAAACCTTTTAAAAAACAAGTTAATCAGATTAATAACGATTTTAGCCTATAAATTTTTATTAACCGTTCTTTACCGATATTTAGCTGTATTTACTCGTTTTTAAAATCATTAACGTCTTTTTAACCGACTTCAAACCAAGAAGGAGGTTCTCAATTCGTCTGTATGTTTTTTTTGTATGTTTGTTACCTCATAACTCCGTCATTTATGAACCGATTTCGAAAATTCTTTTTTCGTTTGGTAGGTAATACTTCAGAGGTGGTCCATTTAAATTTCACCGACATTGGAGCTTGGACTTAGAAGATACACTAGATAACACGACCTGGTTATAATCTTTATCTATATTGACGATTCTCTTGTATATCGTTGCGCTCCGAAATTAGAATGAAATTAATTGCAGACCTGCTCTAGATATTTATTTCGGTCAAGACCACTCAAAAGGGAGAAATAAAAAATTGTTATTAAAACAAATTAAACCAGCTTCAAAAAAAACACTGAAAAGTATAAAATAACTATCCTTTACTAATCAAAACTCAAGTACAATTAAAATAACTTTATAAATACGATACACATACCTATATAATTAAATTTGTCAGTTATTGAAGTCGGTGCCAAATCAATGTGCAACAACATAAAGTCTATTAGTTTGGTGGGCTTGGCACCGACTTTAGTAACTGTCAAATTTAATTATATAGGTATGTGTATCGTATTTATAAAGTTATTTTAATTGTACTTGAGTTTTGATTAGTAAAGGATAGTTATTTTGTACTTTTCAGTGTTTTTTTTTGAAGGCGGTTTAATTTTTTTTAATAAATTTTTTTTTAATCATTTATAAGAAACTCGATGTAGCGATCAAACGACGAGAACAAACTCTATACCCTACACATTTGATTACATTTGGTAGTGTTGGAGTAGGATAGTGACAAAACGCTTTAGTCAACATACATTCAAACTTCAGTCACATCGGTTATTACCTCTCTCCTTGCAGCTACGAGCTCTGATTCACCTCTCCGCTTACGCAATCGTTGAATCATGCGATTTGATACAGAATCTTTTTTATTTTTTTTAATTACTTCGATTTCTGTAAGTACACACACACATTTTAGACCTCATGACATAACAAAGCAGTTAAAATACTAATATTATAAAGAGAGAGAGCGGATTTTGTATGTAGCTAATTGCTTATAAGTGGAGGGTAATGTACGGAACCACTGCACTATTTGAAAAATTCTTTCGCCATTTGGAAGATACATTATTCAAGTTGGAAATAGGCCATATATTATATATTCAAGCCGGGCGAAGTCGGAACAGACCATAATTAATAAATAAAATGACAATAACCTATATTTAAAAACAAGAAAAATATAATTCTAATTATAACCAAGCGATTAATCAAGTAATGACGAATTTTTAAACTATAAATAAGTGAAGGTGCCGAATATAATCTATATAAGGCGTTCCTGCAGTCTTAGAGCCTGTAGGTATTGTGCGCAGCGACGGCAGGAGACCGGATGGTTTGACGCTCATTCCTTGGAAACTTGGAAGATCGCTGGTGTGGGATGCCACTTGTGTCGATACACTTGCTGTTTCCCATGTGCCGGCGACTTCCAAGTCAGCAGGTGCCGCGGCCAGCACTGCCGAGAACTTGAAGCGGCGTAAGTATGCGACTCTCTCTGAGAGTTTCATATTTACGCCCTTTGCAGTCGAAACTTTGGGTCCCTGGGGCCCCGAAGCCCATCGACTGGTTTCTGATATTTGTAAGAGACTGGTCGAGGCTTCGGGAGACCGCCGGGCTGGCAGCTTCTTCCGCCAACGAATCAGTTTGGCTATTCAAAGAGGCAATGCTGCCAGTCTGCTAGGTACCTTGAGCAATGACAGCTTTCTAAGCGGCAACTTTGAGGAAGTTTATTATTTAAGATAATGTGTAGTTTTAAGTTTGTAAATATTAACATATGAATGTACTTTTTATTAATAAAGATTATCTATATAAATAAAAAGATAAATGTTCATTTCTTCAATATTTTAAATTTAAATTTTGACACAGTGTTGTCACATTCGATAGCGCTTTTGTATATGCCACAGCAACGCGTGGCCAAACACAGCCAGTAAGGTGTACGGCAACGCGTGCAGCCCGCGTTATCGTGGCACTGCGATGGTGCAAGGGAAACATCCTATGCGGTGGGTAAGACCGGCTGCTGACGTGGCGACGTGGCGACGCGTCGCCACGCGCCTGTACTGAGCTCGTACACCTATAGACTTGTACTGTGCCTATAGCGTATTCAGTGTTGTTATTCACTTCGGAACACGTAGCCTGTGTTTTTTAAATAAAGAACAATTTTTTTCTTTAATAACAATCGGAATATATCGTATTTGATTATGCCATATTGTTTTATTATTTTATATTTATTTCTTTTAATAAACCATCCTTTCATACATGTTTTCTATACAAAATAGTTTAGTATTTCACATTTGCCAGGTGTCTCGCGACGGCTTACGTTTTTATACTTGTCTGTAACTGCCACCCACTCCACCCCCAGCTTCGGCACAGCGTGAAAGGAATCCGGTGCGTCCCATAAAAGATCCCAGAGCCCCTCGACAACGCGCCGTGGACGTCTGCCGCAGAAGATTTGGTGGGTTAACTCCCCACGTAATTTTTTTCCTCACGGGGCGCTAGGTACCTGGGTACAGATTTCTCCTGCATCACCAAAAAAAGGGCTTACGAAGCTTATTTAAGCAACCAGTCACTGTCTTGTTCCAATGTACGTTAATTAAATTAAAGGATAAGGCGACTTCTTCCGCCAATGAATCAGTTTGGCTATTCAAAGAAGTAATGCTGCCAGTCTGTTAGGCATCCTAAGCAATAACAGCTTTCTGAGCGGTAAATTCGAGGAAATCTATTGTTTAAGATAATGTTTTGTGTTAAGTTTCTAAATTAAACGTTGAGATTTGATAAAGAGAGAGAGCGGATTTAATCAAATCTGTAGAGCAAAATCTGTAGATTTAATCAAATCTGGAGAGCAAAATCATTTGCACTGATTTATATCAAAGGATAATTATTTTAAACTAATTAATCTTTTGCTTACATAGAAGTTTCTTATATCTTGCACCTTATTCCACATACAATATTTATTATGTTTATGAGAAACACGTAACTAAATAATTTAAAAAAAAATAAAAAACCCGACTGCATTTCACAATTTTTATTATTTCTTATATATTTGGAATTGGCTATTTATTACCTTTAATTTGATACCCATATTGTTATACTTTCCCCCTTACTTTCTTTTACTCGAGCGCCATATTGAAATTTTATACCTTACGTCACTCCCACAATTAAAACGAATCTAATGACAACACATAAGTTAAATTCGTTCAAGCCGTTTAGGTTACAGAGGGTGCCAAAGAAATGGACATAAATACTCACATACATACACTCAAAAAACATAACCCTCTTTCGCGGCGGGAAAAAAAGATGATTTTAAATCCAGTATTTCGTTACGACCTCAACACGTATGCGGCCCGCTTATGTACCGTACCGTGACGCGTTATCCATTCATTCTGTTGACAGCTATGACGTCATCGTTACTGTTTTTTAAAAAAGCAATAACCCGATTGTTATGCACGGTTTGATACACATCAGTCACTTGATTACGGCGATCCGTGTTATTGAATTGTAAATTGTAGTTTTGTGTAAAGGAAAAGTTCTTGATATGACCTCTGTATGTAGACAGTTACAGTCATAGATATTAGATAGATGTACCTAATTAAAAAGAGAAGCTTCGCATTGTGTAGTTCAAAAGTGAATCAACTGAAATAAGGCAGCCCGCTTATAAAAATTTTTGAAACACACGACTCACGTCGACCTCAAATAAGTCAATCGCTCAGCAGAATATAGAGCATCGAAGAATGATTTTAATGCTTGTGACACTATTACAATAATTGCGGCACTTTTATTTCAATAAGACAAACAAAAACTAAGAGGTTATTAGTATTTTTAAATTCAGCCCGTATAATAAATTATTTATTCTGAGTTTCTTTGCTTTATTCCGGTTCTAAAGCAGATCTTGCCTATTTACATGCGTGTGAATAATAAATAATTGTCCACTAGATTGTACTAGATAAAAAGCCTTCATATTGTATTTTATTAAACAAAGATGTATGAGATGTAACTGTGTATGTTGAAACTCGCATGTGATTAAACTCACAATATAGTTCACGGTTCAGTGAGAGGTCACCTTTACGCTTAATTCGCAATATCGCTCAGCTCTCGGTTAGGGTTACCAGCCGTACTATAATATATAGTAGGACTTTTTGGCGGGACCGGAAGAAGTGAAGTTGTCATTTTATTTAGGTTTTCTATTTTTTATATTTTTGGGAGTTTTAAAGTACAAAAGTGATAGTGTATTATGTACTGTGTAAACGAAAAGAAGGGATTAGGTCTAAATAAATATGTGTAGTTGAAGTTCTCGCGCTCTTCCAAGAAGACCTATAAAACTTCAGTAAAGTCTACTATCACTTTACTGGAGGAGTTTTACGATAACGATTCTACATTAATATCACGTATTGTATTAATGTAGAACATTGGCAAATGGGCTAATCTGTGCGCCGCCATGCCATGAAGAAAAAAAAGATATAATATATTGTATTGTACTATATTTCGGGTCTGCGTACTATATACTGTCGAAGAAATGTAAATATATAGTATGCAAAAATACTATATTTCGGTGATTAATCTTTATTTTGTAAGTTGCAACACCGAAACTTAGAACAAGTCCTCACTTTTTAAAGTTTATAAACGCGCGACTGATGTATGTACGTGTAACGTATTGCGCCTCTGTCTCGAAATGAGCTTTTGATCTACATTAATTTGAAAATAGAATGCAATAAAGCCTGTGACACTTTTATTGCAAACAAAAACTTTAAAAAATGCAATAAGTCCTAAAATAATACAGTTTTTATAAAAATGAATAACAAATATCTCTTTATTTATTTTTTACTCTTTCCATAAAATACAAAATTTTTTAGAAGTGTACTATTTTTTTACAGCTTATTCTGAAAAATACTATATAATCTGCCGAAGAAATGTTGGCATCTTCAGAGTGAGATAATAAATTATTACAATTCATTCTCACAACGTTCATACTATTACTCTGTACTCAGTGTATAGCTAACCTAAGATTTGATTAAATTATTTACAAGTTATTTTGTTGTTAACATTAAGTCTAGTATCTACATTATGCATAATTAGTATCAGAATTTACTTAATTATTGTTAGATGTAAATACGTAGCTAAATAACACATACATACATATCCTCACGCTGTATCCCTAACGGGGTAGTCAGAGAGGACGGAGCGCCAAGCGTCGCGGTCCTTACAGACTTTTTTCGCTTTCTCAAATCTCATCATTCTCCTCGCATATGTTCGCCTAGGTATGCGAGTGCTTTTGACATTTCTGTCGGCTAACACTGGCTATTTAATTTAGTCTGCCTTGGCCTTCCTTGGCTTCTTTTACCACTCGCTTTCGCTCTGTAGATTTTCTTCGTCAGTCGTTCATCACTCATTCTTTCTATGTGCTCCAACCATCTAAGCAAACCTTTCTTTATTTTTACAATAGCACTGTCGTGCAACCCTGTCATACTGCATATCTCTTCAATGCTTATTTTGACCGTAAGGGTAGGTAATATCGCACATATTTCTAAGAGATCGCATTTCTACTGCATTTGTCTTACTTTCACTCGATTTCGGGTATATCCAGGCCGCAGTACTGTACAATAAAGTTGGAACCAGCACCACATTGTGTACGGCCATTATGAATGAGTTAGATATATTCACACTGCCTAGGTACTAATGCGGACAGAGCACCGTTCACTTTATTGCCAGCTGCTACCCGTCTCTCCATATCCAACTCACATCTTACATCCCACGAAAACTCACTTCCCAGATGTATAATTTCGTTTACTTGTTCTAGACAATTTACCTAAATTATATGTACACTATTTCATTTATTTATTATTATGTAAGTGATCGTGTAAAGAAACATTCTTTTTTAAGCAACTTTTTAAGAAAAAGATTAAACCGACTTCAAAAGAAAACTTTATAAGAAAAAAAATTATACCGTCTTAAAAAAATACTGAAATGTACAAAATAACTAATCTGTCTACTATTTTTTACCAATCAAACCTTTATAATTAAATTTGACAGTTACTGTTGTCGGTGCCAAGCCTGCCAAACTAGTAGACTTTCTGTTATTGCACATTGATTTGGCACCGATTTCAATAACTGTCAAATTTAATTATAAGGTATTTGTATCATGTTTATAAAGTAATTATTGTACTTAAACTTGAGTTTTGATTAGTAAAGGATATTCGTTTTGTATAATACTTTTCAGTTTTTTTGAATCCGGTGCAATTTTTGCTCAAAAACTTGTTTATTTCTCGTTTTTGAGTGACCTTGGCCTAAATAAATATTTAGGATCTAGGGTAGGTCTGCAATTTACTGCTTTTCTAATTCTGGAACAGAATAATGTACAAAAGAATTGTCAATGTAAATAAAGCTTATAAGCAGTATTGATTATTTGGTGTATCTGCGAAGTCCAAGCTCCAAGATCAGTGAAATTTAAATGAGACTACCTATACTGAACCCAGCGAAAAAGAATTAATGAAATCGGTTCCTAAACAAAGAAGTTATGCCGGAACATACATAAAATAAGAAAACAAAAAAATGTGTACAGGCGGATTGAAAACCTACTCCTTTTTCGAAGTCGGTTATAAATATAAAAAGCCCTCATTTGAAACTAGAACTTTCCAGTATTAGATATTTGTTGTTCCTGTAATAATCACAAGGAGAATTAGTACTTACATCTGTGACACTTTATTTTTATACAGATAAATATGTATACGTACCTTCGACTAAAAGTATTCTTTATTGTGATTTGTAACTAAAGCTGCTGAATAACGTGTAATTGTGACTCATAATCATAATCAACCTCAAAATCTCACCGCTGGGTCAATGGCAGTGAACGTGTTTCAAAAACATAAAATTTGCATTAGCTAAAACAATTAAAATAAACAATGGAACTGAATCATTAGTTTTAACAAGGACCATATCTCGGAACTGGGAGTTGTAAAAACAATATATAAAATAAAAATTGTGACCTTATCGTAAGGGTCATGCATGCGACCAGCGAGCATGAAGCCATTATTATATATAACTAGCCTTTGTTGTCTTAAAAACGTACGGATGAATATTACGACTTATGCCTAGTTCTTTACGAATAGTCATGAGACAGATTTCGTGATTGCAAGACGATACATTTTTGGACTATCTTACAAAACCCCTGTATTTTCTAGTATTCAAAATATTCCAAATGTTGACCGAAGGTTTAAGCTGTCACTGTTATGTTACATCAAAATTCAATTAGTTGTGTCCATGTGTAATAGATAGGAACTTTTTTTAATGTTTTTCTATTAGTTTTTACATTGGTAATAATAATGTTCACCACGATTATTTCTTTTCAACGTCATGCACAAAGACAGTCTTATTACACTTTTATGATACGACATTATTCTATTGGGTCCTTACATATGAAATTAGCGTTTTGTCGTGCTGACCACTTTGATCTGAAATATCTCCTCTTTGGTTAAGAATTCCAAATTCAAATTTATAAATTCATTTAGCTGGTACATTTGAGTTTTGAAAAGAGTCATTCATTTGTTTTTTCCTCATTATTTTTTTCTTTGGCGTCGCTTATTACCGCACAATGGAAAACATGAAATATCGGTATATTTACGAGTACGAGTTCTACCGTGGCACCAGTGCTGCAGAAACAGCTCGCAGGATTAATGATGTGTACGGCGCTGGTGTCGCAAAAGAAAGCACGGTACGTTTTTGATTTTAACGTTTTCGTTCTGGAAATTTCGACCTTCAGAACCAACCCCGTAGACAGCCGGAGACCAAAGTGGAAAATGAAGAATTAAAGGCTATTGTGGAAGCGGATCCATCACAAAGCACTTCAGAGATAGCTGCAGGCTTTGGGGTAAGTGACAAAACTGTATTAATCCACTTGAAGCAAATCGGGAAAGTAAAAAAACTTGAACGATGGGCACCTCATGAATTGAGTGAATCGAACTTGCAAACACGCGTCGACTGCTGTGTTACTTTGCTCAACCGACACAATAATGGAGGAATTTTAAATCGAGTCATTACTTGTGATGAAAAGTGGATACTGTACGATAATCGGAAGCGCTCGTTGCAATGGCTGAACCCTGGAGACCCAGCCAAATCCTGCCCTAAACGAAAATTGACTCAGAAAAACTTACTTGTGAGTGTTCGGAGGACTAGCGCCGGTGTCGTTCACTACAGCTTTCTAAAATCTGGCCAAACGATTACGGCAGATATCTATTGTCAGTAACTGTAAACCATGAAGGAAGAACTAGCTGCTAAACAATCGAGATTGATCAATCGCTCTAGGCCACTGCTGCTTCACGACAACGCAAGACCACACTGCACAACAAACAACCACTAAGTTAGATGAGCTACAATTGGAATGTCTGCGACATCCACCGTGCTCCCCGGACCTTGCTCCAACAAATTACAATTTTTTCCGGAATTTGGACAACTTCTTACAAGGAAAAAAATTCAACTCCGATGCGGCAGTCCAAACCGACTTCAACGAGTTTATTGATTCTCGCCCCCATGGTTCTTTTAGTAAAGGGATCAATGAACTACCTATGAGATGGCAAAAGTGCATAGATAACAACGGTGCATACTTTGATTAATTAAATATATTTTACAAAAAAAAAATTGACTTTATATTCCTCCCGTACAAAACACCAATTTCATATGTAAGGACCCAATATAAAGTAATTGTGCCCCCAAATTCGACTTTCAAATTGTGTCAGTCGTAATGGAATACCGTAAAAAAAATCCGTTCAGGCCTATATTATGGGTAACGTGCAAAAAATTTAAGAACGATTGAACCTGTGAAAATATTCAAAAAAAAATTGTACTTTGTTTAATTTAAAAAATATATAAGTACCTACGTAACATTCACATGTGAAACAGAATAGACACTGTTCTCTTTCAAGCCTCTTTCAAGCTCATTTTGACCGATTGAATTTGTTGCCTACTGCAATTTTTAACAAGGAACCATTAACCATGAATAAGAAAAAAACAGAATACAAAAAGACGTAAGCATAGAAATCCGAAATCTTATTATTGACATAAATCTTAGTTTGCTTCTGTAGAAATGTGGATTATAGAAAAAATCTGCAATACCTTATTAAGAGTAACGACAAAGCTACCCTGTTAATGATACCCTATTAAGTAAAGAACTAGGATCCAAGATTATAAAACAACGCAATTTACAATGAAATCAATTCAGTAGTTTTTAAGTACAGCTCGAAAAAACACACATTATTCTAAAATCGAAAAAAAGCGGGTAGTAGGGCTTTATGAAGGGTCCCTTCAGATTGCTACCATCATCTTACTAGCTAATCATCTCGCTAAACAGCACTGCTTTCACTGTACACTGGCTTCCAATGTGGAGGGTAAGACGGCCGGTGAAACAAGGCACAACATCTTAATTCTCAGGGTTGCCATTTAATATTTAAAAAAAAACGACCAAGCGAGTCACCTGATGGAAAATGATCACTGCATCCATGGACACCCGCAACGTGCGGGGAATCACAGGTGTGTTGCCGGCTTTTAAGGAAAGGAGGAGGAGGGGGCAAATGGCCACCGGCCCTCTCATTCACCGAACGAAATATGATGTTATTTAACGTCGATATTCTATGAGAGGGTGGTATTTCTTCACCGGCCGAGCCGTTCCAATTCGTGCTGCAATGCAACATGGCTCTACCACACGGAGACTACCACACTAAGAAAAATGTCCATGGACCTTAGTACACACGGGTGTACATAAGAGGGATGTTTAGGGGGTCCGCACCTACCATTAGCTAACGCTTACGTTCCTCGAATAGCCTTTTGTACCCGTACAAACAAACAAAATATTGCACGATTTAATAATGTGTATATAATTTTCAATTAATTGATTGTATAGAACTTTGTCTTTTTATGCTGTGAATTTACAGGTAAAAACTAGTTTTTCTTTGAGCATACATCATTGAACATCACTCAAGCCTATAGCTACGTCCGTGTTAGTACACTTATCATCGCGTGGATTGTTTGCTCGTGCCCAAAGTAGAAAAAAGTAATATAGACGTGAATTAAATAATCGTATGAAATATCCATCCGTATGTTTTCATTTTAGTTTAATATCTTCCTATTATCTAAGCGCTCACAAAAACATACTGAATACGTTTCCTTCAAGATAAAGGAAATTATTATGTAAATAAATGTTTCCGCTCATAGTAAATAGTTACGTCACTAATGTCATAGCATTTGCAGTCTTTAAAACTGCATATTTTAATGCATATATACATATTTGCATAAGATAAATATACATATTATATACTTGTAGAGTACCTTATTATATACCTTCAATAGAGATTAATGTTCTTTTATTCAATAATCAGAGCCGTACCTATAGCAATTAAGTACCTATTATCACAAGTGGCAACAACGCCATACCAAAGGAATGCAGGTTTTGGAGGGCGGTAGTTTAAAAAAGTTAAAAAATGTATTAAAAAACTGGCTAGTAAAATATGTCACGATTTTAGCAGCGTATGTGTGTATGACGTATGTTTGTTTATCTATTCCCTCATAAAGCCGAAACTACTTAACAGATTTCAATGTATGACGTTCATTAATTACTCATTAGTCTTAATTACTCACGTGACGTAGTCGTAAATTGAGAAGGCCATTTCTGTAATATCAACACATGGAATAAAAAATGCGTCGTAGAGTAATATTTTTCGTATTAAAAGATATTGTTAGTTTCACATTAATTTTAATCACATAAATTACCCAGGTGCGATGTTTTGTAACATTGTAGTAAGAAGAACGAGGGTAGAATGGATTTCCTGCGTGTAGTGGGGCTGCATAAAAGACTGATTTTGGTCTTGTAAGAGTTCAGTTGTTGAGAAGCCGTCGAATAGTCAAGTACATAATAGTTGTGATGAAGAATTGATGTGCGTTCATAGTGATCAGTGCTTCTGTTACATTTCATATTTAACAATATACATTTCCTACTGAAGAAAATGGCAATGGACAGTTAAGTGTGGGTTTACAAGTCCATGGCTTAACAAGTGAAACCAATCGCTTATGCTTCTTGAAGCAGGGTGATGATATAGATGCTGTTGGATCACCCATCCATTAAGTAACTATGTGCAATGTTGTTTAACCTCAGTAAAGCAACCATCAACACAATACTATGCTAAAAATGAACCTATCTGATATCAGATCTAGCAATTATTAGTTTAAGTAAAAAGAAAGTTAGCGGTTATCCATTATATCCTATGTAATATTTATAAAAAGAACATAACATAACATAACATAACTTCACGCTGTATCCCCAACGAGGTAGTCAGAGAGGACGGAGCGCCAGGAGTCGCGGTCCTTACACACCTCTTTCGCTTCCTCACATCTCATCATTCTCCTCATACATTTTCGCCTAGGTATGCGGGTGCTTTTGTCATTTCCGTCTGCTAACATTCTGGCTATTTGATCTTCATAAGTCAGCCTTGGTCTTCCTTGGCTTCTTTTACCACTCACTTTCGCTCTGTATATTTTCTTCGTCAGTCTTTCATCACTCATTCTTTCCATGTGCCCGAACCATCTAAGCATTCCTTTCTTCATTTTTACAATAACACTGTTGTGCAACCCTGTCATACTGCGTATCTCATCATTGCTTATCCTGTCAGCAAGCGTGACACCGCACATATTTCTGAGAGACCGCATCTCCACAGCATTTAACATACTTTCACTCGATTTTGGGCATATCCAGGCCTCACTACCGTACAACAAAGTTGGCACCAACACCGCATTGTGGATGGCCATTTTAGCAGTGTTAGATATATTCACACTACCCACTAATGCGGACAGAGCACCGTTCACTTTATTGCCAGCTGCTACCCGTCTCTCCACATCCAACTCACATCTTCCATCCCTCGAAAACGCACTCCCCAGGTACACAATTTCATTCACCTGTTCTAGACATTTGCCATTTACACAAATCACACATTTCGTTTGTACCGCTTCTCTTTCAAACACCAGAACCTTAGTTTTGTTCACATTCATTTTCAATCCTTTTACTTCACAATCTGTTTTCATGCACGTGACCAGTGTCTGCAACTCCGCTTCTGATGGTGCTATTAGCACAGCGTCGTCAGCGTACAATAGGCAGTTTACCACTGTGTCACCACATCCCATATCACTCATATTACCTTTCAATCTCTGGAGGCAACTGTCCAAATACAGCACGAATAGCCAGGCAGACATCACGCAGCCCTGTCTGACACCAGAACAGACTTCAAACCAGGGCGACATGTCACCGTCTATCCTTACACAGGCTCTGTGGTCTCGATATAATGACCTCACAGCCTGCAGTAAGGAGCCCTCCAAGCCATATTCAGGCAGAAGACTCTACAATTTCTTCCGCACTACTCTATCGAATGCTTTCTCTAGATCCACGAAAGCGCAGAAAACTTTCCGACCTAAAGCCAGAAACCTTCCCACGATAACGCGAAGCGAGAAAATCTGATCCATACAACTCCTACCATTCCTGAAACCACCTTGCGCCTCCCACAAATATCTTTCTGAAACGCCTTTCATACGTTCAGTCAATACTTTAGTATAGACTTTAAGCTGACCAAGCTGATGGCCCTATAGCACGCACAGTCTAGGTAGGAACCTTTCCTTTTATATAGAGGTACTATGACTGCCGTGCGCCAGTCCTCTGGAACCTCCCCCTTCTGCCAACAAAGGTTGCAGAGTGCACAGAAGACATCCCAGTCTCTAGGACCACTATACTTGATCATCTCAGCAGTCACCTCATCAATTCCCGCAGCCTTTCCACATTACAAACTTCTTATCACTTTCTCAATCTCTTTCATACTAATGGCATCCTCCAGTCCCTGGCCCGAGTGTGGCAATTCATTAGAATCGCTCTCAGTATCAGAGACGGAGTCGCCACTCTCATACAGTTCTCCATAGTATTCACTCCATCGCTGCAGAACATCCTTTTTATTTGTAAGCAGGTTGTTGTCTTTCGAACGCACTTTATTCATTCTGCAAGGTGCCGGACCACTTCGATACTTACGTACTTCTTTCCAAAATAATTTGGAATTTTCCTCGAAGTTATCCGACATCTTGTTTTCATCTAGCACCCTACACCTTTCGCGCTTCTCTTTCACTAGTGCCTTCGTTTCTGCTTTCTGCAGCTTATACCTGTCTTTCATCAAATTTTTCATACCACAGTCATTAGTAGCAAGGTAGTCTCGCCATGCTTTCTTTTTCTTATACACAGCCACTTTCGCCTCATCATCCCACCACACATCACGCTTTTTGCCGTTCCCAATCTTATTCGTTCCACACACTTCTTTCGCAGCCTCGATCATACTATCCCTAAGGTTCTGCCAACACTCTTTAACATCCTCGCTCATCACTTTCAATCTATCATCAAGCTTACTGGATAATACCCTTTCATATTCATTCCTGGTGGTCGCATCCTGCAGTTTCCAGCTTTTAATGCGGCTAACCGCTGCAGGTTTGGACACTACGCGATGTCGCCATGCTGCGAACAGAACCCTTATTCTGGTTATCACCAGAAAGTGGTCCGTCCCGAGATCGGCTCCTCTATACGCTCTTGTGTCCATTACCTGCTTCTTAAGTCTGCTATCCACCAGGAATAAATCAATCATACTTCTCGCACCCTTTCTTTCCCACGTGAACTGATGGATTCTTTTGTGCCCAAACATGGTATTAGCCACAAAAAGATCCTTTTCCATACACAGTCCTAGCACAATCTTACCAGCATCATTCACTCTCTTATCTCCATATTTGCCTAGGACAGACTCAAATCCTGTTCGAACTGTCCCGACCCATCCATTCATGTCTCCGCACACAACAATTCTTTGGTTCTCTTCAACCGTCACTAGAACTTCTCTAACATTCTCCCAGAACTGCTCCAGTTCAGCCAAACCGACAGAGGACACTGGGGCATATACTGCCAAAACAAAAATTCTTGTCAACCCAATCTTGAGGCATACCCAGAGCAGTCTGGGATTTACACATTCATACTCAGTCATACAATTAACCATACGAGAGGACAGTAAAACGCCTACCCCTTGGCATCCCCTATCTCCTTGTGGTACCCCAGACCACAAAGCGATGCCTCCTCCGGGCAAGTCGGCAAGTTCACTGCCGCCTCGCTTGGTTTCACTCAAACATAGCACATCCAATTTTTTCTCTTCCATAATATCAATCACTTCATTCATCTTCTCCTCAATCCCACCTCTCACATTCCACGCATCTACTCTGCACTCCTCCCTCCACTTCCCGCCGCTAGGTGCACAGCGTGTTGGGTGGCGGTCCCCAACGCCGAACTGCACTCTGCACACACCAGCGGGGACAGACCGGTGAACGTCGCTTTCGGGGTACGCCCTAACATTATTATTGCCGTTGTCCCGCATGGTATGCACAGAAGAAGAATTGCAGCCCTGAAAAGGGCTGGCAGGGGTCGCGACGAGCACGCTTCCTCAGTTGACCCCCCAATAAAGAACAGAACAAACAAACAGAACAAAAAGAATATAAAAAAACGATGACATGTAATGCAAAATTATGTATACGCTTGAATATAAATTTTTAATTGTTTTCATATGTGTATACTAGCCCCTTCCGTGACTTTACATGTGTTGACGTCAAACTTTACCACTGTCTCTAAGTTTCAGTTAATAATATCTACTTCAAACAGTCGCATGCGTGTCCGCGAAAAAGCACACTACTTGAATTATGGCTCTGCCACAGAGAAGGTTGTCTGTGGCCGTAACGAAGGCGGTCCCAGCGGTGCCCAAGCACAAGTCAAAAATGACCAGGACCAAGTTTGGGTCATGCATGGTAGTATGTATTGTAGTTGTACTAGTAACACTCATTTATTATTACGTAAGTGATCCGGTAAAGAAACGTTCTTTTTAAGCAACTTTTTAAGATAAAGGTCAATCCGACTTCAAAAGAACACTTTATAAGAAAAAAATTATACCGTCTTAAAAAAAATACTGAAAAGTACAAAATAACTAATCTATCTGTTATCTTTTACTAATCAAACTTTTATTATTAAATTTGACAGTTACTGTAGTCTGTGCCAAGCCTGTCAAACTAGTAGACTTTCTGTTGTTGCACATTCATTTGGCACCGACTGAATGTCAAATTTAATTATATAGGTATGTGTATCGTACTTATAGTTATTTTTATTGCACTCTAGTTTTGATTAGTAAAGGATAGTTATTTTGTACTTTTCAGTGCTTTTTTTAAGGCGGTTTAATTTTCTTTGGAATTTTTTTATTTCTCCCTTTTGAGTAATCTTGGCCTAAACAAATATCTAAGGCTGAATAACACTGTTGTGCAACCCTGTCACACCCTGTCGCACCCTTATTCACAACGCTTCGAAAACTTTCCGTGGCGGAAAGGGGCGATCGTCGGTAAGCATAAATTCAATCCGACGGATTGGAAAATGCTATTCACAAACTATCGGAATCTTATCGGAAAGGACTTTACGAATCCGAAAGAAAATGCATTTATGAACCATTGGGCCTAGAATGAAATGCTACAAACGCGAAACGAACGATCGTTTCGAGTCGATTTGAGTTGTCAAATGACGTCAAACGACAAAAACAGCCAAAAACCTAGAATGAATGCCAAAAAGAAACGATGACGTTATCATGTCACGTGACTAAAGCGAAAGGAACGAATGATTTATAGGATTTACTAAGAAACGTTTTTAAAAAGCTAGAATGAAGTGTCAAGTGACAGATGAAAGCGACACGATCGTTCGCTTTCGTGATGCTTTCGACTCGATCGTTTGTGGGCTTACATGTTACAAAATGGTAGAAATCGTTTTCGTTTTGGTAGAAAATATTAGTGTGGTTTAAACGTATCACATTTTGACAATCGCAATGTATTTGGTAAAATATCATTTTAAACAGACAGAGAAACAACTTGGACAAAGAAATTAGTTAGTCTTTTTTAAGATGCGATATATATTTTTTAATTAAAAAAATTTTTGTAAATTATTTTATTTACGTTCGAAAAACTAAATGGGTTTTATAAATACGAATTATACTGTCTGTGCTTATCGTCTGTGCGTTAAACAAGTTCAAATAAATTATACTAGATGTCGCTTAGTAAAAATTAATAATAACTACAATAGAAAGTACAATAGCGCTTTTATTTTTGATTGTTGTTGTTTCTAAAAATACCTCAAATACCTCAATGTTTAGCTATTGATTGCGTAACTAATAAAATATGTTATAAAAATATAAGGCAAATTAATCCTTAGGCATGTATTTAAAAGGGCACGAAATTTCTCTAGAAGTCTAGATTACATACGCGCACGCAATTTGTCTAGATTTTTGACGACAGACTTCAGCGATTATACACTTATTACATTAATTTACTCGTCTCGGAAACGTTTTCGACACTAAAAAGTAGTCGGAAGCATCCGAAGGTTTCGTCCTGAAATGAACTGTCAAATCATGTCGTTTCGGAAAGGTTTCGGATTTGTGAATTGCGTTTAGACAAAATCATCGAAAAGTTTCCTGTCGGATACGGAAAGTCGAGTTTCCGACGTTTGTGAATAACCCCGCTGGTCTACAATTAACTTCTTTCTAAATCTGGAGCGCAACGATATACAAGAGAATCATCTATATAAATAAAGGTTATAACCCAGGTCGCGTGTTTGGTGTTTTTTGGTGTGTTTTCGAAGTCCAAGCTCCAATACCAATGAAATTTAAATGGGACTACCTCGGAAGTATACCCTTTCAAACAAACAAACAAATTTCTACACCATACAAAAGTGAGCTCGCTAGCTTACGAAAAAAAGTGTTATTTTCATTAATTTTAAAAATTACATACAACTACTTTTAAAAAATCCAACTGGCATTTTAAAGAGTTTGCTTAATCTACACAGAAAATTTAAAACCATAAATCGGTACCATTACTGCGAAAAATGTAAATCTTGGTTTTAAAAGAGGTTTCCTTGACATTTTTTTTTTTTACAAAACTTTTTTTTTCTTCATGGCATGGCGATTAGCGCATTTGCCAATGTCACGTATTGTAATAGTATAAGTAGAATCGTTATATATAAAACGTTAAAACTTCTCCAGTAAAGTGATAGTAGACTTTACTGAAGTTTTACAGGACTTCTTGGAAGAGCGCGAAAACTTCAGCTACACATGTTTATTTAGACCTACTCCATTCTTTTCACTTGCACAGAACTTTAAAACACAATATACTATCACTGTTTTACTTTAAAACTCCCAAAAATATAAAAAATAGAAAATCTAAATAAAATGACAACCTTACTTCTCCCGTTCCCTCCAAAAAGTCCCTTACAAAACCAGTCGTGTAACGCAACTGGTAAAATGAAGTCAATGAAATGAAGCATCAGGTTACCAAATATCATTTTCATACGTTTTGTAATCACGTATGAAAAAATGAAGATCTCTACCGTCAAAATTTTAAATGCGTCGCCTTAAATACAACTCGCGCCGGGCGCATAAATAATGTCTAGTCACTGACCACACATGGAGGAGCTCAAGGTTACACCCAAGCTACAATACAATCGATATAAGATTGTGTTCAATAACATTTAATTATACATTACACTAGTATAGTAAATCAAAACAATGACCATGAATTCATGACTCAACTAGCTCTTAAGAACGTGACGCGGGAAGTATATTTATATCCTCTAACAGGTGGCGCTTCTCTGGTAAGTAAAAGTGAGACAGTGTCATTGTTTCGTCGCTCCGAATGGGTAAGTCCAGTTCAGTGTGCGACAATGGACTTGTCCTCAACGTTTTCATTTTGCGTATTTAAGCAATCTAATATTCAATTTGTTTATTTATTACAATGAAAGTATTAACACAACAGTAAAATGATTCAATGATTTATTAAATCATAGCTGTAAGTACGAAATAAGATACTCCACGTTGTTTACTGCGTAGGCGTCACAGCTCAACAGTTGAATGAAACAGTGATGCTTTCAAACATTTAATCTAGTACTAGTGTGTATAATATATCATTGCTTAAAATAATAAATTAATAATGCGCCAGACGATATACACCAATCATCTGAAACTAGGGTATTAATTTAATTCATTGAATTCATTGTCAATACCTAAACTTAAGTACTTGTTGTCAATCGACTTCAGAAACAATTGACTTCAAAAATCAATTGTCGACGAATAATTCGTTGACTTTATAATTTAATTTGATGCTCCTGGAAAGTTAGCAAAGCATACTTACCATAATAAACGTAGGAGGTGTGGATAAGTTCATTTCCTAAATTGACCCGACCGGGAATCGAACCCGGAACCTTCCACATTTGAGTTTAAACTTCTAAAGCACTACGCCATCGACGTCGTCGAATAATCGATAATAAACTACGACGATTAATAGAACCAACTCTTTATTATACATGTTCCAATTAGCGAACTCCACAGACGTTGTCCTGTCCGAACGTTATTAAAAATTTTAAAAAAAATCCTGAAATCCGATAGCAGCGCCACCTACCAACGTCCAAAGTTTTATCAAACGTAACATTTCTTTATTAGTCATAATTACAAAATATTTTGTAAGCTATGGAGATTTTTCTTCATGTCAGACAGTATTACTGTAGGTATGTACTTTTATTACATATGAGTTGACCCGACAGACGTAGTAGTCCTGTCCAAATTTAAATAAATAAAAATCCCATAGGAAAAAGCACTTTCGGTTTTCCCCGAATTTTCCAATTATCCGGGCAACTTTTCCAATTTCTCAAAACTTAATTGTAATAATGAGACCAATAAAATTAAACTCATGTATGACATAAAACAAAAAAAAACATGTGGGATCGGAAGACCTCCGCCAGAAACGAAGTACCTTAGCTGCGGTTTCCGCATGTAATGTATAAAAAAAGGTATTCTTTATTTCGTTCTTCATTTTTTGGATTTATTTTTAATTTAAATTGCATATAATTTGAAAAAGATACGTAAATTAACTGTGTAGCCTTGGCGAAACCTGTGATTAAAGAGGTTTAGTCTTTGACAAAAGAACCTTAATAACGTTCAAACTTAAACATTAAATGGATTACTGTCGATTTTCGACCACTGAGCGACCACTAGTCTATATATTAATACCTGAAGCGAAAACTTTGGTTCCCCTTTTAAGAAAATTGCGCGGACAGAACAGTGTTAAATTTGGTACACTTAATGCTTACATGGAGAAGAACTGGAGAAAGCTAAAATTTTTATGTAATATGTATTAGAAATACATTAAATTAAATAAATCACTGATTGTTTATGATCATACTGCCCAATGATGTCATAATACAAAAGAGGTAGATAGGTTACATGCACTCGAAAAGTGTCAATTTCAAACTCATAATAATTTGTGATCCCATATACGTAACCTCCTTGGATCAAACAGTCGCACAGAGTAGAGATTGTCGCTAAAGAGTTTATAAGTTTATATTTATAGTCTAATTTCGACCACAGGGCGACCTCAAGTTTTTCTAAATCGGTACTTGTAATCTGAATGTTACTGGATACTCCTCTAGGACGTCGTGTACCCATATAAGTAACCATAGTTTATCCAGTTTTACTTTGGGATCATACAATTGGTGATTGTCTGGTTATATTACTGTGTTTTACGTAATTCAAGTTAGTAATCTCTTTTTACCTATAATGACTTAATATAAGTACATATGTATGTATTTCGTTTTACTTACATAGTTGTTACTGACCTTTTACAATTTCCTTGTAAACAACGACGAGGCGTCTGCCGTGAAACAGACAGTATGGCCACAAAATAGACTAGAGCTAAAATTTTAAACTGTCATAGTAAATAGCGACTGCAAAATAAACGCAAACTTCTGATGTTGAATGAGAAGTTTCTTCTGAAGGATCAAATTATTATATTCTCGTTATCTCGATATAATTATGCGCAACAAAATAAAACCATTCCGATAACAGAAGTTTTATGAAAATCGATTTGTAATATTCATAGCAGACAGTTACGAAGCAAATGAAATAAACATTTACAATAATCCTCCAAGGAAAAAACAATCTTTGGTGATTTCTACCTAACATAGCTAAAAGTTTTCTCAAAAACTGCTGATTTCAGACACAAAAGAAGGAAAGGAAATTGGTTCCTCCGTTCACTGAAAAAAAAAACATACAGACAAGCTTATGCTATCTTTTGTTAATAAAATAGCGAACAGGTCCAGTGCAGATTGATAGATATAAGCAATAGTGGCCAGACTCTTGTTAAATTACAAGTTCTTCATAGTGGTCTCTGAACTGGGTTAATGATCAGCGCCATCTAGTGATAGCCAGAACTTATAGCTTAACATGATCCGTCGTGCAAAGGTAACGTCATAAATCATCTATTCAGTAAGTAATCATATGCAACGCAATTATAGTTATTATTCTCAGTAAAATCGCATAAAACACAAAACGTCATTGCACTACGAACGACTACTTCTTTTTAAGGTTTGTCATTTTAAATAAAAGTAATTTAACATTTTTACGATTTTCTGGGTCACGGTCCACTGTTGAATACATTTTTGTCAAACTGAATTGTACTCCAGTAAATTATTTGAAATTTATTAGATACAATTCATTTCATTTCACTGGTGCAATTAACAATCGGATGAAGTAAGCAAAATCGATAAAAAATAACTATCGATACAAAAAAAACCCACAAAAATCGCCTGTCTCATGGCCCCACAATACGTGAGTCACGACAAAGTAGAAAGTGAATATTCCGTGGCTTCTCGATGGAGCGAAGAGAGCCAAATGCATTACTTGTTTGCAATCAAACGTGAGGGTAGCGTTGAGTAACAAGGATATTACCGAAAAAGGATTGGCCATCAGACAGCTTTCTTTTGCAGTTAACAGTATTTATTTATACACTATTCCAAGAGAAATATCCATTTAGAAAAACATCCATATTAATGCAACTTAATACATTATAGGTATATAATATATCTACGTAGCACATGATGAACTCTTTGAAAAAAATATTTTCGGTCGTTTCTCTCAGAGAATAAAACCAGCTCAGTGCTCGCGTAATATATTTCTTTACCGTAGAATTTCGTAAAAGTGCTCTGCGCTTCCAACTGCAAAACAAAATTTGTAGTCGACCTCTATTTTATATGCTTTAGACGGGTTTGAATTATTTTTTAGTCTCTTTAAAACAGCCTATTATCCAGATAGCGTAAGCTTTCTATTAGTGAAATAATTTTTAAAATTGGTTCAGTTGTTCTAGACTTCTAGAGATTACACCTATATACATTATACACTCTATATAATTTCATAGTGACAATACCACTGACATGTATTTTATACTGGACAGGCTTTACGAAGCAAATGACAGCTAATTTAGTGTGCCAATTTAAAGCCCCACTTACGAAATGCGAAGTTCTCGAGAACTAATTTTGATATGGCTATGAACTAATTTTGACGTATACTGCATAATATGGCTATTTAGTTCCATATATGTCGACCATGTCCGTGTCGATGTAATTCGTGTCAGCTCATGACCGACTTCACTTACGAAACCGAAATAATTATTGGCAAAATACTTGTAAATCTTGTGTTTTAGCTATTAATTAGGTGTAGGTTTTTGATAAAAAAGCAGCCTATGTCCAGTATACAAAGTTTCATCCCCCTTTGACTTCTTTAGGGGTAGATTTTTGATAAAAAAAAGTAGACTATGTCTTTTCATTAAAGTCTATCACCGCACAAATATTATCATTACCGAGGATTAGCATTTCTCACACAAAGTTTCATCCCCCTTTCCACCTTAAGGTTGGATTTTAGAAAAGAAAAAAGTAACATGTCCGTTTTCCGATGTCAAACTATCTCCATGTCAAATGTCATCATAATCGGTTCAGTGCTTTAGCATTTTCCATAAAAACCCCTTTCATCACCCTTTTCACCCCTTTAGAGATATTTTTTTTATAAAAAGAAGCAGCCCATCTTTTGCGCAGTCAGATGTTCTTACGATATACCCATTCTAATCGAGATCTGTCAAGTAAATCAGTTGTAAAAGGACATACAGACAGTCAGACAAACGGGCAGACTAACGTCAGTGAGTCATAAAACGACTATTTATCACAAAATTTGACAGTAAAATTGAAATTACAGTCAGACGCTACTAATTTATATAGTAGTACATATAGATGCTATGCCACCGCACCGTCCGATGGGCCATCTTTTTTTTTAATTATATGATGGAATAATAAAACATGCTTAAATTTTTTAGTTCTATTGGTTAAGCCTTCTTACACGAGTGCAACCAAAAATATTTTTCTGGTCCTTTTGGTTTTAACCTTTCAGTTGGCATATTTCCTTTTAAAATAATTAATTAAAATATCACCACTACTTTTTAAACTACTGATGCAATTGTAGTATAGATTGAATAAGGATAAGTACCTAGGATAAGTACCTAAGGATAGGTATACAAATATGCTATTATTTACCGATTAATTATGGGCCTTTCTGGAATATCGTTACAAGAACCAAAATGAAGCAAAACACAAACAATTTGGGTAATTTCCATTTTCCTTACGAATTACGAAATGTTTCTCTGTTGTGATTCTAAAGCAGTTAAGCTAGTGACCCATATGAAGCAATACCAGATGCGATATATAGCTATGTAAAAAGTTTTTTGGGACTTTTTGGCGGGAACGGGAGAGGTGAGGTTCTCATTTTATTTAGATTTTCTATTTTTTACATTTTTAGGCGTTTTTAAAGTACAAAAGTGATAGTATATTTTGTTTTAAAGTTCTGTGTAAGTGAAAAGAATGGAATAAGTAGGTCGAAATAAACAACATGTGTAGCTGAAGTTTTCACGCTCTTCCAAGGAGTCCTGTAAAACTTCAGTAAAGTCTACTATCACTTTACTGGAGAAGTTTTAACGTTTTAGATAACGATTCTACTTATGGTATTATAATACGTGACATTGGCAAATGCGCTAATCTGTGCGCCATGCCATGAAGAAAGAAAAAAAAATGTTTCTGCGTCGCAGTTCAATAGTGATCCAAGTACCAAAAAGTTTATAGTATGTCGGAAAATTCATAAAACAATTACACATAAACATACATAAAATACATACATAAAATTCACGAACCTTAATAGTAAGTCTTTTAACTGTTATAGAAGCGTTTCCCTAACCTCGACTATGACACTACCAGTATACAATTGAAATGTTATATTAGTTGAGGCTTTTCTTAGTCATAGGGATGTTTAACTGCTATGTAACAACACTGGCAATATATTTCAAGCATGTTTTTGCTAATCAGAGAAGTAAATAAAGCAAGCCGATTCACTTGTAAATATCTACATACGAACCTTATTGCACGTTTACATTTCAGTAAGCCGATCTCCCGCATGTTATTGGAACAAACCCTAACACATCATCATTTGAGTTCAGTTCTTCACCGTGGAGTAGTTCGTTTTTACGTTCGTGTTAATATTCTAAATTCTTCTCAGAACTTTACTCCGCAACTAAACAAACTGTAAAAATAGAACACTGATAACTTGGCGGTAAAATATAATCGAACACAGAACATAGATCAGTGTCTTAATCATTAATTAATGGTGTCGATATTAACATTCACTATGAACTTAAAAAAATGTTTTTTCGTTACATATTCTATATAATTATAAAGAATTGCGCAGCGCCAGTGTCACAATGTGTCATATAAAACTGAAGTGGTCACCATCGAGTATAAAAAAGTTGAAATTAAATAAACCTATAAAACACTGACGCAATCTAAATTTTACATCACTATTTTGAATGTCTGACTAAACATATGTGAACATTTTAATCGTGTACTGTAAAAAAAACCGACGCTTACCTTCTATTTTATGGCGACGAAAAATTACATTGGCGGAGTGCAAAAACAAAACACAGACATTCCTTCCAAGCGCGGGGGCCTATTAGCGCGAGCCGTTCAACACAGTGCCGAGGGGCATAGGTGGAGCAGAAGATCGTTTACGTGATACTCGCGTGTATAGTTACGTAGATTTGTGGATGACTTCCATTACTCGCTGACTCCCATTACCCTGTTCTCCCCAATTCCAAAATAAATATATCTTCGCTCAGTCAGGACGCTAATCTTTACGGACACAGCGTGTAAACATTCAAGTCAAGGACGCAGATAATTCTCACTGCTCATCACCTACGCTCAACCAGCGTGAAGGCACAGTGACAATGTGGGATATATAGACAAGTAAATGAAAAGTATTAATTTGAAAATTTCAATAGTTTGCAATACAATTCACATCATTTTACTGAACTACTTCTAACCAAAATCGGTAAAACCGAACAATTATGGAAACATCTCAGCGTGCGGCGTCCGTCGTGTCTGTTCGTCTATCTCTGATATACATATTTCTCAGAGATTATCTCACGTAAACAGTGACATGGAAAATTGTACTTATTAGGAGTAGCACAAACATAAATTTAAACTTCGAAAATAATATCGTTTCTCGAAATATGAGTATTGATGAAACTATAGGTACGGCTATTAGGTATGATACCGATACGAATGACGAATACATTGTTGTTCATATTACCATTACGAATAATGATAAGAATACTTACGATTTTTACTTTTAAATGAGCTCAATAACACTAAAAAATTGTCTTAGTGATTTACTTTATATGTGTATTATACACATACACTCACAAACAACGGTCTCTAATCGCAGTAGTCTTCTTTTCAGTCATCGCAGGAGTCGTTGTAGCTGTCTTGGTAATTTTTCTCAAAGAGATAAATTATGCTCTCATACCCTTAATCATTTCATACTCAATCATTCCGTATGTAATCATTCCGTATGTAATCATTCCGTATTTAATCATTCCTTACTTAATCATTCCCTCTTATCAAGACCTAGAATTTTTAACGTCACGTGACATGTCATGTCATGGGAAATCTCATGTCATGTCAAGGGACATGTCATGTAAGTCATGTCCAAACCGACTCCCTCGCCGGATGTCTCGCTCTATATTTAGTAGTAAAATTATGACGGGAACTTCTAGAGCATTCATGATTATTAATAATAATAGTACACATTAACAGAGAGGGTGGAACATTCTAGATAATTCCGATTGCTAATTATAAATAATAATACAACATTGTTCTCGACGCCACCAGTTTGCACGAGTACATGACACGTCATTGCTCCAGAATATTCGAATTACAACTTAGTTCTTGTCTTATTTTTGGGTAGGTATACCAATCAATAGTAGACGTAAATAGTTTGCAATACAATTCACATAATTTTACTAAAATACTTCTAACCAAAATCGGTAAAACCGATTTTGGTTAGAAGTAGTTTAGTCTTTTTAGATCATAGCTCTGCAAAGTTAGGTCTCGAGATATAAGCCCTAAAAGTTGCGTGTCACGTGCCATTCGATAATGGATCTTATCACTTTAACATAAAGTCCAACCATAACATTGTCCCCTTCTAGTCATGCTGAACCATGTACCATAAAAGCGAACTGAGCGATCCACGTGAACGATCTTCAGTTTTCGTTGAGGTTCCTTCTTTATCCGGTAAATGACGTAATTTATCCTCATTATTTCCAGTTATTATGGTTTAAGGTAGGTCTCATCTGGTTTAGCTCGAATCCCATTACATTAAATTTACGATTATAGCGTTTCCATTCCTTCATTAGATTTCATTTTGACTATCTCCGTGGCGCAACGGCTTAGCGCGTCGGAAAGTAAACAGAGGTTGCGGGTTCGATTCCCGTCCGGAGTCTGGGTGTTTATGTATACTATGTATTTATTTACAAAAGAAAAGTAATATAGTAGTAATAATAAGTAGTATATCAGTTGTTTAGTACTCATAACACAAGCGTTGTGCTGCTTACTTTGGGACTAGATGGCGCTGTGTGAAATGTCTGAGTTTATTATTATTATCGATTCGATAATCGACCTTATAACTTCTACGAACCGTATAAGTAGGTAACAACAACAAACAATAATATATTTTTATGAAGATAAAGTTAATTATAACATTAACATTAAAATATAAGTATAATAACTATAACATGATTAACAATTTACGAAACAAACAATAAACAAAAAACATGATTAGGGAAGTAATACGAAACTTAACAAATAAGTTCGCTTATGTAAGAAAACGAGGCCAAAATTGGACTAGAGGAAATTTTATTATTCTCTTGAGTAATCAATCAAAGTTAATTAATTAACTCGAGATAACAATAGCCTTGTTTACTTGCGTAGAATCATCCATTTTCTCAATTACATAACTTCCGAGTAATAATAAGTTACCAAGTACCAACAGAACTAAAGCCCTTGCCAAAGAAAATGTTCCCTACGTATCTATTATAACGAACATTATCCGCTTGAAATATTAGCGATATTGTGTATTTACTGATTATATTTATATATATCTAGGTACATAAAAGTTTTAGTAGCTTAAAAATATGTAGGTTAACTTTGAAAATCGATTTTTATTGCACAAGATTTTTGATTTTATAATTCAATACATACAGTGGCGCCTTTTTTCTAAGTTTATCAGTGCTACCAACATAATAGGTCATTTTTCGCTTCTTCTGTGTACAACGCCAATTTTAGAAGTAACATTCAAAATGAAACAATTTATCTTTTGTCAGTTTATTTAGTTGCATAAAAATTTTCGTTCGGAAACAGTTAAATATTATCATGTCGATAAAGATTCCTTTACACTAGTTAAATTATAATTACGTCATTTTACTGTATTATTAAATTTAATGTGTAAATAAAAATAATTTAAATAAAAATATTAATATTTATTATTGTATGTTGAATATTTCGTATTAGTGTATAATCGAATAAATCAAAATTTAAAAAAAGTGCAAATATTACTTAAACTTCATTTTTACAATACACTGGCATGTATCTCGTCACAGTTCACAAAACAGTTTCAATGAATAATTTCGTCGTACTGCATTTCTATTCATTGCTTATACGAGTATCTCGTCCGCGATGGCTGCAAAGTGACACCGCACATATTTCTAAGAGATCGCATTATAGTTCTAATGCATTTATTTTACTTTCACTCGTTTCAGGCACATCCAATCCTCGCTAGCGTAGAATTATGTACATCTAGTTATCAATACTACGTTACTGCGTTGTGGATGACCATTTTGGCGAACTTAGATATTGCAGACGGAACAAAAATTTTATTGTTAACAGTTATAATAAAAATTTTTATTAAAAAAAATTAAACTGCCTTCAAAAAAAACACTGAAAAGTATAAAATAACTATCCTTTACTAATCAAAACTCAAGTACAATTAAAATAACTTTATAAATACGATACACATACCTATATAATTAAATTTGACAGTTACTGAAGTCGGTGCCAAGCCCACCAAACTAATAGACTTTATGTTGTCGCACATTGATTTGGCACCGACTTCAATAACTGTCAAATTTAATTATATAGGTATGTGTATCGTATTTGTAAAGTTATTTTAATTGTACTTTAGTTTTGATTAGTAAAGAATAGTTATTTTATACTTTTCAGTGTTTTTTTGAAGGCGGTTTAATTTTTTTTAATAAAAATTTTTTATTTCTCCCTTTTGAGTGGCCTTGACCTTAATAAATATCTAGGGCAGGTCTGCAATTAACTTCATTCTAATTCCGGAGCGCAACGATATACAAGAGAATCGTCAATATAAATAAAGGCTATAACCAGGTCTCGTTATCTAGCAGTATCTTCGAAGTCCAAGCTCCAATATCGGTGAAATTTAAATGGGACTACCTCTGAAGTATTAGCTACCAAACGGAATAAGAATTTTCGAAATCGGTTCATAAATGACGGAGTTAGGTAACAAACATACAGAAAAAAAAACAAAAAAAAAATAACATACAGACGAATTGAGAACCTCCTTCTTTTTTTGAAGTCGGTTAAAAATTGACATCTGTCTATTGTTCTTAACAAACAAAAAACGAATATTTTTCTTTGTGTGAAATTACCCTTACTTGCAGTTATCTACTTTATTTCTGAACGAAGCTTCGAATTCTAAGTAATGTGAAGTTTGCTAGTTCAAGGAATTTTCCGTAATTTCATGGAAACGTTTTTAAATGCCATGATACGATAAAATTTTAAGTGAATACCTAATCTTTACAAAAAATTTCGATATCGCCACATACTACTTGTTCTTAGTTTTCAAAATACATACATATCTTCACGTTGTATCCCGAACGGGGTAGTAGTCAGTGAAAACGGAGTACCAAGCCTCGCGGTTTTCACATACTTCTTTCGCTTCATCAAATCTCATCACTCTCCTCACACATTTTCGCCTAGGTATGCCAGTCTAGGTATTTCTTTCAGCTAACATTCTGGCTATTTGATCTTCATAAATCAGCCTTGGTCTTGCTTGGCTTCTTTTACAACTCGCTTTCGCTCTGTAGATTTTCTTCGTTAGTCTTTCATCATTAATTATTTCTATGTGCCCGAACCATTTCAGTATTCCTTTTCATTTTTACAATAACACTATCGGTGCAACTCTGTCATACTGCGTATCTCTTCATTGCTCATTCTGTCCGCAAGGGTGACATCGCACATATTTTTAAGAGATCGCATTTCTACTGCATTCATCATACTTTCACTCGATTTCGGGCATATCCAGGCATTACTACTATACTATGAAGTTAGCAACAATACCGCATTGTAGATGGCCATTTCGGAAGTGTTAGATATATTCACACCTACTAATGCGGACAGAGCATCGTTCGCTTTATTGTTAGCTGTTACTTGTCTCTCTACATTCAACTCACATTTTCCATCTCTCGAAAACGCACTGCCCAGGTGCATAATTTCATTCAATTGTTCTAGACCTTTTCCATGTACTCAAATCTCGCATTTCGTCTGTATCGCTTTCTTTTCAAACAATAGAACCTTAGTTTTGTTCACATTCATACTCGTATTCAATCCTTTCACTTCACATTATTCTAAAATAACAAGTACATAAACATATTAGTTATTAATGTATATAATACTATTTGTTACAACTTATCATTAGCTTAAAGAGTCAATAGGTGCATTTTTTTTTACATTTTTTGAAGCGTTTTTTTGAAGCGGGGTTTTTAAATTTTTAATTTAAGTTTTATTCCATGCTTTTTAAACACGCTACGTTCGACACTATTGCCATATTGACACAAAGATTTTCCTGGACGATACACTAAATTGTGACATAAGGTCTTGCCTCGTTGAAATGTGCGCATTCTGACAAAAGCTGTATTTTTATAAAAAAATTGTTACCGATTCAAGATTAAACATTGTAATATCATACGTGCAATTTTGAGTATCGATCCGAAATTATTGTTCCGACTTTTTGATGTCATCTTATGCGGCGGATCAGACCAGTTGTTGGCGTAACAACTTACGCGTCGCCACGCGTTTGCACTAAGCTCGTATACCTATAGCGTATGCGGTGATGTTATTCACTTTGCAAAAGAGGTATGAATATTTTGTTTTCGATTATGCCATATCTATTTCCTTTTATAAACCATCCTTTCATGCATATTTCCTGTACAAAATAGTTTCGATGTTTCACAGCTGTCAGGCCTTCCGCGACGGTCCATTATTTTTCTTTAATATTTTATTAAATCCAATTCAGTACGCAATTTAGGGTGATTGATCGTAAACAAATTATGAGTTTTAATTTCCTAGATTAATTCTTTGGTCAGTTATAGCCTTATTTACTTTTCCTAGGTTAGGTTTCGTTCATAATAATATGCTTATGCTAAGATAATTATTTTGTAGATTTAGTTTCCTATTGTTCTAATATCGCATCCTCGGACCCTGATTGTTATCCATCTACGATCTATTTATTGTGACCATTTTAGTGAGCCTTAACGCGATACGTCTGTTGAAAATTATTGAGGTGTTAGGAATCCTGCTGATTCCAGATGACACTGCAGCATCAGGTCAGTGTTACCATGTTATTGTAATATCATTGATAGCATAGGATACTTGGAATCGATCAAACTATTAATAGTTGCTCACATCCCTTCAACTATTAGAAAATAACAGATTGTCTTTAAAAGGCTGAACAGATTTTCTCGAATCATTTTTCGATTGCAATGTCGTGTACTTGTGACCCGCCGTAATAAAACTGTTTTAAATCATTTTCATTTTCAAATCAAAGACATTTAAACAAGATTAAAATTGTTCTTCACTTACCCAATAAAATAAATATAATATAAAGTTCCCACGTAAATTACGTTCGCCGGAGAACGAAGATAATCAACAATCAATATGTTACGTATTGACTAGTATAATTTCAAATACTTTTTCGAAAACAAAACGACAAGTTGCATTCACAGCTTGTTATTGTAGAACGACTAAGTGCCTCGGCGCATAGCGAATGAGAAGAAGTACTGTCGCACAGATTACTTGTATTTTAGTTTTTCAACGCAGAGACAAATTTATGTATTCCTATGATAACTAATTTTATATTTGTTTAATATATTTGTTTATTGAAATAACTCTTAACTTCTTAACTTTTATTATATTAAAATACAAGATTATATCATCAAAATTAAATTATTAAGCAAGATGTACGTTATAACGTTACAGTGTACATGTCACGTCCTTCCTTTTCTTAGCTGTATCTGTCTTTTGTTTCATCCGCGGCTGCAGTAGTACATATACCTTATTTGAAAATATTAGCAAGTGCGTTCATAACAAGTACAGTATATACAGTTCATTTCGTTTGTACTCGAAAATATACTGTATTAAGTACACCACTCGAAAAATTTGAGATTTCTTTTCCATTATTTTTTAGTAAGCTAAGAATATTCTCGATCAAGTCACCTTGCAAACAAAAAAACCTAAATCGAAATCAGTTCATACGTTTAGTTTTTATCTGCCTATGACGTTTACGCCATACTCCAGATAAAAGAAATGCTATTGGATTACACTCTTTCTTCGCCTGCTATTCATTTTATTGTATTAAATATTCACACGTTTAGGAACTATAATGCTGCAGACAGACACACGAATACACTAATACACACGTTAAACATATAACACCTCTCTTTTTAAAAAAAGAAATCAATAATATTAAAATAAATTTTATGAAGTAAATTAATCTAAAAAATTAACTGCACTATTTTATGAGATAACAATTACATACAATGAATTTTATGAGATAACAATTGTGTAGTTATTTTTTTAGATTAATTTAATTCTCTGTCCAAGAATTTTCTGAAATCATTATATCCTAAAAATTTGTTTGTATGATGTAATAAGCATACTATTATACAGAGGTGAACTTTTTTGTATGTAAACATGTACATTATCAGCAAGTAACATGAGCTGTATTTTATTTTCAAAAAAAAATTCTACCGGTGCAATGCCAGGCCAAGTCGCTAGTATATAATATTCTGTAAAGGATGATTTACTGAATTGTTACTACGAGGTGAATTTAAAATACTTATCTGGCAACCCTAAGCATCGTGACGTAAAATGGCCTAATGTAAGTTGGCAGTATTGTAGATTGCTCAACCGCGGTCTCGAGCGTATTTGTCATCATTACGAAATTAGATAAAAATTACAACTATTCATTCATAGTTGTCTAAAAATATTTAATAAACGTAAAGTCGAATAGACCATACGGTGTTCGTTAGCAAGAAGAAATCAGTTTAAGACTTATCAAAAACGCTTATGTGTACAGTGAAAAAACTTAAGTGTACAACATGAATAATTTTACGAGAACGCCAAAAATTACGGCTATAACGGACGATTACAATATCTCCAACACTGTACTTGGTCTCGGCATCAATGGAAAGGTAAAATTTATTCAATAATTCAACTGGAATTTGTTAAAATTCCTAGTAATTTCGTCAAATACATAGCTATTGTTTACATACATGACGTCACGTACAGAATTAGCCAATTTTTTATCGTGCCACGGTAAGTGGTTTTTTTAGCTGTGGGCGTCTGCCTTCATAATTTAAATTGTCACTTACTTTTCACATTAATTGTCCTTAGTTCTTTCAAATTCTTAACAGTATTTGCGTAGTAAACAGACAGTTTTACGCGTACGGTATCCAAAATTGAATATGCAAATAGTGTGACCTTTGGCTAGTATATAATGTTGACCATTCTGTACATAATATATTTAGCTATTAATTCTAATTCAGCAATCTCGCCAGCTGTATAGCTCTGCACTCAATTCTTGTGTTATGTGTACCTACACCGCATGGTCAGTAGAATTTAAAAATTCCAAAAAAGGCAATGACATGGCCAATATTGTTATTTTTTGATAAAGTTCTAAAATCTGAAGTACTTGGGTTAAGGTTTATATTAAAGCCGCTAAAACTATAACCATAACATAGCTGACATTCTCGTTTTTATTCAGATTATAGATGCAGTTTCACTAAATATAATCCTGTCTACCCAAAAATGATGACCATATCAAAAAATAAATTATGTCATTTACACTAATAAGACACCAATAAATATCAGAACATGGAAAGCATACTTGACCATAATAATTTCCAGCATGTTTGGGCCTGTTAGTGTATGTTGTTATTAAAAATGACTACATAATTGTCTAATGAGGACTTTAGTCCACTAAGGGTGGGTCTCTGGAAAGTTTTGATTTCCAGGGAAAAATACCTGCTAACATTAAAATCACAAACTAATTTAAAAAAATCTTGTAAATTTCTTTTTAATTGTAATGGCCTAATTAAGCCTACATTCTATCTGATAGAATACAGTGATTTGATCAAATATTAATTATGCTAGCCCAGAAAGTATCTATTCAGTCTTCCCTTGAAAATAAATGTCTAAGTTGTAGGAGGAAATATACTGGCTGAATAAATATAGGCCAGACAGATAATTCAAATCTTAGCAGTACATATTAAGAAGAAGAGAGAAAATTGGTTTCGCATTTATGAACAAAATATCAAAATGTTTTTGTTTAAATTGTAAGTATGGCATAAACTGTCCTGAGCTTTTGCAAAGATTTAAGTTGAAATACCAACTAGAACACTAGGCACATTACTACTTTGTCGCAATTGTTACATCTACTGTATTGACCTTCCATTTCCCTGTTTTCAGGATGTGTAGATTAATATGAAATAAATGCACTATAAGTACTGCCTTTTTGCGGTCTCACATTTGTAGGGATACCTTGCTTAATTCATAAATTCTGTTCTTTCTAAAAACTATTAGAACCAAGTCCTTGCGGCTTGCGGGAGGTTTGGGTTGGTAGAAAGCGTCACGTAAGGAAAAAGCGTTACGTAGGGCGGTAGACGCACATCGCACGACTAAGTTTTTGTTTCAAATTATATGTGAGTTTTGTTGTCTCAGTATTGCAATTAAGTTTTGAAAAATTTTAAACTGCAGTATTGCAATTAAGTTTTGAGAACTTGAAACTGCAGCTAAGGAACTCCATGTAGATATAGATTGCTGATAGGGACGTCCGCCAGGCTGCAGACGGGCTGTCCGCTTCCCTTGGGTGATAAGGAACTCCATACCCCTACCACACGTTTTTTTCTTTATTTATTTATACCAGGGGTCACCAAATGGCGGGCCGCGGTACGGATCCGGACCGTCAACGTATTTTGTGCGGATTTTAAAATATAAGAATATCAAAATTTATATTTACATCCGCGCCGCCCGCGTTTTATATCTTGGCTATCCGACGAGTGATGATATCAACAACAAAGATTAAACCGGGTTTTGATATCCGATGGTTGCTAATCATCATCTACCAAATGGACCGCGACAGTGTTATAATTTCTAAAAATGGACCTCTAATGAAACTAATTGGTGATCCCTGATTTATACCTATGTTTTATTTTAATATGCATGCAGTATTAATGTATACATAAGTAACTACTAACTTTACATTCAGTTTTAAACACATTTTTATTGTGTATTGTGTATTTTAATGTAATGTGCTTGTACATATTAATGTAGTAATATAAGTAGTTTGGAATCACATCTGTAATGTTGCACTATACTGCTTTAGGAAAGCTTTTATTGAATCACTTCGGAGTCCTTTCTTTTCACAAACTGTACTCCAAACTATTCTATGTAGTGATGTGCTGGATATTCATATCCATGGATATCCAAGGGGGAAAAGATCTGTATTAGTATCCATATCTGTTACTTTTCAACAGATCTTGAACAAATCTTTTATATTAATGAATTAAATGGAATTTTAAAAATAGCAATGAAATATAATAATTAAGTACAAATTACTGTTTATTTCATCATAAATATTATAATAGTAAGTTACCTCACTATTTTTACATTAAATTGGATTAATTTAATTGTACTTGAATGAACAAACCAAGTACGAAAAGACACTAATAATCTGTATTCGCGTTATTATCTGCGGATATACATTTTTAACAATCCGGCACATCTCTAATTGTATTGAACATTCTGATGAGTGTGTAATCCTGAAAATAAGAGGACTGCTGGTTCTGATTGAAGTTATTTCCGTCAGCTGGATATTATACGATAGAATTAATAAAGAACTTAATATATTTTGATTTAACCTCCAGTATATGCAAAAAAATGACATTCAATTGGTTAATCATATTGTCAGAGTATACAGAAAACCTATACATTTTTGAATGATACTTGCAAACATAGTATGCACCCATTATGAATAATGATGTATGTGTATGCATGTATATTGTATATGTATATTGTATACTAACGACCCGCCCCGGCTTGGCACGGCTAGAATTTAAAAATAAAAATATACAGCCCATATTACTCACTGATGTAACTTTTTACAGGTGAAAGAATTTTTGAAATTTAGTAATTTTTGATTTTATCCATTACATACAAACAAACTTTACCTCTTTCTAATATTAGTATAGTTGTATATTAATATAATATGATACACATACATACATTATTAGTTGCAGACATTATTCTCCACATATAAGCAAACTTACAAAATTTGCTCTCTCTCTTTCTGTATAATGATCCTATTTCTATGTAAAATAAATACTTCGAAATAAGTGATATCTGAAACAAATACCCATAACAAACTTGGTAATAGCAATAATATTTTGTTGTATTTTAAACTTTATTATCTCTTATAATTTTTCTAGAACTATTGTTTCACATTGTTATGAATTCCGTGCTTGATCGCCTGTATCATTATTTTTCAATTTAATACTGACTTCTCATGTAAGCTATGTGTATAGTCAACTTCAAAAGTCGTATTACGTTATGTACTTATATTATATTAATATAAAATATTTTTTTAAACAATAATTGTGTTGTAATTTATTTGTAACTCATACTCCTGACTTGCAAGTTATTGATAAATAGCTTTGACTTGCAGTTTACAAGCAAAATTCGATTATTGATTTAGTTATTTTTACATGAAAGAAAAACAAACAGTGTTTTAATTATAATAACATCTGTTACTTGCAACTTCGTAAGCACAATCTTTTATTTACCAAATTAAATAATTCATAAACCACGCCGGCTGGTGCAGAACCAAAGTTTCATCACAATCGGATATATGTTTTAGAAACGTATAGAGGACAAACATACAAAGCAACATTTGTTTCCTTGACTTTACAAAGTTATTTTTATTTCATACAAATATGCTATCATCCAAATTTCCGACTTTTCCTGTGGATTTTTCTAAAATTTTCTTCAATACAAACCTTGTTCTGACAATAGGCATGATAACGATATTGAAGAATCAAAGAATAAATGGTTTTAGTGAAATATATATGTTGAAATGATTCTAAAAAACGACTGTTTTAATTTATGCATTAAGAATTATAATATTTTTAATAAAATAAAAGTAAAAAATACTGCAATCGGTCATGTTAACTGAAACACCAATCAGAGCGAATCACGTCACGCCTAGGTAAATATAACTTTTGTATTCTATCTAATTCGAGAATGTAACCCTAATAACGTAATGTAGAGCAATATTTACCTAAGCGTGACGTCACAAGCGGACGCCATGACACCTACTAGCGTTTTCGCGCCTAATTCAAATTACATAGAAAAAATTGCAATAATTGACGTTAAAACTTAGTTTATTGCTGAAATAATATTTTCTTTGGAAATAGACGTGTACCTAAATTATAGACCGAGATTTATAAATCGTCATCATGCCTATTACGCCCACAAAAAAAAAGAAATTGGCCATATCGGTGCAACCGTTCTCAAGTGATGATCTTTCATACATGCGGCAATTGAATTTTAAATTTTATTATGTAGTTATAGATAGGTTTACTGACACAAAAATGTGTTGTTACTGCCAAGAAGCAGAAGGAACACGTTTCTTGACTGGTACTTTCATGATTGACTCGTTTCCATAGTGATTAATGGATCTGCTTCCAGCTGAGCGTACAGCTTTCAATTCCTGGTCAATTCAGTTTAACTTTGGACTGACAAACTCTTCTAAATTGTTTCATAGTATGGGTGTTGCTTAGTTCTGGTGTCACATTATTATTATTCATTTCCTTAGTACAGTATACCGATCATTTCTTTGACGACCTCCGTGGCGCAACGGCTAGGCGCGTCGTCAAGTAAACGGGGGTTGCGGGTTCGATTCCCGCCCCGAGTCTGAGTGTTTATGTATAATAAGTATTTATTTACAAAAGAAAAGTATATCAGTATATTAGTATATCAGTTGTCTAGTACCCAGAACATAAGCGCTGTGCTGCTTACTTTGGGACTATATGGCGCTGTGTGAAAATGTCTGAGTATATTATTATTATCTGGTCTCATACTAGGGCATTAGGCTATCATAACAAGACGACAACTACTGGGGGCGTCTCTCAGTACACCCAGACCCGAGATAATCTGGAAAAGTTCGTTTCCTAAATTCACCCGACCATATCAAACCCTGAACCTTCCGCGCTTAGACGACACCTAAACCACCGCGCCATCGAGATCGTCATTAATTGCATTTTTACTTTGCATGTATTGCATGCTTATTTTTGTTCTCCACTGTACATGCATTATTTTGATGTTTAATCCACTACGACATTTATTTTTGGCTTGCTCATAACATAATTCAAGGATATTCGTTGTTGCATTGTTTTATTAATAACGTGGAGAGTATTAAGAACAATACATGTGCGTTTGTTTTGGAATATTTTGGAATTCACATCAAGTCACGCGGCCATTGGACGTTGGTATAGCGGGTTTCTTGATATTTAGCATCAAAATTGGAAAACAGAACACTGAAATCACTTCGGTTTCTCTTTGTCACAAATGTTTCTCCCAGTTTATTTTACGTAAACGACTAAATGAAAAATTGTGGTGATTATAAAGTAAAAAAAAGGAAATCTAAGTAACCTACAGACGTGAAAGGTAATTTTTAACATTGGCTGTTCAAAATTAACATGTGCACGTGGAATGAATTAAATTACAAATTAGAAAATTTAAGTACGTTATAAGAAAAACTGAAAAATGCAAAGAGAAATAATATTTACTTAAAAAAGGCATTGTACGAATATATTATAACTTCGTTAGCGGATAGTAATAACTGACAGTTTTAAACACTAATTACGGAAGTACTACTTACTCCTTAGCCTCAGCCAGTGTTTTAAAATGTAAATAACTGGTTCACATTTAGGTAATAATTTATTAAAATAAAAAATTAACGTATTCAGTAGACAATTTCTGTAACGACTGTACACACATTACTGGTAAGGCCGTTGACATGATATGACGTCATGCATAGGTGATAACATTCCCACAATAAATACACTGATTTTACACATTTAAGATGAATAACTAGAATGAGTTCATTACAAAAACGCATTTGCCTAAAGAAATCTCTTAAAAATCGTTTAAATACATATTTGAACACATTATATTCGAGACTCTGACTGGTATTCATTTTTAAAAGACGAGTACGAGACGAGAAGAGTTCCTCGTCTTCATACATTATTATTTATAACGAATTTACATAAATACAGATCTACATACCACACCGTATCCTTAACGAGATAGTCAGAGCGGACGGAGAAATTTTGAGAAATGAAAACTTCGTTCCACACGCTTATTACGTAACTTGCAGACAGCATGCGACAGCCAAATATCGCGCGATATCTGCTGTCAAAACGAAAATTTGTGTAATGTAATTTATATAATCTGCGCTAAATCAATCGCGGAAAGTGCATTTTACAGTCATGGAGCAATACACACGCAATCGTCATACATGGTATCAATTTTTTTATTACGATTAGTCACCGGTCGCGCAGTGATCGCGTGGCTGTCGCTGTCTGCAAATTTTTTGGTAATAACCCCCCCGGACGGGGGTCTCCCGACTGCACACATTTTTAATGTTTTTTGATTACAGAAATGTTCGCCTTATCCAACAATTTTGTATCGGAAGACAATATGCACACAAAATGATATAGCTCTGTGACTCATTGCTTTCATCGATTTCATTTCAATCTCTTTCGAGAGTCGTAGCCTCCGACTCCGGCGATGGCGTTAAATTCAATGAATTGATTATTTCATCATCTTTACATTTCTTCGTTAAATTTATAGTAGGGTTTTTTGCTTTCGTCATTATGTTTTTGTATTTATGCTATATTTTGCAATACACTTAGCAGTTTTGTGAAACACTGAGTCATTTTTTGTTATCTGTCAGTCCTACTTAATGTAAGTAGAGATAGTGTTTTTATGCTGAGTCATTGTACGTGCCACTAATATTAGAATAATCGATAATTTTGATAAACTGATCCTTTTGGCTGACGACAAGGAAGTCTTAATTTATTTAATTTTTTTTTATTTCATTTCACACAAACAAAATTACATATAAATAAAATTGGAGCAGTAATCTACAAAAGGCAATACTTATCTCTAGAAGAGAATCTCTACCAGCACACCTCGTTAAAAAATAAAATGTATGATGGCCGCCACACACGATCAAGTAGGCTTGATCAAGCCTGTCTCATTCGCATGGATCGTTGTATGGCATGACGCCCCTATAATGCCATACACGATCAAATTTACTTGATGCTACCTCCGCTTCATGGAAATTGGACGGGCATGATCATGCATACTTGATCGTGTATGGCGGGCATGAGGGTGTTTGTGCTCATTAAATAAAAATAAATAATATTTTACACATACATAAATAGGTATATCTATGTAAATATGACATATAAAATATATACAATCCATATTCTCTTTGCAATACATATACACACATACGACTTAATATATATGTACATTTTATTATATTTTAATTCTGTTTTCTTCCAAATTGGAATTTTTTTTGTTGAAGCTAGTTTTCTGACATAGTCATGGCTTGAAAATATGTTTTTTATTACTTGAATTTTATATATTATTTTACGGTATACGCCATACACCCACCTAACTTATGCATAGGTATTAGGTAGTATGGTTGTAACCATACGCGTCTGATTTTCCCATGTTTGTTTTAGATAAAAACGCGAGTAGGTAAATTATCAGTAAAGATAACATGCGTGATATAGTTACATAAATACAGAAGATAGTATACTTAAACGCTAATGGGTACCATTTTTCACCTATAGGTAAATCATGTAATAAAACATACTAGAGGTCGCCCTGTGGTCGAAATTCGACCGTCAATATAAACTCTGGCGACAATTTCTACTCTGTGCGACTGTTTGATCCAAGGAGTTTACGTATATGTGGTCACAAAATATTATGGGTTTAAAATTGACAGTCATTTTGACATTGGCAGTATGAACGTAAATAATGAGTGATTTGTTAAATTTAACTTAGGTATTTCTAATGCATATTATAAAAAAATATTAGCTTTCTCCGGTCCTTCTTCATACAAACTTTAAGTGTACCAAATTTCTCACTCCTCCGTCCGCGCAATTTTCTTAAAAAGGAAACTAAAGTTTTCGCTTCACGTATTAACACAAAGATAAGTGACCTGTGTCTGTGCATTGAAAGTATCTAAGATAAAATTATACGGAGAAATGATTAACATTAATGATGCTTCTATACGGTGTATTTTACTTGAGTAAGTAACAGAGCAGGGATCCTTAACCGAAACTATCGGATATCCGGAATCAAATTCTTTCCGTAACCTTTACCAAATCTGATATAAAAATCTCGAATAATTTCGGATAAGAGCAGAATCTAAGGTCGCTTTTAATTTGGGAGGTAGAGTCGGAGTACAGCCGCACGTTTCCCATGCAGCTATAACGCGTATCTTTTGTCCTACAGCAGGACAATTGCAGAAAGCCAGCAGGATGACACCAACTGTCTAAATTGAAAGCGTACAAGGCTGCAGTATGATGGTATTTTAGTCATGTCTATCAATATCTGATATCAGTCGAGTCATGGATTCTGACGAAGAAGCGTTATCTTGTTTTACACGGTGTTGTTTAATAATATCTGGGCAAAATGCGTCTTAAATCTAATATTCGCAAGTGAAACTATCCGAAACTATCGGATAATCCGAAATATTTGTATGTCCGTAACAGTAACTGAAACTGATATAATATTATTTATTGTTATAATCAAAAGTAGGATTTATTAAAAAAATATACACGGGATGATTATCCCAACTTCTAATATCGATTTAGAGATTCATTTTGCTAGTAACTAGAAATCATTAAAAGGAAGATCTAATAACTCTTAAGAACAGAAAACAATCACGAATTAACAATCGAGAGCAGGTGTTCTTCGTTCGGTGTCTGGAGCAAAAGTGAAATGCTCTCGCGTCGACCATCGTTAGCGGCGCCTCGCCTACCGGGTGAACGTCTAAATGACATCTGTCAATCATCATTGATTCCACATCCCTTTCTATTTATAGTCCATCTCTTTTACTTTTATTGAGATAAATAGAGCTCCTCCTTTAACATTTTATATTCGTTTCCATATCCAGATCCGAAATTTCATGTCCATAACAGCTTTGTAACAGAGCCATGTTTTTAAAATTTCGTGCACGCATCACGAAATGTTAAATCAACGAAATGAAATATTGACCAACTTTAAATCGTGCCTATTTGCGCAATTCATACGTTGCTACTAGTTACCACTCATAAAACTACCCTTGTCGTAGTTTCTTTTTAAATGAGGACCTCGATGACGCAGTAGTTTAGGTGTTGTGTCTAAGCGCGAAAGGTTCTGGGTTCGATTTCCAGTCGGGTCAATTTAGGAAACGAACTTTTCTAGCTTGTCTCCGGTCTGGGTGTACTGGGCGACGTCCCTTAGTAGTCGTGGTCTGGTTCTCATAGCACAGGAACGCCCTAGTTTGAGACCGATTGATGGGTGTGTTGTGTCTGACGTATTTATTATTTATTATTCAAAATAGAAAAAAATGAGTGAAGAAAGACTAACGAAGAAAATCTACAGAGCGAAAGTGAGTGGTAAAAAAGCCAAGGAAGACCAAGGCTGACTTATGAAGATCAAATAGCCAGAGTGTTAGCAGATGGAAATGTCAAAAGCTCTCGCATACCTAGACGAAAATGTGTGAAGAGTATGATGAGATTTGAGGAAGCGAAAGAAGTATGTAAGAACCACGTCGTTTGGCGCTCCGTCTTCTCTGACTATCCCGTTAGGGATACAGCGTGAAGATATGTATGTATTATTCAAAATGTGTGAGGAGTATGATGAGATTTGAGGAAGCGAAAGAAGTATGGAAGAACCGCAACGCTTGTCGCTCCGACCTCTGACTACCCCGTTAGGGATACAGCGTGAAGATATGTATGTATTATTCAAAATGTGTGAGGAGTATGATGAGATTTGAGGAAGCGAAAGAAGTATGTAAGAACCGCAACGCTTGTCGCTCCGACCTCTGACTACCCCGTTAAGGATACAGCGTGAAGATATGTATGTATTATTCAAAATGTGTGAGGAGTATGATGAGATTTGAGGAAGCGAAAGAAGTATGTAAGAACCGCGACGCTTGTCGCTCCGTCCTCCCTAACTACCCCGTTAGGGATACAGCGTGAAGATATGTATGTATTATTCAAAATGTGTGAGGAGTCTGATGAGATTTGAGGAAGCGAAAGAAGTATGTAAGAACCGCGACGCTTGTCGCTCCGTCCTCTCTAACTACCCCGTTAGGGATACAGCGTGAAGGTATGTATGTATTATTCGAAATGAATTTTTTATTAAAAAAAAATAACGCAATTCTGATAATTACCTTCGAATCTATGTATTGAGAATTTATGGAATGCTCTGTCTGCAGTTACTAGTAACATAACATAACATAACATAACTTCACGCTGTATCCCCAACGGGGTAGTCAGAGAGGACGGAGCGCCAGGAGTCGCGGTCCTTACACACCTCTTTCGCTTCCTCAAATCTCATCATTCTCCTCACACATTTTCGCCTAGGTATGCGAGTGGTTTTGACATTTCCGTCTGCTAACACTCTGGCTATTTGATCTTCATAAGTCAGCCTTGGTCTTCCTTGGCTTCTTTTACCACTCACTTTCGCTCTGTATATTTTCTTCGTCAGTCTTTCATCACTCATTCTTTCCATGTGCCCGAACCATCTAAGCATTCCTTTCTTCATTTTTACAATAACACTGTTGTGCAACCCTGTCATACTGCGTATCTCATCATTGCTTATCCTGTCCGCAAGCGTGACACCGCACATATTTCTGAGAGACCGCATCTCCACAGCATTTATCATACTTTCACTCGATTTCGGGCATATCCAGGCCTCACTGCCGTACAACAAAGTTGGCACCAACACCGCATTGTGGATGGCCATTTTAGCAGTGTTAGATATATTCACACTACCCACTAATGCGGACAGAGCACCGTTCACTTTATTGCCAGCTGCTACCCGTCTCTCCACATCCAACTCACATCTTCCATCCCTCGAAAACGCACTCCCCAGGTACACAATTTCATTCACCTGTTCTAGACATTTTCCATTTACACTAATCACACATTTCGTTTGTTCCGCTTCTCTTTCAAACACCAGAACCTTAGTTTTGTTCACATTCATTTTCAATCCTTTTACTTCACAATCTTCTTTCATGCACGTGACTAGTGTCTGCAACTCTGCTTCTGATGGTGCTATTAGCACAGCATCGTCTGCGTACAATAGGCAGTTTACCACTGTGTCACCACATCCCATACCACTCATATTACCTTTCAATCTCTGGAGGCAACTGTCCAAATACAGCACGAATAGCCAGGCAGACATCACGCAGCCCTGTCTGACACCAGAACAGACTTCAAACCAGGGCGACATGTCACCGTCTATCCTTACACAGGCTCTGTGGTCTTGATATAATGACCTCACAGCCTGCAGTAAGGAGCCCTCCACGCCATATTCAGGCAGAAGACTCCACAATTTCTTCCGCACTACTCTATCGAATGCTTTCTCTAGATCCACGAAAGCGCAGAAAACTTTCTGACCTAAAGCCAGAAACCTTCCCACGATAACGCGAAGCGAGAAAATCTGATCCATACAACCCCTACCGTTCCTGAATCCACCTTGCGCCTCCCACAAATATCTTTCTGAAACACCTTTCATACGTTCAGTCAATACTTTAGTATAGACTTTACTCGCTAAGCTGACCAAGCTGATGGCCCTATAGCACGCACAGTCTAGGTAGGAACCTTTCCCTTTATATAGAGGTACTATGACTGCCGTGCGCCAGTCCTCTGGAACCTCCCCCTTCTGCCAACAAAGGTTGCAGAGTGCACAGAAGGCATCCCAGACCCTAGGACCACCATACTTGATCATCTCAGCAGTCACCTCATCAATTCCCGCAGCCTTTCCACATTTCAAACTTCTTATCACTTTCTCAATCTCTTTCATACTAATGGCATCCTCCAGTCCCTGGCCTGAGTGTGGCAATTCATTAGAATCGCTCTCAGTATCAGAGACGGAGTCGCCACTCTCATACAGTTCTCCATAGTATTCACTCCATCGCTGCAGAACATCCTTTTTATTTGTAAGCAGGTTGTTTTCTTTCGAACGCACTTTATTCATTCTGCAAGGTGCCGGACCACTTCGGATCTTACGTACTTCTTTCCAAAATAATTTGGAATTTTCCTCGAAGTTGTCCGACATCTTGTTTTCATCTAACACCCTACACCTTTCACGCTTCTCTTTCACTAGTGCCTTCGTTTCTGCTTTCTGCAGCTTATACCTGTCTTTCATCAAATTTTTCATACCACAGTCATTAGTAGCAAGGTAGTCTCGCCATGCTTTCTTTTTCTTATACACAGCCACTTTCACCTCATCATCCCACCACACATCACGCTTTTTGCCGTTCCCAATCTTATTCATTCCACACACTTCTTTCGCAGCCTCAACCATACTAGTAGTTACTAGTAGCAAGTGGTAATTTCGCCACGATCAATTTTCATGTCGCAATGCGGTTCTATCAGACGGTGTTCTTATCATTCATCGAGGTATCCTACAGTATTAAACTAATGATTATTCTAGGTACATATGCATACATATAAGTAAAGGTATACATGTTATTTACGCATACATATTATGTAAATGTGTAATTTAAATTTATACAAAAGTAGTTAAAAAACTAGCGAGCAGCATACATCGACAAGTGCTACACGTCATACTCTAAAACTTTTCTCGTCGTATTTCCTTTATTGCGCTTAATACCCACATTCCCTTTCATTTGAAACTTATATTGTGATATTGAAGCATCCGCCATATTAGATTTACGATGACGTCACTATACAGAAACCTTCCCCGGCGCACAATAACTCATCATAGTTTCATCGCTATCGGATAGTATGGGATTGCTTGACACAAACAAAGAAATATCTATTTTTCTATAAATACATATTATATTATGAAGCGCCATTTGGCTTCATTTTATACGGCGATTTTCACACGGCTTTACTTTTTGTTTGATTTAATGGAAATATAATAACGCTTGACTACCAATTTAAAATTCGTTACGCTAAATGACGTGGTATTTGTCATTCTATTCTACTAGCGTTTACAACTGAGCCATTTGTCTAGCTCCCCAGATAACTTAATGTTATATTAAGTTGTAGTTAGTTGTTAATGTTATATTAAGACTAATCTTTGACTATTTACTAGTCAATAATACTAATTAAAAACGTCCACTTGTAACTTAAAAGTAAAAAAGATGAAACAAAAATAACAATAATAATTATTATTATTATTAATAATAAAATAACGAATATTATTTAACTTTACTAAAATTGTTCTTTTATTATAAGCCGTGCTAAGAATATCTTTAACTGTGATGCTGGTGTGAAAAATGTGTATATTTCTAGACAATCTGTTAATTTTATTAGATGCTCTCAACACACAAGTATTTCTATAATTATTATGCAATCCGTTGGTACAGTATACAATAGCGCGACTCCTGAGGCTTAATTGTGGAATTTTTAAATATATACGAGTACATACATATCTTGCAGACAAAATAAGCAATAAAGAGATACGCAGTATGACAGGGTTGCACGACAGTGTTATTGAAAAAATGAAGAAAGTAATGGTAAGATGGTTCGGGCACATGGAAAGAATGAATGATGAAAAACTGACGAAGAAAATCTTTAGAGCGAAAGTGAGTGGTTAAAGAAGCCAAGGGAGACCAAGGCTGACTTATGAAGATCACATAGCTAGAGTGTTAGCCGACGGAAATGTCAAAAGCACTCGCATACCTAGACGAAAATGTGTCAATAGAATGATGAGATTTGAGGAAGCGGAAGAAGTATGTAAGGATCGCGACGCGACGCGACGCTCCGTCCTCTCTGACTACCCCGTTGGGGATACAACGTGAAGATATATATGTATAAATATATATTATCCAATAAATCCGAACTGTCAACCATTCTATTCGCTATTTAAAAAAATTAGCAAACTGTAAGATATATGTCCTGTGTTCTATCACAGGCAATTTTATATAGACAATTTGACATTTAAACTGTTGAGCGAACTTCAAAAGTTGAGTTTTGATTCTCTGGTTCTCGGATCAAGAAACATTGGACGGAGCCTTAATAAGTTGCCGCTCTTATCATCGTGTGTCAAACGAATTTTCGTGTCTCTTTCTATTCAAGCATAACCGCGATTAAAACAGCTATATTAGTAAGGATGGCAACCTCGCACTGTCAGTATAACTCGCGTCAGATGATAACCGACTTCACGTACATTACTGAAATAATAAATTCCAAAATGGCGTTGGGTGGGGCATATGATGAGAGGACAAGACAAATGGAGTAAAATTGTGACACGATGGTATCCTAGAGAGGGTAAAAGGAAAAGAGGTAGACCACAGAAAAGGTGGGATGACGACATCAGACAAGTGGCAGGAGTGATGTGGAACAGAGTGGCTCAAGACAAACATGAATGGAAAAGGTTGGAGGCCTTTGCCGACTGGCAAACAGATCTGCAGAAAACAAGCAAGACTCAAACACTAGACTAGACTAGGTTTTAAATTTTTATTCTATAACACTGGTTCCCAAACTTATTTTGTCTACTGAGTCGAGAGCTCATGGAGTCGTTGTCTAAGATGCCTCCTAGCTAAATGAAATTACAAATCACCCCCCAGGCCTCTACACAACGCCCCCATTTTTTTTCTTGGTCTCTTACCGCCCCCCTTTAGGCCTGCAGCGCCCACAAGGGGGCGTTATCGCCCACTTTGGGAATGGCTGTTCTATAATGTGTAATAGAATAATTTGATCTGAATAAAAGGCTTATTATTATTATTAAGTTCCAAAATACGCATAGATCTTAAGTGTTTTCGCTACTAGTATTGACGAAAATAAAAATATGTCATGTTTATCTGTGTATTGTTGTACTGTGACCGTTCCCTAGTCACGCACATTAATAAAAGTCCAGAAATTTGGTCAACAAAAAACGGACACGCTCTTAGAGCAAATGCTTCGTCCATTTTGATTTTTGGTCCGAGCTCGGGTTAGTTTTGGAAGCTTATTGAAAATTTAAAAATAATTCTAGGTTTATAGTTAAATAAAGACTGAAGTACGAATTAAAAACATGTAATACGTTACTTTGAGTGCCAAAAAAATGCTTAAATCTCTAAAAGTATCTCCTAAAAAGATCTGAATAATCTTGTAAACATTGAGAGTAATGTATGTACATTGAAAGAAAATCAGGATTGCTTGTTAGATTTTTTTATGTACCTTGAACGAAAGGTCTACCACAAACTTCGTTTTACGGTTGTGTAGACCTGTGTGAATCGCTAATTTTTTAAAGATTCGATCTTGCAAGTATTGATATGAAAAAATATTCGGTCAAATGATTCCGTCAATTGTACATTGTACCCAGATACAATCACGTATTTTTGATTTTAATTTATTTATTTTAATTTTAAATCAGACCAGAAAAATCCGTCTTTGTTAATAATACAATACTTACAAACTAATGTTAGTAATCAACTATGCTATTTAAATTATTAATTTAATTTATTAATGGACCGCACGATACTGGACACAGGTCACGTTCTGGCATGCAAGCGCATCCAGTGTCCTAGTACTGGGCAGTCCCATCTGTTCGATATAATGCTAAGGATTTCGTTGGGGCTGGCACGTACCCTGCTTAATATAGAAAGCGCACCTCTTGCGCAGGATTGCGTGAAAACCATCAACCCGCGCCTCTGCGAACATTCTTGAGGCGCTGCAGAATCGCGGCAACCCCATCAGAACCCTAAAAGCATTATTATATTGTACGCGCAGAGCATTGTAAGCCTTCTGTGTGTAGCTGACCCACAGACTGCACGTGTAGAAGGATTGGCAGTATGCTTTAAAAAGCGTCACCTTCACTTGTTTTGTACACCGTGCAAATCTGCGGGCCAACATGTTGCATCTGACTGACAACGCTCTGCACTCTCGCTCCATGTCTAAGTTGTCACTCAGATCATCAGTGACCCAGTGACCCAGATACTTAAATTTTACAACCCGATTGAGAGGAGTTCCGTAAAGCTTGATCTGTGGCACATCTGGATAGAATTTAGTACCAGCCTTGAACACAAGCAACTCACACTTCTTCACATTGTATCTGAGCCCATGGGCCTCTGCATATTTTTCACATATGTGAAGCAGTCTCATTAACGCGTTGTTCGATGGCTCAGTAACACCATATCCTCTGCGTAACTTATATTATTGACACAAATTCCGTCAACATGGCAGCCCAGATAGGTGTCACTGAGCTCAGCGATCAACCGGTTCATATACAGGTTGAAGAGGCGGGGGGAGGTCAACCCTTCCTGCCTCACCCCACACTCCAACCCATACACATCCGAAAGCGAGCCCGCCCACCTTACATAGTTCGATTGCTTGTCATACTAGTATCCAAGTACAGACACGATTTCACTGGCCACACTGGTGTCATCTTTCAGCTTTTGCCACAGTAATTCGTATGACACAAGATCGAAGGCCTTTGACAGGTCCAGGAAACAAGCATTAACAGGAGTTTTTCTAGACGTGTAATACCGGACAGTGTGTTTGAGAGACAAAACTGCACTTTCTGTGGAGAGTCCCAGTCTGAAGCCGAACTGTGCATCATGCAGGTCTATGCGACTAGCCATGTGTCTGTCAAACAGACTGTCCAGCACTTTAGCCATCACTGTAGCGAGCGATATCGGTCTATAGTTAGAAAGGTCTGAGGCGTCACCTATTTTGTTCTTTACTATAGGCACAACCATTGTTTTAATAAGATCATCATGTAAGTGAGTATGGCTCAAACAAAGATTGTAAAATAGAGACAGGACCCTCGGTAGATGTACTCCAGCATGCTGCAGGTGTTCAATGCTGAGGTAATCATGTCCCGGAGATTTACCTCTTACCATATCTGTAATCACTTTGGTAACATCTTTAGCAGAAAACCTCACACTTATCTCTGAGGCCTGACCCTCAGCACCGAACGCCTGCGGCTTCGCTCCCAAGGGTGATTCTACCCTAAAATGATTTTTAAAGAGGTTGGCGATAGCTACAGGCTCACTGAGTCCGGCTACACTCACTGGAAGACTTGGTCTGGGATTCAACTTGTTGGTATTTTTCCAGAAACTCTTAAAGTCTTTGGAAGTATGGTGCTGTGCTTTGATGTCAATTTTTATCTGATTTTGGTTATTTTGGCACCATTTTAGTTTAGATTTAAAAACTTTTCGAATATTACGCATTGTCTCGTAGATGCTGCCAGAAGTAATGAAGTAATCCGAACTTTTACGTTTTCTATATTTCTCATTACTATAATTCTGCTGCATTTGTAATATTTTATTATTTTAAAATATTATGCATGTATGTGTGAGTTTATCTTGTAAGTTTTTGCGAATTAAACCTTTTATCACATTACATGGCGTACACAATAAATATAGACTAGTACCAAGATACAATCTGTCAAATGATTGAATCGATGAACGATACGTTCATTCGATTATGATTGCAATCATCAATATTTTCATATGATTGCAATCGGATGATCGAATCAATCACGAACGACACAGGTCTCTACAGTTGTCGATAGGTATCAACTAGGAAATGCAATTTAAATTTAAAAACAAAGGTGGTTTTTCCGTTTTTTTTCAAATAGTTATAATAATAGGATTTTTGATATTCAACTAACTTCGATCACAAATAGGGAAATCATAAGTTTTATCATTTATTTGTAATAACTTTCATTCATAAATAATTTATAATCAGTCTTCTTTTTTAGTTATTTAAGAAAGATTAATTATCAAAATTTTGAATATAGCTTCGTATAATGCATAAAGTGTTTAAGGTGTCATCATCTGACAGACTTCTAATTTTGCAGGCCTGCAAAGAATCACTGAATATCACCTGCAAAGAACGCTCTTTCAGCGTCTACGCTGGTAGGGACTACGGAGCGGACAAACAATTATCTGCAAACTGTAAGAGTTCTCCCTTGGACCCCCGGCTTCATAAAGATTCATTTCCTTTTTAATTAATAACGCGTGTAATTTAACAGACGTGATTATTAGCGCTTTTGGCTCTTTAAACGCAGTCAAAGAATCTTCAAGTTCTGCGCGCGCCTGCGTGTTACAACATGTATTTTATGCTCCTGTGCAATATCGTTAATTTCGCGAGATCTCGTACGATTTTTAGCCGAAATTAATCTTGTTAAATATGTCCGAAATCTCGCGAGAAAGTTTGCATTCCCTAGTATCAACTGATAGAACAGAACACTAGTCACAAAAGTACAACTTGGATTCGCGCGGTTATTAACCCCCTTCGTAATAGAGGGGAGTTATTAGTTGAACCACGTTGTCTTGTGTGTTTTTATCTGTGACATTATAGTTTTTGAACAGATGAACTGATTCCCATACGTTTCATTTCGCAACCTGTAATTATCTAAAATGTTCTCAGCTATGTTTATTGGAGAGTATTACAGCTATTTTTAGTGTCTTCAGCTCTAAATTCTCATGAAGAAATCTCAGTTGCTATAACAGGTAAAAACTTTTTAATTATACCTAAAAGTACCTACTTATTCTTTGTCACTTTGTTTTTAAATATTACTTTTTCAAGGTTTTCAATTTGATACAGGAGATATTTGATTTATCGCTTACGCGGTATCAGTTGTTACGCGATATTGCAACATATCTGACGATATTGTGACAATTTCAGTAGCCATCATTACCAGCTTACAAAAGTGTCGCTGATCCTAGGTCTCTCCCAATTCAATACTAATGCAATACTGAGACCAATCTTCGGCTCTTCTCATTCAGCGATTCCATCATTCCATCTCTCTGGAGTACGGTCTACACTATTTTGAGCTATGTTGGTTACTTTGATTCTTTTCCGAATCACCTTGCTTCACATTCAGTTCTTTAGAGAAAGTCCGGGCATCCATAACCATTGTTAATTGTAACATTGTTAATCAGTTATTCGAAAACTGTTATACCAGTCTAATGTCACTACAACTTACTTGTTATTTGAAAGAGCTGTATAGGTCATATTGATTCTCAGTCAAATCAGTAAGTTTCAGATTTGATCATTTAGAGCACCCATTCCTAAAGTGGGAATTCCCCTGAGGGCGCTGCAGGCCTAAAGGGATGCGGTAAGAGACCCAGAAAAAAAAATGGGGGCGTTGTGTAGAGGCCTGGGGGGTGATTTGTAATTTCATTTAGCTAGGAGGTATCTTAGACAACGACTGCATGAGCTCTCGACTCAGTAAACAAAATAAGTTTGGGAACCTAGAATTTAGAGAGACTCCAAAGACTCGTTCCAAAGCACGTTGCTCAGTTATCAGTTTTTCGACAATTGCTATCAGCCCACTACGCCACCCTTGCATATTCTCTGAGTTACATCGATTACACGTCGATTCATTTGATTCTCTGCCCTATTTTGGATTCGATCCTTTGGAGAAACGAAGCGTAGCGTTTCACAGCACATCGCTCAATGTCACAATAGTTATCAGTTCTTCTGCTAATTCAGCTTGCGCATTATCTGAGTTATGTCTGTGACTTTGTTTAATTACCCGATCACTTAGTTTGAAATTCAAACCTTTAGAGAAAGGGATGAGCAATAAAATGACTAATTCAAACTACAACTTATCATTATTAAAGTTAGTTTTCACTAAAATGTTCTATTTCTGATTTAAATTACATGTACCTACCTACTTCAAAATTAATAATTTCCACAATAAATGTATTACTTTTAAAATTTTGAAATTATTAGTTTGCACAATAAACGTGTTACTTTTATACACTAAATATAGTAAACTCAAAAAACTACTTAATGGTTTCACTTTTTTTTTTTAAAGTTTAGTCACTTTTAACGAGCGCCTCGCAACAGTTCGATCTTGCCTGCCGTAATAGGGAAGATATTCTACCCTAAAATGATTTGTGGCAGTTAGGTTAGGTTAGGTTAGGTTCATCTTTGTTAGGTTTTGACGTGACAAAAAATTTTTTTGGGATTACAAACATAAATTTACATTTGGAGAGTATTGGAGAATGTGTCTTAAAACTGCAAAGTTAAGTTTGTTTTTGAATTCGACATATTTTTTTGTAAATACATACACAAATACATTGTCTAGAAATAAGGAATTTATAGGCTATAGAGGAATTTAACGCACATTTAATATTTATTTAAGCAAGTTATTGACACGATATTTTATTATTATAATCTTAATTAATATAAGTATTAACGATTAATACGTTAATTTATTTTGTTGTATCTACTAATTAGTGCAGAAAATCTGAAAAAGTATATAAATAAATATTGCTGACGTAATCACCATCCAGACCCTCCCATTCCCAGGTCATCAAAAATAAGCAAAGCAAAGACGCCCCTCGTCCCCCTTTAGTGCTTACGTCATACTTGAATGGCCCCTAAATAGCAATTTTGATATTTTTACCAATTTTGAAGTGCTTATGAAATGTATTCCTTAGAAAAATTCAATCAAATCTTGTTCTATCAGCAACACAAAGCTGCGACAATATAACGTGGAAATTACAATACCACTCAGTTTTAGATTCGGATAGAACTCCAGTTAACAAACGCTGTAAATATTTACCTAACCTTTTCCTGTTCATGAATATAAAATTAGTAAATTGTTCTGCTCTAGGAAAGCTCCGAACGCAGTGTTTTTGTTAGGTCCTGACTTCGCAGAATTTATTAAAATTGTACGTAAATAATAACAACGTTAAAATCATACGAAAATGATGGACATGCTTATATAGAAGTTATTTTCAGTCAAAATCAAATCACTTTATTCAAGGAAATCCAATTACAAGGTATTTTTGAACGTCAAATCTATTTTAGTTCGGTTCAAAGATAAAACCTGGAAACTGAGAAGAACCGACAAGAAACACAGCCAGGCATCATTTTTCAACATCATTTTACAAAAGGCTTATTACAACACAATATTCAGAGAGAAAGAAATGCCTGTGCAGAGAAAATCGTTTCCAGACTATTGTTTTATCTTCAACGAAATTGTTTATTTTATAGCATGATTGTCTAATCAATGTAGTGTTTTATAACTAATCTAAATGTATTCTCTGTTAATTGAGTGACTTCTTGAGGGGGCTCTATTATAGAAACGATTTTGTATACATACTACTTTTTGCCCTCGTCTACCGAACTATAGACTTTCTGTTGTTGCACATGGAATTGGCACCGACTTAAATAACTGTTAAATTTATTTATATCGGTATTTGTATCGTTTTGTAAAGTTATTTTTGTACTTGAGTTTTGATTAGTAAAGGATAGTTATTTTGTACTTTTTAACGTTTTTTTTGAAGTCAGTTTAATTTTTTTCTTAACAAGTTTCTATTTCTCCCTTTTAAGTGGCCTTAGCCTAAATAAATATCTAGGATATATCTACAATTAATTTCTTTTTAAATTCTGGAGTGCAATACCATACAAAATAATCATCAGTATTAAAGCTTATTTTAAACAGTTAGCGTCACTTGGTATATCCTCGAAGTCCAAGCTCCAAAATCAGTCAAATTTAAATGGGACCACCTTGGAGCTTTACTGAACCCAACGGAAAAAGAATTATTGAAATCGATTCACAATTGACGAAGTTATCGGTGACCATACATAAGAAAGAAATGCATACAGACGAGTATAGTAACTCTTCCTTTTTGAACTCTGTTAAAAATAGCAAATTGTATGAACACTCAGTTAAACTTGGTATGTTCGTTGATTTTTTTACCTATATTATGGCACTTTATCTTTTATTTACAAAAATCTAAAGCACGGAAGCCATCTAGATACGTTAAGACATACATAATATGTACCCCGCTATCACTGAAATGCAGTGATGTGATTCAATGCAGTTATAAATGTTCTGTTTCATAGCTTGCCATAAAAAGCGCATGGCCTCGAGTTTCATCACGGCTCTGTGTGAACTGACAGAATTCTCAAGGAATTCTCAACTTTTTTTTAAATTTACATATCGATGAATATATTGTATTTCTTTTTGTTTTCAGGTAGTAGAATGTAGAGAGAAACGCACAGGAATGAAAAGGGCGTTGAAGGTTCTACACGACAGTGTGAAGGCGAGACGAGAGGTGGAACTACACTGGCGAGCGAGCGGCTGTATCCATATCGTAGAGGTAAGATCGTTTGGAACTGATCGAATCCTATCCTATACTGTAAATACGAGAAATATCTGTATATTTGTAATCGTGTTCTCGAAAATGCCCCTAATGATTTCGATGAAATTTACGATATAGGGGTTTATGGAGGCGAAAAATCGATCTAACTAGGTCACAATTCTGGGAAAATCGTTTTCTCTTTGTTTTTACGCACTCAAAATTGGGTAAATTATATTATACTGGTAATTTCTCAACACAGTTTAACTTCTAAATAGCAGAGTGGCTATAGCGTAGGTCTACCACGCCTAAGTGCGTGGGATCGAATCCTGCAATGTGCTCAGACTTGTTTTTATTTACGATCAGCGAGTAAAGCTCGGACGCCCAGGTATCCTATGCTTTATATAAGCAATATTTGTAAATTTGTAATCGCGTTTTAGAAAACGACTTGAACAATTTCGATGCTTGCGTTATAGGGGTTGACAGTGGCGAAAAATCGGATCTAGCCAGGTCTTAACTCTGGCTAAATTAGTTTTCTTCGTAAAACTTGCTTCGCGAAATATGATTGGTAATTTCGAGTAAATCGAGTATGATTGGTAAATCGAGAATTACTTTCTCGATAGCAAAGTGGCTAGAGCGTAGGTCTACCACGCCGAAGTGCGCGGTGTCGAATCCTGCAATGTGGTCAGACTTTTTTTTACTTAAACCTTAAGACACCCAGTAAAGCTCGGTCGCCCAGATACAGTAATACGGCAAATTATCAGTTGTACGATTATCACCCAGTTGCAAGAAAGTGCATTAAAATTAGGCCCGTATTCCACAAGTGTCTATCTCTGATAAAAACAGTTAAAAGAGATGTCGCTACACGCGCTAAATAGAGGCATTTCTTTCTAACTATTATGAAATAGAGATTCACACAGTATCGTTCATCATATTGTCACTAAGTATTGTTCTAGAATACGACAATTAAAAGCAAGCTCCCAAAAAAAGTTTCTTGCATAAGCCCCGCCCTCATACTCCGCCACCCGAAAACGATATATATTGTTATAATGGGAATATTAATTCATATAATAAATGCATCATTTAGCCAGTATTTAGTAAACTGTATTGTCTTCCCATTAGCCGTAATTTTATGTAAATTACTCAAGTAATTTAGGAGAAATACTTTAATATTTACAAACTTAAAACTACACATTATCTTAAATAATAGACTACCTCAAAGTTGCCACTTAGAAAGCTGTCATTGCTTAAGGTGCCCAGCTAGCAGCATTACCTGTTTGAATAGCCAATAAATAAAAATCTCTCAAAAAACATATATTTAAGTTTCACATTCATTAAATATGTGCCTCAGAAAACTTATTTAAAAACGCTTAAAATTTTGGCAGTCGGGTCTTAATGTCCTATTAAAAGTCATGAATGCTTTATTGTTTATGTGACATTTCAATTGTGTATTTCAATTATGACATTGAAATTCACTCGCATAACGCTGATGGTAGGACTATATTTTAGTTCGAAGCACACTTGCTCTGTGTACAAAAGAAAAAGCAGTACGTCTTTTTTTTATAATAAAAAAAAACCGGCCAGAATCGTGTCGCATGCACATATTCAAAATTAAGAAAAAATATTAATAAATCCAAAATCTGGAGGGCAATTCTCAGTTCCTGCGACATTAACGTCTAAGTCGACATGAAGTCGAATCTCCGATCTCTATCAAAAATGTCTCTAACGTACATTAATTTCTGCACTCCTACTTCATCTCTACAGACTGTACGTTCCGGTTTTGTCGATTAAGTTGGTTTAATCGAGAAATGTCATAATTTTGTGCTTTCTATTGACACAAAAACTGTTAAATATGTATTCTCGTTTAAAAATATTGAATAAAAATGAAACGGTTGAGAACGTATAATAAAGTGTAGTGAAGTGTTACTTTCGTTTTAAAATCATACTGCGTATAGTTGGACGTATAAAAGATTGGATTAAATGCGTTAATTACAAAGTAAAATTTTTTGAAAGTTTTTTTTAAAAGCCTTGTCTTTCAAACCAAAGGCATCGTTCCGCCATAATACTTAGCGTCTACTTTCTGCCGCCGCAATATCGGCTTCCTCGACCACTTCAATAACGAACGCCGCCACAAAATCTTCAGCTGACATTTTGCTGTTATATTTTATTATTACAGATAACATAGACAATAGCGATTTACTTAAATTATGATAATGAATTTAAAGATGAGTACAATACGTGTGTAATTATTCGACTTTAGACACGGTATTCCGCTACTGCTACTGACCACTCGTTACATGTCGAACGCTGACGGCAGAGAAATATCTGTGGGTGATACTATGAGAATACAATCAATACGCTGCTAATAGACATCCCCCATTTTTTTTGGCATATCTTTCATTCGGCACAATCTCTATTGAGCGACAATTGCCACCCTTGATTTTTAATTTTTTTCTCGTTTTCGACTATATAGGTCTATAGTTAATTTTTAGCTTAGTTGTTTTAAAAATCGACTGACATAACGACAGGTATGAATCGTCATCGTATTTCTGATTAGAAGTGATATTCACAACTAATCTCTATCAAGTATCACTCATATCAATTTAAAATTAATGCAATATCACCGATTTTCGGTCACAGTTCATTAGTGAATCATTTATGGTATAAGTTATGAGATCGCGACAGATATAACAGTAGATAATGGCCTATTGTTTCATAATTCATTAATCAATATACATAATTTTTATACACGGTAACGATAAAATAACTGGTTACACCGATCGCATTCAATCGTTTTCTGTAATCGGAAACCGAATTCAGTTACTAAAATTGAAAACTTTAATTTACCAAGGTCTTTAGGGTTTAATAATACTCCAGACAATAACACAGATTGTGTGATCCCAAACTAAGCAGTAAGCTATGGGTACCACACAATGAGCTCTGGGGGAGTTCCCAGTAACACCCAGACTCCAAACCAATTTAGAAAAGTTCGTTTCCTAAATTGACCTGACCGGGGATCGAACCCGATGTTGAGATTTTTTAGTAGCTTAGTCTGCCTCAGCGGATCCTAATAAAAAGGCTGCCTCAATATATTTGTCACCAGAAACTTCAAGAAACATTAAAATGTATTACGTGGACATTTTAATGAAGTAAATAATGTAAATATCTATTAACAAAATCTAACATATTTGAGGATCTATAGAAGTAAAGTCAAGAATTCAAATTGGATGTTTCAATTAAAAAAATTAAGGTATGCGATCGATCATTCCTTAATTTAAATTAGGGAAAAAAAAAGAATTAGAAAGTTACCTAATTAAGTAACAAAAAAAAAAACTCACAAAAAGTATTTAAACCTGCTTTTAAAGAAACACTGATCAAAAAATCTTACAACAAGGTTAACGATTTCATCTGTCAAGAATATAGTTTAGATATGACCTCTGCATCCGTTCACTGGCTTTTTGATTCACTGACATTTGGTACATGCGTTTGTGACCTTTACTGAATTGTAATTTGTAATAATTTGAATGTGAAATTATTTGGAAAAAAATTTTTAAGCTGAACGATTTTATTGAAAATAAATATAATAATGATGTAGATAATGTACTAAAAGCTAAAAATTATTAGGTACGTCCAAGTACGAGTCATCACACCACTCCTCATCAATCTAGGGCATTGATCGGACTAAATAAAATCGTGGTGCTCGTGCAATTTCTACCTGAGTAAATATGCAAATAGCACTTATAATGATATGAGCGGTAAACTGTTGATAGAAATTGCACGCGCCCGAATATTTTATTTAGTCTGATCAATGCCCTAGATTGATGAGAAGAGTGGTGTGATGACTGGTACCTAGGACCTACCTAATTATTTTTTAGCTTTTAGTACATTATCTACATTATTATTTTATTTCTTATTTTATCTTATATTATTATATATGTTATATTTTATATATATTATACTACATAAATATATATATGTAGTATATATATATATTTTATATTCGTATATTTTATGTATGTTATACTGCATAATTTGTATTCAGTTACTACATACATGTTACATGAATTGTAATTCACTCGCTCATCATTTTCATTGACAATTTTTGTGACCTTTCTGGGAGAGGACGCTGACTCCTGAGATACAGGTTTTTTTTTACCTAGTTTGGGAGTCAGGCTTCATAAAAATATATGTAAAAAAATTTTTGGTCAATAAACTATTTGATTTGATTTGATTTCTTTTCAATAAAACCGTTTAACTTGAAAATAAAAAAAAATATTTTTATTTCGTTACTTAATATTTCTCATTCTATTTAGTATATAGACTGTCTAAACTCTATGATCCGCCATGTACTGTGTTCTACTTGTAAAGCCCTTTCATTTGATACCCATTACCCATAATTAAGGGGATTGAAACAAATATGAAATCCGCCATTTCCTACCGGCCTTAGATTTGGAATTTTTCATGGTGTACTGTATTCTCCTAGTCAAACCTTTTCATTTGATACCTATATTAAGGGGGTTATTAAAAAATATGTAATCCGCCATTTTGTGGCGGCGGCCATCTTGGATTTACAATGATACTGAATACATTGAAATGTATTGTCATCAGAATTAAAGGTGTGTACCAAATATCAGATTAATCTGTCAACAGGAAAGGGGTAAAATTTCAATTACTAAATTTGACCCAAAAAACAAGAACAAACAGGGCAGGCTAAATAAAACCGTTTAATAATAACTATACCTTACTGAGTTTCTTACCGGTTCTTCTCAGCGCAGATTCTTCGCAAATGTGGTCCAATAATACAAAGACTTGTTAAGTGCACATCGTGCTTGCGCAGATTAGTGTCCTATACCAGCGATTTCCAGGCAAGTGTAAAAGACACTATGGTTCTGCGAATGTTAAAAGCCTTACTCTCACAGTGCAATCTGACTAGCAATTTGTTGCTGCAATCTGTTGCAAGGCAACAAATTGCATTGTGAGATAAGTTGCATGCAACCTGCCTATTTACGACGCAATTAATTGCCTTGCAACAGATTACAGCAACAATTTGCTAGTCAGATTGCCCCGTGAGTAGAGTGTTTTACATAAGCCGTTGAATCGTTGGAATATTTTAGCTACCGTCATTTGTAGCAATATTATTTTTTGCGCGGAACTTGATCTATGCATACATATTGACAAATACTGAACGATTTGTATTCTAGAGTAGGTCCTACGCAAAATAAACGCTCAAGAAAACTGGAAATTATTTGACTTTAACTATGTTAGCTCTTACGGGTTTATTTCTTGTCCACAGATTATAGACGTGTACGACAACACATACGGTGGTAAACGATGTCTACTAGTTGTCATGGAGTGCATGGATGGCGGGGAATTGTTCCAGCGAATACAAGATAACAGGGAGGGCGCCTTCACAGAACGACAAGCTGCCGAGGTGAGTTCCCTGATACAAAAAGGAGTCAATCATTCTTAAGAAAGTGACATAGTGGCCCCACAGCCATAACTTATAGCAATGAGTATTTGAAATTTGTAAGAACGTTCATCTAAGGACAGCCCTTGACCGAATTGTACTTCCTGCAATAAATATTGTTGTAACTGCTGATTTGATCTTTTTGCAAAAGATGTACCTCGTAATGTGTGAAGATGGTATATTACGACACCACAATGAAGAGTGTAACTGCTTGAAAACAATACTGGTGTAGTTTTTGTGATTCAGGAATACCTACCCTCCAATTATCTAGCTAAACTAGAAAGCAAAGACTATAATAATATCTAGAAGGTTGAATGGTAGTAGTGCAGTTCAACAACTATTGGTATTGCTAGTAATAAAAACATGTAAACCAATGTTGCCAACAAGATGATCATTGATCAGCGTTCAGTAGTTAGTAGTATCTTTATACCGAAATGTCACCAAACGGTCCAACGGAAGATCAGCGCTGGCTGTAAAACTAGCACTTGCTGAGTTGGGTCCGTTTTGCGAGACATATTCTTTAATTGTGCCCTTTTGGTATTTTTCTTTCCGGATTTTAGTACATTTTAGATATTTTACGTCGTTGCAAATAATTATTTTCTTTTTTTCTTTCAAATGATACGCAGATGACACGTCGCTTTTTTTTTGTCCCCAGCCAATATATATTTTGGCACTAGTTGTCCTTCCTGGGATTAAAGACTTCTATATAAACTGAGGTAGACATGTACTAGGTACACTAAGAAAGGAAAATTTGTTCGCGATCCTCGAACTACTGACACATTGACAATATTACGCACACACTTACTAATGTGTTTAAAAAGCAATATACGTGAAGACAAGAGTAAAAGAGAATAATTTAAGCTTTTTCTAATTTTAAACGACACTTTGTAAGACTGGTGGTGTGACGTGTGTTTCGCAAGCACTGGTTTTAATTACATACATACATATCCTCACGCTGTATCCCTAACGGGTAGTCAGAGAGAACGGAGCGCCAAGCGTCGCGGTGCTAGCGGTTCTTAGTGCTTTTGACATTTCCTTCGGCTAACACTCTGGCTATTTGATCTTCATACGTTAGCCTTGGTCTTCCTTGGCTTCTTTTACTACTCACTTTCGCTCTGTATATTTTCTTCGTCAGTCTTTCATCACTCATTCTTTCTATGTGCCCGAACCATCTAAGCATTCCTTTCTTCATTTTTACAATAACACTACCGTGCGATTCTGTCATACTGCGTATATCTTCATTGCTTATCCTGTCCGCAAGGGTGACACCGCACATCTTTCTAAGAGATCGCATTTCTACTGCATTTATCATACTTTCACTCGATTTGCGGCATATCCAGGCCTCACTACCGTACAATAAAGTTCGCACCAACACCACATTGTGGTGGTGTTATTCACTGTCACTGGTGTTATTAACTCCTATTTAAAGGTTAACGGCGTCTACCTCAGCTTATAAGAAGTCTTTGCCCTTTGCCACCAAGGATATCCCTTCGGGGAAAGGGGTCGTCTGACTATTGTCTTACATTCCTTTCTTTGTCTTTCTTTTTTTTCTATAAAAGAGGGGCAAACAAGCAAGCAGGTCACCTGATGGAGAGTGACCATCGCCGCCCATGGACACCCGCAACATCCCGGAGAATCACGAGCGCTTTGCCGACCTTTAGGGAAATAGGGAAAGGAAAGGGAGGGGATGATGGGCCACACCGGCACTCTCACTCACTGAATGAAACACAACAGCAATAGATGCTGCTATTTCAGCTCGATATTCTGTGAGAGGGTGGTATTTCACCGAACGAGCCGGCCCTATTCGTGCTGCAATGCAGCATGGCTCTACCGCTATTAAAGCATTCTATTTCGTTCCTTCCTTCTGGCGAACTATATTCCTCAGCATTATCGCACGCGCATTCTAGCCCCTACAAGTAGCTGCTGATTTTTTCGTGTCAAAGACCCTACACAGACAGCATATACGTATGTATATGATATATTTTTAGTCTCAACTTGAAAATTCTGTACATTTTCAACTTTATGATATTTTCAAGGATTTGTACTTGTTTCTAATCTGGTCCGCGAGAGTAAGAAAAATATAATAATAATGCGCCAGACGATGTACAATCCAATCATCTGATCACAAACTAGAACTATTCCCTGTGCTATGAAAACCAAACAACGACCACTGGGGGCGTCTCCCAGTACACCTAGACCCGAGACTACCTAGATAGTTCATTTCCTAAATTGGCCCGACCGGGAATCGAACCCAGAACCTTTCGCGTTTGGGTTAAACGTCTAAACCACTGCGCTATCGAGGTCGTCAGTATAAAATACGTCATAAAAGTGCTAAAAAATTTAACTTATTTAATATATCTATAGGTACTAATATTACAAAAAAGGTAAACTTTGTTTGTATGTGAAAAATCTCTACACGTGCCAAGCTGGAGCGGGTGGCTAGTCTAATATATAAAAATAATGTTTGTCTGTTCATATTTTATGAACTGCCATACCATTCATGCGATTGCGATGAAATGAGGTATGGAGATAGATTAAACTCAGGTAAAGGATATAGGCTACTTTAAAAATAAAAAACGTGAACGAAGCCGCGGACATCAGCTAGTATACTATAAGGAACAAGTTTTTGCTCCGTGCGTAGAAAAAGGAAAAAATCAAGTTCCACCCTACCATCTCTAGCATAAATATTTAATGTTGGAAATGACGTCAAGACATAATTTTGAATAACTTGGTTTGACCTCCTCAAAAGGAAATATTCTGAATATATGTATATGTAAATTAAATGTAGTGTTATATAAGCTTGGGATCATGAAAATTTGACGAGTGCTTTTGACGGAAATGTCAAAGCCACTCGCATACCTAGGCGAAAATGTGTGAGGAGAATGTAGAGATTTGAGGAAGCGAAAGAAGTATGTAAGAACCACGACGCTTGGCGCTCAGTCCTCTCTGACTACCCCGTTGGGGATACGGCCTGAAGATATGTATGTATGTGTATTTAAATACATATTACCCAATAAATCCGAACTATCAACCATTCTATTCGCTATTTTAAATTTTAACAACCTGTAGGATAGATGTCCTGTGTTCTATCACATGCAATTTTATAGAGAGACAATTTGACATTTAAACTGTTGAGCGAACTTCAAAAGTTGAGTTTTGACTCTCTGGTTCTCGGATCTAGAAACATATTGGAGGGAGCCATAATAAGTTGCTGCTCTTATCACCTTGTTATACATATACATGTATATGATCATGAAACTAGTGTTTGCCTCAATATTATTAATAATTTCCTTCCTGTTTCAGATAATGCATTCAATATGTGTCGCAGTACGTCACCTTCACGACTCAAACATTGCCCATCGGGACATAAAACCAGAGAACCTACTCTACACTAGTTTGGAGCCAAACGCATTACTAAAATTGACAGACTTCGGTTTCGCTAAAGAAACACTGACACCCGCCGACACTCTACAGACACCGTGCTACACTCCGTACTATGTCGCACCCGAGGTGAATGACTCTATTCATTTGCTCTCTTTGTTAGATCACATTTGTGGCCAAACGCACTGAAGAACGAAATGAGTTTGCCACAAATGTGATCAATAAGCGCACGCGCCGAGTACAGGATAAAATTTGGAATGCGGTAGCGTTATTAACTGGTTTTGTTTGTGGTTTGCATGAGTAATTAATTTATATGCACTAACCTCTCGCTCTGGCTTCACTTGAATTGTATTGCAATAATAACGTTCCGTCGTATCCTAATTTTTGGCTACTATTTTTTTTTGGGTGGATAGTGTTATACACTACATTTTAAATCCTAACATTAGATCTCGATTTTCTATTGAACACAGAAAAACAGACGCGAAAGAGAATTCCTGTAATAATAATAAAAATATAAAATTAATTTTCAAAAAATTACGATATAATGGCCCTATTAATATCAATAAGAAATCGCTACGTGATTTAAATGTAGACTATTAAATTTAAATGTAGTAAATAAATCACTGAAATTATAAGAATACATTTGGTAACGAGCGAAGCACAATCAAAATTAAAATAAGCGAAACTAACCGTACCTTTTTAAGCGAGATTAGCCCAGCAGCTGTATTTTTATTTTGGTATGTTTGTGGAACAGTTATTTTTTATGTTTCAGGTTTTAGGTCCAGAGAAATATGATAAGTCCTGCGATATCTGGTCGCTAGGTGTTGTAATGTACATTTTATTATGTGGATTCCCACCATTTTATTCTAACCATGGGCTGGCAATATCACCTGGAATGAAAAAGGTATTATTCAAAAGTTTTCTTGCAAGTAATTTTTAAGCAATCTATAGCGGTCCATTCTTGACATATACATATCTTTTATATCCAGAAGAGATTAGACCACTTTCTAAATACTATGTCGACAAAAATATCGCTATATTTGCCCAAAGCCAGAAGTTATCTAAAAATAGTGAATATTTCAAATAATTCAAGTAAAATTTGGAAAATTAGATACGTATTTAGAAGTTATAGATAGTTTAATTAGTCTATTTTTTACAATTAAACAACCTCAAATCGGATATTAAGCTGGGTTCAAAATAATATCAAATTTGATAAATAAATTGATGTTAAAAAATATATGTCTTCGACGATATAAAAATATTGACGATTAATAAATAATTATTATTATTATATAAGAGAATACTATGGAGTACTCAGCCTATAGAGACGAAATATCGGATTATCTTATTCCCCACTGCTCAGTTTATTTACACTAACAAATCTGAATCAAGTGTTCATGTCATGTATACATTCAAATATTTTCTGCATCTGTTTCAGCGTATTAGACTAGGACAATATGACTTCCCAGAGCCGGAATGGTCCAACGTCTCCACAGAAGCGAAAAATCTCATCAGAGGAATGCTGTCAGTTGACCCGGCGAAGAGACTTACTATACATCAGGTAGAACTTGGTTTCATCATTATTTTAATCTATATATATAATGAAGTTATGTTTTTTTTGTGCGTCAATCACGTTAAAACTACTGAACGGATCGACATGGGACCATTCGATGCGGAATCGTTTGTAGATAGTTAAGTCTATTCATTTTTTCAATTTTATAGACCCTTCACCATTTTTCAAACAATAATGTACTATTACGTACAAAATTTTCACTTACGCCCAGCGGAGCGGGCGGCTTTTTATTTATATAAAATGCATTCATTTTTAGAGTTCTGCAGTCAACTAGGAAGGAGCCCTTTGTAAATACAAATACAACATGTTCACCCGACCAATTCTGATCTGTATATCACAGTTCGGTTAAAAAAATTCAATTACTTGTAATCTGTAATGTACTTGTAATTATTGTACTTAAATATAATTGATTATTATATAAATTGATTTGTGTTTATTACAACTAAGAAATAATATTTGATGTTAATATTCTGCTGGACTAGTATCAAAGTTACAATAGATTAGATAAAAAATATTTTATAAAAAAAAATTAAACCGCCTTCAAAAAAAAACACTGAAAAGTAAAAAATAACTAACCTTTACTAATGGAAACTCAAGTACAATTAAAATAATTTTATAAATATAATACACATACCTATATAATTAAATTCGATGGTTACTGAAGTTGGTGCCAAGCCCACCAAACTAATAGACTCTGTTGTTGCACATTGATTTGGCACCGACTTCAATAACTGTCTACCATATATATAGATATATGGTAGACAGTTATTGAAGTCGGTGCCAAATCAATTAAATTTTAATTAGAAAATTAGTATAGCTAATATATAAATCTGTAGCGTCTGTCTGTAATTACAATTTTGATGTCAAATTTTGTGACAGATAGTCGTTTCATGATTCACTGACTTCAATTCTAACATTTTTTAATTTTTGTTTGTTTCTCTGTATGTCTTTTTATAACTTAAGAACTGCTTAACCCATCTCGACGAAATTTGGCACGTAATAAGAACATGTGACTGTGCACATGACAGGCTACTTGTTTTTTAGAAAATCTACCCCTAAAGGGGTGGAAAGGGGGATGAAACTTTCTATGAGAAATGCTAAACCACTGAACTGATTGATGTGGCATAGAAATAGTTTGGCATCTGAAAAGAGACAAAAACTGTTTTTTTTATAAAAACCTATCCCTAAAGGTGTGAAAAGGGGTATAAAACTGAACGGAAAATGCTAAATCGCTGAACCAATTACGATATAATTTGCTACAGAGATAGAATGCGCGCGGAGGCAGAAGTAGGCTTTTTTCAAAAACACTCTGTATGTATATACATGTAAATGTAATTTAATCTAATCCGGAAAAGCCACGAAAAAATTTTCCGCACAGACGAAGTCGCTAGTACAGCTAGTATAGATACAAAAATAAAAAAGTCCATTCTTTGTAATACGTCAAGAACACAGACAGAAAATAAGAAATAAGGAAATTGTGTACAAGGGATATAAAAAAGATCGCGAGAACTAATAATAGAACAACTCAATAATTTTACCAACAATGAGAAAAGTAAATTCCATTAAATAATTAAATATCAAAATATGAAAATAGGTGTCAATAGATTTAATGTAACGAAAATAGTGAATGTCAATAAATAATCATATTTAACAGTGTTCATATTACACATAGTGTAGTCCGCAATGTCGTCTCATCTTTACAGGTGATGGCCAGCCCGTGGATCCGTCAGTTCACGCAGGTGCCGCAGACACCGCTCTACACGAACACGTTGCTGCGGGAATCGGGCGATGCGTGGGCGGACGTGCAGGACGAGATGACGCGATCTCTCGCCACCATGAGAGTCGACTATGATCAGGTAACACACATGTGGGACGACAGACACACAGACACACACGGGCACGATGACACACTGGCACGTACACAGTCACACACCCATATGTGGGCGAGACGAGATGTCGTGCTCGCTCTCCACCATGCGGGTCAACGATGACCACGTAACACATGTGGGGCGACAGATACGCATAGGCACAATGACATACTAATATTGACACAATGGCGCTCTTGTATGTGGGCGAGACGAGATGACGCGCTGTCTCGTCACCATGCGGGTCGATTATGACCAGGAAACACACGTGTGGGGCGACAGACACATACGGGCACAATGACACACTGACACGAACACAGGCACAATGACACACTGGCACGAAAACAGGCACTATAACACACCCATATGTAGACGAGACGAGATGACGCGCTCTCTCGTCACCATGCGGGTCGACTATAACCAGTTGATATACGTGTGGGTTGACAGACACACACGGGCACAATGACATACTGACACGGACACAGGCACAATGACGCACCCATATGTGGACGAGACGAGATGACGCGCTCTCTTCGCCCTGCAGGTCGACAATAACCAAGTAATATACGTGTGGGCCGACAGACACACACGGGCACAATGACACACTGACACGGACACAGGCACAGTGACGCACCCATATGTGGACGAGACGCGATGACGCGTTCTCTTCGCCCTGCAGGTCGACTATAACCAAGTAATATACGTGTGGGCCGACAGACACACACGGGGACAATGACATACTGACACGGACACAGGCACAATGACGCACCCATATGTGGACGAGACGAGATGACGCGCTCTCTTCGCCCTGCAGGTCGACAATAACCAAGTAATATACGTGTGGGCCGACAGACACACACGGGCACAATGACACACTGACACGGACACAGGCACAGTGACGCACCCATATGTGGACGAGACGCGATGACGCGTTCTCTTCGCCCTGCAGGTCGACTATAACCAAGTAATATACGTGTGGGCCGACAGACACACACGGGGACAATGACACACTGACACGGACACAGGCACAATGACGCACCCATATGTGGACGAGACGAGATGACGCGTTCTCTTCGCCCTGCAGGTCGACTATAACCAAGTAATATACGTGTGGGCCGACAGACACACACGGGCACAATGACACACTGACACGGACACAGGCACAATGACGCACCCATATGTGGACGAGACGAGATGACGCGTTCTCTTCGCCCTGCAGGTCGACTATAACCAAGTAATATACGTGTGGGCCGACAGACACACACGAGCACAATGACACACTGACACAATGGCACACTCGTTTGTGGGCGAGACGAGATGACGCGCGCTCTTGTCCAGGTAACGAACACCCGAGGAGTTCGACAGACACACACGTACTAACTGACTGACTGACACGAGACGAGATGACGCGCTCGCTAACGACCATGTGAGTCAACCACGATCAGGTATCTACCATAAGCAGACACGGAGTTAAACACACACAGAAAGACACAGAAGTCACGTCTATACAAAATATATATGTACAGAATGAAACAATTCGCTCGATTAGGTAATACGCTGGCGGACACCCAGACACTACAGGGTCGGGCAGACACAAAAGCGACACACGTATACAGGGACACACGCCTCTTGATGGACATTGACATGCACAGACACGCATCAGTACAAACACAGACACGCATAAGCACAGATACACATTGACACAGGACGAGATCACTGATTACTGTGAGAGTTCGTTATGACGTTATTATAACGCAAAGACTCAGATACACACAGGTACAGTGATAAACACGCAGGCATAATGACACACACTATACATCACAGATGGTACAGGGACACACACGGACATATTAAATCGTAGACACATACACGCACACATATACACATGTGACATAGTCCATTTATCATTTCTGTAAACTACTTATATGTAATAATTGTGATTTTTGTACTACTTAGGTTTTACTTTACTACTTAATTTTTTTTTAATTGCAGGTGCAAATCAAAGCGTTGGAACAAAGCAACAATTCTTTACTAAACAAACGACGGAACAAGGTTGGAGCTTAACCTACATTTAACAGTGAATATATAAGAAAATATACCTATTTGCATTATATAATAGACACAAAAGTTTAGCGCTGACTCTTGTCAAAGTTTTAACCGAGCCAGGGTAATAATAGCACCTAAAGGTGAATCTACACTAGAGTTTATGTATCTTTTAGATATTGAACACAGGTTATGTAATGTGTAACAGAATTAGTGATGTGGCCGGAACGTTAAAAATGTATATCCGCGGATACGGATCCGAATACGGATATTTGGTGTCAAGATCCGCGGATACGGATCTTAACTTTCTCGATCGGTATCGGTGCGCGTGACCTTGAAACCATAGTTGACGCCACTTGATGCTTTGCGTGACAGGACATGTTTCGACTTATATATAATTTAATCTATGTATTGAAAATTAATAAGGTAAAAGATCCGCCAAAAAAGTAACAGATACGGATCCGGATCTTTCTTCTCCCTCGGATATCCGCGGATACGGATATCCGGCACATTAAACAGAATTAAGTAAGCAAAACTACATTGTACAGAACAATTAAGTGAACCCATTACAACTTTTTTAACATTTTTTTTAATAAGTGTAATATTTAAAGCGTTGTCGCAAGTTGTTACAAATGAAAAGAAATTTTGTTAGTGGGGTGGCGTATTGCAGTGTTAATGCATTACGTCAGAGCCTACAAATGTTTTATGGGTTTATAAGTTATAGATTACTACTAAGGGTTGGTCCATTAATCACGTGAAGTTTTTTAATAGATTTTTAACTTCCCCTTCCTTGTGATACGTAGTGAGGTATCTCCAAGTGGTGGTGAGGTAACTTTCCACCTCCAAAGACATTTTGTACCAATGTGTATTTGATACACGTTGGTACAAAATGTTTTAATAATTTTCATATTAATCTTTAAGCATATGGGAGTATAATCTAATTTAATTCTGGTAATTCGCGCGTCCGACGTAAAAATAAATAATAAATACACGTGATTTCTCACTACCCTCCCCTACCTTGCGTCCTAAGATTTCGAGACTTTTCCAATTTTCCGATATATTTCCTTCAGTCTAACAATTTGTGACGCGTGAAAGGGATTTAATTTATGAAATAAAAATAATGACTATAAAAGACTAGCTGTAACTCGCTCTTTCGCCCGCGTTTGGTATTTTTCCAGTATAAAAAGCATCCTAGATTACTCTAAAAAATTATTATTATTCAGCCGTTTCGGAGATTAGCTATAACAGACAGACAAACATTTTAAAGAAAATTATTTGAGCTATGGTTATTATAAGCTTAAAAAAGCCTTTATTTCAAAATCACAGACAGACATTTCAATTTTATTTATATGTATAGATTACATTTGCTATTAAATTAATTATTTAGTCAAAAGTGAATTCTGTTACGTGTTATATATCTTGATATAAAATGGATTGTAATTATATAGAGCCAATTATTAAATTCCGGACGGACGAAAGAAACGTTCGACTGTTATCGGCTAGTTTCGGGTCTACGAAGTATTTATATAGAGTTAATAAATGTTGCTGTCTAATAAAGATAGAAAGTTGGTGTTTACAGCTTTTATATTTATAAGCGAATGTGAGTGAATCCGTACGTGAACATGAATGAATGACGGAGACAAGCTAAGACGACCGTTTCTTTCTTCTCACCGTTTTAACTTAACAATTGAGTATTCATTTATAATATAAATGTATGTAGCGACTCTTCACTTCGGTGTTACAAAAGTGAAAAAGTAATTTTTACTCACTTTTAACATTGTTTAAACTTCAACTTTTCTCAAAAATGTGATGAATTCCTAAAATACTTAGCTATTTTCCGCTCAAACTCCAAAAACCACCAATCGACACGTGTTTGGCCTCTCAACGAGGCATCCTCAGGATATACCGGAGATCGGACTCGGTCAGCTAACCAGCACTGAATCCGATCCGACATAGTCCGATCTCTGGTATATCCTGAGGATGCTTCGTTGAGAGGCGAAACACATCGATTGGTAGTTTTTGGAGTTTGAGCGGAAAATAGTTAAATATTTAAGGAATTCATCACATGAAATGGATTTCCGCAAAGTAACACCTGAATCTATACAATATTTTCTCAAAAAGTATTCCCTTAGTGATAGCAACCATATCTAAATCTGTCCAATAATTTCATAGTTTATTCTAAACAAAGAGACATGTAGTGTTATCTGTCGTTACAACATAAAAAGAAATCCCTCGTCTCTGTCGGTATAATTTTGCGAACCATTCTACAGATTTGGATGCGGTTCTTTGGATCTGATTTTTTGAGGAAAGTTTATACGTATTAAAGATTGTTTTATCACGTTTAAAAACTAAGCATTAACGATATTTGTGAATCAAGTCGGGGACAAGTTCGTCACAATTTTTCAAATACTAAATTGTATCCGAGCGAAGCCGGTTGCTACTATTTTATATTATATAACATATTCATAATGTGGTATAGCAAGAGATTAATCACCTTCATTAAAAAAGTATTTATTCATAACGCTGTGTTCACACTCGAATGGTACCACGACTGTTAAGATATATGTATCTACCTACAAATAGTCATAAGTGTGCCGAGTTAGGATCGATAAAGGAAAGTGCAATTTCTATGTCACGCTAGATTACAAAGCAGGACAAAAAAATATACATTTGTTATTTATGGTAATTTATAAATTCATCAATTTGGAAATTCGTGCACAAAAATTACATAAAAATGTAACTTTATTAGTGCCAATACTATTTGTTTAGTTTTGATTGTTATGAGTGGGGTTGTATTCGCCGAATGGCGAATATTTGTCAATTTTTTGGCAAGACTAGGGTATTTTTTTTTTTCATTTATTGTTCATTTTTTTTCGTGATTTTGCATTTCTCATTTCAAGTAACAAACGATATATTATACTTGCGAGCAAAAAAATCCGTCCAGTTTATTCTTTAAAAACTAAACAAAATCATCCATTATATCAAGAATTGTATAATTTGGTCCAATTTTTTTTTGCTTGCAAATGTATAATACTCACGTTACAAGCCTATTTTGTTGTGTAAATTTTGGTGGAGCGCGTGTTGAATGTCTATAAGGGTTCCTTACGATATACATACATATCCTCACGCCGTGTCCCTAACGGGGTAGTCAGAGAAGACGGAACGCCAAGTATTCCGTGCGATATATTAGTTTTAAAGTAATATATTTTTAATAACATTATACATAGGTGCGGTGAAATTACGTACAGCTCTCAACATTTCGGAGAAAATGCCTATTACGGTTTTGGATTAAATACTAACCAATCGACTGTTTGGATTGTACTATCTGTATCCAATTGTAACATGGAATGTGAACCTCCTCTTTCTTGGAAGTGGGTTTTTGAGTCTTCTATAATTGCGTCTTGTGTGTCATATTAGGTGCGATTTTTGGCCTCGGAAGGCCACGTTGGCCACTTCTTGATTTAATTTCAAACATTAAATGTCAGACTTGCTTCGTCATATTTAACTTAACAAATTATAATCAAAGAAAATCAAGCATACAGCAAATTTATATGCTATCGGGGTTATAACAAACCCTACCTCATGGCCGTAGTTTACAGCCTGCGCGGGAAGCAGCTGTAAATGTTTATACTTTCCTCTCTTCTAGATGAGCAAGGGTTCTATACATCACGGAACCCCAAAAACTTATTCTCAAGTCGTGGAAATAGACTTATTAATTTGTGAGTTAGTCGTGTTTAGATAATTACATGTCCTTAGATGTTATAATCGTTGTGCTAATTCTTGTCTCGGTGCGGGCTTTGTGTATATATTATTTCATAAAATAAGCGTTGGCAAACTATGATACGATAAAAAACAATTACCGTCATAATGATAGGGTACCCAAGAAGATTAGAACCGATAATTTCAAATTAAAAGGATTAATAAATTGGCAATGCAAGTCTTATTTACGCAATGTGTTTCTTACGATACTGCCAACATCAATACAAAATTTATTATGTCACTTTCTTAAGTAAAAAAAATTGGAACGTAATGCAATCTTGATAGTTTTCTTTCAAACTATACCTTATTGTTGTTCATGTGTTTTTTTAATTTTTCTGAATCGAATTTTTGGAGACACAAGATATTGGTGTGATTTGTTAAATAACGTATTATATACGTTTACAAATCGTGATATAAATAACTTTTGTTTGACACCCCATATGATGATCACAAAAATATATTTAAGCCTCCAGAAACGGACTCCAATTTACTGAAAGTTGACGTTTATTTTTGGGCCACCACTTACGAGTACTATAATAGTTAAACGTTTTTATAAGAGATTTTTTGCAGCTTTAGAGAAAAACGTCTGTAAGAAAAGACAGACAAATAGATCAGCCATCGAAGTATTATTGTGTCTCTTTCCAATTTTAGAACAGAACACTTTAAATGACCTTGAATTGTCGCCGATCTTTGCTATATTTTGTACTTTATATCATTAAAGAATAGATATGATAATTAGATTTGATAGATGAGTGAGACAGAAATGATCAGAAAAGTTCGAATGAATTTATATATCTTGTATTCGATAAAAATATTATTATTGCAAATATCATGTCGATTCTAATCTTCTTAAATGGAGCCATATGCGCAACTATTTAGTCGGAAGAAGGTATATATTTTATCTTTTTCGATTTTCTGTCACTGTTGTTGGCACTAAAGCATTTTTAGTGGCTCCCCCTTTCTGTACCCATACAATTACAATGTCGATTTTGTTATGATATATATTTTATGATAAGAAGCAAAAATATTTATAAATAATTCAAAAATATCTATATCTCACACATTCAATAAAGAAAGAGATAGATAATCTAACAACTACTATAATCGTTAATCGAAACTGCTGATTCTCTTAAAAAGTGATCGAATTACCTATCCGTCTTTATTTCTTAGTAGGTTTCGCTGTTGTTACATTGCCTCTTTCTTCTTTATTAGAATAGAAAGAGAGAACCACTGCGGATAAAGTAAGTTAAATTGATCTTTTACAACTAGGGAGTTCTTTTTGAGTAGAAACTCCGCTTTATCAACTACACTTATGCTGATATTCAAATATTTTTTTAGATAATAAAATATGAAAATTAAGAAAAATAGACAATAAAAAAGTATTACGTAATGAATTGTCGATATTTAATTCTTAGAAGTTTTTAGTAGTTTTTGTCACAAAATAACTTCATAGTTAGCACCGCGTTTAAGTCTATAAGCAAGCAAACCTGGGAAACTATTGTTTTTAGTTTTTTAAATTGAACATCGCATAAAAACGTACTTAACTCCAATGCAGTTTTTAAATCGATATATATATTAATCTACTCCAATTCCTATCGATATTTTCCAAGTGATAATTTAGGTGCATGTTAGGTACTAGAGATGTGCCGGATTGTTAAAAATGTATATCCGCGGATATGAACACGGATACAAATTATTAGTGTCTAGATCCGGGAATACGGATACAGAGCTCAACTTTCGTACTTCCTTTGTTCGTTCGAATAAAATTAAGTTAATCCTATTTAATGACGTAAAACATAGTGAGGTAACGTACTATTATAATGTTAATCATAATTATTTGTTTCATTTTTGCAATAAAATGTGCCAAAACTATAATTTAAAAAAATAAAAAGTAATTTGAAGTTATATTTAATTGTTATCTATTTTTAAAATTCAATTTAATGAAATTCATTAATATGATCCATTAAAGATCTACTAAAAAGTAACGGATACGAATACAGATCTTTCATCCGCCAGCCGCTTTCAAACATCCGCCAAAAAAGTAACAGATACGGATCCGGATCTTTCTTCTCCCTCGGAAGTCCGCTGACACGGATACGGATATCCGGCACATCACTAATAAGTACTGGACATTTTTTTTTTATTGTCCTTACTATCTGAAAAAACCTCATCTAAATTTTACAAAAGCAATAGCACAATGACTTCATAGTTATTAGCATCCTTTTAAACTAAAATAACACATAATACAGAATACATTAGGAGTAAAAGTAAGTAAATCGAATATTAAAACTTCAAATCAGAAACCGTTGACTCGTTATGTAGCCGTGAAAAGACAATCGAACACTGCTCGCGTTTGCAAGCAAAAGCGTCTCACCGTTGTGTTATAGGATCACCTTCTCACTCTGCATGAATTCGAATGTCCAGGAGTGTTCACACTTGTCTCTACTTGGAAACTAATTGTGTGTGTTGTTTCTATCCATAACCAGAATATAATAGCTTAAATTAATGTGAATGAGTTTAAATTTATCTGTAGGAATGGAATGTTTAATAATTATTTTACTATTGAAACGGAATATTTATTTTGGAAAAAGCGGCAGCGAATTAAATTGAATGATGAAATCCTCTTCTTTTAACTACAGCCATACAATGTTTTTAGATAAGAGTATTTGCTGATTTATTGAAGTTTATTCGCTAAAAGATATATTAAACAGCACTTGCAAAAAAAAAAAAATTAATTTAACGCTTAACAAAATTTTCATGAGTTTATCTTGTGGTTGTGTGTGCAAGCTTATTCCGATCCCTATAAATGGTAAGCATAATTAAATGATTTAAATTGTGGGCCGATTTTTTGCCCGTAAGTGTATCTATATGTTAGGTTGTATCTGGGTTGTACAGACATAAGCTTATGCAAATAGAAAAATATACCTACCCAATTAATTATGCTACGTGCTTTTACACTTACATAATCCGCAATTAACGGAAAATGACTTAAATGGGTATTTTAATATCTTTCTACAAATGTTACTTAAAAACGAGTAGTTAATATTTTTTTTCTCTTTACAGTTTCTATTCCTACGTTAGCAATATGAGTCACAAATTTTAATAAATATTTTTGTAATTTTTTTTTTGTAAATAAGATTTATAGTACTCAAATCATAATATTTGCGCTGTTATATGAATGTTTTGTTTTAAAAAAATATTTTCACGCGTTTTTATGCACGAACATTGTTAAAAAAATTTTTGTCAATGACAAGTTCAAAACACTAAAAATGCTTCAGAATGATTTTAAATTTTGTGTGATAATAAATAATGTATCGTATCACAAAATTCTGTATTGTAATAAGAATTATAATTATGGTAAAATATAATTTATGTGAATTGAACTTTTGTCTAAAAGCAACACAAACCCAATTGTAAAATGAATCCAAGTGATATTTGCTACTAATGATAATCTTACCAGAACTGAAGGCTTAATATTAAATTGTATTAAACCATTGAAATTCCTTTTCGTTTTTGATCCTTAAATTTTTTGATGAATCCACTGAAAATTGCATGAAAAATTTTTGAAGAATACGATAAAATACATAGTTATTTGAATGTATTTTCGTTGTTGCAAAAACTTCAATGTTTTCTTGCCCTTTTAGATCAACGTTTTCCAACATGAAAACCTTTACAGATTATTTTTTAGTGAAGCAACAAAAGTCTTTAGTCTTTTGATCTATTTTCTTTAAATGCTTTAAGCACTCTAATACTAAATTGACTCCTTTTGCTTGAGATTTATAGATACAGCGGTGGCTTAAAATGTCGCCTTTCCTCAACCTCTAAATTTGAAAAAGATTACACCATTTATACAGGTGTTAAACCTATTGAAATATCTCTGGACCTGCCAAATGACGTCATGCAAATAATAAAAAGACGATGTGGGGCAGGGTGATGCGAAACAGAAAATCACATTACACCTAAGTCCACAGATAATTCAGACGGGTTATAAGCGATAGCAAATATTACTTGAAACATATGTATTTTTAAGTTTAATTGACCTAATTGTAATAAGTTGAATGAATGATTGAAATAAATGAAAATGACTGCTTATTTTTTTTTTTGTATCCTAGTACACTGACCAAGATCCGAGTCGCTAAATTCAATAGTGGACCTGCGGGTTATTCACAAACGTCGGAAACTCAACTTTCCGTATCCGACAGGAAACTTTTCGATGATTTTGTCTATACGCGATTCACAAATCCGAAATCGTATTATATTTATATTATATATATATCATAATGTAAATAGTGGTATTCACAAATCCAAGCCGTCGGATTGTATTTATGCTTTTCGACGATCGGCCTTTCCGCCACGGAAAGTTTCCGACGTTTGTGAATAACCTTGTACTTTGACGACTTACGAGTATACAACTGGGTGTTCCATAACTCATCGATAATTTCTGTAGCACTGAGAAATTCTTGCGTCCGTGCATTTTACCAACACACTACCACCACTTGGGGTCGAATACAAATGAAAATAAAAATAAATAAATAAAGCATTTATTTATAAACATTATAAAAGGACACCAAAATTCCTAGTGTAAATATCGCCCATCACAATTACAAATAATAATTAACAGACTGCGTTATTTTTAAAATTACCAATTTCTTTAGTTAAACAATTTAACAAGCTTTATGAGTAACTTTTAACAATAAAGAACTTTTTTTTTAATTGGACAAGAGAGGACAGTTTAAAGTCTATATTTCTCAAGATTTATTCAGAAGCCAAAATATACGTCACAGAACCAATCCATAAAAAAATGCGTATATAATTTACAATATGCTATATATAATGTATATAATAGGGACAGCCCAGATGCTCTGCACCATGGTGAGACCGATGACACAGGCCGCTACGTACCACAGAAGCGTTATAATCGCTATCTGCCAGATTAAATGGACTACCAGGAGGCTGAAATAAAAAATAATTATTACGAAAAGAAATTATAATAATGTAATGTTATAAGATCCAAACAATAACGCCAGTTTATGGCCCCACATTAAATTGTATTACATCTATACAAAGTATAAAACAAAGTCGTTTGCCGCCGTCTGTCCCTCTGTACGCTTAGATCTTTTAAACTACGCAACTGATTTTAAAGCGGTTTTCATCAATAGATAGAGCGATTCAAGAGGAAGGTTTCTACGTATAGTTTAATATTGTTTTGTGTTAATTTGTTGAAATATGACGATAATAGTTCAAGATGTCGGAAAAAATTTAGCCGACTGAGAGCTTTCATCGAAAATGCTGTCTTATTCCAAAACAATGTATGGTTGAATTGTTCCTCTTTATTAGGACTACAAACAAGTCAGCGATGGCATATGTCTATATTATACGGATAGCCTTCTATAACCATTTTAATGATTAAAAAATTGATACAAATTATGTGGAGTTTGGAAAGCTATTTAGACCGATACCAGGAATTAGTATCTACATTGCATGATTGCAGCCGTGCGAAGCCGGGGCGGACCGCTAGTTATATATATTGTCAAATCAATTGCTATTCGTTAGTCTCGCTAAAACTCAAAAACGGCTGTACAGATTTTGATGAGATTTTTTGCGTATGTTGGTCCTGAAACGGTAGGTCATAGGAACTTCTGAACTAAACAAGATAGACCCGTCGTGTTTGGATTTGTTTGATTTGTCTTGGCAAGCACTCTGGTGCTACATGATATCCAGGGTCTGAAGATGGAAACAGTAGGTCATAGGAACTTCTGAACTAAACAACATAGACCCGTCATGTTTGGGTTTATTTGATTTGTCTTGGCAAGCACTCTGGTGCCAGGGCCTGAAGATAGAGTCGGAAGGTGGCCAAAGGCACTCTGTAATAAAATCACGCATCCCTATCAAGTTTGGGGTCAATTGTTTGTATTTATATAGATATTTCACTTACACTGTGTCCTTGCTCCTGGCGGCCGAAAGAGTCCTCTCCTTCTCGTTATTGAGGTACCGGCGGACGCCCATATGTAAATTTACGAAATAAGCTTGCCACTGCAACAATTGAATGAAGTTTGAATTAAAGATGAATCGTAACAAAGTTTTAATTGATACCTCACAATGACCTACGGTGTTCCCCGCCTGTCATATGAGGTGACCTAAAGGGGTCTTTGAGGTCGCGGACACGCTTGTCACCTAACTTGCAGTCAGCATGCGACAGCCAAATATCGCGCGATATCTGCTGTCAAAACGAGAATTTGTATAATGTAATTTGTACAGTGGCGCAAAACCTACCGTGAAAAGTGCATTTTACGGTCACGGCGCAATAGAAAAGCAAGCGTCATACATGATACCAACTTTTTATTACAATTAGTCACCGGTTGCGCAGTGATCGCGTGGTTTTTATAAATTTTTAGGTAGAAACTGCCGGTCGTCTATCCATACTGCCCTGAGGACAGCGATAGTGCGTATGATCCCGCTGTCCTGACATTGCAAAGACGCAAGGACTACTCCGCTCCGAGTGGGGCTTCAGTGCGTACTCTACGAGACTCGAAGCCCTTCGACAACGCGACAACAGCAGGTGTTTCAGTGGGTAAAATCCTCACGAAACCTCTCTCGCCCAGGAGTTTCTCTCCTGTACCTGTGTTTAGATTTCTTCCGCGTTACCAAAAAAAGGTATAAACTCACATGTAACGTAGATATGTCGATGTAAAACAACTTTTTGTCAACCTCGCTGAGCTTCGTCGCCAGTTCTCTCGTGTTAGGGTTGTGGAAGCGCCACTCGCCGAATATGAACTTTTGTAGACGACCCAATGATGACCACACGTTCTTATGTATACGCACCAAACTGAAACAATACACACACGACATACAAAAAAGAAAATACACACGAAAAGAGAGAAAATGAGCAAAGGGTCATGTGTCTTCCCCTGGACCTGTACTGCTACTTCTGGGCTCTGATGCCTTCCTTCCTTTGCTTGGTTATCCCTGTGCTTAAGTATGCATGAGCGCATAAGTAACATAAACTGGAAAGCTACAGGGCAAATCCTCCAGCTGCTTCAGTAAACGAATATTTTCAGCACTCGCTATACACACCATATTTGGTTATTATTATCTTAAAAGCGAGGTTTAGTCAAGGTCAATCAAGGTCAACCGCTAGCGTTTACTGTCTGTGTTACATATATTCTGCTCAGTTAGCAAACTACCGCCCCATATTTCAAAATTCATATCGAAAAAGTTTTCAAATTTGATGTCTTAAGAGAGGATTGCGTCAGAAACCCGAACTGTGGCGAATTTTTTGGATAAACAAGGAAGTCTCGAAAGTTTGGGACATTTGCTTAATAAATGCACGTTCCTGATTTCCCCCAAGCTCAGGCCAAAAGCTGAGTACTCAGCTTTTTGTACATGGGCGTACGCCCATGTCATGTTCATGCCCGCCCGTGTCTTTGTTCCGCGTACGTTCCGAAGACTTCCAAATTAACCCAAATTAAGTTATTTAATAAAAGACTGCGCGAACGAATTCGCGAACAAAGGTAGTTATTATATGTAAATAATTATCATTGTATCTAAGTACAATTTTTCTTAAATATCTAATGTATTTTTCCTCGAATATTTTACAATGTATGAAATCGAACCTGCCCAAATTGTACGTATGCCTGAACCCTTTAAGATTCCATGCTCGAAATGCCAAACTACTATACTATATATATATACTATACTATACTATATATACTAATATACTGTTTTGTCATATCTGTCTGTCTGTAAGTCAGAGTCAATTCATTCCTGATGTTTTGGTACAGAAAAGTAAATTTGTTAGGCCAAAAAACTCACATAGGTCTTCCCCCGGTAAGCCTCAGCATTGTATCCAGCAGAAATCCCGGGAAGAAGTGAATAAATATAGCTGATATTCGGAAGAGGAGTAACGACGATACAAACTTAAGATGAGGGTACCTGTAAATTAAATCATTTCGTTACGGCTTTCATATGTTGAGAAACATATTTATTGTAGATATTATTTCATAGCCAATAAAAAGAGACTCCGTATCACACTCTGTACTCTAAAAGTGAAGAAACCATAATAAGCCGGGCAACTTGTAAATATGATATACATTGCATCAAATAAGCCTATCAACCGTCATTTCGCAAGAAAAGAGAACCGCAGTTATTTAAATAAATGCAAAATGGCGGCCGATCTGGCTTATTTCATGTGAATGTGTATGTATGTGTGTGTGGTATATATAAATGGGCCGATTTTATTTTACTTATTTTTATTATACGTTATTTATATTACACGTATTTCACTTTTGAAGTAACTACATCACGCGGAGTTCTTTCAATAACGTCTGATTTTTCCTTCAATCTATGCTCACCAAACAGCGCTTTTCAACGGATATTTGTGCAGAATTCCGTTGATCTCGTTCTCAATTGAACTCCAATAGAACGGCTTCTGTGTGGAAGATGAACAGTGGTAGACGGATAGCCCTGATCTGGAAATATAATAATACAGTCAAAATAAATTATACGTTTCTAATAAATATAGCGAAAAATCGCTTTATTTCTGAAACAAGTCATACCTCTCACGAATGGAAATGTCAATGCGAAATTTACATGAAGTAAAGGATGTTCTCAGCAGTTATGGATTTCGATTGCTTAATATTTTAATTACCTTGTAAGAAAAAGTTGAATACCATTAAAGCCAATTAAGTCTGACGCACTTTCAGTTTTCGCAATCTTTTAGGAAAAACAAAAAAAGATTTTTTCATATTAGTTCATAAATGACGGTGTTATGAGGTAACAAACATAAAAAAAAACAAAAAAAACATACAACCGAATTGAGAATCTCTCCTTTTTTTGGAAGTCGGTTGAAAAGTAAAACAAATCGGACATCCCGACTACTAATGACCATAAAATTAAGAGGCATGAATCTTGGAAACGTCCTAAAAGGCAGTGAAATATTTAATTTCTACATTAATTTAGAAAATAAATTTAGAATAAATTAGACATTCCAACAACCAACGATGTAAGTATTCTTTTTTCGAAATAGAATAGGCGAATGCGACATTTCGCGGCTGCTAATTATAAATATTCTGATGAAACGATTAACAAAAAAGTTTAAATAAATTAAACATCCCAAGCGCCAGTAATGCACTCTGATTCTGGTTAATTATTCTATGAAATAGTTTCAAAAATCGCTCACGGCAATCGTTAATTACAGGTTCTCATGCATTATTTTAGGAAAACATAATAAATCACATATTCTTTTAAAAAAAATTGGAGGACCTACTGACGCATAATTCTAACAAAAAGTTGAAATCAATCAGTAATTCACAATTTTATCGATAATTCTAAGAAAAAGTTGAAATCAGTAATCCATAACTTCAACGATAATTCTGATGCATAATTTTAAAAATTGATACAATGAGTACATAATTCACAACTTCAGCGATAATTCTCATGTTACAATTTAAAGAAATATTTGAAAATAATCGAACATTCGCCACTATATTTATGATCTAGGAACATACTTATTCTTGGCCGCATGCCAGCCTGCGACAAGCAACTCATTGACAACCACATCCACCGGAATATAATCAGCAATGTTGTCCTTAGCGATAGGGAGACGACGAACCACGCCTGGAAAAAAGGGCATAAACATATTTCTGTTTATCGTGTCTTATCTGTCCATCTATCCCTGCCTAGTCTGTCTGTAGGTTGTATATAAGGAGATGTTTAGAATATCAGGGGGGCTATTCGCAAACGTCGGAAACTTTCCGTGGAAGCAAGGTCGACCGTCTTGGATTTGTAAATACAACAATTCATATTATGATATATATATACTATGATGTGAAAATAATAATAAAATCATTTATATAATATATATATATAATTTATATAAATATAAAGATATATATATATAAATTGTAAAATTTCGGATTTGTGAATCGCGTATAGACAAAATCATCGAAAAGTTTCCTGACAGATACGGAAAGTTGAGTTTCCGACGTTTGTGAATAACCGCTGGACTCCCTCCCGCTAATGTTCGCCTTTTGTATCTGTGGCAAATAATATTGCACTATTGATTGACATGTTTATGTAATGTTCCAATTTCATTAGCGTTTAGAACTTTGAAGACAAAGTTGAATGAAAAGGAAAAGATTCATGGCGTGAATTCACGGACAAAACGTATTTTCCTTTGTGCATTATTTGAACCACGTGAAAGCTAGAGCTACGTCCGTGTTTCCGTGCCTATGTCACAGCTGATTTATTGTGTCATCTTTACGCTTATTCCTTGACTTGACATCAATGTTTTTGACTTTCGTTAGTTTTATCCTTACTTTTTCTGAAATTGTAGTGTTTCATTAAGTTTACGCGTCTCCGATATGCTCTTGTACGGTTTTCTGTTTCACGTTTCTCTAGTAGGTCAAGTGTAAATTTGGTTTGAATAAAATTGTAAAAAAATAAAAACTTCATTTTTCAAAATCGAGCTCCTGTGGACCTTAAAAGGTTTTAAAGTGCGGAAGGGTTTTAAAAGTACAGCTTATTTGTTTGTAAGTTTAAAAAATATTTCTTGGCCACTGCAAGTTTTAGAGGCCACCAATTTACTCACCCAAGTTAAACCAGGATGGGACAATATTACTACCCAATGTATGTCAGCCTTGTACATAAAATAATTAATAACATATTAAACCTATACTTCTATACTAGTATAGTAAGAGAAAAAAGTAGATTTTTTGTTTGTAATCTACTACTCAAAAACTACTTAATTTTTTTTTTTTAATTCAAAAATTTTTTCACTTGTAGAAAGCTACGTCATCAATGAGTAACATGGGCTGTATTTTATCTTCAAAAAATTTCTACCCATGCGAAGGCGGGGCAGCTCGCTAGTGTTATTATAATTCCATAAATATATCTTATACATAATTACCCTTCGCCGCTCCCATGAGGAAGCCTTGTGGTCCAACTTTGGAGCATGTCCAACCAGGAACAGGTTCTCTCCATGTAGCAACAACTGTAAGATAAATAACAGATATCAATGGGTTAGACTGTTTGATAGTTCCTGTCCCTCCCTTGGAGCTTGAGAATTGATCTCCGCTTGTCTTGGAAGTGACCATAGAGATTTCTTTCTCGAGGCAACTAGCAAAATCATGATTGAGGTTATGTTGCCAGTGTTACTATACAGCAGTTATATAAATAAGCCGAAAAGGATGCAAATAATATAATATATCAGTCAAATAGCGGACGTATTATAGTCGTGATTATGGAAACCACAATATGTATTTTCCAATATGTAGCCTTTGTAGTGCGAAAGAAATTACGGAGTCTTCTGCCTGAATATGGCGTGGAGGGCCCCTTACTGCAGCCTGTGAACTCATTATATCGAGGCCACAGAGCCTGTGTAAAGATAGACGATGACTTATCGCCCTGGTTCGAAGTCTGTTCAGGCATCAGACAGGGCTGCGTCATGTCCGCCTGGCTATTCGTGCTGTATTTGGACGGTTGCCTCCAGACATTGAATGGTAGTATGAGTGGTATGATACAGTGGTAAATTGCCTTTAGTACGCTGACGATGCTGTGCTTATAGCACCATCGGAAGCGGAGTTGCAGACACTAGTTACGCGCATAAAAGAAGACTGTGAGATGAAAGGATTGAATTTGAATGTGAACAAAATTAAGGTTCTGGTGTTTGAAAGGGAAGAGGTACAAAGTGTGAAATGTGGGTAAATTGAAAATGGCTATAATAAGTGAATGAAATTGTATATCTGGGAAGAGCGCTTTCGAGGAATGGAAGATGTGTGTTCGATGTGGAGAGACGACTAGCAGCTGGCAATCAAATAAACGGTGCTCTGTCCGCATTAGTGGGCAGCGTAAATATATCTACCTCACCCAAAGTGGCCATACACAATGCGGTGTTGGTTCCAACTTTATTGTACGGTAGTACATACATATATCTTCACGCTGTATCCCTAACGGGGTAGTCACAGAAGACGCTAGTGAGGCCTGAATATGCCCGAAATCGAGCGAAAGTAAGATAAATGTAGTAGAAATGCGACCTCTTAAAAAGATGTGCGGTGTCACCCTTGCGGACAGAATAAGCAGAGAAGAGATACGCAGAATATCAGGGTTGCACGACAATGTTATTGCAAAAATGAAGAAAAGAATGCTTAGATGGTTCAGGCACATAGAAAGAATGAGTGATGAAAGACTGACGAAGAAAATCTACAGAGCGAAACTGAGTGGTAAAAGAAGCCAAGGAAGACCAAGGCTGACTTCTGAATATCAAATAGCCAGCGTTAGCCGACGGAAATGTCAAAAGCACTCGCATACCTAGGCGAACATGTGTGAGAATAATGATGGGATTTGAGGAAGCGAAAGAAGTATAGGACCGCGATGCTTGGTGCTCCGTCCTCTCTGACTACCCCATTAGGTATACAGCGTGAAAAAATGTATGTATGTATGTAATTTTATTGCTTGTCGGGTCGGACATTTGTAGTGGTACTTTAGGTAACCTCAAGGAGGACGGCGACTCGAACCACACGTACTGTGAGAAATACTATGAGTGCTTGGGAGGACATTAAGAGTCCGCCTATGTAGACTTTGGTGTGTTTGGTAATCTGGATCTCGAAATCCAAGAAGACTGAGAATTAGATATTGGACACATACAACTTCAACTGTTTATTGTAAATATTAACATATGTATGTACTTTTTGTTAATAAATACTGTTTATCTTGTAATCTTTAAACCTGGAAACATGAGTGGATAAAAAAATCAATTCAGATCAGATCAAATCATTCAAAAAAAGATTCAGTTACATCCCCGAAATCCTACAGAATTTTTAAAATGATTTTTAATAAAATGGATAAGTAATTATAATATCTCAAATCTCTAAGACCAATTTTTAATATGTAATGTAGTATTCTTGCAAATTACAATATGTGTAAAAATAAATGTTGAGATTCTTCCGCGCTAAAATGTGATCAAACCGCAACTGCTAAAATCAACTTTATTGTTATCTCCATAGGGCGCGGAGGCTATGAACGAATTCGGTTGCATGCAAAATCGATATGTGATAAGCATGCTTTCTTATTTCGTTTGGTCAGCCCTCCATGGTACCCACATTCTTTCCCCGTGAAGAACGTTTAAAAATCGTGTTGGTGTAGTTTTTAACAAAGTCTTTGTACTAAATCTTTTTTCTTTCTGCATAAAAATAGTACAGAAGAAAAAGTACATCCTCCTAAAACTTTCTTCTATCTTATCTTATATTTTTCTAACACTATACTATTCTAAAAGAATTGAAAGTGAACCATTACTTTCGAACAGTCAAAGATGAAGCCGGTATTAATAGGGTCAATTGTGGAATCAACTGCGCCTCTGCCATAAGTGCTGTCTCTGTTCAATTGATCTTGGGACATTCTGCATAAGAAATACTTACTCATGGTCGGCCTAACGATGGTGCAAGGGAATGAATCCGCGCATTTCACCACTTCATGCTCAGCCAAGTGTTTGGTAAAGGTGTATGTGTTTGGATGTTGCTTCAGGAGTCTGAAAAAATAGAATTCGTTACATACGGTTGTCTCGACACGGCCTCAACTTGCTTTGACTCCTTAGACGTCTAATAGAAAGAGTGAGATAATAAGTGTTATTATTTTATTGTTCAGGCATAGTAAACATACTTAGGTTCAACTTCTTCCAAAGCTTCGTCCGACAACGTTCCCACCAACGATATGACCTTCTCGACGTCCTCTGGAGCATCATAAACCTTTTCGTGTGCCTCACTCAGATACGAGTTGACATATGCTGATGAAACATGAACCATTACCTGTTGGTAATGAATAAAAACAAATAATTCCGAGAGAAATACAATGAGATCATGACAAAATTAAATCTCTTTTTGGTAATTGAGTTTGTCTTTAATATTCCATAAAAATGCATCTAAACAACAAAAAAAATTATTTATGTTTACGATGTATAGTAGAAGTTTGTAACTAATTAATCTGTGGTAAAAGTAAAAAAAGGTTGAAACGGACGATTTTTTTTAAATTTAATCGTATGATTGAACCGAATACCTCTATTATTTTTTTAATAATACGTCGGACAATTACACAGATTGTGTGACCCCAAACTAAGCAGTAAGCTTGTACTATGGGTACCACACAACGAACTCTGGGGGAGTTCCCCCAGTAACACCCAAACTCCAAGCCAATCAATTTATAAAAATTCGTTTCCAAAATTGACCTGACCGGGATCGAACCCGGGACCCCAGTTTGGAAAGCAAATGCTATGCCACTGCGCCAACGGGCCAGTATTATAAAACTATTAAGTATCTTAACCCATTGAAGGACGTCGTCGTTTAAAATGATTAATTCTTCGGAGGACTGCTGTATTTTATAGCATTGTTTTGGGTTTTAGGAGAGACAGAAAAATTCTGAATATGATGTAAGCTTATCTTACCGCTCAGGTCGTAAAAGTCGGCAAAGGACACAATTATTATTTTAAGTAACTTTTATAGATGATCTACCTATCAATATATGATTCTGCTTTGCTACCTGTATTAAGCTCAAATATGGCACAAAATGTGCTTTGATGTGCACCTCGAAGGGGATGAATGGGATTGCGTATAATGAAACAATACCTACCTTCAAATTCTTGATCTGTCGGCATAGCTCAAGTACCCTTCTCGTGCCCAGAAGATTAATCTTCACTGTTGGCCGCAAGTTCTCCTGGAAGTCCAAGGTAGCTGCCGAATGGATCACCACGTTCACATTTTCTATCAAGGTTTGTCGATCCTGGGGACTAAGACCTAATTCCTCTTCACCGACATCGCCGGAAATTGGCACCAGCTTCTTGAAGATGTCAGTTGATTCTGTTTCTAAAAGTTTCTCGAAGACCTGAAAAAATAATAAATTTCTACTTCAATGTAAAAAATGTACTCCGCGACGCGTACCTTACAAGTGAAGTAATCATAATAAACCTACTTGCTTGTAAAACGAAAATATTACACACATTTATAATCCAGAGCAGAGCTGTCCAAAGCACGGCCCATGGCCATACTTTACGTTAATAACTAATTAATCTGTGACCATACTAAATAAGTGCAAATGCAAATCTATCTAAATATAAACCAATCGCCATGGGAGCTTGAGAACGACTCGACCGATTTGGTTGATTTCTTTTTTGTTTCTATGAAAGAAAATTTTTGAAAAATACACGGAAAAATTCGGAAATATGGATGATATTTTTATATGAAAATCTCAATTGAAAAAAATTTGGGATATTGGAAACATTCAACATTCCATCGAGGCGAAGCCGGGCGGATCGCTAGTACGTTGTTAATATCGGAGTAACATCATACCGGATTTTTGGGGAATTCATCCAATCTCTGTGATATCTCCTTGCCCTTCTTAGGTCTCATAAGGAGGTACACCGTACCCACTGTGGGTATTGTGCGCAGAATTTTTTCTATTAAACATAACCCAACAAATCCGGTTCCGCCCGTTATAAAGATGTTCTTCCCTGTGTAGAACGCGCGCACTTGTGATTCTTCTGTCATTGTTGTTGAATTTTCGCTCGAATAACTAAAATCCTGGAAAGACGTGTAATTTTTAGTAGGTATTACATATCAATATTATGAAGGCTAGTAAAATGTATTACTATGAGAAATTTAAATTTGTAAGTCACATAGTTTTTCAGAAACTCCACTGTGACAGCCAAACAGACAGATGGACGTATGAGCGATCTAATAACTTATAATTTCGTCTCCTCTTATAGGTTAGAATTATTCTTATAGGTTAAAAATGATTATCTCATAAGTTACAATGATTATATTATAAGTAACAATGATTATCTCATAAGCTGCGATTATTATCTTACAAGTTACAATAATTATCTCATAGCTTTTTAATTTTTTTTAATGCGGCAGACAATAATAATATAGTGTTCGAATTAATTCTAAAGTCTTGTTGTCATATGGCATTACGTACGTTTATGTAGGTTTGGATTCCGATGGAATATTCAAGTTCGGGTCCCAGTATGAGTATAATTTTCCGCACAAGAACACTTCCGCGATAAATAGACACGTCAGTCCGTTATCACTTTTTTCTTACGACTAACTAAATGGAGGGAGAGGGCGAGGACGCGTGGGAGATTTAACAATTTACTAAACACATAGCAATCATCTGGTTTCAAACTAATACATTCCCTGTGCTATGAGAACCAGACAAAGACTAATATCCGTCTCCCAATACCTACACCCAGACTCGACAAAATTTAGAAAAGTAAATATACCCGACCGGGAATCGAACTCAGAACCTTTCGCGCTTAGTTATAAGACCTAAACTACTGCGCCATCGATGTCGTCAACTTGCAATTTTTTTACTTCAAGTTGCAATGATTATCTTATAAACTACAAAGGCCCGTTGGCGCGGTGGCTCCTTCTGCTTTCCAAACCGGGGCTCCGGGTTCGAGTTACGATCAGTTCCATTTAAGAAACGAACGTTTCTACATCGGCTTCGATTCTAGGTGTTCCTGGGAGCTCTACCAGTTCGTTGTATGGTACATATAGTACAAATCTCCTAGTGCTTAACTTCAGGTCACGCAATTTGTGTAATCGTCTGTAGTATTATTGCTAGAGATCGTCTGGTGGTCGAAATTCGACCGTAAACATACAAGTATAATTATTGGATAGCGTCCTAATGGACTCGATGGACATCGATCTCAGTTGAGTTTAGTCCTCTACCCGAGGCATCCACCTCTAACAAGAGTTTCGGCTTCTACGACAAGCTGTTGTACCTTAACGGGCAATCGCTAAACTTACAACGTAGTCAGCTTCTTCGCCGACCTGATGAGTACCAGAAAGTATTATTCCGTTCCAAGAACAGGCAGCGAACGAGACCAGCTCAGAGAGCGAATCACTTGGATCAATCGTTCCAAATCTGCAAGTAGGTAAGTAAATCCACCGAATGAACGTTTCGAACTTTCTGGTATGGTGCTCATCAGGTCAGCGAAGAAGCTGACTATACGATACAAATATAAACTCCATACTAAACTTTTTGACAATAGATGGCGTTGTGTGAAATGTCTGAGTATATTATTATTGTTATTATTATTACAATTCTAGGTTTAATCTAAGGTTACATATATAATGATCACAAACTATTATGAGTGTGACATTGACAGTCTTTTTGACATAGGCAGTATGAACGTTAAACTATGCCAAATCTCATATTCTTCCGTGCACTGCTTCCGTGCGCGCATTATTATTAAAAATGGAAATTTCCGTTTCACGTATTAATAGATATAACTGTTTCTAAAATCTTTTATTAGTAACACGCTCGTCAATAGCTATTAAACGAAAAAAATAAAATCGGTTGACAAATAAGGAAAAAAAGGCACTGAACTGTTTTGTCTTTAGCTATTTATATATATTTACATTGATACCTGTAAATATAACATACATACACACATATCTCACGCTGTATCTCTAGCGGGGTAGTCAGAGGGGACGGAGCGCCAAGCGTCGCGGTTCTTACATACTTCTTTCGCTTCCTCAAATCTCATCATTCTCCTCACACATCATCATAACATCATTGTTAATAACTATTTACATACTTTTAAAATACGAAACTAAAAATTGTCATATGAAGAAGAACTTATGAAATTAACGCTTGTGAATGAGCCTCGTTCGCTCAAAGATCATTCGTAGTTCAAGGTAAACGAGTAAGTCTGATTGTTTGTCCATTCATTGATATAAGTCCATGAACGTACTTAGTGAGTTGATAAATGAGGGAGTCGCTTTTCTTTTTAGGGCGTACAATTTTTTGTGCTCGATACTTCAAACGCAATTCAGACGTAGGTTCATTTTTCATATTGATTTACCATGAAACTTATTTTAAGGATGTCATAACGAAAAAAGTCAAAGTAACATTAATATAATATTAAATATATAGGGATATAGGTAAGAGATAGTGGCAAGGTCCCTAGTCGGTGATAGTCCAACACGGCCGGCCCGTTCATATAGGCTAACTAGCGACGGCCTAGGGTCGTAGTATTAGAAGGGCGGCAATCGACGGCATCGAAATTGAAAAATAATACAGTTACATTTTTTTTATTGACAACTTGAAAATACTCCCAGTTTTTTACCCATTTTTCTGCCAAAATATTATTCTTTGGTTTGGCAACACTGCTCACCAGCGCCCGGTCAGTCCGCGCACGGTGCAAATAATAATTGCCAAAATTAAGGCAAGACAAATAAATCTTACCTAACCTAATGTTTTTTTTTTAGTTGTACTCTTTTATACAGCAAAAAATGTATACACTCTTCATTATGTAATAATGTATTTACTAATAAATAAGAACTCTCATTCTTTGATTAAAAATTATACACAATCTGATTATATTGTTTCATTTTGTCATGAATTTTCTTAAAAGAGCGCCGCGCCGTTAAAGACTTTCGCCTAGGGAACCATGAATTTTAGGGCCCTAATAATAGATAGGGGAGATCGGGTATGATTGTCTCACGGGTTGGTTGTCTCACCAGCTATGTCAGAAACGAAAACGAACGATTAAATTCATTGTATAGCGTTGAAGGAGCGCGAGAGCAATATCTTCCTCACTACTTCATTCTGCTCTGAAATACCGTGACGTAAATATGTACATTAATTTTTTCCGCACAGAAAAAGTTATTTTTTGTGGATCTTTGTCGAGTTTCGTAAGTATACTTGAATTTTGCATAGTAATATATCTTTTCACGTATTTATAATATTAAATATATGTTTCATGAAACTGTTATACGTTTTTTTAAATAATAATTTATTTAAATTTAATTTAGGAAATTACATTGCGAAATGTGTTGAGGCAGGCTGTCTCAGCTTAACGAGGGCTGGTTATCACACATGTCAACCAAGCCCATACATATTTGCTGTCTTTTTTGTTGGGTTTTTGGGGTTTTACTACATAAACGTTTGTTTTCTTTTCGAACTAGGCATGAAAACGCCCCGGGATTACAGACGAAAGTTTGTTCAAAGCAGAAAAAACACAGCCGAAAAACACACGAAAGTTAGATGAAAGTGTTCCGAAGACTTGTTTCACCAGCACTGATGATGGGTGCTGCAATAAAAGTGAAAGAAATACGGGATACCTGTAAGGTCTGTCGCGAAGGATGTTGAAATTAATTATCGCACTTTCGCAAAGCGAATTTCAGTTATTTTTTAATATGAATTAGACATTTTTTGGTAATTTCACGGGTACAATTAATTACATACTTTCAAACTTCAATTCAATTAGTTACATACTTTCAAGTACTCATTTGGTTTAAATTAGGATTTATTTTTATATTTCCCTCTTAAATCACTATGTGACTACCAACCCCAGACACTGTGTCAACCATCCCCAGCATGGGGTTAAAAGTCACACTACCTTTTTTTCACAATTATAATACGTTCTCAGTAGATTATGTTACACAAAAATCCTTTATTAGTTTTATTAGATATATAAATGTCATTGTTGAACTGAAAACATGAGCACTAAAAATGCAAGAGATAAAAAAATGTGACTTTCCAACCCCAGTCTCCCCTACACATATTATGTATGTAGGGTTTTTAGTTCAGTTTTCTTTCATGATTTTTTTTATTTAACGTTTATATAGCAAATTAGTCGCTATGGTGCTGGAATGCTTGACTGACCCCGTTTTTCATAAAATACAAAAAGTCCATAGTATCTAGATTGTAAATGCTTACACGATATCCATATTACAATGTTTCACATGTTACGCTAAGAACCTCCCTAGCGAGTAAAAATAAAACTTGTTCATAATTTTCCATAAAAATTTACATAACCGGTCGCGGCGAAACTTGTTTGAGTCGAGAGAACGGGGAATGTAACTCGAACAGATATTGATGTAATAAACACCACGGAATTATGGTATAACGCTCTGATTATTTTGTAAATAATTAAAAATCAGACGCAAACAATTAATTATTAGGATTCCAAAGCCGAAATAGTTAAAACAAAACACAATTTTTGGCACTGACACGTAGTGTTTTAGTAATTCAAAGCCAGGAATGCAAAATATAAAATAAAACACTAACCGAAGTTTCCAAAGTCTATTGAAATTTACTTAATTTTAAAGAAAGAATGAGTGATGGAAGACTGACGGAAAAATCTACAGACCGAAAGCGAGTGGTAAAAGAAGCCAAGGAACACCAAGGCTGACTTCGAAGATCAAATAGCCAGAGTGTTAGTTCACGGAAATGTCAAAAGCACTAGAATACCTAGGCGAAAATGTGCGAGGAGAATGAGATTTGAAGACACGAAAGAAGTATGTAAGGATCGCGACGCGTGGCACTCCGTCCTCTCCGACTACGCCGATATACAGCGTGAAGATTTAGTTTTAAATTTCTAAATATTAACGTTTACATATGTACAGCTTTTAATTATCTATACTAACATTATAAAGAGAGAGAGCGAATTTTGTAAGTTTGTTTATATATGGAAGGTAATCTCTGGGACCACTCCACCTATTTGAGTAACTTCTTCACCGTTTGAATGGTACATTATTTCATATGGACATAGGCTACATATTATGTATGTAACCCGGGCGAAGTCGCTAGTGGTACATACAAACCCGACCCTTTCTTCCTACCCTTTCTAAAATATTAGAAAAAGTTGTTTATATAGTTTATATAGTTATGCGATCTCTTGACCAGTAATTCTCTGTTACATCCTTTAGAATCAGGTTTCGGGAAGGGACACAGTACTTTCACCACGTTATTGAATGTCACTGAGGATATTCGTTCAGTAATGGATAATAAACAACTTACTATAGTTTGTCCATTGGACTTCAGCAGTGCATTTAATACAGTGGATTTTGACATTTTATTAAATATTATATTATCTTTAAATGTTTCATCCAGTACAGTTAAATGGTTTGATTCGTACTTAAAAGGCAGACAACGGTGCATCCGTGCTGACGATAACTTACGTTGTAAATGGTGTGAGCTTACTGCTGGTGTACCTCAGGGTGGTGTACTCTCCCCTTTGCTTTTCTCTGTATTTATCTGTCGTATCACTTCCACTATTTCTTCTAAATTTCACCTTTACGCTGACGATCTTCAAATTTATTGGTCCTTTAATCTTGAAAATGTACAATCAGCAGTTCATCACTGAATAATGATTTGTTAAACATCCACCAATGGGCTCATTCTCATGGACTGCTCGTTAATCCTACTAAATCACAAGCTATGTTAATAGGTAATAGATACTGGCTGCGATTATTGGAAGATACATTTGTACCTTCTGTGGTTTATAACGAATTTCCTATTCCTTATGCAAGTACGGCTAGAAATCTAGGGCTGTTATTTGATTCTATCTTTTCTTGGTGGGCTCATATTCATGAAATTTGTAAATGTTTAAATTTCTAATCTAATTCATAGCTAATCATTCTATGAGACACCTTCAAAATTTTCTGCCTCGAAAAACTAAAATCACTCTGGCACAAACACTTCTTTTGCCACTGTTGGATTACGCTAATGTTTGTTTCCTGGACGTCACTGAGGAGCTATTGGATAAACTCGAGCGCCTTCAAAACCTTTGTATTCAGTTTCTATTCGGACTACGTAAATTTGATCATGTTTCCATTTTCCGCAAACAGTCAAAATGGCTTTTGTTTAATGTTCTTTATAATCCTTACTATCCTTCATATCTTCGTGATCGTTTTCATTTTCTTTTTTCCAGAGATCACAATCTCAGACAGTACTTGTATCCTTTTGAAAACTCATATTCACAACACTGCTGCTTATAATAGTTCCTTTATTTTGTCTCTGTCTCTGCCCACATTTGTACGGAATTGTCTCACACTGGCATCTTTCAAAAGACTTAAAATTGCATTATATAGTGCAATGTATATTTATCTCACTTCACTTGTATATTTGTAGTAACCGGGACAATATTTTACTTGGATTAGTACTAACGTAACCTATCTACCTCTTTTGTATTATAACATCATTGCCCTCGGGCCACATACAACAAATTAAAAAGTCAAAATTTATTGTCTATGGTTCATAGATTCTATTTTTTTTTGTTTTAACTTACACAGGTATCGTACGTAGCATTTATGAATCCACTGTAATAACTGAAAATATTAATAAAACAGCATTTATCATAAAGGATTTTATATTAAACACCAGCGACCCATTAAAAAACAATTATTTTAACCAATATCTATATTACTATATATTTTCGTGTAATAGTATAAAAGTATAGATACAAGCTAAAAATATTACAAATACAGGTCTATGTTTGACCTGTATTTGTAACATTTTTTAGTTTTGAATTGATTTGAATTTAAGAGCTTACGGAATAGAATTTTTAATAATTTTATATTAAAAATATTTATACACATGATTCTGATTACATATACAATCAAAGATATCTGGATATTTACATCTGCCTCCTCCTCACTTTTTTTTTGTAATCCTATCATCCCCCTCAGACAAAACCGCACGTTGCTATGCAATGAAAATTAAAAATTCGCATACCTTTCGATTTACCAATGCATCGAGTTGACACAGACTAAACGTTGTTCCAAAGTTCTGTACTATCATTAAAACTATCGAAATCAGTTCAATGGTTGCAAGATGCATGCACAGAGGCACATTTTCAGATTTAGTCTTATGTATACCTACCTATGCATTGATAATAATCGATTGATTAATGTTTATGTACACCCCCTCAATTAAAAACTGAATACGTCTCTGTGCATCTGCAGCTCTAACATAATTTATGCTTATGAATACAGATGATAAAATATGAGTAATATAAATAGTATCAAATCAGTAGCTCATCGATACGTTTATACTTACATCAGAAAAACGCATTCCAGTAATTTGAAAAAATTAAAGAAGCAATCAGTAATTTGAAAAATTAGGTAGATACGAATTAAAAAACTAAATTTGTTGATGGTTAAGTATGTATATATTATCCTCACAATTAGTATAAAAATACGTATGTATATAAACATAACATAACATAACATAACTTCACGCTGTATCCCCAACGGGGTAGTCAGAGAGGACGGAGCGCCAGGAGTCGCGGTCCTTACACACCTCTTTCGCGTCCTCAAATCTCATCATTCTCCTCACACATTTTCCCCTAGGTATGCGAGTGCATATATGCATAATGTATGCTTTTGACATTTCCGTCTGCTAACACTCTGGCTATTTGATCTTCATAAGTCAGCCTTGGTCTTCCTTGGCTTCTTTTACCACTCACTTTCGCTCTGTATATTTTCTTCGTCAGTCTTTCATCAGTCATTCTTTCCATGTGCCCGAACCATCTAAGCATTCCTTTCTTCATTTTTACAATAACACTGTATACACTGTGTACTGTACGTATGTATATAATCCTCTATAAGGTATATGGTACATGATATAATAAAAACCAAGGAAATATTACTCATACACTCGTACAAGCATTGAATTATACGTAAATGTAGCATTTAACATAAAGGATTTTATATTAAATACCAGCGACCCATTAAAAAACAATTATTTTAACCAATATCTATGTTACTATATATTTTCGTGTAATAGTATAAAAGTATAGATACAAGCTAAAAATATTACAAATACAGGTTTGACCTGTATTTGTAACATTTTTTAGCTTTGAATTGATTTGAATTGAAGAGCTTACTAAACACTAGAATTGAACTACAAAAACCTTGAAACAAACGGCACAAGAAAAAACCAAATGACATTGCTTAAGTTGAGAAATATTGAATACATTACGTAAGATTTAATATAAATACGTATGGTAATGTTTATTTTACTCAATTACATAAAAAACCTTGCAAACAATTCCATCATGAATAAATGCTGCTTATCTGTCGTTTATATCTACGCAGAGTAATTTACTGTAAGGTCAAAATAATTACTTAAAACAGAATTTTAAAAATATGGAAATACGACAACTCAATTCTTGTTTACAAAAAACTATTTTACACTCGCGAATAAATAATTTTATAACATAGTAGCGACCCGCCCCGGCTTAGTACGGATAGATTTTTTTTAAATAAAACAGCCCGTTACTCGCTGATATTGTAGCTTTCTATGGGCGAAAGAATTTTTCAAATCGGTTGAGTGGTTTTCCATTACATACTAACAAACGAAGCTTACCTCTTTACGTATAAACCAGGGGTTGGCAAATCGCTCCCGAGCCACGTAGGTACGACTCTTTCAAGAGACGATTATGGCTCTTCAAGTTCCCCTAAAAATAATTATTATTAAAAGCTAAAAAGCGGAGACACACAGCACACAGCACATGTGAGTATACGATTAAAGCAGAAATAAAAAATGTGGCTCTTTCAATTTCATGAATACGATATTTCTATTGCAGCCGGCTCTCCCGACTTAAAAGTTTGCCGACCCCTGGTATAAACGAAGATATATATACTACTTGATTGTGCTGTGAAAGAATAGTCGCTGCTGCAAATAAACGTCACTGTTTTAAAATTGCCGTACTTATTTTGTAACACGATATTTACATTCCGTGTCTGTACCCAGCGTGTAAAATAGAAAGTGTCACTCGAGCAGAACCGGTTTAACCGTATGAGGGAACATTACCACAGTACAAGTAAGCATACAGTATGCTATCTCGGCAGTGTCCTAGAGATAATTACCTACGGTCGTTTGGTACGTAAACGCGCAATAGGGCTACCGACTTGGACTGAATGTTTTTCTTGGGTTACTTATTTGATAATAGGTACTATATTAAATTGTCATATTATCTTTTCATTTTATATTATTGCAAATTTTTTATTTTTAACGTTTTTATTTATATAATTTTACTAGTATTTTATATCTAGTTTCAAAAGTCTCTGAGTTAGTATGGTGGAAATGGACAAAAAAAATGCTTTTTTATGTGCAGTATAATTAAAAATCAGCAATAAATTAACTAGATCATTATGATAATATATTTCCTACAAATTAGCAACAGAGAAATATTTCTGGTTTCGATATAGATGTATTCAAACATCTATACACTGAACATTGTGCTCGTAAACTTGATTGACATAATATTTTTAGTCAATAAATGCGCAGGAGCGTCTCATACCGTCCGACGACAACCGCGGCGCGCTCGCGACTGTCGTATGTCGAGATATGTCGAGATTTCGAGCGCGTTGTTTGGGAGCGTTTGTATGAAGATAGCATACTGTATGCTTACTTGTACTGTGACATTACGTTGTTATTTTATGTTACTGCCGATTGCGATGAAAATAAAACTGAACCACTACAAACCTAGGCAAAAGTGTGTAAAGAGAATGATGAGATTTTCAGTCAAAGTCAAATCAATTTATTCAAGTAAACCCAAATGCAAGGTATTTTTGAACGTCGAATCTACTTTAGTTCGGTTCGAAAAGAAAACCTGGATACTGAGAAGAACCGACAAGAAACTCTGTCAAGTATCATTTGAGGAGGCGAAAGAAGTATGTAAGAACCCGATACTTGGAACTCCGTCCTCTACCCCTACCCTGTTACCTATTACCTCAACTATGACCTCTTCTTTCTGACTATCCCGTTATGGATACAGCGTGAGGATATACAAGGTTATTGTGAAATGGGGTATTAATTCGCTGGGGTCCCAACGTGTCACTGTAAACTGTTATATTGCAGATGTAATAATTACGGGATGCGTTTATTTTATTTTGTATACAAAAAAAAAAAAATAAAGGAAAAAAAATGTGCAACCCTATATTATGCCCTATATTCCAAATGTTTGCTAACGACGGGAAAACGCTGATATTAGGGATGCCTCGCCTTTATTTTTGTTTAAACTGGAGTTTTACACTAGAACTATAGACTTTTGGCGAAGTCGCAGACCGCAAGTTTTCCGTTGTCATGGGTACTTTTATACCCTTCCGTATTTACCCATCCCTTCGAAATTACCTTGTATACATATGTATATATGTACGATGAAACTGAAGGAAGACTGAGCGGTGATCTGGCTTAAACCAATGTGAAACAGATTGAAACACATTCGGCATTGTTTGCTAATCGATATAAATAAATAAAAAAATAACAAAAATACCCTAAACCGAATCCTTCTCGGTTTGGAAATAATAATAATACATCAGACAAATATACGTGTCGCGAAACCCCAATCCAAGCACTAGGAATTATGGGTACCACCATACAAACTCAGGGAGCTCCCAGTGACACCCAAGCTCCAGGCCAATTAAGTAAATATAAACTTTTTTTTATAAACTTTTAAACTTTTAAGAACACGGGAAATTAACGCGATTACCTTTTATTTATGGCTTGACATTTCAGGCGAGTTGCATCGGCCGTGGCCTCAAGGAAACAATTTAGGAAAGTTTTTATGAAGGAAGTTCTTATGGAACGAAGTTCTTTAATGCGGCTTGCGGAAGGTTTGAGATGGTAGAAATCGTCACGTGAGATGGTAGAAGAAGCGTGGGGTGGGAGCTGTGCATCTCACGACGCTAGACTTATTAGCTCTATATATAGATTCACAATGATTTCTATTATACACAAGTAAATGAGTGCGTACGAGGATCAAAATTTTTGCTTTGGTTTTAAATCATACGTAAGTTTTATTGGTCTCATTTGCCATTACGGGATTGTTTGCTCGGTTGTCATTATATTATATACAAGTATATGAGTGCATACGAGGATCAAACTTTTTGCTTTGGTTTTAAATCATAGGTAAGTTTTATTCGTCTCATTTGCCATTACGGGATTGTTTGCTCGGTTGTCATCTCAGTAGCATAAAAAATTATTATTATATTTGTACAAGGACGATGCGGCCGCATTACGTATTACCTATGTGCCAGCTCACCAGCTACTATCACAGTATACATATAACAGTAGGGTGTCTTCATAGAAAGCAATCGTACGCTATTTGTATGTGTGTACGCTAATACGCACACACTGTGGCACGCGCACAACGGCAATGTTTTGGGTGAATATGGGTATTGTTGTGGCACCAGTCGGGGACGTAAACATACGACCGCTTCCGTTCGTCTTTATTTCGTTCTTCATATCGTCACACATACAAAAATGTCTAAATCACATAAACGAACGTATTATAATGTCCTTAGAATCATAAATACATAATTTTAGTTATTCGAATCATTCTTCAACATATCTACAAGAAATTAAATTTAACAAACATTAAAACTTATCTGTGTGCATTGTTTTTTATTATTATACTAGCGACCCGCCCCGGCTTTGCACGGATGCAATGTAGATACTAATTCCTCGTATCCGTCTAAATAGATTTCCAAACTTCACATAATTTGTGTGAATTTTTTTAAACCTTAAAATGGTTATAGAAGGCTATCCGTATATATAGAGATATGCCATCGCTGACATTGTTTTAGAATAAGACAGCATTTTCGATGAAAGCTCTCAGTCGGCTTGATTTTTTCCGACATCATGAACTATTATCGTTATATATATCAACAAATATATATTTCAACAAATTAACACAAAACCGTATTAAACTATACGTATAAACCTTACTCTTGAATCGCTCTATCTATTGGTCTATCGCTCTATCTAAACCGCATTAAAATGCGTTGCGTACTTTAAAAGATCTAAGCGTACAGAGGGACAGACGGCGGGAAGCGACTTCGTATTGTACTATGTATAGATACGAGTATAGATGTATAGATACTAAATGTATAACTAAATGAGATGCTCTCCGCATCTCGCACCCAAATCCTTGTCAACCCTATACGTATCCGGCCGTCAGTAGACAATTCCGTTAAGCATGAGGCGGGAATCAGCCTTCTTTTTTTTGTAGAAAAGAAGACCGACTCCCGCCTATGTATTCCCTGCTGAGACATAACGTGCTAACACACAGCAATACGGCCGCATTATGTCTTACCTATGTGCCAGTTCCGCAGCTGCTATCTTATCGCGCAGGTCATAAAAGTCAGCCAAAGGCTTATTGTAAGAACTGGTTTAATTATTAGCTATTAACCTATCATTGTCTGATTCCATTTGCCATCTGTAAGCGTAAACATATTTTATTGCTAAGGTATCAAGGTATGATTTTGTTGTACCTTGATGTTTATCTCGATGCTCTATCCTCACTTATTGGCAAATGGTTCGACGCTTATTTAACTTTTCGAGTTATGTAGTCAAACTAGCAAACCTAATGAAAAACTATAAAGTTCTTGTAATATTTAAAACACTTGTTACATAATACATCGAGTATACGAAAATTTATATCGTCGATATATTATCGTTTCATATTTATGTGTTTAAATAACTTTTTTTTTTAATAAGTATTTACGTCATAATTGATACCTGTTCATGATGCAAAGTCCACCAATTTACGTAATATGATCTTTGAGCTTAAAAACGTAGAAATACTAAATGTGTATATTATACACAAACATTATGTTGCTAAGAAGTGGACGAACTCGGGAGATGACCATGAGAGCCTCCCCAAAAAAGACAAAAAAAGACAAGACAAAAAGACAAAAAAATATTTATACGCATAATTCTATATTAAAAATATTTATACACATGATTCTGATTACATATACAATCAAAGATATCTGGATATCTATATCTGTCTCCCCTTCACTTTTTTTTTATTCCTATGATCCTCCTCAGACAAAACCGCACACTGCTATGCAATGAAAATTAAAAATTAGCATACCTTTCGATTTACCAATGCATCGAGTTCACACAGACTAAACGTTGTTCCAAAGTTCTGTACTTTCATGAAAACTATCGAAATCAGTTCAATGGTTGCAAGACGCATGCACAGAGACCAGTGTTTCCACTTTAATGTTCCTTTCCCCACGCCTCAATTGAGATTTCCCCTTCTCAGGACTCTTTTCCCCTCAAAAATTATTGTGCTATAGTTTTGGCACTAATAATAAAAATCTGCTCAACGGTCACTTATCATTGGGTCACACTGTATTAAGGTAGTACTATCGATACCACAAGTGTCAAATGTCTCTGTACAACTGATGAAAAATCAGTTTGAAATACCACACCTCAAGTTTGTACAGGCCAATGCAACTGCAAGCGAATCCAAAAAAATTAGACTAAGCATGAATAAAGTATAATTCAACTTTTCTATTCTTATTTATAGCCTGACCGGAAATATATAAAACCTGCATTTGTTGCATCTTTATTAGTTGTATCTTTTATACGGTAACACATAGTATAGTCCATACAGAAATTTTCCGCAATATGGCGAGGTTTTTTTATTTTTTTGGTTAGGCTTTACCTATGATTTCCCTCGATTTCACCTTTTCATCTCTTTCCCCATTTTCTTCCCCGCTGGACCCTAATTTCCCCTCAGAAGGGAAATTTCCCCTCATTGTGGAAACACTGACAGAGACACATATTTACGTTTAATCTTATGTATATGCATTAATCGATTGATTAATATTTATGAACACCCCTCAATTAAAAACTGAATTCATTTCTGTGCATCTTGCAGCTCTAATATAATTTATGCTTATGAATATAGATGATAAAATATGAGTAACATAACTCATCGATCATAACTTATCGATGCGTTTATACTTACATCAGAAAAATGTATGCCAGTAATTTGAAAAAATTAAAGAAGAAATCAGTAATTTCAAAAATTAGGTAGATACCTATATTAACGAATTAAAAAACGAAACTTGTTGATGGTTAAGTATCTATATATTAAGGTATACGGTATATAATATAATAAAAACCAAGTTAAAATTACTCTGACACTCGTACAAGCATTGAATTATACGCAAATGGAAGCGGTTTTAATAGAAATAAAAATTTTAATATGAAGTATGCGTACAATTTTTTTTAAATGTATTAATTTTTATTATTTTTTTAATGTAAAAATTTTAATTAAAATGTAACTATAATTTAAACCTGTATTTACATGTTAAAGTACATTAGCATAATTATCGCTTTTTTGAGATTTATGTAGGTACCTCAGAATATAAAGTGGTCAAGATCTCATCACAGTACAAGGTCATGGATTTTAACAAGTTTATAACTTTATAAAAAACTTAACTGTAACTTTTCATCGAAAGCGGATCGACTTACCTTTTAGGACAATTAATAATTACGTAGCATGAGGCACTGTTTTTATAATTTTAATAAATCCTTACCAGTTAGGAATATAAACAAATGATTAAAGAACAAGAAATACACGTTCACGTAACTCAACAGTGCAAGCGCAACTGAGCGCAACTAACTTCAAAGTAGTTTCTATACAGAGTTCGTGAGTTCATTATACGTAGTGATTATATTCTCTTTGAGTTCAATCACTTCATACATTCTGATCGCTGCGAGTTGTTATATTTTTGTATTTTTTGTTATTCATTTTGTATTATTCCAGTTCCATACGTAAGAATAGCCTAACGTGTGGTTTAAGTACACGTATTTCAGTGTACGTATTACTATTCAGAAGAATAAAAAACTTTCCTATCGCTACAAAAAGCATTCTAACAATTCGATGAATTACAGTATTTCATCTTGTTTACAGGTTATCGTTAAATCCTCAGCCGCGTTTCTTTTGTAATTATTGCTTCCAATTTAAATTTTAGTTTAAGAAATGGGTAAAAAATAGAAAATTCCGTTATAACATACATACATACATATCTTCACGCTGTATGCCTAACGGGGTAGTCAGAGAGGACAGAGCGCCAGGAGTCGCGGTCCTTACATACCTCTTTCGCTTCCTCAAATCTCATCATTCTCTTCACGCATTTTCGCCTAGGTATGCGAGTGCTTTTGACATTTCCGTCTGCTAACACTCTGGCTATTTGATCTTCATAAGTCAGCCTTGGTCTTCCTTGGCTTCTTTTACCTCTCACATTTGCTCTGTAAATTTTTTTCGTCAGTCTTTCATCACTCATTCTTTATAAATGCCCGAACCATCATAGCATTATTCCGTTATAAGAGAAGAAAAAATATATAATAGGCGTCACCTGCTTATCTCTCTACATTCGTCAAAGTCTGCTAAGGTATAAGAGTAAAACTGATAATAAGATCTTGTATAGTTGAGATGTCACTCTCGTAGACAAAATAAGCAACGAAGAAATACGCAGTATGACAGGATTGCATGACAGTGTTATTGTGAAAGTGAAGAAAGGAATGCTTAGATGATTCGGGCGCATGGAGAGAATTAGTGATGAAAGACTGACGAAGAAAATCTACAGAGCGAAAGTGAGTGGTAGCAGAAGCCAAGGAAGACCAAGGCCGACTTAAGAAGATCAAATAGAGTGTTAACTGACAGAAATGTCAAAAGCACTCGCATACCTAGGCGAAAATGTGTGATAAGAATGATGAGTTTTGAGGAAGCGGAAGAAGTATGCAAGGACCGCGACGCTTGGCTCTCCGTCCTCTCTGACTACCTCGTTAGGGATACGGCGTGAAGATATATATGTATAAAAACCTTAGACTATAACGAACATATAAATAAAGTTTTTGCCAAATCGGTCCAGCCGTTCGACGTTTTTCACGTTTTGCGCTATGCAGCGAACATTTTATTTTTATTTATGTAAGACTAGCTGACGCATGCGACTTCGTACGCGTTTTTTATTTTTAAAATAACGTAATCCTTTCCCCGGGTTTAATCTATCTCCAAATTACATCTCCAAATCGGATGAATGATAGGGCAGCCCGTAAAATAGGAACAAAAATTTATTTTTTTATATATTAGATTAGTTGTTATCCTGTCTTATTTGTACAAGGTTATTTCGAAAGGATTGGTAAATAAATACGGACGGGTATAAAAATACCCATGACGACAGAAAATTTGCATTCTGCAACTTCGCCAAGTCAATAGTTCTAGTGTAAAATCTCAGTTTAAACAAAAATAAAGGTGAGGCAACCCTAATATCAGCGTTATCCCGTAGCTAGCAAACGTTTGGAATATAGGCCACATTATTAGGGTTGTACATTTTTTTTCCATTAAATGTCGTTTTTTTCGTATGGAAAACAGAATTAACGTATCCCGTAATTATTACATCTGTAATATAACAGTCAATAGTGACACGTTGGGACCTCGGCGGATTCATACCCCCTTTCACGATAATTTATAATGTATATTGTAGGTAATAGCGTCAATAAATAAAAATGCATCGGTAAATCGCTACATATTAATTGTTTATTCCTTATACAAACTTGTGGACTTAACCTAACTTACCTACGATAACATGTATGCTATTATTAATACCTACATAAATAGTAATAATTCTTAATTTTTTTTTTAAATGTCAATAATTTTCAAAGAAGTGTCCATAAACAATGTATAAAAATTCAAGGGAAATTAAATATAGGCTGTCGTATATATAACGATTTAGTAATTTGTGGAAAGGCGTTATTGTATTTATTTATTATTCTGTCAGTAACCCAGCATTTTTTTAAACTTTACGAGATCTTGAATATTAAATAACAATAAAAAATTCGCTGAAATAATAAACAATTTGCAGAGGAGACGCATATTCAAGGTCAATGTTGTGATGTCGAGCTGTCGAGGTCGGAAAGTTCAACCAGAGTACTGTAATCCTTTCCTCTTTAATCCTATAGTTTTTTTAAATTCTTAATGTTTTTTATTTTTTTTTTCATTTTCTGTAACCTCTGTTATTATTTAAAAAATGAAAACTTTAAAAGCAATACATATTGATTTTGAAATCAATTTACACATTGTTTTTGAAAGCTGTATAAAAATTTTAAAAGTACATACTATTTTTAATTATTTCTATAAAAGTTTATTTAAAAAATAAACCTGACAGTTTTTACCGGCTCTTCTCACGACAGGCTTTTTGGAACCGGTGGTACATTTGACGTTAAATATTACTTTATTCCATTACACTTAGTAAATATAATGCAAGTATGTCATTTATGGACACACCTTTATTAAAAATTAAAAAAACAATGACATAGATTATGATATGTAATGTTTATAGAAAAGGAATATTTTAATAACAGATCTAAATTACATTCGAGATTCTAAAAAACAATTGTAAGAACTGTCTCTTGATAGATCAGAAATGGCCCCATGGAAATAAAAGATCCCAAATGCTGTCAAAAAGGCATCTTTTACCTTAACAGTAACATTTCAGACGAACTTTTGAAGAAGGAAGAAACTTCCAAAACAATTTTCAGTGCAAAAGAAATTACGTAGTTTTTACGTGGACACGTCACCTCAATACAAAATAACAATTTCATTCTCGTTTTATCATTTTGATTATAAAATGATATACTTTAATAATTCGCCTACGAACGGCAATTAAAAACTTGTCTCAATGTGTAATTATAACTAGAAGTATAATAATTTAAAATCTTCAATGTTTTTGTAACGCTCGATTTGCAATTGGCATGTCCATGCATATGATACCATTTTAAAGACGTGTTCTGTCAATAGGAGCTTACAAAACGATTAAATACCCTAAATATGCCTTTTCATAGTGATTTTTTAATGTCTAAAATATGGCAAGAAATTATTAAAATATTCTATTAATACAATAATTATTTAATTATAAAAAATTAATTTCAATTATCTCTGGACCTCAGTGGAATATATTCTTAGCGCCGCAGTCTGGTTGGTCTGGTCACGTTTTTACACCATTGCATATCTTAGTCCACAGATACTTTTGACATACATATAATTAATCTAATATTTAACATTCTACCATAGAATATAATATCTTTTAAAAGACTAAAGGATAAAACTTTGATCCGAAAGTCAGAATTGATCAATAAATCCATCAACAGGTGAAACTTTCTAGTTAACTTTTTAGCTAAATAATTTTCTTTTTAACTAATATTAGTCATGAGATAACTGATATTTTTAAATAGTAGACCAGTTAACTGCCTTCGAAACTAATATATTTTGTGTATAATTTAAAACAATTGAAAATCAGGAACATGACTACAAAAATATTGAATGATGTGATTCATTGGCTTATAACCTACAATAGTGGGAATGGATTGAGGATAAGCTAGAAAGAGATGGATAAACTAGAGATAGATGGAGATACGGTATACACACTAATAAGTGTGTAATATAACAAACCCACTCGTAAGATGGCAGGCGAAGCTTATCCCTAGTCTATAATACCACTATCGAATGTCCACCACATGATTTTATTATCCATACAATTTTATTTTATCCAATTATATCCACAGAGCGATAGTAGAAGCCAAGGAAGACCAAGGCTAACTTATGAAGATCATATAGCCAGATGGTTATCTGTCAGAAATGTCAAAACGAACATCTTGGCGAGGATGTGTGAGGAGAATGATGAGATTTGAGGAAGCGAAAGATGTAACGACCGCGACGTCCTCTCTGTCTATTCTGTTAAGAATACAGTGTGAATGTATTTAAGAATATAGTTATAATACTCGTGCGCGATAACATGATACTTATAGGAATGTAACCCCCGGCTGATAATTATTTTTAATTAGTAATAAATGTAGTCAAAATAACGAAATTTTATTTTTACTAATTATTCATTAAAAAAAATGAATTATTTCGATATTTTTTTGCGCACCGTACAAGCAATTCAGGTCTCATGTTATTGTGCACGAGTTTTGTATAAAAAACTTAATATCTTGGATTTATAACAGTTATAAATCAAAGAGTAACAATTTTTTTGTCTTCTTATCTATTATTTTAATGAACTTTATTACGTATATTCCTTATACTAATTAAGTACTGGCGTGGAATGTATTTTTTCTATTTTTTATCCAAAAAATTTTTTTGTCATCATTTTTTTGTCCGTGTTTAAAAATCTATATTACACAGGTCTGTATTAGTCCAAACAGTTTGGTTATCCCACACATAATATACGCAACGTGTGAAAATCATAACAGTAATTCGAATTGAAAATAACATAACAAAAATTGAGTATTGCAACTTATCAACAAGCCGTCATTTTACTAAAAAAGAAAGCTAAAAATTATAATAAAGTTATAAAAAATAAATTTTAACTACACAATTGTATAAATAAAAAAATAATTTTTAAACTTAATTTTTTTAAATACACTGCCATGCCAAAATACTGACTTATACTTTTTAAATACACAAAAATATTTTTTCATTTTTTCACTGGCATTAAAGGACTACAACAGATTTTATTGCACGACAGTGTACGAAATAATCAATAAAAAAATAATTCCAATTAAATTATTTAAATACACTGCCATGCCAAAATACAGACTCATATAAGAGTAAAAAATATCGTATTCTCTTTCCACTGATATTAAAAAAACTACATATTTGAACGGTTAATCGCACGGCAGTGTACAAAAAAGCTACCACCAGTTTCTTTAACTTAGAACAATAATACAACTAAATCAATTCCGCTAATCGTAATTGTAATATAAGAATCTGTATTCACTGGGAAATATTTAATAATGTCCGTTTGACCTTCCACTTTCTTATTATTTACCGAATATAATATATTGTAAATAAAAAAATAAGTAAATATATTTTAACGAAAATATATGATTAAATCTATGCAAACATAGATAAATGAATAAATATAGTACGTTGATTTGTCTTTTTGTTTTTCATGGGCATAAACAATATCCTTGCAAAATACGTCTCTGGCATAGATGTACACAAAATTATAATTATTATTTATTAGGTTAGATTTTGGTTAGGTTTCACACCATAGACGAGCTCTTTGTAGAGATTATTATCTGTTAGGGTTGCCAAGTCGTTCATAATGTTACCACATATGAAAACGATGATTATTTTTGTCAATTTCATTTCTTAATAATATATTCAATTATAACACTCATAGACGACAAAATGCAGTAATCTTGGTACATAACATAATGTATTTTATATTTGATTAGCTTAATATTGTAATATGATAATTTATTACTTAGACGTATATTTTAAAATTCTGTTAAGGACGGATACATTTTAAAATTGCACTTCATGGAATGTATATTTGTATAAATATCCAAATAAAATAACAAAATGTTGTTATAATTCACATAAATAGTATGGCAATACTGCATCTTATTAAATACAACTTCGTGCGCTCAGATACAAAAAATAATTTGATGGGTTGGTCTAGTACAATTAAAGTATATTAGACCACTATCAGGTAATCAAAAATATCCACTTTTGATCACTTTATTCTCAGAACTTAAGATTTTTTTAATCTACGATTGGGTATAAAGAATATGTCGGTTAAAAATCTTTCCTCACAGATCATGTGATGGCTCGAGAGGATCAATCAAGGACTAAGGGCTCATTATGAAGAACCAACCAGTCATTATGGTTGCTTTTACCATTTGTAAACCCACAATAATGTTGTCTAGCAAAATTGGTATCAAGTTGTGATTTTGTTGTATCTTGATGTCTGAATGGAAAGTGGTTTGACATTACATATAACACTCAACTTCTAATAAAATAGTATTTAACAAGATGTAGTTACCAGTATAGAATCAAGCACATTGTAAACATTGTAAATTGCCGTATGTATATTAGCTAACGTCTGTGACAAGATGTCGTTTTCAGACAATATTTATTTAAATTATTTAAATAATTCGCTACTACTTATATACATCTAGTTTTGACAATCTCTATAAATATGTATGTTGTATTCAACGAAAGGTGTCTTGTGGTCGGCTGTCAGGAAACAGAGATCCTGAAAACATTACACAGCAATTAATATTTTTAAATGAAACGAGAGCATCCGTGCTGCTCCGCAGCATTGTTTTGATGATATAATTCAAAAATAACGCTCTGATATGATGAGTAATAATTGTAACTTAACCTAAGTTGATTCCCTCCAACTTAACCAATTTAAGTGGTCGTATCTCGCTTCCCAGCGAGTGTTCTTAGCCCAAAACGAATCGCGTACCTCAAGTAGAACCGGAGATATAAAGAAACAAAGTTTTGAAAACAAGAAATATATGGAGGAAATCGCGTTTGCGTATAGTTCGAGAAGGGTGAAAGTTAGGTGATTATCAAAGCTTGATGACAAATCTGTGCATTTTTAAGCTTTTCGTTTAAAAAAAAATTAAGCAAATCGGTTGGATAGACTCGCACGTACGTACTCGTAGAACGGCCGTACGGACTCATTCACAATTTTTTTAACATATAGATCAGCCATTCCCAAAGTGGGCGATAACGCCCCCTTGTGGGCGCTGCAGGCCTAAAGGGGGGCGGTAAGAGACCCAGAAAAAAAATGGGGGCGTTGTGTAGAGGCCTGGGGGGTGATTTGTAATTTCATTTAGCTAGGAGGCATCTTAGACAACGACTGCATGAGCTCTCGACTCAGAAGACAAAATAAGTTTGGGAACCAGTGATATAGATTATAAGTAACTAAGGAGAATAAGCTATCCCCTCCTCCCTCTCATTGCCTCACAGCCTTACATGCTATCTAGAGTGGAACCCATTTTAGGAATCGCTGAATTATTTATTTTAAGGAATAAAAAAAAACTATATAGTTACCTCTAAAACCGCGAACCCAGCTCTAATCTTCATGATTCTGTTCATGTTGCATTCCAATGTCATTTTGGAGGTCCAGGTCTCACCGGTTGGTATCGGCTTGGCTATTTCGCGATTCAGTTGGCAATTCTTAACGGTGTCGTATTTGCATTGGAGATCGCAGAGGCGGATTTCTCTCAGTTTTGATGATCTGTTTTTACAATATATTTTAAGACCCAAAAAATAATGTGCGAGTAAGTGTCGATGAGTCTAAGGGTGGCTTCTACCAACTATTTAAGCTCGATTTAAGGATTTGATATCTCGATTGCAGCAATTATTTAATAGTGCAAGTGAGATGACAAATCCTTAAATCGAGTTTTAATAGTTGGTGTAAGCCAGCCTTTATTAGACACTTAAATTAAACAGACCAGCAATAGAGCACTGAGAAATTGCTCACTTGGTTGAACCCAATTGGCAGTAACTCATTTAGTCAATAACAAGCCAGGAACATAACACGTCGTCCGAATTGTAAAGTAAAAATTTGAACAGTTCTATAAATGTTATAATAAAACTTGTTTATTATTTAATTACTTATCAAAGTTATATTGTGCAGTATTTACATGTTTTATTAAAAAAAATATTTCGTATTTTATAACAATATAATATAATATATTATAGTTATAATAAAATAAAAATAGGCACAGCCTTATTTTAGTATATCCTTCTCACTTACTCTTCACGAGAATGCCATACAGTGTACGTATGGCATTCTCCCTTTCCCGTTTCCCGTACCTACGCTGTGACTCTATGGTATATGACAAACTGGTCATTTGCAATTACGTGTCTATATAATTTAAGTCTCTGGTCTAAATTCTTCGAGCAATTACATCGATTATGAGACCTCAAATTAAACACTAAACTTGTACTATGGATTCCACAGAACAAACTGTGGGAGCACACAGGCTTTGGCCCGCTCAGTACATCAGTTCCCTATCGAAAACGACCTACCTCCTCTCGGGAACTACCGCAGGAGAAGACACAATAATTCTACTTCTTACACGCCTATACATGTCAATTAGGGTTTTTGGTCGGGACTTCTCGAAGCAAGAATTCCCGGGAAATCTGACTCTACTCGAGACGAGAAAAAAGTGTCGAGAAATCGAGAAATCGCGTCTTGATCTCTTGATTATGTTTGCGTCCGTGCTCTCGTCTGCCGCGCGGTTTTTTTTATTTAATTAAACGAATGTGATTAAAAGCTCTAATTATTTATGGGAAAAAAGATACTGTAAGTGTTCAACTTTAATTTAAAAATGGTTTGTATGAAGATACTCGTTATTTTTATTGGGGCTATTGCAATTGTTGGGCAATTGCGCCGTCTGGCTATAACTTTCGTTCTATAAGGTCTCAGTAAAGGAAAGACTCATTATTTCGTTAAGTAAATGTCTAATATATTAATAAACCTTATAAAACGAAAGTTGCGGGGCAATTGCGCCATTTGGCAGTTTCAAAGGCCAGGACCGATCATTTACTATTTTTTTAATGAAAAATATACTCAAATTTACTTATTTTGTTTAAAAATATGTGTTATTACTCACGAGACTGAAGAATTAATAAATGTTGATGATTATTGCATAATAATTTTGCATTTAATTAAAAATGTTCTATTTTTTTTTATTAAATATTTCTGGAACATTCGAGAATTCCCGGGAATTCTTAGTCGAGAGTTCTCGAGCTCCGGGAAAAAAAATAAGTCGAGAAATCAGAAACCCTAATGTCAATCTAAATGGACCGGAAATATAATCTGATACCATCGGTTCGGAATGCAAATTACCGCTCGAAGAACCAGTAAAATGGGCCGTTAACTTCGATATTGCATAGTTATTTAGTGGATTGCAGAGAGATCTCTGAAGATGACTAGCTTAAACTGGTGACAGAGCATCTGCCTTCCAAGCTAGGGCTTCGGATTCGATTCTAGGTAAGGTTAATTTAGAAAAGGAACTCTTCTAAATTGGCTTAGAGTCTGGGTGTTATTGGGAACTCCCCCAGTTCGTTTTGTGAAACCCATAGCCCAAATCTAGGGGTCACACAATTTGCGTATTTGTGCGAATGTAATACTATTTTATTGCACCAAGAATAAACAAATACAAAGAAAAAACATAAATTAACATAATTTTAAAACATTTCTTTTATCTGTATTGCGTGTGCAATAATAGATAAATAAATAATTATAATACAAAAGGGAGCCTCATTCTGAACAGCAATTTCTTCATTACAACCTGTGAGGTAATTATTATTATGATATTTTGTCTACAAAGATCTATAAACTTACGTGAAAGTAATATCGACGTGTTTATGGTGCAGACAATGCGACAGTGGTATCGAATACGTGTAATTGTGCACCGCTCGCTCACACACTGTGTCCGTGAACAGCGATGAGTTGATTATACTTTTACTAGACACGCCGATGTCGACCGTATCGCATTCTGTAACAGAGATTATTTTACAATACGGTAATCGACTTCGTTTATACCCTTTAGTGAACACAAAAGTTCAACGGCCAAATTCATTTTAATTATGATAACAACTAAATAAAATATTTGGATGTACTTGAGAAGTATAGGAGTATTATTGCCTTTTCAAGTCAAAGAACTAGATTCACAATATGTAAAACAAATTATTATCCAAATTGACGTATATATTTATAATATCGTATAGTATTATCGGCAATATTGTGTTAATCTAAAGTAGACCTTACTGTCAAACCACAAGGTTATTAACGCTCGTAAACGATTCTTGCATGACACTGAAACGAAGTTTGTTAAATAAAATATTTAAAATGCAATCTTACGTCTCGTGCACAAAGTATAATTTAAATAATCTATTTGCGTTGCTATTTATGTCATTTTGATTTGTTACGTGAAAGTGACAAGGATAAGACATATATTGTCAGGCAATATTTAAAAATATGATTACGAATTTAATAAAAATGAGATATGTAACGTTATTACTATAATGAAATAATGAACACGTAAATAATATAATTTATTAACCGAAAATAAGAACTCGCGTCTTTTTTTAGCGTTCTAGATGTGTTGTTTTTGCAATTTTTGAAGGAGCACTGACATGTTCGCTGTTAGCGTTTTCGAATTTTTTTAAAACAGAAGTGCACTCAAATACACATTTGAGTGCACATTTGGTTCGTACATTTTTGGAGTGTGGATTGTGTATCTAGTTTTTTATTTGTGATCGAAGGCTAGGAGTGACAGAAATAGAGTTTTTTCCCCTCTATTCATTTATTCTATTATATTGTTAAACTGACAACATAGTAAAAAGAAAATGACAAAGTAATTAATTCGCAACACGTCTTGAAGCGCACTCTCTCTCATAAGGTTCGTAGCACTCTGTGAAATATGTAATGGGTGCCCCCATTTGGCTGAAATCTTAATCTACATACTGATATATCAAAGTTGCGTGTATCACTTATAGTTTGCAGGAAGCATCTGAGAATAGACGATGTAATCTTCATAAAGCATTTGCATTATGAATATTTTCGTACAAAAAACTCACCTCCGTTCTCAGAACCCACTTCCTCTGACTGTTCACTCAGAGTCATCTCCTCCGAGCTAGTCCTCAATAGCGCCTCGCTCGCCTCCCTTTTCACATCCACTTTCATCATGACATCTCGTTTCACTCTCGTCATATTATCAGTAACATTCTGCTTATTGGAGTCCAAAAGGTTGGACTCCGCCATTATTTCGTCATGCATTTGAGTTTTGTAAGAATTTTCAGTCTTCAGGGAATCTGTGTTGTTCTGGGATGGGATAACGGGTATGATAGGGAGTTTCTCTTTAGAGACAGGTTCTAGGGGTTTTGAGAAGTTTTCGTTTTCTTTTTCAGAGTTTGATCGTTCTTGGGGTTCCTGGCTTTCATACGTTTGTGGTAGGTCAAGACTGCACGAAGACTGAAATGCAATAGCTGACTTTAAATATTATACTTAATGTCGTATACTGTGTTGTCTTATGATGACTTACTATACCTATTTATTATACGTAGTTTCATGCAAAAGAGAATGGTTAAGCCAAAAAAAAAAATTGCTGTTACGAATAATTCAAAATGTATACATAGAGCTTGAAGACTAAACAAATTTAAGTTAAATAAATCCGGTGGCGATATCTATCTATAAGTATACGTATAAGTGTAATTAATTACACTTTTATTAACATTATAATTTATTTATTACGGATTAATGACTCGTGTTGTCACTGAAGCAAATAAGTATAAACAAATTGACTATCCTAAATTGTTGCAGATTTCTGCCACGGCATGCGCTGCGATCGCTTTGCTATACCCCCACCATACACTTCGCACGTAGCGAAAAATTATTGTTCACGTGTTTTAAAAGTTTCTCTTTTTTGTTGGCTATTGATTTCTCATTGCATTTGTATAAATATAGTTGTAAATTGCATTGATAATAATGAAGTTTATCATTGATAATCGTGACGACCTCCGTGGCGCAACGGTTTAGCGCGTCGGAAGTAAAACGGGGGTTGGGGGTTAAGTTCGATTCCCGTCCCGAGTCCTGGGTGTTTATGTATAATATGTATATATTTACAAAAGAAAAGTATATAAGTAGTATATCAGTTGTCTAGTACCCATAACACAAGCGCTGTGCTGCTTACTTTGGGACTAGATGGCGCTGTGTGAAATGTCTGAGTATTAAAAAAAAAAAGAAGTTGAGATTTTTACTACATTCTTGAAATGTTATATGAATGTCTTGTCTTTACAGTTTAGTTTAAAACGTTATGAATGGAGGACAGCTAGTTACCTTAATTTATCATAAAGGGAAGTAAAGATGGAAAAAAATAGGACAAGATATACGTATACAAAATATGGGTACCTACATGTATGGGTCTACAAATTAGAATAAGAATACGAACTCAAGAAAACTTAATAAAAGACAAACAAAAAATAGTCGATGAATTTACAGGATCTTTGAAAGATAATAATCGGGGTGGTGTTTATAAAAAATAAAATAAAAAGTCACATATCTATTGTAATATCACAGATTAATCAGTTACTACCGTAAAGTAGTATGTTCCCGAAGATCTATACATATAATAAAGCAATATTGAATAAATTTATCGAAAAATGAATGTGGGCGATAAAAAAAGAGTAACAGATCACAAAAAAGCATTTTTTTTTTAAGTTTTTCTATCTGTCTGTATGTACACGCTATCTCTGAAACCACTGAACGGATTTTCTTGCGATTTTCACGGGTAGATCAAGCTCAGCTTGGAATAACATTTAGGTTTTGTTCCATTGAAATCTGATGACAGTGAAAAAAGTTATCGTCGCTTAAACGTTCTCCTTTTAAACGGTTTGACCGATTTTGCTGAAATTTAGAATGGAAATAATTAAGCCCCGGAGAAAGACAGACTTTTAATTCCACACGGACGAAGTCGCGGCCAATAGCTAGTAACTAATAAAGGGCTAATAATAGAACACTTATATAATAAGCAAGGAAATCAACGACTTTCCTAAGCCGTTTTAAAAACTGTTTCTGTATAAAATGTAAATCTGTATGTATATTTATAGTAACTTACCAGTACTGTATTTATCCACCTTGAAATATAAACTAAATCCTGATAGCGGCATGAAAGTATTAAAAATGGGATAACTAAAGTGTTAATCTTAGTTTATTTGTGTTAAACAAAACTAAATATTATAATGTTAGCAACCCCCCCACTTCTTGCGGAAATGACGTCATCAAGACAACGTGTTTATAAAAGTCGCTACAAGCCGAATATCGAGGCACTTATTTATTGTCGGTTGTTGCTAAGAGCATGTCTTCGATAGTAGTTGTCGTGATCTGTATTGATTTGTAATGATCTTGAATTATAACTGTGACTAGTAATTTGTTATTCAGTATCTCGTATTATTTTATTTAATGAAACCTAATAGTTTCCTAACAATAATATGTTGTTATCTATATATCCATATCTATACTAATATTACAAAGATGTAGACTTTGTTTGTTTGTATGTAATAGATAAAGTCAAAAACTACTGAACCGATTTCAAAAATTCTTTCACCTATAGAAAGCTACATTATCAGCGAGTAACATGGGCTGTATTTTATTTTAAAATAAATTTCTAGCCGTGCCAAGCCGGGGCGGGTCGCTACTCTATCTATATTTATAAAATGCGATATATGTATGTATGTTCCTTATGGACTCCGAAACGGCTGGACCGATTTCGATGAAATGTTCAGGGAATCTTCAGATTAGCCTAGCGGGTGATCCTGCAAAGTTTGGTAGCGATTGGATCAGTAGAATTTTTTTTTTGTTTTTACGCCCAGTGAAACTAACGCCCAGTGAAACGGGCCGGGTTTGCTAGTAAATATACAAATGCAATATGTAAGTTATAAGGTCTTTTATATCTGTAATTTACACGTTATTGTATTTTTTGTAGAATTAATGCTATTCGTATATAACAAATACGATCTTCAAAAACAGAACAGAGGCAACTTCTGAGAATCAGCTCCTAAATGTACCCAGCATTGTGTAGAAAGAAACATAGAATTGACGACCGTGGCGCAATGACTTAGCGCGTCAGAAAGTAAACGGGGGTTGCGGGTTCGATTCCCGTCTCGAGTCTAGGTGTTTATGTATAATAAGTATTTATTTACAAAAGAAAAGTATATAAGTAGTATATCAGTTGTCTAGTATCCATAACACAAGCGCTGTGCTGCTTACTGTGGGACTAGATGGCGCTGTGTGAAATGTCTGAGTATATTATTATTATATTATAGTTAATATTATAGCTAAATAAGATATTTTTTTGTTAGGGCAATAATAATTTCGCCTTCATTTTTTTGTGGGACTTAGGATTTTGTTTATGATTTCCACAATTTTACTTTGTCAGACTTAATTTTAGAATTTAAATGATGGGTAGGTTATGGGTAGGAACTCAAAAAAGCCGTTGCTGAGAAGAATACGAATATTAATTTTTTCAATTTAAAAAAACTAGAAAAACACGTTTTATCTAAAAATTAAAAAATAATTAAATTAAATAAACTTTTATTTGTTACGATATAATATGCATGTTACCCTTGGCAATATCTTAACTTCATTATAGAGTAAACACAAACATATATTTTTTTATTGAATACGTGACGGATGATAGATATGCTAGGTAGGAAATTTATCACTTCTTCATTATGTACAATGACTAATTCAGAGCGTGGAGCGCTTTTTCGTTATGTACTTTTAATTAATTTAGAGAAAGCCATTTTGGGCGGTCGTCATATTGAATTTAATGACGTCATTTTATTTTTCGTATTCTTCTTAGCAAACCCTTTCATTTGAAACCCATATTATGGCGTGTAGAGGTAAGGAGAGACGTCTCTGTGTATCAAAAAATGTCCATAGAAAGGCGTTAAATAAGGGGAGCGCTACTATAGCTAGAGGGTAAATTTTCACCATTACTGTTCTATTATTTTCAAAAGTTTTATAACAGTCAACACAATAAAGCTATTAAAAGATAAATCTCACGATTATTATAAAACACTCAATGTGTTTCAAAGCGATTTTTTGTTAATGCTCTCTAGCTACTCTAGCGCTATTCTAGACAGTTTTTGAACTGTTATTTACTGCTTACAGCTGGACATTTTTTCAACCAACCCCCATATGAGACGGTTCTCTTGACCTCTACCTCCATAACGCATATCATAGATGCATAAAATATAACTAGTCCGCCATATTGGATTTATGACGTCACTTATCTAACCATGCATTGTCATCCGAAATAAACATGTATGTAAAAATATCAACTTAATCAGAAACCGGGAAGTGGGTCGAATTTAACTTCTAAGATTTTTTTATATAGTTAGAGGTGAAGCTTAATTATGGCAAGAAAAGACTGATAGATAGAAGAAAATTAGTTACAATAGCTTTAATACTTATAGTTTTTTTTAAATGACGCATTATTTAATTAGTTTATACATGACAATAGTACTTTTTGTCAGTGACAGTACAAATGACAGTCAATAAATTGTTATTAAATCAAGATTCGAAATCAAAACACTTTATCTAAATTGTATTCTCAATACGAGGCATTTCTGAATTAATTCTATCACAACATGGAAAAGAATCTTCACTGCAAAGAATCGGAAAGAAAATTATCTGGTAAAAATGTAAGACTCGAAATTTCAAAATCATTTTACAACAAAATCCCCCTTACGAATAAATTCGACTTACAATTTAAATAAGGTGTAACAATTGCCTGACCTGACGTTTTTTGAATAAGCTTTTGGACTGAAAGGTCTAGAAAGATTGTAAAAGAGTGCCCTCACCTGACATTCAGCGTCCAATTCGTTGTCGCTGTTAACAGTAAAGCTACAGCCGCTGCCAATAGTTTCAGCACTGCGGGACAGTATTATGGGACGCTCGACACGTGGCATTTGCGGAGTTTGTTCCATATCTATGATAAAAACTTTATAGATAAGTCAGTGAACTCAGTTCTAGTCAAAATCAAAAAGAGAGGAATATAGATTACATTCTTCTATGCTGGATTGAGACAGAAAGGAAATATAGACTCCCAGACAGCTGGTTATTTTACAAAGCAGGCCGTAAAAATCAGCCAAGGGTTTATTACATGACAAGTAGAGGCGCTGGACTAACATCTTGTCGTCTTTGCTTCTGTTTTGGCATTTATAACTCAAATATTAATTGCTAGTAGTTCAAGATGTAATTTGCGTAATGTCGCGAAGCAGATTTCGAAAAAATTCCATAGCAACATGTTATCCTCACTAAAGGGGTAGTTAGAGTAGATGGAGTGTCAAGTATCGCAGTCCACACATACTTCTTTCGCCTGCTCAAATTACATTCTCTTCACACTAGCAGAAGTATGTTAATGCTTTTAACATTTTTGACGACCTCGATGGCGCAGTGGTTTAAACGTTGCACCAGGCGCTGAAGGTTCCGGGTTCGATTCCCGGTCGGGTCAATTTAGGAAATGAACTTTTCTAGATTGTCTCGGGTCTGGGTGTACTGGGAGACGCCCCAGCAGTAGTCGTCTGGTTCTTATAGCACAGGGAATACCCTAGTTTGAGATTAGATGATTGGTGTGTATCGTCTGGCGCATTATTATTATTATTATTTCTGTGAGCTAAAGCTCTGGCTATTTGATCTTCATAAGTCAACGCCTTAGCTTCTGTTATCATTCACCAAACAATAAATTAGATTGAAGTGAGATGCAGTCCTAATACGCACGTAATACATTCTTGACGTAATTCCTGGAGGCGTGTACAGTTGTACCCGTCGTGTGAGATGGGTCGACAGGCGAAGTCGTCACGTATTCTTGCGTTGTTTTGTGCGGCCCTTTTTCTGAAAAGAAACAGTAACAATGAAATATCTCTAAACCACTGGTTCCCAAACTTATTTTGTCTATTGAGTCGAGAGCTCATGCAGTCGTTGTCTAAGATGCCTCCTAGCTGAATGAAATTACAAATCACCCCCCAGGCCTCTACACAACGCCCCCATTTTTTTTCTGGGTCTCTCACCGCCCCCCTTTAGGCCTGCAGCGCCTACAAGGGGGCGTTATCGCCCACTTTGGGAATGGCTGCTCTAAACCACAAACATGTGCCTCCAAAAGGAAGTATCTCGTACTCTAGGTACAATTATCAATTTTTTTTTCTTTTTTTATGGCATGGCGCACAGTTTTAAACTGGTGATGGGACTGATGAAATGAAATATGAGCTATGTTTCGAATAATCTCATACATCACAAAAATGATAGCAGGCTTTACTGTAGTTTTAAAGGACTTCTTGGAAGAGTGCGAGAACTTCAGCTACACATGTTTATTTAGATCTCCTCCATTCTTTTCACTTACAGAACTTTAAAACACAATATACTATCACTGTTGTAATTTAAAACACCTAAAAATTAAAAAAATAGAAAACCTAAATAAAATGACAACCTCACTTCTTCCATTCCCGCCAAAAAGTAATTATCAATTGGATATTAACTAAATATACATGGGTCACATCAAAAGAGTATACGCAACTCATATAAAGACTATTCAAACACTTCATTTCTTTTTTTCTTGATTTATTCCTTTATCTTGCGTAGATAATATGTAAGAAAGAAAAACAAGAAGAGATAGAAGACAGACTCACCTTTTGCAGACTTTTTCGATGGCGCATGTTGTGATGATGGTTTTGAATTCTGTAAAAAAATAAATCCATAAATATGTCATACTAGCTTTTTCCCGCGACTTCGTTCGCGTTAAGTTCGAAGACACGTAATATCTTCATAACTTATAACCTATGTGTTATTCTGATGTATGAGCTATATCTTAACATTAAAATCCATTAGTAGTAAAGTTTCATTAAAATCCATTAAACAGTTTTTGCGTGAGAGTAACAAACATCCATACATCCATTTTCACAAACTTTCACATTTATATTATTAGTAGGATAGGATTTACAAATGACACCATCACTAAATTTACTAAATTTGCAAAATCAAATCAAAATATTTTATCCAAGTTATATTCCCAAAACAGGGTATCTCTGAATTAAAGCTACCACCATATAGGAAGGAAAAAAGAATCTAAGAAGAATTTACATTAAATTATATCTAGTGCTATCATATTTGAATACTATATTATGATTTATTTTGCGCTTATTATAGAACATTTCTAACAAGCGAGACAGCACCGAATCAGTAAGCGCAAGAGAACGCGCAATCTCTTACGCTTATTGCTTCGGTGCCATCTCGCCTGTTAGAAATCTGACTGTTTCTGAACGACAGTAACTTTTATTTCTAGTTACATATTGAAAATGTTTTGACTGACGTTTACTGAATATGACCGTCCCTTTCCCAGAAACAGCAATGGTGTGATAAGTCGTAATTTTGTTGAGTTTTTTTCTAATACCCCAATTACGAGGTAACTGTTAGTTTTTCTTGCATTATAATATATTGTTTAATTACTATCGATTGGAATAACTATAATTATATATATAAATAATATTATATAATTACGGATATACTATAATTAAAGCAACAGTAGAAACTGTTTTTATAATTATAGTTACTGTTATAAACATAACATAACATATCTTCACGCTGTATCCCCAACGGGGTAGTCAGAGAGGACGGAGCGCCAGGAGTCGCGGTCCTTAGACACCACTTTCGCTTCCTCAAATCTCATCATTGTCTTCACACATTTTCGCCTAGGTATGCGAGTGCTTTTGACATTTCCGTCTGCTAACACTGACTATTTGATCTTCATAAGTCAGCCTTGGTCTTCCTTGGCTTCTTTTACCACTCACTTTCGCTCTGTAGATTTTCTTCGTCAGTCTGTCATCACTCATTCTTTCCAAGTGCCCGAACCATCTAAGCATTCCTTTCTTCATTTTTACAATAACACTGTTGTTCAACCCTGTCATAATGCGTATCTCATCATTGCTTATCCTGTCCGCAACCGCACATATTTCTGAGAGACCGCATCTCCACAGCATTAATCATACTTTTATTCGATTTCGGGCATATCCAGGCCTCACTACCGTACAACAAAGTTGGCACCAACACCGCATTGTGGATGGCCATTTTAGCAGTGTTAGATATATTTACACTACCCACTAATGCGGACAGAGCACCGTTCACTTTATTGCCAGCTGCTACCCGTCTCTCCACATCCAACTCACATCTTCCATCCCTCGAAAACGCACTCCCCAGGTACACAATTTCATTGACTTGTTCTAGACATTTTCCATTTACACAAATCACACATTTCGTTTGTATCCCTTCTTTTTCAAACACCAGAACCTTAGTTTTGTTCACATTCATTTTCAATCCTTTTACTTCACAATCTTCTTTCATGCACGTGACTAGTGTCTGCAACTCTGCTTCTGATGGTGCTATTAGCACAGCATCGTCAGCGTACAATAGGCAGTTTACCACTGTGTCACCACATCCCATACCACTCATATTACCTTTCAATCTCTGGAGGCAACTGTCTAAATACAGCACGAACAGCCAGGCAGACATCACGCAGCCCTGTCTGACACCAGAACAGACTTCAAACCAGGGCGACATGTCACCGTCTATCCTTACACAGGCTCTGTGGCCACGATATAATGACCTCACAGCCCGTAGTAAGGAGCCCTCCACGCCATATTCAGGCAGAAGACTCCACAATTTCTTCAGCACTACTCTATCGAATGCTTTTTCTAGATCCACGAAAGTGCAGAAAACTTTCCGACCTATAGACAGATAACGCGAAGCGAGAATATCTGATCCATGCAACCGCTACCGTTCCTGAAACCACCTTGCGCCTCCCATAAATATCTTTCTGAAACGCCTTTCATACGTTCAGTCAATACTTTCATATAGACTTTACTCGCTAAGCTGACCAAGCTGATGGCCCTTTACTGTCATACTTTATATATTTAAATTAAATTGGCTTTTTACTTCAAACTTGGAAAATTACAGTAGCAGTCAACGTGTTAATCTATTCAAGAGCTACGATACTACAGACAGACAGATAGACGACGGCGTTTAAGGTACAACACCCCTTTATAACGTCCAGATTTAAATAATTGCTCTTACATGTATTTGATTCTGGTCTGATGGCGTTCTGTGCGCAGGCGCATAAGGCTTCCCGTAATGTGGATAGTTAAATTTCTCGTTCATACGTGTCTCCTTTATTGATAAAAGTTCTTGGTGCTCTCTAAAGTATAGCGCTGACATTACCACGAGACTGAAAAATAAAAATAAATTTAAACAATCTTTAAGTATGTGTAATAATTTTCTGTAAACATGGAGTAATCTGAAGTTCACAGAAAAATATAACAGAAGTTTTATAGACCTCTCAAAATTCAAGGAATTATTTTACATACCTATTGCTTTAGTAAGGAATCCTTTACATATATGTGACTCAACTAAAGCACTTTTTTCTTTTATTGTCGCATTTAATTCTACGCAAAAAATAAAGATGTGAAATTGTATTACTTTTTTACAGAAATGCATATTATTTATCAGCAAGACTTAGTAGGTCCATATTCCAGAACAATACAGTGTGAATCTCTGCCTGAAAAGTTAGAAAAAAATGTCGCTATTCATCGCATGTAGCGGCATTCCTTTCTAACTGTGCTCAATGTGAGACTATCGTTCTGAAATATGGACACAAAAGTCCAAGACTCAATAATAATGAACATATTTATTTCTAAATGTAATAATATATGTCAATTAAATTATAAACCAAAGTGAACAATATCAATGTAACAATTTACATGTATAAATACTCACCACACAGCCATAATAAATATCAATATCGTTATAACGATTTGCAAAAACTTATTAGAAATCAATTCATTACTGGCATCAGTGTAATAACTCCTCCGACAACAAAACGGAATTCTGGTGTTACTACAAGAAAAATTATCTTCTTGTCGCACCCATATGGACGTGTCCTTATTTTTCTTCGATAAAGTACTATAATCATCTACTTTCTTCACAGTTTCTCTTTCTAAACTACCCACATATGTGGGATAATGGCATTTATAGGAATCGTTCTTATCCTTCGTGTGGTAACGCACACAAGTTTTATTATAATTGTAATATTTGCCGTATTTCTGGTCGGTAATATGGCAACTCTTGCACTGTTTTCTAGTGTATTTTGGGGAGTTATGGCTTAGTTTATGGCAACACTCGTGTCTTCGGATATTGCGGGCGATATCGCGTATTTGGTCTATGGATATATTTCCATCGCTATAGAACGATTTCGACGAGTTCGAGATAGCTGAAAATCTGGAATCTACAAAAAAATTTGGTCTGAGAAAAGGAAATCGTAAAACAATTTCATTTTTATGTTATTGCCATGTATTTATTCTGGGAAAATACTTAATGAAAATTGACTTTCAAATTGAATTTTCGAGTATGAATATGCAATATACAAACAAACATACAGAACAAAACCGACCAAAACAATTTTAGTCTTAAAAGAATCCTATAAAATTATTTCATAAATACTGTTACTATTGGACTTTATATCAAAGCAATAAGGTGGAGTATCGAATAGCACGTGACGTGCAACTTTTAGGACTGTTATCTCAAGGCTTAGACATAGAGCCGTGAGTTCTGACCTAGATATGATTACATTGTAACTGGCCCGTTGGCGCAGTGGCATATGCATCTTCTTTCCAAAGCTAGGGTCCCGGGTTCGATCCCCGGTCAGGTCAATTTAGGAAACAAACTTTTCTCAATTGGCTTGGAGTCTGGGTGTTACTGGGAACTCCCCCAGAATTCGTTGTGTGGTACCCATAGTACAAGCTTGCTGCTTAGTTTGGGATCACACAATCTGTGTAATTGTCTGGAGTATTTATTATTTATTTATTGTACTATCGATTGGTATGAGCTATAAGTAGACTTAATAAATAGCATAAAAGTTGTAATCTGGAAACTGTAGAGAAGGACGTGTCATAAAATTATATTGACAGTTGACTGATAGAGTCGACAGCGATGTTCTACTGATAGCAAAAAGGAATCCTTCTAGGAGATTCCACCGAGAAGGATTCAGCTTCTGACCAGCAATTGAAGCGACAACGAAGCGAACTACGAGTCAATGACTATTACCAAGAGTCTAAGAAGGAGCCTGTTTTGTTTTGATTCAGAACAATTGTTAGTGTCCAAAGCTTATACGAGTTTCCCCAACTACTTTGCTAGGATCTCGAGGTACTTACGACTATTTATTATAGAATATACATACTTATAGATCATAACATATCAATAACTTCAGGTACAAGACAGATCTGTCGTTGTTCTCTTTAGGAAGGTACTCACCATTACTTATGCTGGACCGCGCGCTGTCCCTTCTCTGCAATATACTAATTTTGCATAGTTTCTTATTGATTCTTTCCAGCTGATCTATCCTAGACTCGAGGTTTCCAGTTACTTTAGATAATTCTTTTACAGCGCCCAAATTCTCCATGAATATGCGATCCTGAACAAGAAAATATTTTAAGAAAATCTTATATTGATTTTAGGGTTATGGTAACATTAACAGATACTCTGTTGTGGCAACACTACCACTGCCATTACATTCTCTGTCTCCTACTTCGCAACTCATACAGTACTGTATGTATTCATATAATAAATTCAAATAACACATAATACAGGGTTTAATTCTGTTTATACACACATACATACATATCTTCAGGCTGTCTCCCCAACGGGGTAGTTAGAGAGGACGGAGCGCCAACCGTTGCGGTCCTTAGATACCTCATTCGCTTCCTCAAAGTCAATCCAATTCCTCCTCATCAGTCTCCTCACACATTTTCGCCTAGGTATGCGAGTACTTTTGAGATTTCCGTCTGCTAACAGTAGCTATTATGTTTATAGTTTCGATATTATTATAATATCACATTTAATTTCGTATGTAGCTGCCGATTTATACCTCGATTGGTTTAAATGTATTCTTGAAAGCAATTTTTTTCGTTTTTTATTTAGCTTCTAAATGCGTGTCCGACGCACTCTTTGCCGATTTTTCATTTCGTCAAAATTAAAATACTGTATTTCGTATATACCTCACTGACAAATAAATAGAGCTTTTGCTCAGCAGTGGGACATGTACGTCTGTTTTCTCCAACTAACCCTAACCTGACCCTTTAGTAAGAGTTCTTGAGTCTGAGGCATTCTTTAAACGTTGATTTTAACTGTCCCCTAAACATCGGTGACAACAAAACTGACGCTAAGTATCACTTAAATTACCTTATTGACAACCAAAAACTTAGGTATCGTGTCTCCATTGGGTAACGTGACGTCACCGGCTTCCTTGACGGCTTCGGGTATAACTTTCCTAACCTCTTGAGCGATTACACCCGTGTCCGATTGAGGGGTCGAACTTGTGGGGTCGAATCCGAGCAAACCCGAATGCTCGGCGAATGAGGGGTCATAATTAAACCTATTAGATATAACAAATTACTTAAATTTCTCAAATAAATAAAACAGATAATTCTTTTAAGGTTCAACTATACCGGACACCCCATCACTGTTAGCATCATATTAGCGATTAGTGATAACAAACGTTATATCAAAATGCGGTAAGTTGATAATTGAGTGCTGACAGTATATCACGTCTTGTCGAGAAATGGCAACGTTGATCGCATTTAATATGCGGTGTCTTAATAATTAGCCGCCATCTTGGTTCGAATGACGTTTCGTGGCACATGAGCATTGTTCTCTCGTTCCTTCTCTCGTTCTTTAACGTCTAATGCGATCGCAATAGCAATTCATCCGTAAATTCTATCACTGCACATTAGCACTAATATTAAAATTACATGTCAACCTTCTATCGTTTCACGTCGCATATAAAGTGACTAACGAATAAAAATATCATTGTTACATTGACAGTAATGCTCGGTATTCGTTGAAGATAACAAACTGTCCCGTACAGTTGAACCTTTGGTAAGCCCTGCCTTTTCGCTGACTTTTACTACCTTCGCGGAAAGATAAGCAACTGATACAAACATTTTTCTTTCTCTCTCAGACCAACATAGACATAAAATATTAAAATATTCTCTTTTATTTCATGCACATTAAATTTCACGTTTTCAAACCATTGATGATAGGATAAATGAATGAAATGATAGAATCTAATTAACGAACGAACAAATGAGTGAGGAATGAATGAACGAACGCTGAATGAAAAATGACTTAAATGAATTGACGTTTAAATCAATCATAATATATGTACTTACTTGACGACTCTGATGCTCTGTACATTCTTGAGCTGTTGGGCTGTATCAAGCTCTTCAATATCGTGCTTGGCCCTAGCATCGGATGGGTGTACAATATGACCCATAACTTTTAGGTTTCCTGTGCGGAAAATAAATCATTACTTGTTAATGTTCTCAATGAGGAACTCTCGTCGTCAAGAACAAAATAAAAGAAAGAAAATTAAGAAAAATGTTAATAAGGTTTTAACTTCTTTCTTCAAATTTCCTCATATAATTTCGCCGATGTTCGCCAGTACTTTTGACATTTCAGTCAGTTCGTCATTAATTATTTCTATGTGCCCGAATCATTTAAGCAAAGGAAAACTTAAACAATCAATTTCTATAATAGCACCCATGTGTTATTGTATAAGCGAAGAGTCTTTACATATTTTATTCACTTCCCCGTATCTCGTAATTCTTCTCACACGCTTTCGCCAAGATGTGCGAGCGCTTTTGATACGATTAACGAAGTTTCTGTGTTGAGATAATGATCAACGAAGTAGATTCACTTTTGAAAATAACCTACCATTTATAACGCAGGACTCGTCCGGCCGGTCTGTATTGATCCCGACACGTCCGTTGTAATGTACGCTGTTCTCTGAAACGCCTCGCTGCCACCAGTTCTCCGTGCAGTCCGACTCAAATTGACCGGGGTTCGATGCCTGTTGGATGAAGCCAAATCGAATAATTTTTATTTTTTACGGTTCCGTATCTCGTGAAGAAAAAAGGAACCCTTATAGGATCGCTTCTTTGTCCATCTATCCGTCTGTCTATTCTTCAAAGCCCTTCTTCTCAAGAACGCGTGGAGGTACGAAATTGAAAATATCGAAAATTTATGTCTACACTCCCTTAGAGCAGTATTGGAGTTATGTAATATTGAATATTTATGTCTACACTCCCTTAGAGCAGTATTGGAGTTATGTAATATTGAATATTTATGTCTACACTCCCTTAGAGCAGTATTGGAGTATTGTAATATTGAATATTTATGTCTACACTCCCTTAGAACAGTATTGGAGTATTGTAATATTGAATATTTATGTCTACACTCCCTTAGAACAGTATTGGAGTTATGTAATATTGAATATTTATGTCTACACTCCCTTAGAGCAGTATTGGAGTTATGTAATATTGAATATTTATGTCTACACTGCCTTAGAACAGTATTGGAGTTATGTAATATTGAATATTTATGTCTACACTCCCTTAGAGCTTTAAAAAAATCACGCTTCTAAGTCACCGCAATCAAAACATACGGCCATTTATATCTCATATTTTGAGAAGTTAAATAAAAATAAAGTAAAAAATATTTAAAATGCAAATCTGCCGCTCTGAGGACGCAAATTCCACGCAACTTTCGATATTGTCTGGCTTCACATCATGTGGTTTTAGGGCACTTCGTCATAATTCATTGATTCCTAGGCCCGTATTCCAGAACAATACATAAGGGTGAATCTCTGATTGACTACGGTTAAAAAGGGATGTCGCTAAATGTGATGAATAATGGTATTTCTTTTGTTCTTAAGCAGAGATATACATTTAAGTATAGTTCTGAAGTATAGGCCATAATATCTCACCCTAACAATAATCCTGTCACTAGCATGCGCCGCTATCATGAAGTCTCCATGTTGAGTGTGGGCACGCAGAGCCACCACCAATTGGAAGTGTCTCTGATCGGGGTTCGGTCGGCCCTTCTTGCGCATGTTATTGTTCGTTGTTTCGGCAAAATGCAGCCTACCGACTGTTACCTTAGCTCCTTCACGACGAATTTCCACACTAAAACATTTTATTCAAAATGAATTTAAATTGATCAAGACATGGCCAAACGTGAGTTCATAATCGTATCTTGTGCAATGATTCCGAACGAGTTTACGTGACCGTTGGTTTGTAGTTCTTTAAGAAAAGTAATTTTTACAGGATGGAGAAAAGATGAAGGCAAGGAACAAGAAAACAGATAAGAATCTGATAAGATAACAATGATCCCCAATTACAAAGCAAAGCCGAAAGGCGAGACGAGTTGAATTTTTAGTTTGTTAGACATCCGACTTGCTAGTTAATATGGCTAGTCGAGTATCCATAAAGACTTTCCTCTTCTCTATAGAGAAAAATAAAAATGTGTTACACTACTAACTATTAATAGAAAGTTTTCTAAGTTATTACGTTAACCGATAGGTTAACTTCGTAAATTAACGATTAACGAAGCAACGCTTTTCTGACCAACTTTAAATGTGAATGCAGTTAACCAAGAAATACTTACGGTACTGGATGAAAAGGTTTTTTTGTTCTATCGGACTGACTTTGTTCTACTCTAACTTCTTGACTTGGGTCTTCTGCCTGCAAGAGAATAGAATATTAAAGACACGGTATTTTGTCATAGATTACAGAAGAATACTTTTGGATTGGATGTAGATTGTTTATAATAATTGCCTATGTGCCGGTTGTGAATTAATTAAAGCTGACTTTCCATTAAAGTAAGGGTGCCCAAATTAGGCCCGCTGTGTGGCTCGCAAACGCATTTTCACGCAATTTTCCCGATAAATGAGTGATCTCACGCGATTGGTCATACGCTGAGCAAAGTGATATGTATTCATTTGTTTCAGAGTAGAGCAGCTTACGTGACATGTCTGTGAGCGTGTGAGGATGCTCTTATGGAAAGTCGTCTCAAGCGTATATAGCGTTACAGGCAGCACAGCCATAAGAAAGGTAAGTGTCGCAAACAAAAACTGTGCGGCACAGGGAATCTAACAGCATATAGGTACATATGAGCGACACTGCTGTATTGTTAATGAATTATTGTGAAGAGACACGCGTCGCTTCGTTGCTATGGATACACTCACGTTACACTTCACTAAACACTAACTTATCCCTTAACTTATGCTGTCCTGCCCGGTAATGTTTACTTAAATCTGTACTGTGGCTGTGTCTGTGCTGTCCTGTACGGTACTGTTTACTAAAACCTATACTGTGGCTGAACTTCATAAGTCAACCTTGATCTTCCTGTCTTCTGCTACCACTAACTTTCGCTCTGTAAATTTCCATCGTTAATCTTTCATCACTTATTCTTTCCCTATGCTCGAACCATCTAAGCATCTCTGTCGTTATTACGTTAACTCTGTCATCCAACCCTGCCATACTGCATATCTCTTTATTGCTTATTTGATCCGCAAAGATGACATCGCACATATCTTTGAGATATCGCATTTCTACTACAGTTATCTCACTTTCGGGCATATACAGGCCTCATTACTATACAATAAAGTCGGCACCAACACTGTATTGTGGATGGCCATTTTGGATGAGTTGACATATTCACATGTAGCACATTCCTAACTTGATAATTTCAGATAGAACTTACCTTTACTCCATAAAAGTGCAAGCAGAAACTATTAATCTTCTTGAATCCTTCTGCGGTTTTCACGTAATGTGGTTCTCCTTGGACCTGGATCTGGCACGTCACTTGGAAATGGTTTTTTTTCTGGCAAACGAAAGCTTCGTCTATTTGTGAGTAGTTAAAGCCTTTGTCTGCTCCAACTACGTAAGATGGCATTGGTCTGAAAACGTATAATTTTTCAGAACAGCTTATTGAATACGCTCATAGGATTTATTATTATTTCGATTCATTTGAGCATACATACTATGTAGGTACGAGTAATTCTTTGTGCAATGATATGGTACCAACCTAATTAATCTGTGGTACCAACACTGCAATAGCAGTACAACAAAGCTTCTTAATGTTGTACTGACTTAATGTGATACTACAGATGCTATATTGAATTTTTCTAGAAAGTTCTTTGTCACGCGCGTTTATAGAAGAATCAGTGTTGCTTTACACGTTGAAATCAGTTTAGTAGTTTCAGCTTTATGAAAGAATAGGCGACATGTATGTTCGTCTATTCTTTCATATATGTATCTGTACAATACATATGTATATGCTGTTAATTACAACCCTCTTTTTAGTTTCGCCATAATCAGGTAAAAATATGTCTGCACATCGCCAGTTGCTAACTTGTTTAGACGAATTACAATTTATGAAGGCGAAGGTTCCCGAGAGTATCTCTTTTAGAATTTAAAGAATGTTGTATTCATAAATATGGAGATTTCAAATCTATAAAAAATGTATGTTATTTAACAATGTTTCTTGGAGTTATAATGGCCATTAGATACACGATCTGATTTAATTTAATATATCAAAAAAATCGCAAACAGTGGTCTAATTTGTAATTTAAATGTTGAACCATTGGTTATACTTGTTTGAGGGTATTAAAAATTAATGAAATAATTGTCAATCAATGAGTAAGACATTTTGGAAATCGTATAAGAGCGTATAGGGGTTCGAATATTTTGGCATACACATAAGCCGCAATTTGTTTTGATTATGGTGGCGCACGATGCAACCTATATACCGGGCCATTTAAATGCGACACTATAGGCAAATTTTGAACTACGTGACTTAGAGCACTGCCGCCTTTAAAGACATTCCTTATTATTGAGTTATAAGTGAAATTGTGAAAAGGATTTTTTTGTCAAGCGTGAACTTTTTCCAGAAATAGTAAATGTTTAAAAAAAAATCCCATAAATTGATCTAGTTTCATGTTTACATCAAATTATTGTACGACGTCAAAACAATCTTATTAATATGGGCTTACTAAAATTACTAATGTCGAAAGGTCACTATTGTAAAGTGTCACGTTATAGAATTATTTGCAAGAAAAGATCCGAACAAAAATCTTCAAACGCCTTTGATAATTAGAAATACATTTCTTCAATTCTACAATATCTACCGTTTACGCTCGTGGAGCCTACGCCTCGTTCCTCACTCTCTTAGATTTTTTCCACGCTTAGGAACGCTCGCCTTAATAATATCGTGTTATCTGAGCACAATATTGATGTTACTTACAGTGCCTTCAAATTGCAGTCATATAACGAATGCCAACCGCTCTGCTGGAATTGTGCGAACCGTATGCACTGCAGAGGAGCCTCGTCACCGGCTTCTGATCCGTCTACCGAAGGTGGTGCTGGCCGTGTAGTGATATGTGTGCTTTCAGGCGACAGGGCTGCTGTTGTATAAATGTTACATTATATACAAGTTATCAACACAACAAAAAATCTACACGCTGTATCCCTAATGGGGTAGTCAGAGAGGACATAGTGCCAAGCATGGCGTTCCTTACATATGAACTTCTTTCGCCGCCTCAAATCTCATCATTATCTTCACATACTTTCGCCTAGGTATGCCAGTTGCCAGCTTTTGACATTTGTCTTTCTTGAGTTCTCTACCACTCACTTTCGCTCTGTAGATCTCTCTCTCTCTCTCTCTCTGTCAATCGTTAATCACTCATTTTTTCCATGTGCCCCAACCATCTAAGCGTCCCTTTTTTCATTTTTAATACCTAATAGTTTATTAGAAACAGCTAAACAAAGATAAGGTAAGTCAGATAAAGAAATAACCTCTTCAGTGGATTAAATTTGCAATGCTTTATTTGGCTGAGGTCGTAATATTCACAAAAGTATAAGAATATTTCATGCATCATGTGATAATTCCTAAAATCTTTAACTATTTTCCGCTCAAACTCCAAAAACCACCAATCGACACGTGTTTTACCTCTCAACAAAGCATCCTCAGGATATACCAGAGATAGGATTCGGTCAGCTAACCAGCACCGAATCCCTTTTTTAAGAATTTTTTAATAAGAAGATTTTAGGAATTATCACACGAAATGGATTTCCGCAAAGTAACACCTGAGTTTATACAATATTTCATGTATCGTTTAACAAAAAGAGACGAAAACCAGGTAGTTTTTAACAGACTTATAAAAAAAAAGGGGAGGAACCGACTCCAAATCAATGTGCAACAACAGAAAGTCTATTATAAGTCTATTATAATATTAGTTTGGTAGCTTTGGCACCGACTTTAGTAGCTATAGGTATTTCTATCGTAATTACAAAGTTATTTTCGTACTTGAGTTTTGATTAATAAAGGATATACTTTGTACTTTCCTGTTTTTTTTTTGAAGTCGGTATAATTTTTTTATTTCTATGGATTGAGACTCAAAGTTGAATTCACACCTGGTTCACATTTCACTTGAGAATTCACGTCTTGCGAATGCTTCCTCTTCTTAATACTGGGCTCTTGTAAATTTGTGTACACTGGCGTCAAAGCATCGTGTCCTAAGGCTACCAACTGGGGATTAATGATGCCCTGATCTAACTCAGGCATTTCCACTCTCATCTGGTTGTATCTATTTTGGTACGTGATTGGGTCCAGTCCCAAATCATGGCGTACCGTTCTTATGCCCAGTTCCACTACGTTGTGGTCTTGCGGCAAAACGACCACATCGTTCAAATTGTTTCTCAATACGTCGTGGTCGATATTGTCAGATTTCAATTCCTCGTATATGTAGTCTCCGTTCTGCTGGAGGATTTCATGAGTTGATATATTGTGGTCGTGCACTAACATATAATCAGATCCCAAGACAGTCTGCGATACTGCTATGGCATGAGGTACTTGCGTCTCCGATGGACTGTAGGGGTTTTCGGAGCCGGAATCAGGCGGACTTTCTGGTAATTGGTGGCCCCTGGAAACAAAATATATCGTCTATATTGCTTTAAAGACTGTTATTGTTTCATAAAGATATGTACGTACGTAGGATTGCGGAGTCTATACATTTTGCAAGAACTCAGAATATCGCATATACCAAACGTCATCTTAAAGAATGACCCTCGTAATTTTACAAAACCGCGCGACACAGTCCGTAAATTGAATGATTTGTGATTTTTGTACATTATACTTTTATTACCTAATCATATTCAAATAAATTAATGATGACCATCATTGGATGAATTTTGATTCCTTTAAATTAACCAAAGATAATTAATTTTCTATTAATATTTCACTTGTGTTTCTATTTTCGTAATATAAACCTCATTTGAGTGTGAATAGCTGTTTTAATTTTTAACAAAACAATAATATTCACGATGCTACCAAATTTATTTAATAATTTCACAAAAACACGAAACTCAGTCCGTGTTTTCGTGAAATTACATTTGACAATGTTCTGAGTTCTCATGAAACTCCTCGCGACTTCGCGAAAATAGAGGGGCAATGAATTATGTGATTCTACAGTGACATACACATAGACGTCCAAGGTCATAAAAAACAAACAAATATTTTATTAGTAATGTCACAAGCCAGATGCAGCTAGGTAAATAAATTAGTGAGGTATTCCTGACGTCTCGAATGTTCTATTAAATACTTAGTATTTTGTGTTGATCAACAATTTTTTGTACATCGGTTGTTTGGTTATTTTATTTTATTTATGTTTTTTTTTCTTCATGGCATGGCGCACAGATTAGTGCATTTGCCAATGTCACGTATTGTATTATTATGTAGAATCGTTATCGTAAAACTCCTCCAATAAAGTGATAGCAGACTTTACTGAAGTTTTATAGGACTTCTTGGAAGACCGCGAGAACTTCAGCTACACATGTTTATTTGGACCTACTCCATTCTTTTCGCTTACACACAACTTTAAAACACAAAATACTATCAATTTCGTACTTTAAAACTCCTAAAAATGTAAAAAATAGAAAATCTAAATCAAATGACAACCTCACTTATCCCGTTCCCGCCAAAAAGTCCTTAAATTTATGTTATCAATAATGTTATGTCATTGATCCTGGATTTAGAAACATAATGGATGGATCTATTATAAGTTCACCGTGTGTCAAACGAATTTTCCTGTCTCTTTCTGTCTCATTGAGCGTAACCACGAGTAAAAGATATATGTAGCTATAGTAAGCATGGAAATCTCGCACTGTCAATGTAATTCGTGTCAGCTCATGACCGGCTTGACATGTAAAATGTTATTTATTTATTTGCAAAATACTCGTAAATCTTGAGTGTTATGGCTACTGGTATTCAAACAAATAAAAAAAATATGTCATGTTCAGCTGTGCATTATTGTACTGTGACTTCCCTAATCACGCACATTAGTAAAAGTCCAGAAAGTCGGTCAACAAAAAACGGACACGCTCTTAGAGCAAATACTCCGTCCATTGATTCTTGGTCCGAGTCATTCATAGTTATATACATACCCGATGCGGCGCGCGTCAGCCGATTGCGGCACGTAGCAGCCTTCGCCGACGGGGGCCATAAATGCTTCCAGCTCATCTATCAGACCCGGACCTGGCAAAAAAACAAAAATATACATTATTAGTAATACTTCCGATGATTACGCCAATCGTGTGATCTCGAACTAAGCACTGAACTTTGTTCGTGGTTACCGCTCGTGGTTACTCGTGTAGCTACAGTATAAACATAACAGTAGGATGTCTTCATAGAAAGCCAGCGTACACGATTTGTAAGTAATACGCACGCGTCGTGGCATGCACACGACGCCAATATTTTGGGTGAACATGGGTAAATATTATAGCGCCGGTCGAGGTTGCGAGCGACACAATTTGCAACTGTTTCCGTTTGTCTTAATTCGCTCTTCAAATTCACGTCACAAATACCAAAATATCTAAATCGCTGAAACGATCGTATTGTAACGTCCTTAGATACCTAAATAATTTGAGTTATTCGAATTCAGAGTTATCATTTTAAAAAATAACTACAAGAAATTAAATTTTATAAATCACGACTCACAATGTTATTGTAAAAATGAAGAAAGGAATGCTGAGATGGTTCGGGCACATAGAAAGAATAAGTGATGAAAGACTGATGAAGAAAATATACAGAGCGAGTGAGTGGTAAAAGAAGCCAAGGAAGACCAAAGCTGACTTATGAAGATAAAATAACCAGTGTGTTAGCTGATGAAAATGTCAAAAGCTCTCGCATACCTAGGCGAAAATGTGTGAGGAGAATGATGAGATTTGAGGAAGCGAAAGAAGTATGTAAGAACCGAGACGCTTGGCGCTCCGTCCTCGCTAACTACCCCGTTAGGGATACAATGTGAGGATATGTATGTATGTATGAAAAACTTATCCGTATGCTAACAAACGAGATGCTCTCCGCATTTCACAGCCCACACAACAACCCTACGTATCCGGCCGAGAGTAGGGAATTCCATTACGAGTGAGGCGAGAGGCCAACTCTCTTCTTCTTTTCTGCATATTCTCTAATTAACGTAACTTAGCGGGAAAGCACCCGAAAATCAAAAATGAATTTTCGAGTTCTTTTCATTCGTTGTCCCTCTATTTTAGAAAAGAACAACATTATCTCATTCGAATCAAGAGTGACAAGACTTTGAAATTATTTTTTTTGTCTTCAAATAACCCTGCAGTTTTATCTACGATTCTTGCTGCAAACAAATTTAGATAAGTTCGTATTCCAAATTGACCTGACCGAGAATCGAATCAGAAACCCCAGCTTGCAAAGCAGACGCAAAGCATCGCGCCAAAAGGCAACGCTCCTCACAATACCGATGATTCTAGAAGTTTATTTACGGTTCTCTTCTTCCGAGATACCTCCCATCGATTATTTTACAAGGTTGGTACTAATGTGATCATTAATTAATCAGGAAAAATGATACCTCAGTAAATACCAGCTTATTTTATATAATTATTACATTTAATAATTATTTTTTATATTTTTATCTCATTTCATTTCATTGTTGTAAGTGAATTAGTGCTAATAAAATCATTTGTTAAAATATTTTATTTTTGCAACAGCTATAACTGTCCTACGGTAGGTCGGTGATCCCACGAAAAATACTTATTACGAGTAGGGTTGCCAGATAAAAAAAATTGCCGAATATGAAAGATTTCGTCCTTATTTCTGGTTTCATGTTAATAACCTATTTCTGTGTGTCTTCAATTCAGTAGATGTAAAATACAATGTTATTTTGAAAGGATGGATAAATACGGAAGGGTATAAAAGTACCCATGACAACGGAAAACTTGCGTTCTACGACTTCGCCAAAAGTCAATAATAGTGTAAAACCTCAAAGCTTAAACAAAAATAAAGGTGAGGCAACCCTAATATCAGCGTTTTCCCGTCGCTAGAAAATGTTTCGAATATAGGGTTGTACATTTTTTTCCATTAAATGAATATCTTTTTTTTATAAAAAATAAAATTAACGTATCCCGTAATTATTACATCTGTAATATAACAGTCAACAGTGACACGTTGGGACCCCAGCGGATTCATACCCCCTTTCACGATAACCTTGTATATGCAGAGGGACACATATATAATAGGGATTAGTGTAGTCGGTATCATTGTATAATAATTATAACGCTCGTTTTCACTAACACAGATGTAGGCAACTCACACTCTAAGAATTTTATGTCAACTTTAAGTTGGTGTAATTTTGTGATAATGCTGTTGGAGTATATGTTGAATAAAAAAAAAATACGTGAAGTAATTTTGTGCCGCTTTGTTCAAACAGGCAGATATGATGAAACCGTGGAAATTCCATTTTTTGCCTTTTTAGCTATCTGTATGTTACTTGATGTATTTATTTAGAAATCAAAAGGTCGGATATTAAATGTTTGATCAGAAGCCTGACATTTTTTATTTAAAAAGACATCATTAAGTACTTGCATTTCCTTAATTTTTAATAATAAGAGCTCTACAAATATTTATGGACATATCTATATCCTGTATTCATAATTTTATTTCAATGTTTTTAATATAAAACTAGCTGTGACTCGCGGTTTCAGTCGCATATGGTATTTTTTCTATTAAAAAAGTAGCCTAGATTACTTACTAATGAAACTCGCATCAATATTGGTTCAACCCTTTCGAAAATTAGCCTGGACATACAAACAGACGGACGCACGAAAATTTTTAAAAAGCATGTTTGAGTTTTCGTTACGTGCAAATAACTATATAAGCTTAAGAAAAAGACTTTATTTCAAAATCTCAGACAGACAATTAAATCTTATTGATATTATGTATATAGATAACCTTGTAATTTAAAAGCTACAACTTCATCCACAAAGATCCTAATCGTGTTTCCATTCTGATCTGGGAAAAAAAAACACAAAAATGTACGTACTGGCTAGCTCATATTATGAGGAGCTCTAATATAGGCGACAGGCTAAAGACTCGTTACTAGGTGAATCCGATTTACCAATTGTTTTTTTTATGGCAGAGGGGCACAAGCGAGTCATGGAAAGTAGTGGAAAGTGATCACCGCTGCTCATAGACGGGTGTCTATCCGCAACGTCCAACGTCCAAACTTAAATAGTTATTGTTACAGCTCTGTTTGAAAATGTTCTGTTACATATTATGTATATTTGTTATGTAATACGTATGTATGAATATGCTCTGATTTGTCTCAAAAAAACTTACCTAAGACATACTTAGACCGGACTTAATTATGAAAAGACATGTATCGGTTAATCGGCTCCGTTACTGTTGACATGATAGTTACTGCTTCCACAATCCAAACCGAGTATTTCCGTTGGATTTCAGTTGAATGACCTTCTTATCCGACCGAGTTTAGAAAATACTTTTTCTAAATTTTCTTGGTCAAGTGTTATTCAGATACTCCCAGGTTACGTGATATGCATAGCACAAGTATAAAGCTTGCGATAGGGTTACCAACTGCACTATAATATATAGTACCAGTGACCCGAACCGGCTTCACACGGTTAGATAATTTTTTGAATGTCACTCGCTGATAATGTAGCTTTCTATAGGTGTAAGAACTTTTGAAATCGGTTGAGTATTTTTTGGGTTAATCCATTACAAAGTACAAACAAACAAGTAAATTTTATTTTATATTGTTAGTATTTGTGACTGTTTGTGATAATTTCGACTTAGCTTCTCATCAGGAGTTTATAATTGAAATACAAACTAAAAAATGCAATTTGGTTTATTATATGCGTGTGGTTAGTTCTATGTTATGTAATGAAGTGTTAATTGAAGTAAAGACAATGATAAATCGCACGGCTCGCGTGGTTTTCATTGTGTTGACATATATTATGTTATACATATTATAATATTATATTGCAGTGTATTGCAACAATTGACTGGCCCGTTGGCAAGGTGGCATATGCATCTGCTTTCCAAAGGTAGGGTCCCGGGTTCGATCCCCATTCAGGTCAATTTAGAAAACAAACTTTTCTAAATTGGTTTGGAGTCTGGGTGTTACTGAGAACTCCCCCAGAGTTCGTTGTGTGGTACCCATAGTACAAGCTTACTGCTTAATTTGGGGTCACACAATCTGTGTAATTGTCTGGAGTATTTATCATTCTTATTATTATTATTAATTGTTATAGATAGTATAGACATATATTGTACTATATTTCGGCTCTACGTGTTATATACTGTTGAAGAAATATATAGTACGCAAAAATACTGTACTACTTTTTCACTTGGACTGATCAATCTTTATTTTTTTATTATCTTTATTACGCCTCGATTTCGCCTCTGTCTTGAAATGAGCATTTCACCGACATTTCTACATTAATTTAAAAATGAATGCCATACGACATATTTATTGTACACAAAAAATTGTTTAAATAGCAAGAAGTGCAAAAAAATATATTTTTTGTAAATTAATTGTAAATAAGTAACAAATATATTTTTGTTTTTTTTTAATCTTTTCATAAAATACTATATTCTTTTGAAGTATACTATATTTGACTTACAGTTTATTCTAAAAAATACTAAAATCAGCCAAAGAAATGTTGGCAATCCTAGCTTGGGATTACATTTTAGTGTTATCTATCTTTTTATTTCAGAATAAACGTCTGGCAACCCTATACATACGCGTCGCCATAACAGTTACACGTGCAGTGAGAATTGGCGCCATAAAATTTCTAAACAAACTTTTCCCTTGATTACGGACTGATAATTGCTTGGTGAAAGATAATAATGCCTCCATCACAGTACATAGTTGTAAAGAATGTGCACACAACGGACGTGATCACGAACCGTAACTTATCTGTAACAGGTATCTGTGATATGTTGCATCAAATTACATCTCTATAAACTCTGTTACGTCACTATTAGCGTTTAATTCAAAATAATTATGGAAGATATTTGAGTATGCAGCGTGCCGTAGGTATTTTAATTACTACGTATAAATATTTTTGTTATTTAAATATTTTGTTGACACTATACAGCCTATAATTGTATTGGTGTGATAATATATTATTTTTTTAAATGGACACTATACAGCCTATAATTGTATTGGTGTGATAATATTTTATTTTTTTAAATGTACTGTGGATTTCTTTTTTAAAAATAATAAATATTTGCGTTTGCAACATGGAGAAGTATTTAAACTGCAGGCTGCACTATGAAGAGGTAGTTGAAGTCGAGAAAAAGCTTGAAACATCTCTATATATCCATTTCTTTTCGTCTTCTGCTATTGGTATATACATACTATAAACTTAGTATATACTGGCGCATAGACGTACAAAGAGTGCAAGTGAGAATGTGATCTTTTATGATAGTGGCACGAATAGGAAAGGGACAGTAAAGAGTAAACGAAACGTCATTGTAACCGTTTTGAATGACTGGTCCTCAAAAGATATTTGTAAGAGACTGGTCCGGGAAAACGTCGGACAGGCAGCTTCCTTCTGATAACGAATCAGTTTGGCTATTCAAAGAGGTAACGCTGCCAGTCTGCTGGGCACTATAAGCGATGACAGCTTTCTAAGCGGTAACTTTGCGGAAATCCATTATTCAAGATTAGTTTTATGTATGTAAATATTAACGTTGAGATATGCATGTACTAATTTATGTTATTAAAAATTAAAAAAAAAACATTTCGATATCTTTCCATACTTTTAGTGGTAATCCAAGAGACATACCGTTTTCAGTTTTTCAAGGGACAGTTTTACTATTCTTTGAGGTTCGTTTAGATTTCATAACAATTCCTGTTCATAACAGTACCGACGTTGCTCAGCACACGGGTTTATCAATATGTAAATCTATCCTTTTCAGTTTAGTTACACAATAAATAAATTATAAAAAAAATTACCAAACTGGCTAGTACAAATATAGTTGAACAACCCACATATAAAATACTTATAAACAACAATGTTCTGTGGTCTGTTTAAAATTGCCTCAAGGTACCCTAAAAGGCGACTACACTGAGTCACTGGCACTGAATTATAAACGAAAGAATAAATCATAATGAGAGTGAAAGGAGCGGGGTGAACGACTGTGTAATAACGAACAGATATTATTGTATCACTATTCACTAATTGTTTATTCTTGTTTGTTAACGTATTATTAGAACTATGTAATTGAATATTTTACAAATAAAGAAGGGATTGGTTAAATGGTTGGGGCAAATAAAAAATAAAAAAGCTACTGAAGAAGTAAATCTAGAGAGTGATGTGACCGGAACGATTATTACGTGACCTGCAGTCAGCATGCGACAGTCAATATCGCTCGATATCTGCTGTCACAACGAGAATTAGTGTAATGTAATATTTACAACTGAAATATTTACATGAAAAGTTAACGTGGTCGTCTAGACTGCGAAGCCACTTACTTAATACCCCAAATACGCTCTTGTCAATATCAGGGGTTGTTTCAAATTTGCAGCGACTAAATGTTGGAATGATTTACCTCCACCTGTGTGCGATTCCACATCGCTATCATCTTTAAAAAGAAATGTAAGAAATGGCTGTTATTGGAACAGCTGCTGGGGTATGGTGACTCATCTAGTTCCTAAATATGTACGATACTGATAAGATGCTTATTACTTTTTTATTTATCTATTCTCTATATTTGACAATAGATATCATTAATTTTATGTAATTCATTTTTAATCTATTTGTGTTTATTTTATTTTTTATAATGTTTGCGAGTAGGTAAAGAAAAACACTTTTCTTCTTTTGTATGTAATATGTACAGGCTATGACAGAATATCGGCAGTTGTTGCATGCTTAATAACCGCCGAGTCGTGGATCTTTTTGTCTTCATATTTATTTAATTCAATATTGTTAATCTATCATTTGTATGCTACTTATGTTGAAGGCAAATACATTATTATTATTATTATTAATTTAATTTGTATAGTGGCAATAAATCTACCGCGAAAAGTGCATTTTACGGTCATAGATTAATAGATACGCAATCGTCATGAATGATACCAATTTTGTATTACAATTAGTCACCGGTCGCGCAGTGATCGCGTGGCTGTCGCTGTCTGCAATATTTTAGGTTGCAAAGGCCGGTTTGACAAACATAGGTCGTTACAACCTAAGACTGGAACAAATGAGAGTACGGAACACTAGGCCCGTATATCGGAACAATACTCAAGTGTGGATCTTCACTTGAGAATAGTTAGAAAGTAGTAGCCTCTATACAACCCATGTCGTGCCATCCCTTTCTAACTGTGCTCAGATGTGTCAAAGATTCATGATTGAGTATCGATTATAATATGGGCATAATTATGCAAGTAGACTTTAAAAAAGGAGGAAGTCTTGTGTTCGTTTGTATGTATTTTTTTATGTTTGTTCACCGATGACTTTGTCAATTGTGAATCGATTTCAATGATTCTTTTTCCGTTGGTTTGTTTTGCACCAAGGTCCGTTGGTCCGTCTCATTTAAATTTCACTGATAATGGAGCTTGGACTTCGAAGATACACCAAATAACCCTGTTCATAATTATTCACATTGATGATTCGGTTGTATGTATGTTCTGCTTCAGAATTAGAAATGAAGTTAATTGTAGACCTACCCTAGGTATTTATTTAGGCCAAGGTCAAGGTCACTCAAGAGGGATAAAGAGAAAATTTTTCAATGCCAAATCAATGTGCAGCAACGAAAAGTAACATTTAAATTTAATCATATAGGTATTTGTATCTTATTTATAAAGTTATTTTTGTACTTGAGTTTTGATTAGTAAAAGATCTTGTACTTTTCAGTGTTTTTTTAAGTTGGATTAATTTTTTTCTTAAAAAGGTTTTTTAATGTTTATAGTTTCAATAAACAGACACGAGTAATTTATAGCATTATTATAATGTGTATATATAACTACCCCTTATTCAACTTATATCGAAATAAAACCGATAAACTTGCACCTGGCAGAATTAACAGTTTCCCTGTGCATGGAAAATTTAAAAAACAATTTCAGCCAGATGCATTTTTACGACTCAATGGACACAGTTTTATTTCACACAATTTTGTTAACAAATTAGCGTAATAACAGGGGTGGCGATCAAACGGACTTGCTCAGTCAACCATGTGATTTGTCATTAATCGTGAACGCGACTGAATTAGGGTGCTTTATGGTCGCGCAAGTGGATAGGTCTTCGTTCTACCTGTCATTTTGTGAGCTTTTTGGCGGGAACGAGAGAAACTTATATTTTATCCAGATTTGTAATTTTTTGCGCTTTTAGATTTTTAAAGTAAGTGCTAGCAGAAGTCAAGAAGACCAAGGCTGATGAAGATCAAATAGTCAGAGTGTTAGCTGACATCACAAGGTACGAAGAAATTGCAAAAGCACTTGCAAACCACAAAAAATCTATATTGATATTGCAAAGAGAGAGAGAGACAATTGTCTAGGTTTGTTTATATGTGGAGGGTAATCTCTAAAACATTGCTCCTAATTGAGAAATTCTTTCGCTATTTGAAAGGCACATTATTCCAGATGGACATAGGCTATATATTACGTATTCAATCCGGGCAAAGCCGGGACGGACCGCTAGTTGTAAATAAATTGAAACAACCCTTGCAGTGTCTTGCGTTGTCGGCTTTTGCACAAACATCAAAGGCCTTCGCCCACTGTATTTCATTTTTTTCTTACATTACGCAATTAGTATTGCTTTTATTTTCAAACAGATCTACATTTTTTCACATCTTGTACTTTCAAGGATGCAACATAATAATATAAACACATATTTAATAAACGTTATTCATGTTCGGAAGAAAAACACATCTGACGCTATCATAAAATACCGAGTAGGTACATTAAAAAAACTGATACATACGTATGTTGACGTCAATCGTATCTACAAAAACCATTAGGTATTGCAATACGTTAGGAACGGCGTTCATACTTATCTATGGTTATAATGTTTCAGCATAGTTCGTAATTACGCGGCTATTTTTTTCAATCCGTAGCCGTCGGGATGACGATGACAATTTAGTTGTGTTACGCAAAAGATTGTAACTTATATATAAAGACAGCGATACTACTAGGTAACTAATTAATCTGTGCTACAACCATCCTTGTTGTCCGTTTCAAGTGAGCCTAATGTACACGACGATGCTACCATAGTACTGCGAGGGTGCTGTAGAGGTTCGATCTAACTCTTCGCATGTGCAGCTTATTAAATCGAGTCAAGAATCGAACCACTCTTCAAGAAAACTTGGGATATCCATAAATTGTAGGCACTTTGTATTGTAGGTCTGACGTTCATAAAAAAATGTCTCACGACTGTCTCTGACATATCACTCCTTAAACCAATTGTATTTTTCGACTGACTCGATTAACTTGATGGTTATCTCGAGTATACAATGAAACGATAGCTTTTGCCTGCGATTCCGTCCGCGTGGAATATGGACTGTACAATTTAGATGACACAAATTATAACATGACAAAAGTAGTCATTAATGCTAGTGACATTGGACGTTATAATCTTATAATCTTTAGATGGTACATATTTAGATATCTTGACGCTGTATCCACGGTTTCGCCTAGGTATGCGAGTGTTTTTAACATTTCCGTCGGCTAACACTGGCTATTTGATCTGTCTATGGATATATGTATGTATATTTATTTATTATCGCTATATATGTATATAAATATATACTCGTACAATAAGATGAAGGACAAATGAATTTCAAAAATGTGTAGTAAGTTTTATCAGTCAGTTCATCCCCTGTTTTTCACCCATAGGATATGTTTGATAAATGTAGAAACATGTGTTTAATTTATACAAATAAAAATGAATATTTCTTTGTATATTTGTCCTCTATGGTTCTGGGTACTCCCTCCTTCATCATCTTAAGGGTTGACATTCGGAAAATCTCTTCTTATCTCGCCACTATGTCACAAAAGGAAGCTACTGTTCAAATTTCATGTTCCTAACATCAGTAATTTAGGTGACGAATGAGTAAGTCAGGACACCTTTTACATGGTGATCCTGCTCGGCTTCGCCCTGGTGTGATATAGAATGTTTGCAACATATCCACTTTTTTATTGAGATTTTGATACAAAATATTTTCCTATTTTTTCCGTGGATTTTCCAAAAATTTTCGTTCATGTAACCCTTGTTCTGACAATTACGAATACAACAAAAAAGAACTCAGTCAAATCGGATGCTCCGTCATAAATATGGCAATTGATTTTTATTGCTATAGTATAGAAGACAAAATCGAGAATATAAGTACATACATACATACATACACACGAACTATAATATGTTCTCATGTAATATTCAAACATGCGTCAAGCATCGCGGTCCTTACACACCTTCCCCTAAGTATGTTACTGCTTTTTTTGACATTTTCATATCAGCTACTCTATCTTTATTTCTTCTTCTCAATCTTACTTGACTTCTGCCACAACCTTCTTTCTCTCTGTCTATTCAAGAAGTTTTAATTTATCACTTATTTTCTTTAAATGCCCAAACTATCTAAGCAAATGAAACGACTGTATTTTTAACCGACTTCAAAAAAAGGAGGAGGTTCTGAATTCGTCTGTATGTTGTTTTTTTTTGTATGTTTGTTACCTCATATCTCCGTCATTTATGAACCGATTTCGAAAATACTTTTTTCGTTTGGTAGGTGATACTTCAGAGGTGGTCCCCTTTTAAGAGCTTGGACTTCGAAGATACACTAAATAACGCGACCTGGTTATAACCTTTGTTTATATATTGATGATTCTCTTGTATATCGTGTGCTCCGGAATTAGAATGAAGTTAATTGCAGACCGCCCTAGATATTTATTTAGGTCAAGATCACTCAAAAGAGAGAAATAAAAAAAAATTATTAAATAAAATTAAACCGCCTTCAAAAAAAACACTGAAAAGTATAAAATAACTATCCTTTACTAATCAAGACTGAAGTACAATTAAAATAACTTTATAAATACGACACACATACCTATATAATTAAATATGACAGTCATTGAAGTCGGTGCCAAATAAATGTGCAAGTCTATTAGTTTGGTAGGCTTGGCGCACCGACTTTAGTAACTGTCACATTTAATTATATAGGTATGTGTATCGTATTTATATAGTTATTTTAATTGTACTTGAGTTTTGATTAGTAAAGGATAGTTATTTTATACTTTTCAGTGTTTTTTTAGGCGGTTTAATTTTTTTAATAAAAATTTTTTTCAATTCAATATTTCGATATTTAAATGTTATTCAACAGTAATTCAATGCAATAGTTGCAGATAATGAGTATATCGATAGCACTGCATCTGTGACTTAGATCCGTAGGCCGTAAGATCAGGAGCAGTTAAAACTATGGATATCGTAATCTAAGATAAAATTTGATCGACAGTTTAATCCACTGTCCTAATATCAAATGGAAATAGTGAATGGATTAGTAAAACCTGGAATAATACCTTACATATGGTAGTATTATTCGTTTCGTTCACAGTTGGTTCCTTTTTTTTTAAGATTCCTTGTCAACATTCGATAATTTAATCTGCTCGTAATCGATTAACTGCCATTGAACTTACGAAATAATCGAAGACAGAAGATTAAACTTTCTTCCGTCGTTTAAACTACCGTTGATCTTACGGCCCTTAATGATTGTTTCAAACGCAAAAAAAAATTAAGCATTCCTTTCTTCATTGTAGTAATAATACTTTCGTCCAACCCTGCCGTATCGCGTATCTATTCATATGTCATTTTGTCTGCGAAGGTATCACCGACAATCGAGAACTATCGAGATATTCGAACACAAGCGAGTCGCGCGATATTTGCTGTCAAAACGAAAATTTGTGTAATGTAATTTGTACAGTGGCGCTAAATCTACCGCGAAAAGTGCATTTTACGCTCATAGAATAATAAATACACAATCGTCGTACATGATACCAATTTTTTATTACAATTAGTCACCGGTCGCGCGGTGATCGCGTGGTTGTCGCTGTTTGCAAATTTTTAGGTAATAATCGGGGGTACCGGCAGTACCCCCGATTAACACCGCCTTGTCGCTAGGCGTCCAATCTTTATGAACGAATGGTAGACTAAAAGACGGTGTTGCGTTGTGTGTTGATGTTGAATTGACGCCGCGTGGTTAATAAATTTTCGAAAATGTATTAAATCTCACGTGAACCAATCGCAAACACGCGCGATCCTCTTGAGATTGTCACAATCAATATAGTGTGCGGCGGGTTACACTTGCCGCATACGGACACCAGACTGCTTACGAATGTGGCTTTGCCCATAACGATACAGAGTAGTAAGCGTTAGATGTATGAAAAACCCATACAACTAATATCTACCGCTGGAAAAACTTAAATTAAAAATTTAAGAAACCACTAACTCAAAATAAAACCTCCAAAAAGTAAAAAAATAATATATACCTCATAGCCCTTTAAATTTGTGATAAGTTTTAATATTAATAGTAGTAGTAATATATCCAAGCGTCGTCACGTCGGGGACCACTTAGTTTACTTGTATTTAAATTTCATACACAGGTAGGTACTTTATCATTTTTAGTTGTATTCTCTTTTTATTACTTTATTTACTCAGCGGTCCCCCTACGTGAAGACGCTTGGATATATTACTACTACTATTTATATTGAAACTTATCACAAATTTAAAGGGCTTTGAGGTATATATTATTTTTTTACTTTTTAGAGATTTTTTTTGAATCGGGGGTTTTTTTAATTTTTAATTGAAGTTTTATTCCATGCTTTTTAAACACTCTACGACAGGGGTTCCCAAACTTATTTTGTCTACTGAGTCGAGAGCTCATGCAGTCGTTGTCTAAGATGCCTCCTAGCTAAATGAAATTACAAATCACCCCCCGGCCTCTTCACAACGCCCCCATTTTTTTTTTGGGTCTCTTATCGCCCCCCTTTAGGCCTGCAGCGCCCACAAGGGGGCGTTATCGCCCACTTTGGGAATGGCTGCTCTACGATCTACACTCTATCCCCACATTCACGCAAACACTATCCGGGACAATACACGAAATTGCGACACGAGATCGTGCCTCGCCGAAATCCGAGTATACTGACAATAGTTGTCTGATCCATCATCAGACCCTGATCACCTATCTATATGTTATAGATATCTATCTATAACATATTCATAGAGACCAATTCAATGAGCCTAAACATGATACCTCTACTGTAAGTGGCAAGGAGTTAGATATCCTGCTGACTTCAGATGATGCTGCAGCATCTGATCAAGGTTACTATGTTATTGTGACATTATTGAAGTCACAATATACTAAATTTCGCATCGATGAGACTAAGAGAAGATGCTCGCGTCCCATTAAAAACTAAAAAAGAGCTGATATTCTATTTGCGTCGGGGTTTAAAAAAGGCGATGTTACTCGCTTGCAGAGTTGATAAATGAGCTTCCACCTTAATCGTATTTTTACAGGTGGGCTGACTTAATACGATTTCTTCATTTTAAGGGTACACGATGCGAAATTTATCTTTTTATTAAACCTATGGTCACCAACATGAAATAAACGATAAGCAAAAAGTACAATAAATTCCACAAAGAAGTTTCTAACAGCAGTATTTTATTATGGCACTTGGTGCCTTAGTCCTGTGCAATCTCTTCTGTATACTATTAGAGAGACGAGAAACTATATTACGAAATAAATAAATACTGGTTAAAATCTGTAACAAACATTAATTGATTGACGTATAAAATATTTTAAAAGCATATTAAATTACGAATCATACAAACGACACTGATTAAACTCCGAATTAGGTATATTACAGCGACGTTATATTTGTAGGTGATAAAATTGGCGAACGACAATTGCAGACAATAAAAAATTTCACATAGATTTACCAGAAAAAATATTAAGCTAAAACTAAACGAGCAATGACAATAGTTTAAGAATTTATCTTCAGTTTGGTATTTATTCTCTAAATTAATGGGTGAGAAGTATCTCTTAGGTACAACCCTTTTCGGTAGGCCTGCAACCGCCAATTAGCGTAATATGTAGCGAACCTACAGAAAAGGGTTATAGGATATGAGATTTGGAAAGTCAGGTTGGACTATTAGTCAGACGTTTGGAGTCAAATAATTGATGTAAAAAAAGAATAAACACTGCTAATAGGTGCAGCCTAATTGTGATTGTTTATTAATAACACTTACTCTACAGATATTGACAACACACAGGATGCTCTCTTTGTACAATACACGGTTTTAGCGGTCGCCACCCGCTTTATGTTTTAGTCCCATAACTTCGATAAAAATCAGCCACAGAAGTTTTGGATGTGTGTAACAGACTTTATCTAAACCCGTTATTAAAAATACCTATTATTTATTGAATATTTTAGATATCGCGTACATACTCGTCTATTAACGCTCCATTTATCGGCGGTTAAGTGGGTCTTTTGTTAGGAAACAAGTCGCAATATGACGTTTCAGACTCAAATTAATTATACAAGTGTTAAAATATTGTTATATAATTTATAATATAGCATTAATGAACACGTATTGTTTTGAATTTACTAGACGGTGTCTTACTTCTTTTTTGTATATTGGCAACCCGTTTCATATGGTGTCTTACTTAATTATCGCTAGGTTATAGTTTTATTTACAACAAATTAATATTTCCGGACAGCATTGCAAATTAATATTTTCGACCAGTAATAAAAATTTCAAAAAGTATTTACGAGTGATGTATTTTTTACTGTTTTTAATCATTCTTCAAAATTTTGCGGTTAGTTCTGCCATAATAAAAAACTATAATAAATTGTTTAGTGTCATAATTACATACATATTATATTATAATATTACTGAATTGTGTTTTACACATATTTGTTAAGTTTTTGAAGATACTTTATATCCGATGGTTGTGCCTTCGGAAGTGGATGAAATTATGAAGAATGGTCTTTACCTTGACTCCTGCCCTGGATCCTGTTGTTTGTAGACCTGTTCGAATCTTGACTGCCAGCGTCTTCCATGTGCCACGAATATTCCATTTTAAACGTCAAAACAAAGTCATTTTATGCAATCACCTAATTTTACGTGGCATCAAGAACAAATCCTATATGACACATTTTTAAAATACTTATTTCTGTTTCTTGAAATAAGAACAGACACTTTTTTTATATTTAGTTAGAGATTGTCTTTGAAACAGCCAACTGTTTTCCTAAATCGGTTTCCCAGTAAAATTAGTACGATCACCGAGCCGTGGTGTTTGCAATTCAATTAGTTCTATTCTTAAAGCTATTACTGTTGTAAATTCACAAGTAATGCAACTTTTTATCTCAATTTACACACTGAATACCATTCATTCTGGAATTAAATATCAACTTTGTATTGTAACTCGGAACTAATATCGATATTAGTGTTCAAAATGACTGGCTATTAACAATGGGAAAATTGCGTTCTTTATTCAATAAAAACCTTTATTTGTTTAATAAACGTCCGTCAATAGTTTAAACTTGGAAGGCACTGACAGCGCACGAATTCAGCCTCATTTCACCCCTTGCGTGCGAGGGAGTCAGTCAATGGAACGGATCACGCATTAGACAAAGACGGCTATATATAACTTTTCACGATTTTCACGAAAAACATTGGTGGTTAACTGCGAAATGGCTGACCAATCACTAGATTTTCTTTTGTTGAGGTTTACAAATTTGAGGACGAGAGGGGGTTCTTTCACCTTTGTATATTATGAGGGTTGAAGCGTAGGTACCTGTAGATATTTAGCGTTGGTTGTAAAAAAGTAATAAATCATTTTTGTAACAATCGATACACTAAGACTAACGAATAATAGATGGCAAATAATGTATCGACTGATCTTACGAACAAACACAATACTCAGCGTCGCTTATTTCAAAAGTGAACCGACTATAAATAGCTGATTTGCCTGTAAATACGGCCATAGTTATGGAATGTTGTTATTCGATTACGGCGAAAAACAAAGAGTTATGATGTTAACAGCGTGTGTTTTTTATACTACTAAAAAATAAAGTGAGCTTTTACGGGTTGTCTAAACCTTCACACGGATCACAGCAGTGCAAGCACTGCTCTTTGCCGGTAGGATTAGCAGCTAATCTTAGCTGATCGCTACCACCATCTGGTGGTAGCGATCGTTAAGGACCCCGCACAAGGCCCTACTGCGAACATGTTCGTACCCAGATTTTGGTCTAAGAGGGGGCAAACCAGGAACATGCAATTTGTTAGATTAGGTACATATTAAGTATTTAATATTTCAAAAACACATATCTCCAAACTGCCGAGATTCTGTTTAACAATAAATTCCGCCACAGATTGGCTTTAGACGCAATCCCCTCTAATACATAAAATTTGGAGACTGCTTCGATGCGAATTTTGAAATTTGGGACTGTAGTTTTTGGTACCTGAGCAGGATATAACAACGACAAAGCAAACACCGGCAGTTGATCTTGAATAAACCTCGCTTCCAAGAAGATAATAACGACTCCAAATAGGGCATACATGTATAGCGAACAGCGAAAATACGCGCTTAATGAAGCAACTGGCTGATTCGCCCTGTAGTTTTCGTGTTTATGTCATTTATGTGCCTATACATACAGCACAAGCATATTAACCAGTTAAATGTAAGAAAGGAAGGAAGAGAAAGGGTCTAGGAGGGGCAGTCAAGCTTCAGAGGAGAGCAGCTACGCTCCTCTGCCAATCTCTCTTGGGCCATAATCGCAAATATGGATAGTATGCTTACGTGTATGTATGTTAACCTGTTCCCACACAGAGCCAAAATCATCGAGATGATTATAACGTAAGTTGTAATATTGGACTCTTCTCAATTCGGACTCTTCTTCGTTCAAGTGATATGGCGTCTATAACAAGATAAAGACAAAAACTAAAAAAAATCATTAAATACATGAGCTCAAAAGCTATTTCAGAAACAGACAATACGTAAGAGTGAGGATGATTTAGAACAACATTTTAAAACAGTTAGTACTTGGAGCGCCGTAAGTATATACGCCTTTTGCAATTGAAACTGGGATCCTGGAGCTCCCAAGCCCTTCGACTGGTTTTTGATATTTGTAAGCGACTGGTCGAAACTACGGGAGACCGTCGTATTGGCAGACTCTTCCGCCAACGAATCAGCTTGGCTATTAAATATTAAGCTGCCAGCCTGCTAGGCACCCTAAGCAACAAAAGCTTTCTAAGCGGCAACTTTGAGAAAGTCTGTAATTTAAGATAACACTTCATTTTTAAGTTTGTAAATATTTTAACGTTTAGATAGTTAATAAAAAACAAAAGCTATAAATTAACTAAAGCCCGATTACGTATTCAGCAAACATTGCCATCGAAATGACATAACTAAATATTTTCTTGATTTTATGGTCGTAATCGGAAACCATAAACAAGAGAAAGTCAAATGACCTCAGATATCGGCAATGAATCCAGAAAATTACAGCTGCAATAGTTTTGTTTAAATTTTTTGGTATGGTATATAGGTACAGTCTTATAACTTAATGACAATGATGACAAAGAAAATAATTTTTTGGCACATTAAGAGAAGTAACGAAGTGAACGTGAGGTGATTTTCAAATCCCGCGGTGTTTAAATTTCTGGTTTGTTATGAACTTTTCGAGAAGCTGTTTGCCAGATGTTTTGTATTTTCTAGGGAGGGTGGACATCGTATGAAATGTCTGGACAATCCAGAGGAATCCCGACCATCTGACAACCTTAGCTGCACACTGAATGTGTGATTCCAAACTGAACATTAGGCTTGCACTGCGGAATACTGCATACCGAACTGGGGAGGCTATCAGTAACGTCCAGAGCATAAGTCAATTTAGAAAAGGTAATCGTAAATTTGAAATCGAAACCAGGAGTCTTGGAGCGCCATTTTGGAAATGATGTCTCACCACTAGGCATGAACTCTTTATCTGTCCGTCTGTCTATCTGACTAATATGTATGGACATCGTACGAAATGTCGTGACAATCCAGATGAATCCCGACCATCTGGCTAACCTAGTTGCACACCGAATGTATGACTCCAAGCCAACCGCTAGGGTTGCACTGTGGAATACCACACACCGAACTGGGAGAGCTGCCAGTAACTTCCAGACATTAAGTCAATTTAGGAAAGATACTCGTAAATCGTTTTGAGTAAAGTCAGAATTGCGCTATGGCACAGCAAAATGTTTTTTTTTTTTTTTTTTATAAAAGAGGGGGCAAACAAGCAAGCTGGTCACTTGATGGAGAGTGACCAGCGCCATCCATGGACACCCGTAACGTCCGGAGATTCACTGGTGTGTTGCCGGCCTTTAGGGAAATTGGGAAAGGAAGGAAAGGAGAATATGGGCCACCGGCACTCTCACTCACCGAACGAAACATAATAGCAATAGATGCCTTTATTTCACGTCGACATTCTGTGAGAGGGTGGTATTACACAGGGCGAGCCGTCCCAATTCGTGCTGCAATGCAGCATGCCTCTACTACTGCAAACACATTGTTAGACACTGACTAGTAAAGTGTGCGCCAACTACATCCCGAGGTCGCTGATTTTTAGCGCAGGCAGCCTATTATGCGACGAAGTGTGTTATGCGTCAATACATTTAGAATAAATGAGTCGACACATCTGGCAAGCGCAGTGTTATTCATATCCACTCGTTACCATGACAATGAGGCAGTCTCAGCGTTATAATGGTAGGCGATTAATAATAATAATACATTTATTTTGCAATGGTTTATCTGTATATATATACCAACAAGCAACAAAGGAGCTAGCGTAAAAACCTTCTCCATTAAAAAATACATATAATCGCTAACCTCCGGCACCGTTCAATTGATCACCATGAAAATTGACATGTATATGTATTTTTTAATGGAGAAGGTTTTTACGCTATCTCCTTTGTTGCAAGTCACCACCACGCGGACGAATTCGCAGGCAAAAGTAAGTTTAATGTAAATATTTGTCGCATTCGTTGTCACCAAATGGAAAAATTGGAAATGCTTTAGTAGTTCAAAAACACAGATCTACTCACAGATTAACAAAAGAAGCGAAATTTCTTTTTAATTTTTACATTGTGGCCTTATACGCTTATCCATGTGCATATTTATGTTGCTTAAAGAGGACAAGGCAAGTTACAAATTAAATATTAGAAAAACAATCAATGTATGTCCGTAAATCATCGTCTGATTCAGCACAGCCATAAACATTTAAATAGTAAAATATAACGGTAATGGTGCGTGAGATATAAATATCGCATTATTCGAGCAGATTCAAAAAAGAGTGTAACCGCGAAGGATTGAAACGGAAGAAGGATCCGTTGTGATCAATGTGATCCGTGAGGCAAAACTGGTCGTACTTACAGGTGGGCTTATTTCAGAGACCAAAAGCAAAGGAATGACGGATAGATAATGTTATACCGGAAGCGAGAACATCCCCCGCGACACTCGTAGGATCTCACCTTTAGAAGCTCAATCGACCGGTGACGCTGTAAAAGCCCGCTTACAAAGAAAGAGGGTTTTCATAGTCGGTTCGAGTCCGACACCACTCAGTCGACGTAAAGTCCGGCTAAGTGTCCGTGGAGATTTTTTCCCTTTTCAGAAACAAAAAAGACTCAGATTCGGACAAAAAAAAAGAAGATACAGTTAATGCAACTAGTTTGTAAGTTTATTAAAAGCGTAGGTAGTCGGGTCGGCTTTGAGTTAGAACTTAACTGGTAATCGAAGACCTCTTGCAGCGCACAAATAAAATTGTTAGATGAATATCGGAACCAATCAACCATAACTTAGGGTTGTAAACACAGCTGTCAATAAGTGCATGACTGTGTTTATGCTACTTTTTAACTTTAGCTATACATACGTACATATCTTCACGCTGTATCCCTAACGGGGTAGTCAGAGAGGACGGAGCGCCAAGCGTCGCGGTCCTTTAGCTATATTTGTAAAAATCATCGCATAGACATAGTTACATGTCAACGGTTCCTAAGAACAAAGTCGCATCTGTTAGTAGCTTCTGTTCTAGCTTATAAATTACAACTTTAAGAAAGGGACTCTGCCTTCTACGGAAGCAAAATAAAATCAATAAGAAATAGACAATGGTTATTTATAATTAAATCTATAGTTATATGTATCTGTTCTATATATATGTAAATAAAATGAAATGTAGTTTGTTGTTAAGCGCAAAACTTGAGAATGTCTGAACCGATTTGGAATTCTTTTTTACATGTTAGTAGGTAGTACTGCGAGCAACGTTTTTATGGAAATTGGAAAAGTTTCCCGAAAAATTGGAAAGTTGGTGAATAACCAAAAGTACTTTTTCTAAAGACGACCTAGATGGCGCAGTGGTTTAGATATTGCATCCAAGCGCCGAAGATTCCGGGTTCAATCCCGTTCGGTTCAATTTAGAAAACGACTTTTTCTAGATTGTCTCGGGTCTGGGTGTACTGAGAGACGCCCCTAGTAGTCATCGTCTGGTTCTCATAGCGCAGAGAAAACCCTAGTTTGAGATTGGTGTGTATTGTCTGGCGCATTATTATTATTATAGGATTTTTGTATGAACTCAAGACCATAACTTACGAATAATAATATAATACCGGCTACAGTTAATTTCGATATAAATACTTTTCTTGAGTTCATATTTTGCACGTTACTAAAAATCATCACGTTTTTAAAATGTTTGTCTGCTTGTTTATTTGTCCGGACTAATTCGAAATGGCTGAACCGATTTCAGAAAGTTTCCGGAGAGTAATCTAGACGACTTTTTATCCTGGAAAAATACCAAAGCTAACACGACTGGAACCTCGGAAGGCCCCGAAGCCCATCGACTGGTTTCTGATATTTGTAAGAGACTGGTCGAGGCTTCGGGAGACCCCCGGGCTGGCAGCTTCTTCCGCCAAGGAATCAGTTTGGCTATTCAAAGAGGCAATGCTGCCAGTCTGCTGGGTACTTTAAGCAATGACAGCTTTCTAAGCGGCAACTTTGAGGAAGTCTATTATTTAAGATAATGTGTAGTTTTAAGTTTGTAAATATTAACGTATGTATGTACTTTTTTTTTATTAATAAACTTTAAGATAATGTGTAGTTTTAAGTTTGTAAATATTAACGTATGTATGTACTTTTTTTTTATTAATAAACATACATAAAAATCAATTTTCGCATGTATGAAAGATCGTCAAAGGAGCATCAGCTGTGAACGGATCGACCGATTTGACTGATTTCTTTTTGTTGTGTTCACAATTGTCAGAACAAGGTTTGTATAAAAAAATTTTTGGAAAAAACCGGAAATTCGAATGATATTTTTGTATGAAAATCTCTAAATAAAAATACTTTGTAGATAAACGGACGCATGAGATATCTTATAATGGTTCCTTTTCCTTTTAAAATGCGGTAAATCAATATAATACGATTGTTATCCAATCAGTGCACGTTCAAACATTGAACTAAAACGAATGTTACTGTGGACACAGATTACCTTACTAAACACTGTAATTGCAGTAAATTGTTTGCCCATGTCAAAGGTTGTTACTGTGATTACAATCGCCCATGTCAAAGGTTACCGACTATCACTCCACCCCCTAATGTAAAAACGTGTACGAAATTGCTACCGTGGGAAATAGAATATCTAAACTACAATTAGGCAGGTGAAAATATTATATTAGTTTTTTTTTAAAGATCACCAACGCTTCATAACTTGCCACTATGTGTCAATTAAAATAAGATTTCTAACCGGTTCTTGACTTTATTCACAGATTGCTCTACTAACGTTTTCGCCTTAATTGTTGTATATTTTTGGACTGGTCTTCTCAAGCTGGATACCTGTCATGATGAGGTCAGATATAAAGCTGCTAAAATCATAATCCCCTTTTTAGTCCGCCGTCGTCGAATAAAAATATCATTATATTAATACGTGAAGCGAAAACTTCGGATACCTTTTTAAGAATATTGCGCGCACGGAGGAGAGTGAGATTTGGCATAGTTAAAGTTTATATAGTAAGTAATATGTGTTACAAGTACATTAAATTAAATAAAACACTCATTGTTTACGTTCATGTTAAGTTCAAAAAGACTGTAAATGTCAAACTCATAATAGTTTCTTTTTTCTTTCTTTCATGGCATGGCGCACAGATTAGCGCATTTGGCAAAATCACGTATTGTATTAATAAGTAGAATCGCTATCGTAAAACTCCTCCAATAAAGTGATAGTAGGCTTTACTGAAGTTATAAGGGACTTCTTGGTAGAACGCGACAAATTCAGCTATACATTGTTTATTTAGACCTACTCCATTCTTTTCACTTATACATAACTTTAAAACACAACATACTATCACTTTTGTACTTTAAAATTCCCATAAATGTAAATATAGAAAATCTAAATAAAATTATAACTTCACTTCTCCCGTTCCCGCCAAAAAGTTCTCTCGTAAAAGTTTGAGATCAAATTATATAAATATGTAACCTCCTTGGAATAAACAGTCGCACTGAGTAGAGATTGACGCCAAAGATATTACAAGTTTATACTTCTATTTACGGTCGACTTTCGACCACCGGGATAACGTTTAGTTAAAACGGAATGTTTACAATATTAGTAAAGTGAATTTAAACGGACTTTAGTCCATATCACATTAATAATGACAGGAGATACGCATTAGCGTGAGTCGTGGGACTGACCTATGATATGTAATTAATTAGAGATAGTAACTTATAATTATCTACATATTCTATAGCTATTGTCTGCCTGTCTGTATCGTTGTATCTCTTAAATGAATGAACCAATTTGCATACGGTTTTCAGGGTTCTCATAGTTTTGTTATTTCTGTCTGTCTGTCTGTCTCAGCCGATAACACTATAAAGTGTATGCGTACTATGCTGAAATTAGTAACCCAAGCACAGGCATGAAAAGTAAACTAAGTAATTGGTATTTTGGACCCTATTTTATTTTAATTTGTAACGAACAGAAACCCTAACAGGGTGTTCGTCGCAAATGCTAAGAAAATTCCTTGACTTTCCCTGACCACTTTGTCAACTTATCCTGACCAACCATGTTCATTCATATTAAGTAATAAAAAGCAAGTTGATAATTTCAACTATAAAAAAATACAATATGAATACATAGACAACAGGAGTATGCGTGTGCATACGCATGTCTGTATGTGTGTTTTTGTGAGTATATCACAAACTTTGTTTAAATTGGTCTTGTAAATAAATTCTGTAGCATTACGTATTTTAGTTTCCAAATGAAAAGCGGAGTCAGACAATGCGGGCAGGTTGCTAACGTCATACGACCAAGCATCGAACCAACAACGTTCACTATATAACAACCATCTCGTAAAAACCCGCTGACGTGTGGCGTGAGACACCATCATGGGCTTTGACTAGGAGGAAAAAGGAGGAGAAGCTGCCCCTCCTTGATATTAAAATAAATGTAGAAAAATCTTTATAAGCCATATTAGATTGGCAATTTATTATAAAATCTTTTTTTTTTTATTTAAATCATTGTACCTATTTGTACGAACAATCATATTTGTTTCATCCTTTTTCTCATCTCTCGCACTCTAGCCATTTGGCTGGCAACGCCCTTGCGTGAAAGCCTTGTATACACATTAGTCGGTAAATAGTGAGTCAACAAAATTTCCACGTGTAAATATCCGTAGATCCGATTCCATTCTACTTGCAAACGAACGAAATAAGCGACAACTTGCGACTTACCGAACTATTTAGATGCGGAAATATAGTCGATTGCCACTGAAACTCACTACTTATATACTTAATAGACTGACCCGTTGGCGCAGTGGCATATGCATCTGCTTTCCAAGCTATGGTCCCGGGTTCGATCCCCGGTCAGGTCAATTTAGGAAACGAACTTTTCTAAATTGGCTTGGAGTCTGGTTGTTACTGGGATCTCCCCCAGAGTTCGTTGTGTGGTACCCATAGTACAAGCTTACTGCTTAGTTTGGGGTCACACAATCTGTGTAATTGTCTGAAGTATTATTATTATTATACTTAACAGCTCGTCCACTTAGGTATAACGTTAAATCGGACAAAACAGAAAATATCTGGTATTCATTTTTAACCGAGTAATATCTATTAGATACTACTCTACCCAGCCACGCGTTGCTCTGGCTGAGTAAGTATTATTATTCGTGTGAATTCATACAAAAATCATACAAAAAGCACTTTCAGTTTTTCCCTAATTTTACAATTGTCTGAGCAACTATTCCAATTCTTCGTTCCCTTTCTTTCTTAAAAATCTTATTCGGACTATCTCGAATATATACAAAAATTAGCAAAATCGGTCCATCCGTTCTCAAATGATGCGCTTACCAACTAACAGCATTTAATTTTTATTTATACAGGGTTAATTTAAAAATACTAATAACCTCTTAGTACTTTGTTCTTAACATTATCCCCAATAGCATTTGTTCTACGAGTTTTAAAAATTCATGACTTTCTTTCATACTAAAATAAAAATATATTAAATGTTTCTGAAAATTACACCTACACTACCCGGTCGCTAAAGCGGCACACGCACAGCGGGGCAAAGGGGTGAGGCGAGGCGTGAGGCCCGGTGCGCTTGCACTGTACCATTGGAAATACGTATACAGAGTAATTACGTTTCAGACAGTACAACTAAACTTAACAAATATTTTTTAACGAAAGTATTCAATTTTGAAAAAAGTCGCAGAACAAAAGTTGTTAGGTATGATAACTGGAATTTTGCACTAAGAGGTTATTAGTATTTTTCAATTAACCCTGTATATATTGTAGATACATTATAGTACGGCGTAACCCCTGGCGTAAAAGAAGAATTGTATACATACGATTCTGTTTCTCTCCATGAATCTATATACATGCTGTTTTTAAATTTTCCACTAAAAAAATATGGAATAGATTTCAATGTATCAACCTACTTTCACGCTAGTCTGGAAGAGAATGAAAAATATAGAAAAATATAGTCTTAATAATCTGATACGAGTTAGGACTTATTCTATATAATATGTCATCGTACAAAAGAAGAATGGGAAAATGTAATATGCCTCGGCATTGTGTAAAACATCACTCTTTTATGAAATAGTTATATAAGACTCGTCGCGTCGTTCAATTTGACGATTCATATAGTTAGAATAGTAGAGCACATGAATGATTTCGTATAGTGTTGAAAGTATTAGGAAATAAAATCTACATGCAATTATGTGATTTGCAAAAAACTTATAACTTATCATTTTATCGTTGAAACGCACTTTTCTCGTGTAATTACTTTATTGCTACCATTCATTTCGATAACAATATTCAATCTGTTTTAAAACAGCAATCCCATGCGTACATAAACCAATCGGAGAGCGCGAAAACAGCGCCCCTAGCGGCGTGAATAGCAACTTTTACGTTGTGCATTCATGTGGTGAAGCATTTAGCTTGGAATATAGATAAATATATTGGTCTTACTGATATATCTGACTTTTCATCAGGCACGTCGTAATATAATGGCTAAACATTTCATGATATATGTGGCGTTTCAAGAAATATCCAGAAACGTTATAATCTACCAATTTCTATGATTGTACTAGACGATGAGTTAGCATTCTATCATCATTCCGCACTGCCATCTTTTAAGAGTCCATCTGCAGCTTAGAGAAACCGAACTCGTTCATTACCCCCGCGCCCTATGACGATAACAATAAAGATTTTCGCAGTGGCGCTTTGATCATATTTTAGTGCGGAGAAATCTCAACATTTGTTTTTGCTTTGTAATTTGCAAGAAAATTACATTACTAATTAAAAAACTAGTTTTAGAGATTTGAGATATTATAAGTACCTATCCGTTTTAGTAAAAATCATTTTAAAAATCTATAAACTTTCGGAGATGCAGCTGAATCTTTATGCAAAACAGAGTTTTGTCTGGATTTTTTAACGACATTTTTATATCCAATAATGTTTCCACGTTTAAGTATTTCGAGATAAAGAGTTGAAGTTGTACGTATCCTAACATCTCTCAGTATTTTTAGATATCGAGATCCAGTCTACATAGACGGACTGTTTAAGTCAATATTATAAACCTACCTATTATTAAAAGTGACGTTATTAATCATGATCCCGTTGTACCTTGATACTCCGTCCGCTCCAAACAAGGAATGGCGTGACGTTATATGTAAATAATCTCATTCTAAGACTTTCACTTCATGGTCATTATATTCATAGTTTCAGAGATTATTGACTAAATATTTACATAGCAACCTGTAAACAGAGGAGGCGTGGCTTCACCCCGCAATTAGGGTGGTTACAGCCAATGGCGTAGCTCGATTTTAAATTGGGAACGCGTGCCGATGCGTTGCTTGTGAGTACGTCAAAATTGACGTATCGTGGAAATCACAACGTTTATGTACAGTATGATTTTTTTTAATAAATAAAGATAGACCAACGAAATGAAGCAGATTTTGTAAAACGTAAACTAGACTTTACTGCACTTTGCTGAAGGTCTTTGTTGAGCCGAATTTTATTCCAGCCTCGAAATTGCTCCATCAGCCCAGATTTTACGAAATTCTAAAGTATGAGTTGTTAAAAATGACTGCGTACATCACGAGATAATCTTTCTCCTAAAAGGCCCTTGCAACTAATAAATAAATTAATGGTATTCTGAATACTTTACTCATAATTTTTCTAGTAAACATTTTTTACAGCATCTAAAGGTATAATAACATTTCCACTTTAAAGATCATTTTAAACTTCTGTGTACAATTATTACTTCAATATCCAAGATATTACGCATTAAGTTCGAGTACCATAAAGAAATTTCGAATTAATAAATTCGAAATAAATAGAAATATTAAATAAATTACTCATAAAAATGTTTTGTTTTTATTTCCTTGTTTCTTATTATGAGTCATATTAGTTTACGTCTGTGTCAAAATTACACTACATCTTTCATCATCATCTTCCTCTACAGTAGGTGTAAAGATGACAGAATAAATTATGTGTGATTGTGTGATATACGGACAGACATGACGAAATTATTAGGATTACGTTTTTGCACATTTTGTTACAGAATCACACATTTGCAGAACGAAAGTGTACAAATACTCTTAAAACTTTGGAACGCAAACAGTCACGCATGGTGCGTATTCAAAGGAGTTCTCTGCCTCGAACCATTTAGTTGTGTAATGAGCTCCTTATCAGGTTTTCCCAAATGACTACAGCACGGAGTTCTTTAAAAAGAGCGTGAAGAGGTTTTTACAGGATCGACAGCACGCGAGCGATGTCTCTAGTGTTGTCATGCGATGATGCGACCATAAGCTACGATAACCGCTTACCGTCAGTCAGCCGTATTCTTGTTTGCCATCTTTGTGTGGTTTAAATATAAACAATTCTGATAAATAATTACAGGTAAAACAATTTTACGATTTCGACACAAAAATGATAATTAATCACTATCTACTCTTCATATAATAAGTAGTACCTGAACGACCGAGTTTCTTTCTTTTAGGTTTGATTGTATACAAGAGAAAGGACTGACCACATTGCAGGATTAAAACTCGCGCACTTCGGTGCGGTAGATCTACGCTGTAGCCACTATGCTATTGAGAAGGTAAACTCTGTTGCGAAATTAGAAGCGTTTAAAAGTTTTAAGTGAATGAAAACATGTAGAAAACGAATTTTCCCAGAATTGAGACCTAGCTAGATCAATTTTTCACCCCCGTAAACCCCTACATTTTAAATTTTACCAAAATCGTTAGAGCTGTTTTCGAGAACGCTATTACAAATATACAAATATTGCTCGTATTACAGTATAGCACAATATGTACCTATATAATTATAGATATGTGATGAAGTCTTATGGTATACATATTTTTTCAGCTATCTTCGTCACAAAATTTCAAATTGTTAATCGACGTGTTTTGCTTCTCAACGAAGCATCTTCACAAAATTCCAGAGAACAGAATCGAATCTGATATCTGGAGCTATGGAATCTGGATCAGATTCGGTGAGCTAACTAACACAGAATTCAGTGCTAATTAGCTGACTAAATCCGATTTCAGGATCTCTGGAATCTGAACCAATAAGTATTTTTAAAAACTAGGATAGTATAGTCATGACATTTAGCATATTTTACTTAGCCGTGAATAAGTCATAATGTGAACTCCGTCTAAGCATTTTAGAATGTTAAATTGTACTCATGCGGGCAGTTTTCCTTGACATTTTATCTAAGTTTAGTTTCTGTGTTTAATATCCTACAGAATCTACCTACTTATCTATCGATTACCTGTGGCTTACTGATTACACTAAAACGAGATATGCATTCCCAACACCTATGACTATTTACACTATAAGTTGATAATACAGTCACACCTATGCGTGCATACATATACGTTATATCCCTAACGAGGTAGTGAGAAAGGACGGAGCCCTAGGTATGCGAATGACTTTGATATTTCCGTTAGGTAACACTAAACAGTACGCAATATTTTGTGCATACGGAACATAAAGATATTTACGAAAACACCGGCCAAATAAATCATATTAAGTGTTTTTAACAGCTTAAAAATAGACAAATATACAAACTAGAGGTCGCCCAGTGGTCGAAACTCTTCGGCGACAATCTACTCTGTGCGACTGTTCGATCAAAGGATTACATATGATCACAAACTATTATGAGTTTGACATTGACAGTCTTTTTGACAATGGCAGTTGAACGTAAACAATGAACGTTTTATTTAATTTAATTTAACTTAACGTACTTATTTGTAACAGATATTACATAGAAATTTTAGCTTTCTCCTGTTCTTCTCCATATAAACTTTAAGTGTACCAAATTTCACACTCCTCCGTCCGCGTGATTTTATTAACGAGGGAATCAAGGTTTTCGCTTCATGTATTAATTTAAAGATTTCAGTAGCATCCCTGTATAAACAATAGTTGCGTGACAGACTCGAAAATTTAAACGCAATTCGGTATTTACGCAGCAAACAGTAATTTCACTTTTTACTGTATTATATAAAGAAATACTCAGGTGTAAATTATTATCAACGCATTAAGTATCGCTCGTGACTTCGTTTACATCTATTACCTACTGAAAAAATTGACTAAGAACAGTCATACTTGCGCAATTGGATTTCCGTACTGTACTCAGAGACTTTTAATAGAAAGACGCCGCTGTTTATCGTGCATGTGCACAAATGAGCAAATGACAAATTAATTTCAACACTAACTTGCGATTAGTAGAAACCAGGAAGCAGATATGTGAGCTGAACATAACACACCAACTATAATGGTGCAAGCGAGATGTGAAGTCCTTAAATCGAGTTTAAATAGTCGGTGCAAGCTGGCTTAAATCAATAAATCAAATTGTAAATCTCGGTTTTAAGTAATAATAAATGAACCGTTCCGTTTCCATACACACAAATATACAGTTACCTATGGATAACAATTTGACAATTATAAATATTAACACAATTATAGATAATTAGCGACCGGCCCTAACTCCGCACTGGTAGAAATTCTTCGAAAATAAAATACAGCCCATGTTACTCGCTGATAATGTAGCTTTCTATAGGTGGAAGAATTTTTGAAATCGGTTACGTAGTTCTTGAGTTTATCCATTACATACAAAAAAAAGTTTACTTCTTTATAACATTAGTATAGGTTATGTTTACGGGGTTAATAATAACTATTACACGAATATCACAGAATTCTGAAGATAGTGAGACTTTTGGTGACACAAAAATTTAATCTCAATAATTCGACTAGTTAAATTGAAAATTGTGCCTAATGAATTAATTACTTTTCTTTCATAAACTTTAGTTTAGAATTCAGAACGAGGAAAATTAAATGCAACTTGATTTAAAATTATGTACGAGTACCTATCTGAAAAGATCACGGGGAAATATTAATTCAAAGTTGTGTATTCAAATTTGTGTCTGCATTATATTTTGCGATTCCTAACAGCACTCTCAATGCCCTAAGATCTCTATTTCTTTCCTTATCATGTGAGGTTTGAACCGAGGTCACTGACGTGTGAAGCACATCCTCGAATAACTAAGCTATGGTTGCTTCAACTAAATATTAGAAAAGCGATTAGCGAATGACTTATAAGATCGAACGAGTCTATAAGATTTTCTACTCAGTACAAGCAATAGTAACAAGTTAGACCACATAAATGAACACCTAAGGAAATTCGAGAATTATAAATTTTTTGCATTTAAATTTTCTACTTGGACAATTTCAACCTTTTTGCGGCAAAAAAGTTGAGGCCATATTATTGTAGTTGACGATTTAGAAATAAATTGAAGGGCGTTTTAGCTATCCAGCCGGTAAATTCCGTTTTTTCCAAACACTCGTACGAAGAATGGTTCCGACACTAGTCTATTAAATAACGGACCTTGACCAAGCACAGCCTTCAATTATAAGTGTGACTACTTTGACTTTGGACTTGTCACGCAGACCGTTTAACAATCATCATAAAGATCTCGAAGCGCAGTAATGCATAAAGTTTAAACCATTTTATTTTTTGTAAACTTTGGTTTATTTAGTGTTGTCTTCCGTTTTGAAGAAGAAAGCTGAATAATATACATGTTCAGAAAAAAATAAAAAATAATGTTTAAAAATGTATGGGGTTCATAGTTTTCGTGATCACACCACGTGTATGTAATGTTTACTAACAAATTAGTCCATTCAAAGGGCGTGTCTGTAGTATGACTTATTCATTATTTATAATTCTGGGATTATAGATGCATAACATATTAACTTTGATACACGTGACATAAAAATATTTTCGAGGCCACAAATGTTTATTATGAACCGGATGAAAACTGGCAAAGAGTGTTTTGTATACGCATTAACTTAGGCTAATAACACTAGTTTACATGGTTTATATACTTTCGCCAGAATGTGTATTTTATTATAGATCCTAGCGTGCTGAGTACGGGAAAAATATTTAAAAAATTCTTGTCACGTCTAGTTTAAAAAAATGTTTATTAATGAAATAAAAAAAATAATGACATGAAATATAAAAAGAAAAAATTAGACATGATTAATTTTACTTTTCTTTTTATAATTTTCTTGATCTGTTTCTCTTAAAATAGACCAGCAGTAGCCCCTAACATTATTTTGGTTTAAAAAAATTTCTCTATCTTAAAAAATTTTAAGATCCTGGTGAAAACGCTCGCACTGCTCATCACTCACGGTGCCCTAGTTCTCAGGAAAAAAAGTCTAGGTGTGAATGGAGAAAATTTATCTTAACAGACATGTTCTAACCTTTTTTTAATAAATCAGCAATATTTTTTTAATAATTTTCATCTTTATGATATCCTATGAATCCATGGACCACTATAAAGGAATCCCAAGTATTTTATTCCTTAGCGTTATATTTAATGGTGGAAAAATTATATTTTGTGGACACAATTATTTTTCCTGGTGTAAATTCATTTTGGACTGGCCAATATTTTTTGATGTAATGATATTATTTAGCTCGACTGTCCCACAGGCACAAAAAACATGAATATTTGGTATACCCGCCATGTAATCCTAGTTACATACCAACTACTTTTAAATCGACACATATTTTGTGTTTTTTTTTTCTAATTAAAGCCTGCAGTTTTTGTCATACAAAAATAACAGTCATTTTCGTGAATCGAGGATTCTCTCTACGGCATTAGTGATCCTCATTGAAGATACTTTTTTTCTCTGGAAGCCCAATGAATTAGAGTAAGCCTACAACTTTCACAAAAACATGTGGGACCCAATTTTTATCTTGATTACTCACTGAGAATCCGAAATAAAGTGAATATGCTATTTTAAACATTTCGATATCGGTCTTCTTTTTTTATGCGAATATAAATTGTCCACAAACGCAACAAAACAATCAAAACTTAGTTACACATTCTGTGAGACATTTTATCAAAAACAAACCATTTTAGTCCACTAAAACACAAGAAAACGGAATATAGAATTAAGTTGACAATGCGGGTAGGTAAAAAAAGTTATCATCATAATAAAAAATGTAACGTGATAGATTTTTTCCAAATGCCGCCGCTCATTAGGAGGTAGTATAATAAGAAAATAGGTGTTTCATCAAAAGTATATAAAAATGTTTAAATTTGAAACATGGCTGCGATTACTATCAAAAATATTGATACGACTAAATATCTGTATTCAGTTTATAAATTATTTTTTAAATTATTGTTTCATAAAAGCTGTTAAATTTTTACTATTTATTTTTTAATTTTTAACAACATAAACTCCTAAAATCCTAATTATTGTTTTATTTATTTTTAATGTTTTTTTAAAGTAAATAAATGTAAATATTTTAAAAATAAATAGAAACAGTAAATCTGTCTATCTATATATATACAAGGCGACGTATGTATGTATTTTTAATGTTTTTTTAAAGTAAATAAATGTAAATATTTTAAAAATAAATAGAAACAGTAAATCTGTCTATCTATATATATAAAAGGCGACGTATGTATGTACGTTCCTTATGGACTCCGAAACGACTGGACCGATTTCGATGAAATTATCAGAGAATCTTCAGATTGGCCTAGCGGGTGATCCTGTAAAGTTTGGTAGCGATCGGATGAGTAGAATTTTTTTTTGTTTTTTTTTTTTGCAGTATCAAAATAATTATAAAAACTGTTTAATTTATTTTAACTTCAACTAACGCCCAGTGAAACGGGCCGGGTTTGCTAGTAATATATAAATATTCATATTTTTTATCGGTAACCAATTATTTATTCCTGGCGTTAATTTTTATAATTGTGTAACATGGGATAGGAAATACAGCTCATGTTACTCTAAGCTAGCTCTAGCTATCCATAGGTGAATAATTATTGAAATCGGTGAAGTAGTTTTGAGTTTATCCATTACATACAAACAAACAAAGTTTACCTTTTTATAACATTAGTATAAATGATTTTTCACTGATGACCTTAACAGCTGATCACTGGGGACAGGATTATTTTCAAATTAAATATATCGATTTTTTTGTAAAACTTCGATAGTATTTTAGAAGTCCTAACAGTTACAACAAAAATACCATATCCCATCTCATTTCCAGACCATATGGGTTCTTTTGTAACACATTGTATATATATTTACTTACTGTATATGTATAGTAAGATAGACAGGACATATACCTATCTGACTTTAATCACATGCAATTAATTTGACATAAAATCAGTACATCTTAACGTTAATATTTACAAACTTAAAACTAAGCATTATCTTAAGTTGCTGCTAGAAAGCTGTCATCGCTTAGGGTGCCCAGCAGACTGGCAGCGTTATTTCTTTGAATAGCCAAATTGATTCGTTGGCGGAAGAAGCTGCCAGCCCGGTGATTTGCCGAAAATTTAAAATTAATAGATTTCACGACAAAAATATATTTAACCATTAATTATAGCCTTTTTAAAATTAATAGTTTTAACAACATTTTTATAACTCAAATCATATAAAGCACGGCAAGTCATTATTGGTATGACAGCATAAATTATATCTGGGGGCACGGCAGTATCCCCCGCCAAGTCGAGCAAAACGACACAAAGAAAATTAAACCGCCTTCAAAAAAACACTGAAAAGTACAAAATAACTATCCTTTACTAATAAAAGCTCAAATACAATTAAAATAACTTTATAAATAAGACACACATACCTATATAATTAAATTTGACAGTTACTGAAGTCAGTGCCAAGCCTACCAAACTAATAGACTTTCTGTTGTTGCACATTGATCTGGCACCGACTTCAATAACTGTCAAATTTAATTATTTATGTATGAATCGTATCACACTTCACTTTCCATCAGATGACCCGCTTGCTCGATTGCACCTTTTTTTACAAAAAAAAAATATAAAGTTTTGAGTTAGTTATTTTGTACTTTTCAGTGTTCTTTTTTTTGAAGGCGGTTTAATATTTTTTCTTAAATTTTTTTATTTATCCCTTTTGAGTGATCTTGGCCTAAATTAATATCTATGGCAGGTCTGCAATAAACTTCTGTCTAATCTGGAGCGCAACGATATACAAGAGAATCATCAATATAAATGAAAGTTATAACCAGGTCCCGTTATCGGTGTATCTTCGAAGTCCAAGGTCCAATACCGGTGAAATTTAGATGGAACCACTTCTGAAGTATGATCTACCAGACAAAAAAAGAATCATTGAAATCAATTCGTAATTGGCGGGGTAATCGCGTAAAAAATATGTAAAAATAAACATACAGACGAATTGAGAACCTCCTCCTTTTTTTGAAGTCGGTTAAAAAGCGCAGCTGCACCATCCTTTTCTCGAAGCCACCCAGGCCACTTTTGACCCCTCCGTAACTTCGTTGTGGATAAAGCTAGAAGCTTATATTTTCACTGACCACAGGGACATATTACAACTAGCTATATATTCACAAATTACCTACTATTTATACCTTATAGTTTACATACCACTGCCAGTCGAAATTCTTTAATTTTGTCACTGACACACTCAGATCATAAAAATGCTGAGGTACTTGTAGCAGACACACAAACTTCAAATTTTGAATTCAGTTAGTGTTAGCCTATAAAGGAGGAAAACTGAAGCATGCCGAAATTTGAGTTCTGTTTTTTAAATTTCAGTCCTGTTTTCTTTGCGGTACGCAACGAACCGCATAAGTAACTTTTCAGTTCTTCCATGTTCACATACGGTTAAGTGTACGTGGCACTTTCGAATGTGACAAGTCTGAACAGATTACATCTAATTAATGTCGACTTCAGTAGCATCAAAATTTATAGCGACCGTATTAATATTAGACAACTTTATTTTTATAATAAATTATAATGACTAGATATTCGCATTATTACACATTATTTCTCCCAATTTTACATGTATCCCTTTTACATAAGTCCATATTGATAATACTAAGCCAAATTGTGTTGAATGTGTGAGAAGAATGATGAGATTTGAGGAGGCGAAAGAAGTATTAAGGATCGCAACTCGAATCGGATCGCTCTCGAATTACTCCGTTAGGGATATATCGTGAAGACCTGTATATATATGTATGAATATAGATGGTAGGTACGTTTTGTACAGCTAAATTCCATGGAGATTATAGTCTTAAAATTACAAATACAAACAGGTGTTCGTGGTCGTTATCAAGGAAAAAACAATGCAAAACACCCAGATTCATTTCAACTCCTTTTGTGACTATTGTCTAGAATTTTTCCTTGCGCCGTGGGAATGCGTGTATTGTTAACTGATCGTTGAGTAAAGAGTTGGTAGTACGTCTCTTTCTAACGAACTATGACTAAAAGGAAAGGTAGATAACGCATTTAAAAGATTTCAAAGAGTATGTAGACTGGACAGTTAAGAGCAAGCTCCCAAAAAGTTTCTGGTGCAGGCTCCGCCCTCACACTCCGCCACCCGAACGCGACATATATCGTTATAACTGGAATATTAATAATTCATATAACAAAATATCCTTTAGCCAGCATTTAATAAACTGTATTGTCTTCTTGTTAGCCGCAATTTTATGTAACTTACTCGAGTAATTTAGGAGAATACTCAAAAATCTCAAAAAAAGTATCGAACGAAAATACATAAATTGCGTTATGGTTTTAGGCAATCGATAGAAAATGTATGAAGAAATATATAATTAAATTTTACATTCATTAAACGTGTGCCCGCTTCAGTGAACTTATTTAAAAACGCTCAAAATTGTGGCAGCCGGGTCTTAATCAACTGTTTTGGTAGATATATTTGCTCAACTGTTCACTTGGACGATTATAGCAAAATCTCTCATAAAATGTTTTCCTAACGAGGTCGAGTAAAAGATTCATTATAAAACACTTATTAAATTGCCAACCACTTGTATGCTGACATAATCACCATTCTAACCCCCACGGCCGCATTGTCATCAAAAATAAGCAAAGCAAAAAACCCCAACCTTTTGATGCTTACATAATACTTGAAATACGGTTAGACCTCGGATCATGAATCCTAATGGACGGAGCCGAATTAGTTTCGCCCTTATCACCATGTGTCAAACGAATTTTCGTGTCTCTTTCTATCTCATTGAGCGTAACCACAAGTAATAGAGTTTGCTATAGTAAGTATGGCAACCTCACACTTTCACTATTAATTCGTGACAGTTCGTGAGCAACTTGACATATAAATTAGGGATGGCGATTCTCTCGAAAAAACATCGATCTTCGAATCGATTCGAATCGAAGTATGAAAAATCGATTCACCGAAAAATTGAAGTCTAAAAAATCGATCTCTCGAAAATCGATTTTTTCTCGACTTACTATATCAGTTTGTATTTCTGACATATATGAATGTAAATTATAGAAAACTGGAAAGACGCTAAAATAATCAATCTAATCATTTTTAATGAATTAAACAATTACAACTGTATTTAAATGTTACATGTATAAGAACCTCTACTTAAGATAAAATAAAATTTATAACATTTAAGTTAAAAAATTATAAAATTCACAGTTCCCACATTCAATTCATTCTAAACAGTTTATATTTCTTATCATAAAATAAAATAATCGAATCTCGATTTTCAAGGGTAAAGTATCGATTCACGGTATCGGTGCACTACAAAATATAATTAAAAATCCAATTAAAAATCGATTTATTTCGTCGAAATAATCGATTCTTCGATTAATCGATCTCAGATCGCCATCCCTAATATAAATCATTATTTAATTATTCATAGAATACTCGAAAATCTCATGTTTCGGCTACTCGTATTCAAATCAATTCAAAAACAAAAATATGTTAATTTTCAGCTGCGTATTGTTTTGTGACCTTTCCCTAGTCACGCACATTAGTAAAAGCCTAGGAACTAGGCCAACAAAAAGCGGACTCGCTCTTACAGCAAAAGCTTTGTCCGTTTTGATTCTCGGTCCGAGGGTCAGACAAACATAACAGAATTACGAGGGTTCATTTTAGAAGTGTTTCCTAAGAAACCACAAAAATACGTTTAACAATCCCAAATTTTGCGTACATTATCTATCAAATAAATAATTAAATACATGTTTGGCCGATTTTGAACAGTCAAATATAGGGGAGTGAGAAGACTGAAAAAATTCTCTAGCTGTCGTGACGCTAACAATCTGAGGTAATACTGTACAGTAACACGAGCAAATATATCTTGGAAATCTATGTCACTCGAAAATCTAGTTAAACTCATCGTAAAGCGAACCCTAAGCATTAGCGTGCTAGTTAAAGAAATATAAGGCTTACGACCTTATAATAAGAGTTTCCAATTGGCAAAGTAAGTTGTCTGTCTTTAATAAGCGTGTGACAGATAGACGAGTTGACGACGCGGCAATTTTATAGTTCCGATGAATGCCCAACGTAAAATGGGACCGTGTTTATGATATTTAAACGGTTTAACGGATCTTAGTAATACAGTCTTTTACAGCAATGCTTTAAGTTTTGTAACTAGAAAATTTAAAATTTAATAGCTGTTAGATGCGATTTCATTTGTATGGAATCAAAAAAAAAATAGCCTATGCCATGAGACAGCTTGAACCCTGAGACTTTTCCTAGGATTCAAGCTGTCTCCATACCAAATTTCGTTAAAATCGGTTCAACGATTTAGCCGTGAAAACCTAATAATACAAACAGATAGAGAAATTACTGCATTTATAATGTTAGAAATTTAGTATGGATAGTATGGATAACAAATAGTCTTATAGGTATTTTGCACCCAATTTTATGTTTCTTTTTTAATTTTTTTTTTATAAAAGCAATTTTATGTTTCTTTTTTAATTTTTTTTTTATAAAAGAGGGAGCAAAGATCAAGCGAGTCACATGATAGAAAGTGATCATCGCCGCCCATGGAAATACGCAACGTCCAGATAATCAAGGGTGCTTTGCCGGCCTTTAAAGAAAGGAGGGGCAGGGGGGAGATGGGCCACCGGGACTCACTCACCGAACGAAGCACAACAGCAATAGATGCTGTTATTTCACGCCGATATTCTGTGAGAGGGTAGCATTTCACCGGGCGTGCCAGCCCAATCGTGCTGCAATGCAGCATGGCTCTACCAGATATGTTTTAACTTCTACGTTGTCCGAAGCTATCACTGACACATTTTTCACAAGTTTTTGTGGTTTTTCTTGGCCAGAGGATACGATTTGTTATGTAAGGAACTGGTATAGGCGATCGATTAGCAAAATTGGTTACTGTTTGATTCTGCTTTATACTGTTTACTGTTACTTAAACTGCTTGTACTTTTTACTGTATATTGTACAAATATATTACATAAATGACGACCTAGTTGGCCCAGTGGTTTAGACGTTAACCAAGCGCGGAAGGTTCCGGGTTCGATTCCCGGTCGGGTCAAATTAGAAAATGAACTTTTCTAGATTGTCTCGGGTCTGGGTGTACTGGGAGACGTCCCCAGTAGTCGTCGTCTGGTTCTCATATCACAGGGAAAATACCTTAGTTTGAGATCAGATGATTGGTGTGTCAGCGCATTATTATTAATATTATTAAATTATTAATACAATTATGATTTCACTTTATTCTTTGTAAACCCAATTACATAATATACAGTTATATTATGTAATTGTCGTTAAAGTTACTAGACCCAAAACAGAAATTTCCTTACAAAATTCTTCACTTTTCAGCAATATGTAACAACCATAGTATAATATTATGGCATACGAAGTCAGGAAGATTTTTAAAAGTCGCGCCACTGAAATCTTTATCATATTAATTTTTCTTATATATATATAGTCTTCTAATTCTTTTGTTATTTTCCCTGTTCACCTGACAGAGGGCGAATATTCCAGGATTCCAGGCATCTCGGGAAAATTCCTGTATCTGGTAACCCTACGTCAAAGTGTGATTTTGTTACGCGTCAATATTCTGAGCATCTCGTATGAGAAATGGCATGAAGTTTATTACATTCCGGATAATTCGCACAAAATTGCGAACAATTGAGACCATATTAGCCTTAGCTTTTTTGTTTCTAAGGGGGAAAAAATCTGTAAGAGCAGCCATTTGCTCTTCAACACTCTCCTGAGGCGTGAGGAGCAGTTAGGTTACAAAAAAAGCTAATGTTAATATGTTCTCAAATTGACCACAATCGAGACATTAGAGGCACGGAGATAACAGTTTCACTCGTGTCGTTTGTTAGTTTAAACATTGTCGCCTAACGTCACTAAATAAAGAGACTAGAGATGGCTCGCATACGTTTTAACGTCAACACAACCGCAAACGCAACCATTTATTAACCGACTTCAAAGAAAGGAGGTTCTATGTTCGTGTGTATGTATTTTTTTTTTATGTATGTTCACCCATAAGTTCGTCAATTGTGGACCGATTTCGAAAATTATTTTTTGTTTGAAAGGGTATACTGTTGATGTGGTCCCATTAAAATTGCACTGGTATTGGCGATTGGACTCGAAGATATACCAAATAACACAAAAACAACGAGAACTGCTTTATAACCTTAATTTATATTGATACATACATACATATCCTCACGCTGTATCCCTAACGGGGTAGTCAGAGAGGACGGAGCGCCAAGCGTCGCGGTTCTTACATACTTCTTTCGCTTCCTCAAATCTCATCATTTTCCTCACACATTTTGGCCTAGGTATGCTAGAGTTTTTGACATTTCCATCCACTAACTACTACCACTAACTCTGGCTATTTGATCTTCATAAGTTAGCCTTGGTCTTCCTTGGCTTCTTTTACCACTCACTTTCTCTCTGTATATTTTCTTCGTCAGTCTTTCATTCATCACTCATTCTTTCTATGTGCCCGAACCATCTAAGCATTCCTTTCTTCATTTTTACAATAACACTGTCGTGCGACCCTGTCATTATGTCATAATTTATATTGATGATTCTCTTGTATGTCGTTGCGCTCCAGAATTTGAAAGAAGTTAATTGTAGACCTGCCCTAGATATTTATTTAGGCCAAAGTCACTTAAAAGGGAGAAACAAAAACATTTTAAGAAAAAAATTGAACTGACTTCAAAAAAAAACACTTAAAAGTACAAAATAACTATCCTTTACTAATCGAAACTCAAGTACAATAAAAATAACTATAAATACACATACCTATATAATTAAATTTGACAGTTATTGAAGTCGGTGCCAAATCAATGTGCAACAACAGAAACTTCATTAGTTTGGTAGGCTTGGCACCGACTTTTCTCGTGACACTGACAAGGTGACAATGACTATTCATTCAGTTCAAAACGCACTAGCTGATTTTTCAACTGTAGTCCGCGTTACAATCAAATTTACCAAAAAGTAAACAACCTTCTCCAATCTTTTAAGATAAAAAGGGTGTTATAAAAAGGAAATTGCTATATAAAAATGAATGTTTCTTTGTATGTTTGTCCCCTCTATGCGTTCCTAGACCACTCCAATGTATGTAACTTTAGTGAGTTGCTCTGCGTACGCCCGTGAAGGTTTCTGAATTATTTGCATTACAATAAATTACGTTACGTGACGTTACATTAAATTACGTTGCGTTACGTTACGTTACATTACATTATGTTACATTACATATCTTTACGCTGTATCCCGAACGGGGTAGTCAGAGAGGACGAAGCGCCGAACATCGCGATCCTTACATACTTCTTTCGCCTCTTCCAATCTCATAATTCTTTTCACGAATTTTTGCCTAGGTATGCGAATGCTTTTGGAATTTCCTTCATTATTTAATTTAGTAAATAAAGTCTACGCGAACGCAATCTAGCTAGTAATCTACAACTAAGGTAGTATGTATTGAAAATTAATGTAAGTTTGTGTGTCACTTACAGATTCGAATACCGTTCGATCGATTGAACTGAAACTTATAGGTTGGAAAGGTTTAAAAAGTATATAGTTTAAGCTTTTTGCGGTTTAAAAAATAGCAACAGTGAAGCGTGACAGCGTTCAGCTGATATTTTATTTATTATATGAAATAAGAATTTTTATTATATGAAATAAGAAATGACAAAAAATGCCTTCGTGATTAGTAATTAATGTCAAAAACTATTCCAGGAATTTAAATGTTTCCTTTAAGTAATTGTAGTTACAATGATACCTTTTTGTTAGTACACATTTTTTTTAATGTCATTCTTATGTCAATTTATTTTTCTGTTTTTTTTTACTGGCTTGTCACAAAGTAAATGGAATAAAAAACACTTTGATCGTGCACAATTTTATTTATATTGTACTAGCAACTCGCCCCGGCTTCGCACGGGTAGAAATTTTTTTAGAAATAAAATACAGCCCGTGTTACTCGTAATGTAGCTTTCTATAGGTGAAAGAATTTATGAAATCGGTTGAGCAGTTTTAGAGTTTATCCATTACATACAAACAAACAAAATTTACCTCTTTATACAAATACACATTACAATCAAAACGTAACTCATTTCATTTATTTTCAATCAATTTGGAAGAAACAGACTTTAATTAACGACAACGATTCAATTAAGACGAAATCATCGACATGTGTTCGGTTCACTTTGCCGAAGAAATAGGTTCCGTTTCGTTAAATGAAACTAAGTCGTTAAGAGTTTTTTTAAAGATTTAAACGGTTGATTCGAACAATAAATAACCGTTATTTTAAACAGTTCGTTGAACAAGCGCTCACCTCTAAAACGGACGCACACTTCGAGTATTGAATTTCGTACAATATTATCAATGAATATTTTGTAAACGTCCAGTGTGATAACACGGGAATCGCAATTGGTTGCCCGTGCCGTGTAATATCTCTATAGATATTAGCTAAAGGAATTGAGTACTGCCGTAACTATAATTAAATATTTAACAATCCCATATACCGGGTGTAATTGTTAAGTTTTCTCAGACAATTATCCCAAAGAATCCAAAATTTTGATTTTATACACTCCCTTATATTTAGTATGGGCACTCATGGTCTTTAAAAAATCGATTGTGGCAGACAGACAAACGGACAAACACTGAAGTTACTCAATAAGCGTTCCTTTCTTAAGGTTCCGTAGCGAAGGGAAAAAACCAAACCCAAAAAAAAATTTTTTTATTTATTCATTTATAATTTATATGCTAACATGAGTACATATTACGGACTGTCATTAGTCATTACAGATGTCATGCATAATACATGTTATACACTGATATTATGGTTAGTACATGTCTACCTTTAATAGACGTGACAATTAAAATAATTTGTTCCTGTAACAGTCACAATTTAAACAATCTAAAAATAAATTATGTACAAATTCCAGCCTATACTTTGTCAATGCATTATACAATAACATATCAAACACTCATACAATACAAAAAAATAATAAATAAAATCTAAATGTCACAGCCATTTCACTTGGAGACTATTGGCACTATATGTATATAAATGAAGTTTTGAAGAATGTTAATAATAATACACTCAGACTTAAACTCAGACATTTCACACAGCGCCATCTAGTCCCAAAGTAAGCGCTTGTGTTATGGAACTAGACAACTGAAATGAATTAAATTAAACTAGGAGTGGCCCTCCGTACATATAACTGAGGCACAGATTAATTAGTTATTAGTCTAAATCTCAAGGTAACAAAAAAAATCCAATGCATATAGACGTGTAGTGTCTTTAGATAGGTCTTCAAAATTAATGTAAAAGTTTCACATTTACTTTTTTATCAAGTCTATAATTGCTGAGACATGCGCTACTTAAGTCGTAAACAGTGTGTCCACCCCGCAAATTTTTCAACTCTGGGGTGAAAAATTCCAAAACAATTTAAAATAGTAGAACTGAAAAAGCGCTTTCAACGAAAAGTGGTTTGAATAACATATGCAGTGCAGTTTTTGAGATATGGGGTATTTTCGGTTAGACGTTTGGTGGCCGCAGAAATAACTTTGTCTTTCAGTGTTAATGAGAAACGCTATGAAACGCAAACTTATTTTAGCCGATTAAATGAATAATGCACTTCCCGACTACAGAACCCTTCACTGTGTATGGTTCGACATGGTCAGTTTCTTCAATTTTGTAACAGAGCGCAAAAATAACATTACGGTTTCGACCAAACGATTTGAAACAAGATTTTTTACTTGTTTATTTGCATTTGAGTTTCTAAGAAAAACTGATCATTATAATGTAAATTAAAGATGCCGTCAGACTGGAGATATGAGGATAAATAGTTATTATCATATATTTCTTGGAACATGTTTTCAAATATCTGTAGGTTTGAAAAATGGAGATACATTGTTTTTAGTTACTACATGTGTTAAATACTATTTTACATCTATACAAGGCTATTTTGAAAGGAAGTGTAAATGGAAAGGGGTATTAAGGTACCCATGTCAACGGAAAATTCGCCAAAAGTCAATAGTTCTAAATATGTAACTTAAAAAAGGTGACAAAATATAATAATTTATAATTATTCTGCCTCTAAAGATGGAATATTTTACATACATACATATTCTTCACTAACGGTAGTCAGAGAGGACGGAGCGCCAAGCGTCGCGGTCCTTACATACTTCTTCCGCATCCTCAAATCTCATCATTCTCCTCACACGTTTTCGCCTAGGAGTGCTTTTGTCATATCCGTCGGCTAACACTCTGGCTATTTGATCTTCATAAGTCAGCCTAGGTCTTCCTTGGCTTCATTTACCACTCACTTTCGCTCTATAGATTTGCTTCGTCAGTCTTTCATCGCTCATTCTTTCTATGTGCCCGAACCATCTAGTTAATATATAAATAAATAAATATATTAAGTTAGTCTTTTACCGCATTATTGTCTATTATATTCGAGAATGAACTGATCACGCTATTACAAACATTTCCATCATCTATAAATTCCCTCTATTTATTTGTTCGCTTGCAACTTTTTGAAAATCTAGATATTAGTTTGAATACAATGCAATTCCAAATCTACTCGTACAAGAAATTACGTAATTATTATGAAGATTTTGATTTGGGGCCATTTATTACTTACTATGAAATTATGTTATTAACCAGCTTGCCTCGCGGTTTCACCGTGTTTAATTTGGTTTGTTTCAGGTGTAAAAAGTATAAAAAATGAATATAAAAACCATACTCTCTGAAAAGTCCTCCACCTGCCAATGAAGTTCCGTCAAAATCAGTTCATCCGTTTCGGAAATTAGCCCTAACAGACAGAAAGACGAATATTCAAAAAATCAAGCTTAAGAAAAAGCTAATTCAAAGCTTATTTCAAAGTTACAGACAGACACTTGTTAGCTACGATAAAATTAAATAGTAAGTTAGATACTTATAGCAATGAAACAGCCCAAACTTTACTTAAATTATCGATTAATAATTAATTAATTTGTATTGGAACACACTTCGTGCTGTAGTCGTGAAGGTAAAAAGCAATAGAGAGCCGTGGACGACGACGCGTGGTCCTTCTCACAGTCCTTTGTAGGCTGTGGAGTATCCTGTCCGAGGCATGATGCGCCTCTCTCAGGTAGACCTCATTCGCCTTCCGCAACAGCGAGAGGGTCACTGGGGGTGGGTTGACGTTGGTCTTACCATTTGGTGTCAGAGGGAGTTGGTCCGGCCTCGTCATCGACGGTTCCCCTGTCGGGGGTCCGGCCGATCGGAGCGCGAGATCAGCTTCCGGTATTTGGAGGCCTTTAGGCCTCGCGGCTTCCTAGGATCTTCCGGCGAATTCCGGATAGTGCTTCTAAGCCTTCCTTGGCAGCAGTGAGCGGGTCTTTATTTGATGCAATGGCTTCAAGAATCCTTATAATGCCCCCTAGGGCTATTTGGAGTGTCTTTTCCACTTCCTTTTCCGGGCGGCCCTTAATAGGTGCCCTTGGCATCATTTCTTCCCTTTCTTGCTCTTCTGCAGGAGCTGATATGGTGGCGGTTGGCTCGGATAGGGGGGACAACGGAGTTTCCTCTATCGGCTTCAGTTTCTTTACCTTCTTCCTTTTCTTCTTTGACTGTCTTTGGGCGGGAGGTGAAGGCCCGTCTCTTTTAGTGGCATCGTTTGTGGGGGCCATAAGCGAGGCCTCCGCATGTTCTTCGACGTCTGTCCTTTTTGAAGGCATCGTAGCTTGCGGGTCTACAGGAGCTCTCGGTGACCGGGTTGAGGCCACCGTGCCCGCTCTCGAGTTTCTGAGTTCCTGTCGACGTCTTGGACAAGTAGGGCTATTGGCCGTATGGGCCTCGCCACAGTTCGCACAAGTCGGCGGGTCCTCACGGGGACAGGAGCATTCTCTGGCCGCGTGGGGGCCTCCGCATCTAACGCAGGCTATTTTGCGGTGGCAATTGTGCGACGAATGCCGGAATCCTTGGCATCGGTGGCATTGTGCCACGCCGCGTTTTCCTCGCCAGGCCTCAATTTTCACCCCGGGTATGCATAGTAACTCGCTTGTTGTAAATCGCGGGTGTTGTCTGCGGTCCGCTTGTAACTTCTGCGAAGAATATGCACCCGGGTCTGCCGCCGCGCGCCCGTATAGGGCGCACGTATAACACCTCAAACCCGAGGTCGTTCATCTCTTCACGGATGTCTTCCACTTCAGCGTCCGCAGGAATGCCTCTGATAGCGATTTTTAGGTTACACTGGCTCGGCACTGAGTACGCGAACCAGCTTATCCCGTTGGCCTCATTTTCTTGGAAGTATCCCTGCAACGTCCTGAATTCATTTTCGTCCGCTGGGAAGAAGCGGAAGCCCTTACCGTAAGGACGGACATTCGGTGCTCTCCCCAGCTTGGTCTTCAAAGCCTTGAAATGCATCCCCCAGTTCGGGAGGGTCTCGACAACTAGCGGCGGGTACTTAATCTTCCTCGTCGGTTGTTGTGGCAGTGAGGTCTGTGAGGGTGTTGGTTGCAGCGTCGATGGACCCGGGGCGCCTTGAGTTTTCACTGCTGAGGCGTAGGTCCCAGCTGCAATGGTGGTGGAAGCTGTGTTTCCTGAAGGTTGCGGTATTAGAGCGTGCGCCCTTATTCGAGGGTCGCGCTGCGAATCGGAGACGTGTCTTTTCGCTCCGTCGGGGTGGGTGATATTTGCCGGGCTGATCTCTTTCCGCTTGGGTGCGCGGTTTTCACTCGGTGTATCGTCTTCATAATTGCATGGAGTCGGTGGCGCCATCTCGTGGTCGGTAGCGGAACTACCGAAGTGCGGCGGCGCCGTTGCTTCATAATTGCATGGAGTCGGTGGCGCCATCTCGTGGTCGGTAGCAGAGCTATCGAAGTGCGGAGGCGCTGTTGCAGGCGTGCAGGCTTCATTTGACGACCTCTGGTGGTCGAGTTCGGCAACTTTCGTCGGTTCGGGCGTGTCCTCGAATAGAAACTCGGGGGGAGTCAGTGTGACTGCGATGTGCGGCGGCAGTCTCATATACATTCCCTTGTAGAGGTCCCTATATAGATCCTGGTTGCCTCCTGCATGATACATGGCCGTCAGCAGTAAATTCCGATGGAGGGTTTCCGCCCTTGCATAGGAATCGGCATCTTCTGAATTGCCTAACAGCTGCTCCGGGGGTATAAGGTTGGTCACGCTGCGTGGCGACCACCTTATAAAGAGATCTTCGTAGAACTCCACGAGCAGCTCCGGGTCTTCCCTAGCGTACCGCGAGGCATCCCACAATAGTTCCATGAATCGGATTTTCGCCCTTTTCCAGGGGTCGGCTTCCTCATCTTCGCTACCGCTGAAGATGCCCTGAAAAGGGCTGTAGTGGTGAGGGGCCGGCCTGTACGGTGGCGCCCCCCCGTGGGTGGTAGCAGTACTGCCGTAGTACAATAGCGCCACTGCGGGCGTTTTCGGCGAATCAAGTTTCAGTGAACTCTCGAGTTCCGGCGTTCCGCGTTCCGGCGTTCCGCGTTCCGGAGTTCCGCGTTTCGGCGTTCTCAAGAGTTCTGGAGTTCTCTTCATTGTCACACGTCGTTGGGGGTTTCTTGTTTTAGCAACACGTTGGTTGCTAGGTGCGCCCTTAGAAGGGCGGTTTGAGGAGCCCTGAAAAGGGCTTTTGGGTCGTCCGGATGAGCCGCTGCTCATCGTAGAGGCTTCGAGGAGGTTTGCCGGCACCACGACCTCTAGGCGTCGGTCCGTACGACCCGACACCGCGCCCCTTCCCCCGGTGATTCCCGCTGGTGGGAGGCCGGGGTCGGGGGGGGGCGGCGTGGGCCGAACCGAACGCCTAGGACGCACTCGGAGAATGGAGCTCCTCGCTGCGCTCCACGACGAACGAACGACTGAAGCGCGGTGGATTATTCGTCGAGTTATTTCAATATAACTGACGAATAGCCGGTGTGAAAGGGAGAGGTCCGCGCGGTGAGACGTCTAGGCTGCACAGAGCCGTGGAGCGCTCGAGTTTTGACTTATATAATCTCGAGCGATAGTGGGGAACAAGCCGTCAGTCGTTCTTCTCTATGACGTCACGAACACTGTTGCGCTCTGCTAGAGGGCGCCAGTGTTCCCCTTTATGTTTATTCGTCGGTGTTGCTAACACACTAATTTTATTTATATGTATAGATGTTTAGGTATAATTAAATAATAATCAATAGCAATTGGTTGTTTGATATATATTTGCTAAATAAAATTATACCTATTTTTTATGTCACAGAAACGTATCCATCAAAATTAACAAATTACAAACAATAACAGTTGTCTCATTTTTACTTATTCTTTCAACAAAGAGTTTTATACTGACTAATACAAAATATGTATATAAAAGATTTGTGTGTATATAAAATATAATATTTAGAAAAGTAAAATATTAATATGTAAATTTGTGACCGTGAGATGTCTACATCACTCCCCTCCAGAGACCAGGCTAAGGGCAATAAAAATCTGGAAATCCAACATGGCGTCCAAAACGTGTTGTCTTTAAATTCCCTCCAGAATCGTCAAATGTCGGGGGCGTAGAACTACTTTTGTCACTCACCGGTGGTAAAGGAGTGATGTGCTCAGGGTTATTGAAAGTGTCAGCAAGTATGTAGGCCGGTTTGAGTCGGTCTATTGATACTGTGACTTCTTTACCTTTAATAAGCAGTTTGAAAACCTTGTCACCTCTCGCTAGGACCTTATGTGGACCAGTATAAGCAGGTTGTAATGATCCACGTAAGATGTTCTCACGAAGAAAAACATGATGACTGGATGCTAGATCTGTAAAAACGAATATTTTTTTCTTGCCGTGCCGCGTGATTGGTGTGGGCTGTAAAATTTCAGCAAAAGAGCGCAGACGTGCGGTGAAACCATCACGTCGGGGTCACCAGTTTAGGTATAAATGAATAATAATCAATAGCAATTGGTTATTTGATATACAGGGTGTATATGAAAACGGGACAGTTACTTTAATGGATGAAAGGGCATAACTTTAGTATGTAGTTACAAAAAGAATTATCGAAAAAAACGTATCCCTTTAAGAGTTATGACCGTTTTAATTTTCAAGTGTTATCCCCACCATTTCTCGTAAAATTGGGTTGATCGTGTACAGATGTATAGTTTTGATTTACACCTTGCGTTATGCATTTTTAATTAATTTAGTAATTATTAAATATTTTACATACATACTTGTACAGACAATTTCATGCCATTTCTCATTAATTGTAGATATTTATTATTTATTACATGTACAATTGTACATATTTTACTTTTTACACACAATTTAATTAACAAATAAGCACCGTTAATTCCTCGAAAAATCACAAAATCCAAATACCTACACGTGTTGCATTTATTGCTCTTTGTTCTGAGGTTCCATTCTTGTTCGGTTTTTTGTTTGAGAATTGTTTTGATAATTGAACTTGATAATATTATATGGCAATGTTGCATAGCTTACTTTTGTAAGGCAAAATACTTGAGACGCATGAATTTAAAATATTGTCGTATAAGTATTACACAACCGTTTTTGAGATGTCCCTTTTTGCTAACTTTTAAAGTTACTTTGTTGACCTTTTTATGCATTTGCATTGTATCAATCAGTCTGTTGCGGAACCTTTTTTATTATAAGAATTTTTTGTTTTTATAACATTTACTTAGACCACAAAAATGTAATGTTGTCATGTTATGCGTTAGAAAAATAAAAGAATAAGAAAGCTGCAATATATTTCAGTCTTCGTATTAGTATTTCATTAAATAATAGAGGAATGCGTTACACAATCATTCATTCAAAATCGTCCGATTTGTAAACCGTCCAATCAATTAAACTTTTCAACATCATTTCGAACGCTTCATACTTGCGTTTATTTTTTTATTAGTCGATTTATAAATCGTGATCGTGGTATTGGTGAACTCCAGCCTAATTTATCTCTGGGAATCAAAAGGGATGTTCAATTCTTAACTAAGAAACACGATTATGTCATTTCAAACACTAGATACCTCAGCTGACCCTAATACCAATTTAACATACGCTATCAAAATACACAATCACAATATCCGCACGCTGGCCATCACTCACAGTACAATACTGACGCGGTGAATAGATAATGGTAGAGGCAATATAACGATAGATATTATCCCCAGGAATAGCGTTCCGTGTTACTTCTATTGTACTGTGATTTGGCCGATTTGCCCTACCCGTTACGGCTTCTAACCGCTTATTTCAGTAAACAAATTGATGGTCTAGGAACCGAACAAATGCAAGTCGTAAATACTTAGTTCTACACTACCAGATGTTACCAGAACTAAAAAAGTATATATATAACATAAACAATCTGTATATACCTAAAATAAACTTGATAATTTTTTACAATGTATCACACGTCCTGAACATTCATTGCTTTTTTCTTCAAATTTGTCTGAGTGATACTATCGGAGATAACTTTAAATATTTTTCAATAAATTATGAAATAACACAAGTTAACATAAGCCTGGTGAAATACCACCCTCTCACAGAATATCGGCATGAAATAACATCTATTGCTGTTGTGTTTTGTGCGGTGAGTGAGAGTGCCGGTAACCCTTCTCCCCCTCCCCTCCTTTACTTAAAGACCGGCAATGCATCCGTAATTCTCAGGATGTTGCGGGAGTCCTGGGTGGCGGTGATCACTTTCCATGAGATGACTCTTTGGTACTCCGACAATGCTCTGAGGAGGACGAGGAGTTTTATTGAGTAAAATTTACACATAACCCCGGCTCACTCAGGCTGGATACCTCTTGTATGTTTGTCTTGTGTTACAAAAAGAGTGTGTACATACTCTTATACGCACGTAAGTTATACTTCTTTGACATTTTTAAGCAAAACTGGCCACATATAAAAAAAACCGGCGCATATAAAAAAAAAGCTGGCCGCTTGAAATGAATGAAATAAGAGGAGACTTTTTGGCGGGAACGGGACAAGTGAGGTTGTCATTTTATTTAGATTTTCTATTTTTTACATTTTTGGAAGTTTTAAAGTACAAAAGTGATAGTATATTATGTTTTAAAGTTCTGTGTAAGTGAAAAGAATGGAGTAGGTCTAAATAAGCATGTGTACCTGAAGTTCTCGCGCTCTTCCAAGAAGTCCTATAAAAATTCGGTAAAGTCTACTATCACTTTACTGGAGGAATTTTACGAATTACGATAACAATTCTACCTATCAATACAATACGTGACATTGGCAAATGCGCTAATCTGTGCGCCATGCCATGATGAAAGAATAAATAAGAGGAGTTTTTGGCGGGAGTTTATGAGACGCGGTTGGGGACCGATTTCGATGATTTTTTTAATCTTTGTGGTCGTTAATTTACTTTGCAACAAAGTAAAGTTATCTATCTATTACTGTAGATATCGGTTGTATGGGCTAGTCCCTTTACTTTCCTTCAAAGGGAGAACCTTGGAGCGGTTGGGCGTTTATTTTAATTATTCGCAAATTGTTTCTAATGGATTTTGTGATGTAAAATTGGCGTAGTTTTTCGTCCCAAAGTGTATACGCTGTTGTGCATTATGTAGAATTGTTGAAATAAGTGTTAATTTAGTAATGTGATGTTGAGTTTTCTTTGGTGGCTTATTCCGCCTGAGCGGATCCTACTACAAAGACTGCCTTGATATATTTGTCAGCAGAAACTCCAAGAAACAATTAAAATGTATTACGCTGACATTTTAATGAAATAATATGAAGAATTTATTTATCTATTTATCACTGAAGACATCGGCTGCGTGCGATGATCATTCAATTTATTTATTTACGAACTGACATTATGCAATTTGTAGTCTGGTTCTGCCGAGTCCAAAGATTGACAAATGTTCCGATGAATAAGGTGTCAATCACTAACACCTTAGGTACATACCTACATAACATGTTTTCGTCTCGAAAGCACCTATTTTGTTCACCTTACGGAGAAAGTTTTGGCAGTAGTGATACCTACAATTTGTTTTATTTTGATCATGCTATTTAGCAAGGTAGCGTCCGATCGGTCCGATCGAAATTATTTTTCATAAACGAAATCGAACTTTGATTTGTCCCAGTTTCGGCCGTATCCGAAACGAACTTATTTATAGTAATTTACCACATGTTTAGTTTCATTCCAGTGTTCGTCTGTCTATCACGTCCTTTTTAGGGTTACGTAGACAGATGGTAAAAACGGAACCTTATAATTTCGCTCATCCGTCTGTCTGTCAGTGTTTCACAGCAAATCTACTTGGTGACTATAAATACAATAGATGAAATTTTGGAAGGTAGGTGTATCCTATGAACCGCTATTTAATAATGCAATATAATACAATTACGGGTGGCCCTTCATATTTATAACTAGCGACTCGCCCCGGCTTGGCATGGGTAGAAATTTTTTTTAAAAATAAAATACAGCCATGTTACTCGTTGATAATGAGCTTTCTATAGGTGAAAGAATTTTTGAAATCGGTTGAGTAGTTTTCGTGGATCGGTTGAAAGGTACAGAAGTTCATTCATTCATTCAAGTTCTGCTACAGATACTATTCAGATTTACGGTAGTAACTAATTAATCTGTGATGAATTACTATAATCTTTACCTATTTTCCGCTCAAACTCCAAAAACCACCAATCGACACGTGTTTCGTCTCTGAAAGAAGCATCCTCAGGATGTACCAGAGGTCGGACTCGGTCAGCTTACCAGCACCGAATCTGTATAAGCTGACCGAGTCCTATCTCTGGTCTATCCTGAGGATGCTTCTTTAAGAGGCGAAACACGTGTCGGTTGGTGGTTTTTGGAGTTTGAGCGGAAAATATCTAAAGATTTTAGTAATTCATCACATGAAATGGATTTCCGCAAAGTCACACCTGAGTCCATACAATAATTATTCTGTGCTACAAATATACTGCAGCGTCATCTGGTGGCCACTTACAACAAAAGGGATAGCATAAAAACCTTCTCCATGAAAAAATACATGCCTACTTTCATGGTGGCCGGTCAAACGGTGTTGGAGATTAGCTATTACATATCATACGAATATCAATTTTTATTATTTACTAGCAAGTCCGGCCGGTTGAAGTTAAAATAAATTAAACAGTTTTTATAATTATTTTGATACTGTAAAAAAAAAACAAAAAAAAAATTCTACTCATCCGATCGCTACCAAACTTTACAGGAACACCCGCTAGGCCAATCTGAAGATTCCCTGAAAATTTCATCGAAATCGGTCCAGCCGTTTCGGAGTCCATAAGGAACATACATACATCGCCTTTTAATATATGTATATAGATAGAAGATGTATTAAACAGACTATACTATATATTAATTATATTACAAAAAATGTTTTCAACGTTTTCAAACATTACAAGTTCCCAAAGCCGGTATCTTGATAACTAGACCACTTGCAGAACCAGCCCGGATCTAAATCGAGGACAAGCACAGCGAATACCGTACGAATCGTTCTATATGAATTCATTTATTTCGTTCATCTTCACGGCTTACACACAGAATAGGCTAGATAACTGTTTTAAATGACCTAATTATTACATAATTTTAGTAATACATATATACTTACATATCTTCACGCTGTATCCCTAACGGGGTAGTCAGAGAGGACGAAGCGCCAAGCTTTGCGGTTCTTACATACTTCTTTCGCTTTCTTTAATCTCATCTTTCTCCTCACACATTTTCGCCTAGGTATGCGAGTGCTTTTCACATTTCCGTTAGTTAACACTCTGGTTCGTAAGTCAGCCTTGGTCTTTTTTTCTTCGCAGATTATTTTTCTAAAAAACGATTACCCTTGTGGTCCAGTGGGTAATAAAATTATATGCCTATTTTGCTAGTTGCGGTTTGCAGTTTCACCCATAAATATAGTATACTAGCGTTAAGTTATCGGCTAGCGTTAACCGAAAATCAGTTAGGTATGTGATTGCTTTTCACATTTCCGTTAGCTAACGCTCTGGTTATTTGATCATCGCAAGTCAGCCTTAGTCTTCAATGGCTTCTTTTACCACTCGCTTTCGCTCTGTAGGTTTTCTTCGATAGTCTTTCATCACTCATTCTTTCTATGTGCCCGAACCATCTAAGCATTCTTTTCTTCATTTTTACAATACTGTCGTGCAACCCTGTCACATTGCGTATCTCATCATTCTTATTCTGTCCGCAAGGGTGACACTGCACATATTTCTAAGAGATCGCATTTCTATTGCATTTATCTTGCTTTCACTCGATTTCGGGTATATCCAGGCCTCGCCGCCGTAAAATAGGGTTGGCACCAACACCGCTTTGTGGATGGCTATTTTAGCTGTGTTAGATATATTCACCGGCACGCCTGCACCGTTCATTTTATTGCCAGCTGCTACCCGTCTCTCCACAGCCAAATCACATCTTCAATCCTTCGAAAACGCACTCCACAGAACATAATTTCATTCACTTTTTCTTGACATTTTCCATGTACCCATATTTCACATTTCGTCTGTACCGCTTCTCTTTCAAACACCAGTATCTTAGTTTTGTTCACATTCATCCTCAATCTTTTCACTTCACATTCTTTGATGCACGTGACTAATGTCTGCAACTCTGCTTCTGATGATGCTATAAGCACAGCATCGTCAGCATACATCAGGCAGTTTACCACTGTACCATCACATATCATACCTCTCATACTACCTTTCAACGTCTGGAGGCAACTGTCCAAATACAGCACGAACCGTCAGGCACACATCACACAGCCCTGACTGACGCCTGAACCGGCTTTGAACCAGGGTGATATGTCACCATCTATCCTTACACAGACTTTGTGGCAGCGATATAATGACCTCACAGCCTGCAGTAAGAGGCCCTCCACGCCATATTCCGGCAGAAAACTGCACAATTTCTGTCACTCTACTCTATCGAATGTTTTTTCTAGATCCACGAAAGCGTAGAAAACTTTCTAACCTATGACCAGAAACTTTCCCATAATAACGCGGAGCGACAAAATCTGATCCATACAACTCCTACTGTTTCTAAAATCATCTTGCGCCTCCCACAAATATCTTTCAGAAATGCCTTTCACACGTTTAGTCAATACCTTGGTATAGACTTTACCTAACCTATGACCAGAAACTTTCCCATAATAACGCGGAGCGACAAAATCTGATCCACACAACTCCTACTGTTCCTAAAATCATCTTGCGCCTCCCACAAATATCTTTCAGAAATGCCTTTCACACGTTTAGTCAATACCTTGGTATAGACTTTACTTGCTAAGCTGACCAAGCTATGGCCCTATTAGTAATCATGAACAAAACTGCGAAAAAATATTTGAAATACAATGCAAACCATAAGCTATTCGCTTCGCTTTTAAACTTAAGTAGCGAAAGCAAAGTGGAGATAATTTCCGTCTCTATCACTCCTAGCGCTGAGCAATGTCACTGCAACTTTGTGATACCCCAATTATGTAACGCTATCTCCCTCTAGGTTATACCCACTCTTTTTCCACTTCATTTGTTTAAAACTCGATCGCTCAATTTCTATTCATGAATTTCGGGTAGTCTTTTCACAATTGTAATTAAAATATTTGATAATTTTAATACTATGTACAAAATAGAACAGTTTTAAGGCAGTTATCTAGCCTAATCAATAAGGAGGCAAGCTAGATCATGAATAAGCCTTTTGTTAATTAACACCAATGTGATTCTCTAATATAAATTAGTCCAATTCGCTTCTGAATCCGCGGTGAGATTACCATGAATTAACGATCGATACTCACTATCGACAACGTAAAACTTTGTATGAAGAATCGGGCAGCGCCCCTAGCGGTTACTGTAGTGAACTAAGAATTGTTATACAAAAATTCGACTCGGTCGCTATCGAGTATCGACGATGTAAACTCAGTGGTATTCTCTAAAGTCGACAGAGATACTAGCGCCATCTCGATGAATGCGGCGGCGAGTCGTATCGGAAATGAATTTTTTGGCGTTTTGCTAAATATAACAATCTAATCTAAATTAATCTTAATGAAACAAGTTTAATTTAAAGTAATTATCTCAGAAGAAATTAAAATACACTAAGACGAAATAACGACTGAGATGACTCTTAAAGCACTTATCGTAAAGTGGTCCTTAACAAACTCGCATCCCAGGTCTCTTCACTTCGCTCCTAGCATGTCTGATTTAGTTAGAGAATTCCATTTAAAGGTCAAGTGAGTTCGAATGCGAAGTGAGGTGAATAGTCGAGCGAGTCTTGGGTGATTCGAGTTTTTACAGAATTTCATGGTGTTATGAGTTTGATGCCGTTGTCTGTATCTATCTATACGCCTGTGTGTGCTTGTGACATCGTTAGCTTTTATACGGATGATTTGTTCAATACCTGCAGCTTTGGAATGTTTTGAATAGTATTCAAACGAAACTAGTTTGTACAACCGAAACTGAATTTCGATTTGTGAGTTTGGGTCAAAAACTAATCGAAAACCAAGCTTATTAGTGTTTTTATTCGAAAGATGATAACGCACACGTATACAAAAAAATCAATAATATGCAGGTTGTAACCAAACTGTGACGATCCAAAAACTAACAACTTTTTCTTACAACTTTTAGAAGTCGCGAAATATATTTTAATTTTGTATCGTTCAGTCGCAAGTCGACCACAAATTCTAGCGTAACGAATTTTAAATTGGTAGTCAATTTTAGTAACTTTCTTTATATCAAACGAAAGGTATATCAAAGGTATATCAATAAAGTCATGTGAAATCCGAAGTGTAAAAAGTAACTAAGTAGCACTTTTGACGTTCAATAACGCCACCCAGCGTTTCGATAGTAACGTTTACCGTTAGAAGCATTTACCACTGGAAATTCCGTCATATGAGCAATATGAAGTCGTAGTTGCACAAACTTGTTGTAAAAGTTGTACAAACGATCTGTGTTAAGAACCCATAATTCATTTGTAAATAATATAGGTATATAGGTAGTTACATTTATTCAAACATTCGTGTATTAGAAATATTCAGTTTGCTATTAACATTCACAAACGAGTTATATAAATGGGGATATCTATATATATTTGTAGTTAAGTACATATTATACGTTTTCCTAACAACCTTCTTAATATTATGGGTGCATTCGAAGTAACTGACAACTCAATTCGTATTGCAATGTGTTTTGAATTTATGATCGCGCTGAATCATTTTAGAAATATTTCGCTTTAGTTTATTTCACTAATACAGAATTGGTTAAATTATGTTAACCAGTTTGAAGGAACGATGTAGGTATAGAAACGAGTTTTTGTCGAGAACTCGTAGAACTGATGGCGAACGGCAAACTTGTGCACGAGTATTATAATATGTGTGCGACGGAATATTTAACATCTAAACGACTGTCTTAGATTTTACATCAAAATTACTGCCAAAAAATGTTGATACTTATGACAACGATTGTAAAAGTTTTGAAAATGAAGACATTTATGTCGAGATTTTTCATGTAAAGTTTTTAATAGTTCCCTAAAATCCACAAAAAAGCTACAAGACAACTTGTAAGCTCTGGAGATCCTGGGAGTCTATTAAATTCCCTATCAATAACATATTATAAATATTTTTCACTATGTCAGTCTCACACATAGATGGAGGGGAGGCTGCACGCTCAATTTGTCATAAGTTCGATACATGATTGATATCAAACTGATGCTTAATTAATCGTGTAGATTCATGGATTTCTAAATATTTTAATATTTTTTGTCTATCTGATCAGAATTTAGTCACCGACCGCTCAACAGCGTTGAGTCACACGTGTCTGAAGCGTAACATCCCGTCGCCACTGCCGTTCTCTCCAAAGGAACTTAATAATGAAAACAACGCCATGTCTCCAGAAACCATTGCCTTTTCTGTAGGATAAAAGTCATCCACAGAATGTCGATGAATATAAAAGAAATGAGAAGTTACAAAAATAGTTGTTAATATTGAAAAAATTAGAACCAAAAGTCAATTTGAATGTCGTTAAAAATAAACAGTTATTGTACAGTTATTGTACAGTTACTGTACAGTATACGTATGACTTTAGCAACTCCAGTAAGCAATCAAAATAAGCCTCGTTATAAGGATAATCATTTGTTTAAACGTTCTCTTCGCCTGTCTCATAACTCTTTAAAAATTTAAATATGCGTAGTCTCTTACTGAGTAGCCATTTTCTAAAACATTTTTTCGTTTTTATTCGTTTTTATTATAGTCAAAGACATAAGAGAGCAATGCAAGCCCTATTCTTAAAGTCCATTGTTTAGCACGTATTATTACCACGATAATTTAAATTAGACTGCCAGCTGATCTGATTGAATATGTAACTCATAACATGTTTCCATCAGTACGTCATCAATCAGATCTTAACCATGTCACGAATCGAACTGACGGCAAACTGACCGTGATCTCTGTCATACAATTATTGCTTATCTTTTTGATATATTCTGGGAATTCTAATTTTGGCTTGACGTAAAACTTAACCTCAAAAGCCGCCCCTTGAAGTATAATGTTACAGTTTATAATCAAATGTATGATTATCTCATTACTGAGAGGAGACAATGAAATATAGAGCAAAAAGTTGTAGACGTACATGAAATAGGTATGTTAGAACAAATTGATAACGTATTATATAAAAATAGGTTAAAATCATAACCTACAAATGATAAAAGTGACGATGATAATTCTTACTTAATAGTAAGAGTTTGTCATCAACATAAGGTTACATCACAATCACAACATATCCCATTCGAAGAACAAAACGTGCAACAAAATAATAAATATGACTGGTGTCAAACAAAACTAGATAATGATAGGTAGAGATGGGAAGTTCCGCAGAGCTGTATCCATTGCAGCACTGATAGATGTAAATATACATCTAAGTACTAATTGGATTCATATTCTGTACTGGTTGTTTGCTGGCGGAGAATATCAAATGCGGGAAAGAAAGCGTGCCATAGATCGCGCGCGTTGGAAGTAAAGTAGGTACTCTGTGATCTGATTCATATAGATCCACAGGCATGGGACTTCGATGTAAGTCGGCGGGCTAGAGGTACATCTGGACGGGTATCCCTTCAAATATTGAACTGACCTATCGCTAGAGACAGATTGCTGGATCATCGCCTACGAAGTTTTATTTACAGTAAACTCTATCGCTTGAACAACTTTTACAATCAACGCGGGAAGATAAGCGGCTGGCAACATTCTGTTTTCTTTCTTTCTCAAGGACTTTTTGGCGGGAACGGGAGACGTGAGGTTGTCATTTTTACTTGAATTTTCTATTTTTTACATTTTTAGGAGTTTTAAAGTACAACAGTGATAGTGTATTGTGTTTTAAAATTCTGTGTAAATGAAAAGAATGGAGGAGATCCAAATAAACATGTGTAGCTGAAGTTTTCGCGTTCTTCCAAGAAGTCCTTTTTTAACTTCAGTTTACTGAAGGCCTCTGAAGGAGGAATGTTAGGGACAGTTAATGTTTCTCTAGAAGTCTTTAATATTTCAACTGAAGGACTACATTGTCCATGGTCAAGAATAAATTAAAATAATTTCTTTCGCAAACTAGCGTAGAAACGAACTATTATACTTCTTTAAAACTTTGCTGTTACTTTCAGTGTTTTTATTGAAGATGGTTTAATTTTTTTCTTAAAATTATTTTATTTCTCCCTTTTGAGTGACCCTGGCCTAAATAAATATCTAATCAGCTCTACAGTTAACTTCTTTCTAATTCTGGAGCGCAACGATATACAAGAGAATCATCAATATAAATAAAGGTTATAGTCAGGTCGCGTTGTTTGGTGTATCTTCGAAGTCCAAGCTCCAATCCCGGTGAAATTTAAATGGGCCCACCTCGGAAGTATACCCATTCAAATAAAAAAGAAATTTTGAAATCGGTCCACAATTGACCAAGTTATAAGTGAACATAGATTAAAAAAGAAACATACGTACAAACGAACATAAAAACTATTCCTTTTTTTGAAGTGGGTTAAAAATCACGTCAGCACATAAGGATAAAATATACACATACAAATAAACATATAAAAAGTAATGGTTTTTCTATGACGTATTATAGTCCCGTAGATTCCATTCCCTTAGATAACCTATAGGATTCAAAAAAGGTGGTCTCACAAACAAAACCAACAACATTATACATTTAAAAATCCAAGAACTTTTCAATCACGAACCGCTGTCATTACGCGGAAAAGAGAATAAAACAGCTAGCAGTGTGTTGAACAGCAAGTTTCGAAACAATTTAGGACAAGGAGATATTAAATTTTAAAAAAAAAGGGTTTGCAATACCCGTTATTTATTTTTATGTATCCCACTTCTGGTTTCGGGTTATCATTTAATCTGTACGTCGCTTTACAAGCCGAGTACATAAATGTAAAGATGATGAAGAAACCGGTTGTGAGCTACGAAGAAAAACTTGAGATACGGACAGACAGACAGACAGACATAACGATTTGGATTCCGTTTGTGACATTTTGCCATTAGAGATGTTGTTCGTGTGTATGAAACTATTTAAACCGGGTAGATTTTTGTTGCACTATGTTCATAATTTTAAAAAACTTACATAAGTAGGTACTTACTGAGGGGGGATAAGTCAGCAATCAAATCCATCTCCCAGAAATCACTATAGCAACAGCGTCGAATGTTTTTGTTTTCACTTTAAATGGATGCTTCAATCTGTCACCCATTTCTTCAGCACTATTTTTTTATAATTGGAACGTAATTTGTAATAACCGACCTGTATTGACACATATTACAACTTTTATGCTCCAATGAACTGAATTAATGTCACCCCACACACATTTTCCGTGTATTGGATGCTATATGATACAATCGCAGAACTATCACACGAGTTTCGCTCACCGAGACCTGAATATCAAACAATTATTCACATGCACTACACGAAACTTGTATCTAGATCAATCAGAACGTATTGTAAAACAGTTTAAAACGTTTTCCAGTTATTTACATAGAATATAGCTTTGATTACTCAAATATTACAATAATAAAGAACTCTACGAAAACACACACGACACAAAAACAGTGGCGAAACGTCACTGGACAGGTTTTTGTTTTTTTTACGAATGTAGATCCCTTCCCACGTGATCGACTATTGTACGTAGTACACAGCGTTTACAACAGATGGCAGCACATGTGCGCCGTTAAAAATTAGCGGCAAACGTAATTAAATTTCAATTCTGTTAGATTGTTTTTCACGTGAAACTAACCGTGAAAATTTTATTGGCATTGTGAATTTTGTTGGAATGCTTCTTATTTTTATGTTGATTAAAAAAATACTGATAACACAAAGCGTTTTCTATTAAAATAGCTGAAAATGAATATATTTCTATAGTACATATATTTATTTCAGTTAATAATCATAATATTAGCTTTATTTCAAACCATGCAATTTTGGTATGCACATAGGATTAAAAGACAACAAAATCACACCCAACAGTGCTATTTGCATGTATATCAATTCATTTGGCACACATGTAGCTTAAAGATGTTGATGGAGTTGATGGAGGTGTTTTTAAACTCGTTTTTGTAGTAAAAGTGCTGTCTACTTACATCTACATTATACTGTTCTTATAATAAAAACATTTACTTTGTTTTCTTGTATTGTATTCTTGTAATGTATGTAAGCCGAACTAATAAATTGGTTCTAATAAATCTTTCAGCAATGAGTAATATTTAAATAAATAGAAAGAAAACATATCTATTCTTCTATATACCTATTACTAATAATATACAACCTATTCTAATTTTATGAAGATGAAAACTTTGTTTGTTTATATGTAATGGATGAACTCAAAAACCACTCAACCAATTTCAAACAAATATGGTCTGTGTTTTATTATCAAAAGAATTTCTACCCGTGTAAAGCCGAAACGGGTAGAAATTAAGTAAGTAAGTAAGCTAGTAAGTAACAAATGGAAAACTACACTATCTAAGCTATAAATTATTTTGATAAAAACTGAAAGGACCAATATGTACATACATATTATTTTTTTAATTTTTAAAGGTTTTTTTGAGTCGGGATTTTTAAAATTTTAAATTTCAATTCATGCTTTTTAAAGACTACGATCGACACTCCATCCTCACATTCACATACATACATACAAGTAATTTCTGGGACATAACATAACATATCTTCACGCTGTATTCCCAACGGGGTAGTCAGAGAGTACGGAGCGCCAGGAGTCGCGGTCCTTACACACCTCTTTCGCTTCCTCAAATCTCATCATTCTCCTCACACATTTTCGCCTAGGTATGCGAGTGCTTTTGACATTTCCGTCTGCTAACACTCTGGCTATTTGATCTTCATAAGTCAGCCTTGGTCTTCCTTGGCTTCTTTTACCACTCACTTTCGCTCTGTATATTTTCTTCGTCAGTCTTTCATCACTCATTCTTTCCATGTGCCCGAAACATTTCATAATTTCTAGGACGATACACGAAATTGCAGCTCGAGATCTTGCCTCGCCGCAATCTGCATATTCTGACAATAGTTGTATGCTCCATCATCAGACTCTGATCACCATCTATCTTACTATACATAGGTTTTATTCATTGAGCCCATTCCAATGAGCCCAAAACACGATACCTCTGCTACAAGTTGGTGAAGTGTTGGGTATCTTGCTGATTCCCGGTGATGCTGCAGCATCAGGTTAAGGTTACCATGTTATTGCAAAATCATGAAGTCACAGGGTGATAAATTTCGAATCGATCAGACCAGTAAAAGTTGCGCACAATCCTACAACAACTAGAAAAGAGCTGATGATCTTCAAACGGCTAACCAGATTTTTTTTGAATCATAGCTAAATACAAGTGAATGAAATTGTGTATCTGGGGAGTGAGTTTTCGAAGGATGGAAGATGTGAGTTGGATGTGGAGAGACGGGTAGCGGCCGGCAATAAAGTGAACGGTGGTCCGCATTAGTAGGCAGTGGGAATATATCTTTCTCAGCCAAAATAGTCATTCACAATGCGGTGTTGGTGCCAACTTTATTGTACGGTAGTGAGGTCTGGATAGGCCCGAAATCGAATGAAAATAAGATAAATGCAGTAGCAATAAGATCTCTTAAAATGTGCGGTGTCGCCCTTGCGGACAAAATAAATAATGAAGAGATACTCAGTATGATAGGGTTGCACGACAATGTTATTGTAAAAATGAAGAAAGAAATGCTTAGATGGTTCGGGCACGTACAAAAGAATGAGTGATAAACGACTGACGAAGAAAATCTACAGAGCGAAAGCGAGTGGTTAAAGAAACCAAGGAAGACCAAGGCTGATTTACAAAGATCAAATAGCTAGAGTGTTAGTTGACGGAAATGTCAAAAACGCTCGCATACCTAGACGAAAACGTGTGAGGAGAATGATAAGATTTGAGGATGCGAAAGATGTATGTAAGGACCGCGACGCTTCGCGCTCCGTCCTCTCTGACTACCCCGTTAGGGATACAGCGTCAAGATATGTCTATATGTATGCATAGCTAAGAACACTCTCCAACAAGTCACCTTTCAAAGAAAAGAAACTAAATCGAAATCGGTTCATCTGTTTACTACGATGCCACAGACAGACACAGAGACACAGATACATGCGTTAAATATATAATAGTCCTCTCATTAGGTCGGGAGTCAAAGATAAATTTTTGATTCGACATACCTTCTACACATACATATCTTCACGCTGTATTTCTAACGGGGTAGTCGGAGAACGGAGCGCCAAGCTTCGCGGTCCTTTCATACTTCTTTCGCTCTCTCAAATATCATCAAGCTTCTCACACATTTTCAGTCTAGTCAGCCTTGGTCTTCCTTGGCTTTTTTTACCACTCGCTTTCGCTCTGTAGATTTTCTTCGTAGATTATTTTTCTAAGAAACAATTACCCTTCTTATGGTCCAGTGGGATAAAAATTATATGCCTATCTTGCTAGTTGCGATCCGCAGTTTCACCCATAAATATACTATACTAGCGTTAAGGTATAGGTACTAACTTTATGGTTTCACCCGTATGGAATAATAAATACTATTCATAATTTACATACCTACATATTATGAAGCGTTCGTGATCGTGTTCTTCAATGACATAGATAATAGGTTCTTTTTGAAGTAGAAAACCTCAGAAAACGTTATTTTGATTTAAAATAAGTGCTAGGTATATCGTGTCGCTGATTTTATGAGATTTACGAATGATTATTATTTTTTAATACCTAAATTTTTTTTTACATTATACATTACATTACTTACCTATGACTTATGAAGATCAAATAGCTAGAGTGTTAGCCGACGGAAATGTCAAAAACACTCGCATACCTAAGCGAAAATGTGTAAGGAGAATGATGAGATTTGAGGAAGCGAAAAAAGTATCTAAGGATCGCGACGCTTGGCGCTCCGTCCTCTCTGACTACCCCATTAGGGATGTATGTACTTACCTATGTATGGTATGTATATCCGACCAGTTGGTCACAGCATAAAGCAGCTGATAAAGCAGCTAAGTAGCGTTTTTTCTTCCGACTTGATTTACAAAAATATTGGTATGTCGAATCAAAAACTTATCTTTGACTCCCGAGCCAATAAGAGGACTGTTATAAGTTTAACGCATGTATCTGTGTCTCTGTGGCATCGTAGTAAATGGATGAACCGATTTCGATTTAGTTTTTTTTATTTGAAAGGTGACTTGTTAGAGTGTTCTTAGCTATGCTTACATACATACATATCTTGACGCTGTATCCCTAACGGGGAAGTCAGGAAGGATGGAGGGCCAAGCGTCGTGGTCCTTACATACTTCTTCGCTCCCTCAAATCTCATCATTCTCCTCACACATTTTCGCCTAGTTATGCAAGTGCTATTGATATTTTCGGCTGCTAATACGCTAACTATTTGGTCTTCATAAGATAGCCATAGTCTTCCTTGGCTTCTTTTACCACTCACTTTCGCTCTGTAGATTTTCTTCGTTAGTCTTTCGTCACTCATTTCCACTTTCCATGTGCCCGAACCATCTAAGCATTCCTTTCTTCATTTTTACAATAACACTGTCGTGCAACTCTATCATACTGCGTATCTCTCCATTGCTGATTTTTTCCGCAAAGTAGACATCGCACATATTTTTAAGGGATCGCATTTCTACTGCATTTATCTTCATTTTCAACCGACTTCCAAAAAAGGAGGAGGTTCTCAATTCGGTTGTATGTTTTTTTTTTTATGTTTAGGTTTAGGATATACTCCCAGATTGGTCCCTTTTAAATTTCATTCACATTGAAGCTTTGGTTTCGAAGATACACCATATAACGCGATTTGGTTATAACCTTTATTCATTTATGTTGATGATTCTCTTGTATGACATTTGTTAACTATCGTTGTCCCCACATGGTATAATGGTAGTAGGGAGAAGATATAAATTGCCTGTGATATAATAAATTCACTCAGTAGAGTCAGTCTTGTGGCGGACAGAGAATATGACTGGTAGCTGTCGTCTTCGGATTGTAAGAATACTGCTAAGGTGTCATTATAATGCAACCTTTACACTGTTATTTTATAACTGATTGATATTGATATGATATTGATAATGGACACAATGGGCAATAATATCTCATGTTCGATCTGTTCGCATCTTTATTGTGAAATCCCACGGTTTATGCTCTTCAATAGAATGGAAGTTAACACATTGCGCTCCAAAATTAGAAAATAAACAAATTGTAGATCTGCCCTAGATAGTTTTTTAGGCCTAGGTCACTCAAAAGGGCAAAATAAAAAATTTTTATAAAAAAAATAAACCGACTTCAAAAAAGAACACTGAAAAGTATGAAATAACTATCCTTTACTAATCAAAACTTAAGTACAAAAATAACTTTATAAATACGATACAAATACCCATATAATTAAATTTGACAGTTATTGAAGTCGGTGCCAAATTAATGTTCGACAACAGAAAGTATATATAACAGAAAGTAACAGAAAGTATAGTTTAGTAGGCTTGGCACCGACTTCAGTGACTGTCAAATTTAATTATATGGGTATTTGTATCTATTTATAAAGTTATTTTTGTACTTAAGTTTTGATTAGTAAAGGATAGTTATTTCATACTTTTCAGTGTTATTTTTTGAAGTCGGTTTCATTTTTTTATAAAAAAATTATATATAGGTATACGTATTACACCTACCTATGCGAAAATGTGTAAGAAGAATGATGAGATTTGAGGAAGCGAAAGAGGCATGTAAGGATCGCGACGCTTGGCGCTCCGTCCTCTCTGACTACCCCGTTAGGGATACGGCGTGAAGATGTGTATGTATACTATTAAAATTGGAAAGAATTAGAAACAAATAAAATACTCGTCGTGGCAGACTGGGATTTTTTTTGCAGCCTATAATACTTTTTTAATGTCAAGGGCGTTCTGTGTCATTGTACCGTTGGTCATAGACGGAATTTTGTTTTTTATTCTGTTACCATAGCAACGGGCAGTCAAGTAACAGTGAAGCGTGGTAAAAATTAGAAAGTCGTCGAGTGTTTGGCTATTCGGTTTGTATTTAACATTTCTTTTTATTTTTACGAATTTGAAGTTACTGAAATGTAATTCCCGAAACTGTGTTAAAAAATTATTACATTAAAGTTTTAGACAAACAAGAACAAAATGCCGGAGCTAGTAGAACAGATGTACTGTTCTCAACAGATTGTCATACCGCCAAAATTTCCATACATACTCAAGAGGTATTGCAAAGGTAATTTTGATTTTTTCCTTTCTTAAAATACTCACATTTTTCGTATTTTCCTGGTGACATCATCGGTGATATAGGTGACACAAAAAACATTACTCATAGCCAGTATTTAAACTTTCCAAATACATATTATGTAGATGAGTAATGTGAATGGCACAAAAGCAATTGCTTCTTGTATTTAGTATTAGCATTAGCAATTGCTAGTTAGTACAAGTTTTTACTAATAGCAATTGCTATATACCTAAGTGAATAATCTCATATTGATACTAGTTAGTAAATGCTTATAAAAAAAGTAAACAGTAACAAACGAGTACTTAATGATACGCGGGGAAATTCAAGTTTTTTACAGACTTCAAAAAAAGGACTAGGTTCTATTTTCGTCTGTATGTATTTTTTATGTATGTTTACCGATAACTTCGTCAATAAATTGTGAACCGATTTCGAAAATTATTTTTTTGCTTGAAAGGGTACCTACTGGCTTTTTTTGTTTGAAAGGGTATCCGAATATTGGCGCTTGGACTTCCAAGATAATAATGTAATATAATAATAATAATAATTCTTTATTGACAAATTTCACAATATTAATGAAATCTCTAACTACTGAACTAGGCGTATGGCCTGTATCTCAGTAGCTAGCTTCTTCTCCAAAGTTATTACAAAATGTCAATATAAGTAAAGTAACATGCAGTAAAAAAATATAAAATAAAATAAAACTTATGGTTAAACTTAAGTAAAACGTGAAAAACAAAAAGAAACACGCGATGAGTGTGTGTATATGTGGGTGTATGTTAATGTGTGTTGAGAATGAAAATTGTGAATGTGTGTAATGTATGGTGTACATATACATATACACACCGGCACAATTAGCGGAACACAAAAAAAGCAGGATTTTAAAATCTTTTACTTGAGGAACTGGCCAGTTATGATATTTTTTTAATTTATTGTCAAATTTGAAAATAGAAAATTAGATGACATACACTTTTTTCATTCATTTGTTTTTTTTCCCAAACAATACGTTTTGTCAACTTGTTCGAGTAATAACTACGTAATTGTAATTTTCTTGAAAAATTGCACTTAATGGTTTTTTATAAATTTGTTATTCTATAGGCAATTTTGTTTATTAAAAGCTTTTTATTATGCCTGACTTAACATCACTGGAAATCATTAGGGCTGATGAAATGAGAAGAAATGGCCATACCTACAGAGCGATTGCCTCAAGGCTTCGTCGACCAGTATCAACGATTCATTGTAGCATCCAGCGGTACAGATCGTCTAATTCTCTTGTGAGGAGGAGGGGTCAAGGTAGAAAAAGATGTACATCGAGGCGAGATGACAGTTTTTTACAACTTGGAGTTCGTAGGAATACGCGATTAACGGCTGTACAAGCTCGAAATGAACTGGAAGACGTTCGAGGAGTACGAGTAAGTGAGCGTACAGTTCGCAGGAGATTTGAAGAAGTTGGTTTAGGGTCGTATATACCTGCCAAAGGCCCAAAACTTGAGAGACGTCACCGCGTAAACCGATTAAGCTATGCGCGAGAACATCGTCATTGGGATTTGAACGAATGGCAGCAGGTTCTCTTTACTGATGAGTGCAGAGTTCTTTTAAAACAGATCGATGGGAGACAGCGAATATGGAGACGCAAAGGAGAACGCCACATACAGTCTAATTTTGAACACACAGTGGCTTATGGTGGCGGCTCGATTATGGTTTGGGGAGGGATATGTTTGGGAGCTCGCACGGAGTTAGTGATAGTCACAGGAGGGACCATGACAGCAGATCGATACATCAGAGACATTTTAGAAGAACATGTTGTACCATTTGCCCCATTTATTGGTGACGACTTTATTCTAATGCAAGATAATGCTCGTGCTCATAGTGCACAATCGGTACAGGCATATCTGAGCCACGTAGGTATACCGGTGATGCAGTGGCCAGCAAATTCCCCCGATATGAATCCGATAGAGCATGTCTGGGACTTGCTAAAAAGAAGGGTTAAATCCAGAATGCCACCCCCCAACAATCTGAATGAACTTGGAAACGCATTACTTGAGGAGTGGGAGCGGTTGCCTCAAGAAATCATCGATAACATAATCTGTAGCATGCCCAGACGAATGGAAACCGTAATCAGAGCAAGAGGGGGAAACACTCGTTATTAATTTTGCTTTAATTTTATTGTTAAATCATTTAATGCTTACTTTTTTTTTTTTTTTGTGATGGTTCATAATCATCTAAAAATTTCACTTATTTCAAATTTCTTTATTTTTCAATAAAAAATAACGAAGACTTTTCAAAGTCGTTGTTAAAAGATGTTAATCAATTTGTTATTTTGTGTCTAATTACATTTTCGTCAAATATATGCGTTATTATCTCATAGTCTCACTTTTTTTTCTGTTCCGCTAATTGTGCCGGTGTGTATATATACTGTGTAATGTATAAGTATTTATGCTTGAGACTTTCAATATATGTAAGAGACAGAAGCTAGTTACGGGTCTTATCCTGACACTCACTAAGTGAAAGTGGATAGATGTTAAGTTTTTTATTTGTTTTTTTATATAGGTACTCAGCAAGATATGCCTCTTTTCTTTTAGCAAATGCTGTTCGGCTTGTTGTTGGGTTAATTACATTTGGGATATTTCGTTTATTGCGACAAATTACACCAAATAACACTAAACGCCAACTGCTTATTGCCTTTATTTATAATAATGATTCTCTTGTATATCGTTGCGCTCCAGAATTAGAAAGATGTTAATTGTAGACCTGCTCTAGATATTTATTTATGCCAAGGTTACTCAAAAGGGAGAAATGAAAAAATGTACGTATGTATAAAGTCATTTTAGTGTACTTGAGTTTTGATTGGTAAAAGGTAATTATTTTGTACTTTTCAGTGCTTTTTTTTGAAGGCGGTTTATTTTTTCTTAAAATATTTGTTCACACTTTTTTAGCAATAGCTAGATTTTACTTATTTTTTAATGTGTAATTGCATGCTTTTGCTAAAGTATATTCACGCGAAACTCAGGTTTTGCTTTAAAAATGTAAGTAAATGCTAACGTTTTATTCACATCACCCAGTTCCAGCACAAAGACGTCGGAAGAAATAAAGAAAGCAAGTAATTACTCTTCTTTCGTCTAATTTTTAAAGCTGCTTTCTCCGACTTATCTTTTGTCAGTCTTTGTTTATCTGCAGTTCGTTACTTTCTTCAATCTTATATACCAGTCTTCTATAGGTTGGTTATTTTTATCTTTCGTTCTTTCCTTTCATTCCTATTCTGTTATCTTTCTTATTTTCTTTATTTCTAATCGTGTCTTATCTTTATTTGCTAATACATCATTTTGATTCTTATTTTACTTACCTCTAGTTTAACTACACACATCAAGTGTCTAGGGATCACGTACATTTTTAACTATAAAAAATTATCCAATTAAGATTTATCAAATCTAGTCTTCCAGACTGGCTTCTTACTTTAATTCCTATGTTTAAGTTTACAAATTACAATTTTTGCAAATTGTGGGAAATTAACCTAAGTTAATATCGTCAATTAAATGGCAAAAAAAAAGGCAAAAATGAGGATTTTTTAAATTTTTATTGTAAAGATAAAAAAATTAATAATCTGTGTTTCCACCATTGACACGAATTAACAATCACAGCGATTTGGCATGCTTAAAATCAGTTCATCAAAATCACTTTGAGGAATGGCCGCCCACATTCTTTCTAACAAGTCAAAAATTTGTTGTGGGGTATGCTCGGCATCCATACTCGGCAGAGCTCTTCTTTGAAGCATATCCCATGAATGCTCAAATGGGTTGAAGTCTGACGATTGAGCAGGCCACGACAGAACGTTGATGCGAGCGTCGGCAAGAGCGCGTGTGACTCTAGCCGTGTGTGGACGTGCATTGTCGTGCATTAGTCGAAACGAATCATTCTACCGGCTTCGCAGAGGGATGATCACTTCTGAAACAATCCTCTCCGCATAAATCTGAGCATTCAGGTTGCCCCTGATCCAAGCGAGATCGGTTCTTCGACCGATCCAAATACCGGCTCAAACCATTATTGTTCCCCCTCCATATAAATGAACTTCCTGACAAAATTTCAAACGTTCTTGACGTCCAGAGGTCCTCCAAACTCGAGTATGTCTTGTATCCGGCCTCATACCGAAACGAGATTCATCGGAAAAGCAAACACAACACCAGTCTTCTTCCTCCCAATTTCTGTGTTCGCGAGCCCATTGTAAACAGGCCCTACGATTACGGGGTGCTATAGGCAGAACTCTCAGCCGCCTTCGGGAACGCAGACTCACTTCACGTAAACGATTTTGGATGGTTTGGTTGCTTATCAGCAAGCCTAAAGAGCTGTGGAGCCTCGTAACCAACATTATGGCGGTCGCAGTACGATTCCGTCGAGCAATTTTTGGATGTACCGGTCCTGTCTGCGAGTGGTGATGCGAGATCGTCCTCTATCGGCCACGCTGACCGTGATACGATAGCGTGTCCAGATACGGCTTATGACGCTCTGTGTAGTGCCAAGAGTGACAGCCACAGTACGTTGCCTGGAACCAGCTTGCAACATTCCGACGGCTCTCATAATCTCTTCTCGTGTCAAATGATGTTGTCGCTACATATTGATGCAATTTTTTTCAGTTCCAATGAAGAAATTGTAATGATTTTGTAAAAACGCTATTACACACTTTTATAGGAATCCTGATTGACAGTTCATTTTCTATTTTTAATCAAAATTTAAAGAAAATTCTTTATTCAAATAGTGAAAATCACTAAAAAGAATCAATAACGATCAAAAAAAAAGTTAAAATAATAATCTTCAATTGCGGCGATACTCTAAAACGTACTTGATCCCTAGACACTTTTGATGAGTGTAGTCTAACTCTAGTTTATCTTCAAAACGCAAAAAACTTTCATGTAACGCAGGAGAAACCTGCACAAAGTTATCCAGCCATTTGAGTTGAAACATAAGTTATATTGGGCTTATACCCATTCAAACTTACGTGGTGGTCATCCTCAGCGCGTTGATAAGGGATTCTGGGATCTCCTATAAGGAACGCTCTCGCCCCTAAAGCGCCTCTCGCACTGTCTTAAAGCACTTCTCGGGGTGCTTCTCCGGCACCCTCGTCGTGACAGTGGGGACCACACGCGTCGCGTTGTTTTCCTTGGGGCTTGGAACGAAACGTAACGTAACGTGCATGCGTAACGAAATTGCCTACTCTCGGCCGGATAGGTAGGGTTGCTGCGTTGGGTGTGAGATGCGGAGAGCGTCTCGTTTAGTTATACATTCAGTACACAGTTATAAAAAACAATGCACGTGGATAAGTTTTTCGTGTTTGTTAACATTAATTTCTTGTAGTTATGTTAAAGAATGATAAACTCTGCATTCGAATGACTAAAATTATTTAGGCATCTAATATTATAATACGTTCGTTTATGCGATTTAGGCATTTTCGTATTTGCAACGATGTACGAAGAAGAATTATAAACAAACGGAAGCGGTCGCACGTTTCCGTCGCGTGCGACCCCTACTGGCGCTACAATAATTGCCCATGTTTGCCCAAAATATTGCCGTCGTGTGCGTGCCACGGCGCGTACGTATTCGCTCGCACACATACAAACGCGAACGCTAGCTTTCTATGAAGACATCCTACTGTTATGTTTATACTGTGACAGAATGCTTCGCTTCGAACAGACGCGACTCTGAAAACCTTTTAATCGTCACTTACGACAGACGTAAAACACCTTTTTAGTCTACACCCTATAAGGAACATATCTTCCAACAATTTCACCTATCTTCAGTGATTTAAGCTGTTCGCTGTCTGTTAGTAAGTCGGTTATTAAGTATTAAAGCAAATCAGTACATTAAAGATAAAACAAAACACAAATCCATATGTTAGAAGTCAGCTTCAGAAGTTAGATCTACAAAAAGTGTGACTATTATTTTGTTTAAATCAGAATAACATTTTGAATATGTAAATTTCACAGCGGCAATAAAGACCCAGCCATACGACCTACTGCGATGGTCTTACGAGTACTTCAAAGCACTTGCTCAGAAAAGACCTCCACCAGTGAAACTCCGGCTTGAATACCCTGTATACAGCACTGAGGGAGGACTTACTAGGGGTTGCTTGAAAGTGTTGGCCAATCAGGTCAGTAATTAATTTTAATCGGTAGCAGATTATATGTTCATGAGTTTTTTTTTAAATTTTAGTATTGCCAGCAACTTCATTGGCATGGTGGTTGTATTCATTCAGAAACCTTTTCACCCTCTTAGGGGTAAATTTTTCAAATATCCATATATTCCAGTAATATAAACTTTTAAACTTTCGCGCTGCATTATAAAATATCTAAAAACACGGGAAATTAACGCGATTCATCGGCCGTGGTCTCAATTAAACTGTCGCAGCAAGCTTCACTCCGTGTCAGAGACAGATTTTATTTCATCTACCCCCGATATTTGTAAATAATTATTAGGGTTCCTACACACAACACTCACTGTGTCCACACACTTAACCGGATGTGAAAAACGAGGTTTTGTCATTTGAATCACAGGATTCCACGCTGTTGATAAATTGTATCCGCTTTCCCGATTGAAATTTTTGTGTCTCTTGATTTCAATTGCTTCACACACGACTCTTGGATAAAAGTGGCGTCAAGGGAAAATAAAAGGTAATCGCGTTAATTTCCCGTGTTTTTAGATATTATATATTCCAGTATTTAATATAATTCGTGTTTAATAATTTGAACCCATTTTTTTCATACAATAGTCTGTTTTCTGTTAATAATCTGTTTTTCCCATGTTTCGACGTATCCTTTTTCCCGAGATTCAAGAATGCTTGATAAGGAATTCTCACTGTGCTGTGAACTTTAGGGTTTTCGAGAAATATAATAAAATGTGTATAAGAAATTTAGCTACATTTAATAAAAATTTAATGTACTGAAATAAATTAGTAAATTACTTAAATCAATAAAACAGTCTCCTGGTAAATTTTCTAAAATCTAAAAAATAAAACTGCTATAACTTGTAACTTTAAAAAGTTGATTAATTAACACCACGAGTTGTTTACTTTAATTACTCTTTATACTTACAGAAAACACCGACATCATTTCATTATATTATAAAATATATCTCTATAGCTATCTAACCATAGAGAACAGAGACAACTTCTCTTCTTTTAAAAAATACTTTAAAAATTCCTTTCTTTCTGCAATACAGAAATCTCGTGTTTTACACAGTTTTGCAAAGTTTATTTATAGTTTTAACATTTTTCGAGTTCTCGACACTATTTTTCTCGTCTCGAGTAAGGCCAAAATTTTTAAGATTTCTGCCTCAGAGATATTTCGACCACAAACTCTTGACACGACCCCGTGATCCCTCTAAAATAATCATCGCCATTGGAACTAACGTTTTCAGTTATTTATTTATTTACACAGAAACCTTGTAACTCAGTACAATAGTATAGAAAAGAGAAGTGTAAAGAAAGAGTCAATAAAACTTTTAAACAAATAACATTTCATCGAATGAGTTAATTCAATTGTGCTTCTGTGACAGTTGGGAAGTATGCAGGAGATACCATTGCCTGTGGTGAAGTCAGCCTGGCGAGGCTTTTGCCTTGACCCTCATGAGTTGAAGAGAATCCTGTGCCTTTGTGAAGTATATATGAGGCAGGACTCCCTTCCTTTTCTGCATTTTATCGCCGTAGCTGGGGGACTTTTAACTAAGGTACACCCTTTACATTACATCATACCCCATTCAGGGTGGAAAAAGCATCAGGCACAATAAAATCACATTCCACACAATTTTTCCCAGTATTTGGACAAAGCGAAAACGACAGCGGATAGCAATATACTGTTAGCCAATCGCCCACACAAATTGCTTGTAATACAAGTTGCTATGTGATAACACAGAAGGAAAATGAACACAAGTACCCATCCCTTGGAGGCAAGACTGGTTTATATGAGGCTTCTACTTATTAAAAATCTTGCGGTGGCTATCCTCGACGCGTTGTCAAAGGACATCGAAATCTATCAAGTACCACATCGGCGGCCCTCGTGCTGCGCCGAAGTTTTTCTCGAGAGTCAAGACAACGGCCCTGAGAAAGCCTGTTAGTTGCTTATTACGATTCGCAAGCAACAACATACTCTTATTCATGCTACAGTGTTACTGAAATAAACTCTTAGCCAAGTTTCACGAACGGCAAAAAATATAAGCAGATGTCAACATAGAAATATAATGCATAAGCAACATAGAATCATTTAACTCAAGTATATCTAAGGTCTTAGCTATAGGCTGAAAGAAATCACTTTATTGTTGTTTTTAATCTACGTAGATGCTATACATTTATGTATTTGTCTTCAGAGTCTAACCCATACAATGATATTGCTCTGTGAAACTCTCACGAAGGAACCAGATGGAGGGTCAGCCGCTATACCCGTGAATCACTTCCTCGATATGTACAAGTTCCTGGCTTATATGGACGCTTCGAGTGATGTCCGCTACTTTGATGGATATAGGGAAGGTAAATACAACATTATTCGTTATATTCGTTGCAATAAGTAGGTAAGTACATACCGAATGTACGTTTCAGTTTTTACATTTTGTTTTATTTCATCGTGGTTGCTAAGAGAATTTGGAATACACAGAAATAATTGTTTGATATGATCAAAGAGATTAAAAATATTGCGTACTGCCGCCTACTGCATCTGATGACATCTATATCGAACACCTCGGTGATTTAAAAGGCAAGGGAAGTTATCAGTCTCGATTACTTCTTCAAGACGATAACCGTTGAGCTACATCAAAAGCCTTAGGTCTAGCTAGTAAAGTTTAACGACTACTAATCTACAGAGCCCACGTAGACCCATCCGGACCTAACCTGTCCTGTTGCCTGGAGACCTGTGTCCAGCAGAGGGTTCTACATAGTAGTTAGACGTAGATTGTCGCTTTTCCAAAAAATAGGTACAGTATAGGGTAGAATAGGCGACTGCGTATGTATTATGTATACATACATTCGCTGTTTTATTAATTAAAAGCAATTAGACATAATGTGAAAATGTACATTTTATGTTTCAAAAGGAGAGCCTTCACAATCACAACCAGAATCAATTGTTGAAGAGGAGGAAACAGAAGAACCACAAATCGAAGAAGAAGTAAGTCGACTGACTTAATAATAACTTTATATTCAATTCCGTATAATACATTTTAGAAAAATGATAATTAATGCTCTAAATCGAATACCCTACCAGTGAATTCCACAGATCCTTAACTCGAATTTGTTTTGGTGACACATGCAGTCTTCTACAGGCAGCCAGAGAGAGACCAGGTTATTTAATGTTTTTGTAAGCTTTGAGATCTTTATTATAACGCACTGATTCTAGTGCGGTATCTCGTTGTCTTTTCCTGTGTTGCCTGAATCTAACCCACTCCAATTACCTCGAACACTGGAACCATTCTTAGTCACCTTTTACTATAGGTAGAGATATTGTAATCCTTCTCTCCCTTCTCGGGCTATGGTAGTGACGGACCAAGGTGTCCTAACAGAAGAACATGACCTTCCTCAACTCTTCATCTGTCAATATAGTCGCCACTACTGCCAGAGACAGATCTTGTCCGATCTTACAAATCAGAACCCGCCGCTTTAAGTCCCACGCGGAATACTCTTCTCAAGTATTCTGTGCTCTCCATAATAATAGATTGTCTTAGTAATCTAATCTAATTCAAAACAGCTGGAAGAAGACGATTTCTGGCATGACACTAACCTCCAACGAATAGCTTTAACTGATGACAACATCGCTCGCTCGGCGACATTAAGCGTTAAATTGAATATGCCAGTGATCGGAAAGATCGAACGGTCACCATCCATTGAAAGAGCTAACCAGATTGAGTGGGAGAATTACTTAAGAGAGAGAAAAGGTTACTCTACTGTCTTTTTGTAATGTTATAAAAATTGCCATTAAAACTGTAGCGATATCGTATATTATAGATATCCAAAAAAATATTCTTTAAATATTAACAAGCATCAACCAGAACAGAGTAATATCGGAAATAAAAATATCATATTTGTATTGTAGACACAACTGTATTTCGGTTAATTTGCAAGAAATACGCAATGTAATCCTATTACTAAAAATCGAGCACTTTAGATACTACACCTTATTAATTTTAACTGTTTTCAGGAAGAGCAATGCCAAATGAAGAAGTCGACGTTAGTTTACGTAATATATAAGTAGTACAGCATAGTCATAAATTATTAACTAATTAGGTATTTTAGTTTTCAATTCTAAGAAATAACTTACCTTTTTTTTTTTTTTGCGTCAGGAAATGCTTTATGCATTCCGTCCCGCCTGGGGGAGGCGGGGGGATATGTGGGACTCCTCGGCTGATAGTGCAAAGCCGAGTATACCCACTAAAACCTGACGGTGTTCCTCCGGGGCGCCTGATGCCGGGGCACTGGGGACGCGTTTTGCACTCTACCACGTGTAGAAATAACTTACCTAAGTTCAGTAATTTAAAGATCACACGATACAGAATTTTTGTAAATGATTTTCATTCATTCTTCCAAGAGAAGCTCATTCTTAAAAACATTATCAAATTTGTCAAAATGTGTAGAATTTTTTCCTACAAAGAATAATTAAGTTTAGCATCTGTGATAATCAGACATCATCAAGAAGCTCGGTAGTGCCTTCGGCAAATAGAGCGAGCAAAGGCCATATATCTCGATCCAGCTCATAGCACTTTTGGGTTCCCCTGTCTTATTGAGAGTAATTTATGTACCTACCACGGTGAATAATGCGAAATATGTTATTTAAATAAAGGTTGAGTTTTCGAGCAGTTAGTTAAAGTTTAAAGAGACTCAAGGGTAATAATAGCGCTAGACTAGGCTCTACTTGAGATCTAACAACTGTTCATTCTGAAATATTCACGAGACTAATTTGTTTAACATCTAGTTACTAATATAACCACTGGTTTGTATTTGTATTATCTAGATTATTTTATGACTTTGGTCTAATCTCGAGATTTGTAGGTATTCGACGGTTTCAGTTTTATAAAGCTCTCTTGGATAATTTACATAATACGCGGTGAATTTGTAGATGTCAGCACTCATGATACATATTAAAAATATTATTGCTTAGTTAACATTAAAATCGAATATGTCTTCATCTCTGGAAATCTTGAACTCACTCGTCGCGCACCGTAAAAAGATAATTAAAGATCGCTAACGTTTGCAATAAAGGCACCCCTTACCCCGCTGTCACACTGTTCGATATCCGCCATCTTCCTCACTCCTTGTAGGATCCGTTGTCGAATCGTGTCACGTGCGCTCTTTATTAAAACACTACTGTAATTTGTATTGTAATGCAATTGACAGTGGGTTGAATAATGCAAATGACTTTAAATTCACCTTGTATTTTTTCATTACTATGAATTATTATATTAGTATTATATATTTTCTTGTCTTTCTAATTACCTATTAAAAGTTGTATGATGTATGAACCTTTATTATCTCTAATAACTAAAATAAAATAAGTCGCTAGATTTAGAATAACAATGAATAGATTAGAGAGCTAGATAACGAGTTTTAATATGTCGATAAATACTATTACCATTAGTATTTTTAGTCTTTCACGACTTGTACACACCTTATACTTCTAAATAAAACCTGGTCTATATCGTGTTAACACTTTTAGGCTAACTTTTTTTATCCCCACGTTTCGACCGGATTGCACCGCACCGGTCGTGATCACGGGCAGACTGATGAGGATGAGCGTCGTCTTCGTAATGGGCGGTTCCTAGCAACTACCCACATCTATTCATCACATTTTTTAATTTTTATCGTCGTCACTGTCGGTACTTCGATACACCACACTAACGACGTCGAAAAGGTTAGTCTTAAAAGTATTAACACGATAAAAACTCGGTTTTATTTAGAAGTGTAAGAATACTCTTACCCTCTAATTTTAGTACCTTTTTTATTTCTCAGGATAAGCTGCGTGCCATGAGTGCTGCTCTGGTCGCATCACAACCAGAAATTGCCAAGGAAGGTTCGTGTGTTTTCTTACATTTATTTTGAGTGGACCGCGCGCTGCCCGCGAGTGGTATACAAGCAAGGACGATGCACCGACGGCACACCGCTCCTTGGCCCCTCGTTCCCGTCATTTTAAACGTGTCGGTCGTATTGTTTTGTTTTCAAAATGAATAAAGAATTGACAGATTACTCGTCTATTCGCGAATCACTGTCCACTCATTGACCACGAAACGTTCGCCGGTTAACGACGCGGCGTCCACCCACGGACCACCTGACGTTCACTGATGGACAACGCAGCGTCCACACGTGGACGCCGAATAACGAGGTGGCGATAGTCGGGTGCCGGATGGCTATAATGAACTATGATTCTATCACGGAACGCGACGATAATGAGGTCGCTACAAAAGTTTTGTAGTGGCTAAAATTTTTTTTACTACTTAATGAGGCAATGCTACCAGTCTGCTAGGTAGCGTTAGCAATGGCAGCTTTCTAAGCGGCAACTTTGAGGAAGTCTATTATTTAAGATAATGTATAGTTTTAAGTTTATAAATACTACTTAATTATTATAATAAATTATGCATAATTGAAGGAAAAACAGTCAGACCTTAGTTTATGGAAAAGACACAGTTAGCGGTCACTCCAAGTGCCGACATTGAACACACGCAAATGCTTCGTGCGCGTAAAGGCCTTACATGTTTGGTTCACACGCGTTTCATGTACTATATTCTAGTTTAGCGCCAATATTACGTGCACTTACAGTTCATGTAATAATAAAACATATGTACTTCATAGTACCCCGCCGCCAAGTGTTCCACTACTTAACGTTGACATTGGGTGCCGACTCATTTACACCCTGAATATTACGGAACATTGAAATATGAGCAAATATAAATCTCTTGCAGTTTTTTGTCACGTGCTTACTTGTAACATACCTACCTCATGCATCGTCTCCTTTGAAGTTAAGATTCATAGCTGAATATCCTGAAAATGGCTGGACCGATTTACACCCAAGAGAAACTAAGGATATTGACGAAAACACTAACTCATAACGGTTTTCCATACGGTATAAGAAATTGAATTTCAATATAGATTTATTAAATGACGCTAGAACCAAATTATAAGCCGCTAAAGAAATCAAAGTTAAATCAATTGAACATGTTACGTAATTGAAATAGATTCAAAGAAGTAAATGATTTTTAAAACGCACGTCAATAGCCACTTGATTAAGCTAGAGAGAATCAACTAATAATAAAATTATTTAATTGTCTATGACGTAGAGATTTCAAGAGAAATAAAAATACACATTAATCGACTTAGTTATCCTTGGAAAGTAGTAAAGATACTTAGGGATTTATAACATTTTATCATTCTTAACTCGATACTAATAAATTTCACACATTGGAATCGAGGTATCAATTGGTAGTTTTACAAATATTTTCATTATTATTTTTCATCTATGGTCTTCTAATGCAATTATTTATTATTTATGATATCTAGAAACGCCCAAAAAAGAAGAAGTAAAGGAAGTAGAAGAGAAAAAAGGCATAGAAATAATAGTATACGATGAAGACGGCAATGAAATACCATATACATTTTACGGTTATATTATTTCAGTTTGATTTTTGTTAAGTCACTAAGTAATTGATGAAACACTAAAAAGTATATTAGCAATATTAAAGGTGGCTTGCATCAACTATTTAAACTCGATTTAAGGATTTGACATCTCGCTTGCACCAATTATTTTATAGTTTGTGCAAGCGGGATGTCAAATCCTTAAATCGAGTTTAAATAGTTCGTGCAAGCCACCCTAGAAATGCATATGAAGGAAGTTCTAATAATTACTTAAGCATGAAAACGACGCGGAAAGCATAATTACTTTATCTCGATGAAATTATAATATTACATAGCCCTTGCATTACCCTTGATTACATCAGCACTTTAGTGCCATTACATACAAAATTGCCAATATTAAATTTAAATACGTTTGAAAAAAATACGTTGGAACTTCTTCTGATATACATATACATTTTCGAAACTTTATTGGTTTCAATAAAGTTGAGATGAGTTTTTGAGATTCGGGAAATTTGCTTTACAGCGTCGAAAGGTATATTTTGTAATTTTGATAATTGTACGTATTGTAATTGTAATATGATCATTATTAGATGTAGAAAAACATATTTTAATGAGTAAATAATTATTGCTAATGTAGAATAATATAGTGAGTAAGACATATTTAAGTATTTCACTTTAACCTAAGTAGAAAAAAGAATTTATCGAGTATGCATTTTGCTCGACAAGACTAATACAGATGTCATACATACAGGCGAACCAAAAAAAGTAGTACAGTACGATGGAGACGAACCGGAAGAGACCCCAGAAATACCGACTGTAACTGAAGAAGTAACAGAAGAACAAACAACTGAGGCTATGAAAATCGCTGAATATATTGCTGAAGTAAACGGCGAACTACGTATTAGTATACCATTACTGTAGAACATATAAGCTACTATTGTTTTTATCGGTAATACATCTAAATATATTTTGAATGGTATAAACCACATGAATACTGGAAAGTCACATCATATTTCAACAGTAGAAGCTCACAATCTTGTTAATGTTAAATTAAGTAGGCGGTAGAGATATCCACAGTTCAGTTGAAATTATGATTCACGTAACGTTATCTATATCGTAAAAGGAAGAACAATATTGTTAGTACAAGTATATTGCCTGTTACCTACTCAGTAGACAGTAGGCCTTCTGTAAGATTTCAGGCTAAAGGTAGGTTCTGTTTTCCCTGCAAATGTACAATTAAGGCGATTAATGAATTTCAATATTTGTTAAACCTGAAATTACGGTGAAATTGTAATTCATAAATCAATATAATATGCCAATATGCAAACATGCAAAAACGTGCAAACAAGCAATATGAAATACATTCGAGCGGAGTGTAGTTCATACACTTTCCAAACTAAGTCTGCCCTAGATTTGATTTTTTATCAGAAATAAGTGTTTCTTAATTGTTTTGAAGTAAATCTGTAATTGAGTACACCGGTTCATTATATGCTGCTAGTACAAATTAAATACCATTTAAAAAAAGATGCATTATTATAGACTTCTAGTCGTAATAGAACTCTGACAAATATCTTGGATAAGTTGGGACATTTTTTTATTTGATCGATATCTATTTGTCTCCTAATGAACGTTTTTAACATCGCGAGTGTAATTGCGCTAGGCAAGTAGTGTAATCACAATCTTAAGAATATATCATAAATAAATGTAAATTCTTCAGACAATTACAGCCATTGTGTAACGTCAATCGCTTGATTCTTAATATCTAGTGTTTAATTAAATTGTGTGTCACCAAACACTAGATTCTTAATCCGAATCTAGTATTCAATTTGAGGTCACATAATTACTGTAATCGTCTGAAGTATTTACATTCATTTGAACTCCCTATAACACCCAGACTGCAAGAAATAGAAAATTTTGATTCGTAAATTAATCGGGACTTATACATATTTCAGAGAACTAATCACCTCATTATTCATTTCTATTGTTTCTAGACTTGTTACCTCCACACGGTTTTCCTTTATCCTAGATTAACCAAGATCGTGAAGAACGTCTTCAAGATCTAGAAGAAACTCTTGAAGATATTGCAGCCATTGTGGATAGATATAAATCCGCTAATTATGACCTTGGTTAGTCTGAAATCCTTTGAAAAACCACAAACTTTTTTGTGGAAATCTATTCTAAGCGATCGATTCATATTCTGTATTTTTGGCTGTCTTCCGTCCGAAGCTCCAAAACTGTTGATTGGTGTACATGTTCAAACGGTCAACTATTTTGCACCAAAATTCAATGCCAGCTAGCTAACTGACTCAAATCTTTGTAATTTCCTGAGGATACCGCATTGTGAAGTGAGACACATGTCGACCAACGCAAAAACTTTAGGCAGAAGATTGTGAAAAATGTTATACTAACTGACCATTTACTATAAAATATACCAGCTGTTTGTCTTCAAACGCAGGCCATAAATGTCTGCTGAGGGATTAAGTTTATTACACACTAGTGACCCACCCCGCCTTCGCATAAGTAGATATTTTTTGAAAATAAAATAAAGCTCATGTTTCTTACTGATAAATGTAGCTTTCTATTGGTAAAAAAACTTTTGAAATCGGTTGAGAAGTTTTTGAATTTATCCGTTAGAAACAAACGAGCAAATTTTTTATCTTTATAATACTAGTATAGATGTACTCGTACAAGAGACGGGTTTTAACCTGTAGCCAACTAGAGTTCATCTCCATTAAAAAATTAAATAATTATTGCTAGTAGTAGTGTTAAATTGTGTCCGTGTTGCATCTTAATGTTCTATTATTATGTATGTTAATACTAATGAAATACACGTCTTCGAAGATTAGTATAAATATAAAAAGATAAATATATTCGGTTCTTTGAACTAACTCTTTAAATTATCTCAAATTGTCTTGTTTCGAAGATAATACGTATTGTATGTATGTTTTGATATTAGGAATGGTGGCCGGCCGTCAAATGTCCACGACCAGTGGCGAATTTATAGTGCAACACATCGAGAAGGAGATCATGGATTACATCGATGAACAAATCGCTATATTACCAGATCCAGACTTGAAGAAGAAGAAGGTAACGAATAAGAAAAATCCTCTTAAATTAATGCAACAAACATTTTGAGATACACTATAATGAAAAAAATAAAAAGTTATTAGGTAATCCAAACCCGAAAACATTCAATACTAAAAAAAAGCAGATACCTTGTTAGTAATTTTTAGCCGCCATAATGGCAAAGATCCTGTCACAATAAGGATTTGAGTTAATTATGAAGTTGTGTAAAATTCTCATTCTTGAACAAGAAAAATGAGCATTCAGACATAGACATACATGTATTAACGTATATATTCTATATATATATATATATATATACAAACAGGCAGATAACGGTGTATTCATTAAATCCGCCAGACTAAATTAACTGATCATGGCTTATCGTCCAAAATAATAATAGACATGGTGGAAGAAAGTGTCTGAGAGAACGTTACTAAAGAATATGTAGAAAAGAAGGTCGACTCCCGCCTCATGCGTAACGGAATTGCCTAGTCTCGGCGGATACGTAGGGTTATTGCGTTGGGTGTGAGAAGCGGAGAGCGTCTCGTTTAGTTATACATTTAGTACATAGCGTTAGTTTCACATTAATTTTAATCACATAAATTACGCACGTAACATTTTAGTAACAAGAACGAGGGTAGAATGGATTTCTTGCGTGTAGTGGGACTGCATTAAAGTCTGATTTTGCTCTTGTAAGGGTTCAGTTGTTGAGAAGCCGTTAAATAGTCAAGTACATAATAATCGTGATGAAGATTTGATAACGTGTTCATAGTGATCAGTGCTTCCGTTACATTTCATATTTAACAATAGTAATCAATGAACAAAACAAAACAATGAACACTGATTCGTTTTTGCGTTCGTTAAATTTAATTTCTTGTAGTTATGTTGAAGAATGATAACTCTGCATTCGAATTCGAATAACAAGATTATTTAGGCATATACGTTCGTTTATGCAATTTAGACATTTTAGTATTTGTGACGATGCGAAGAACGAATTAAAGACAAAAGCGGTAGTACGTTTGCGTGGCGTGCGACCCCGACTGGCGCTACAATAATTACCCATGTTCGCCCAAAATATTGCCGCTGTGTGCGTGTCACGGTGTGTGCGTATTAGCGCGCACACAAACAAACCGCGTACGCTAGCATTCTACAAAGACATCCTATGTTATGTTTATACTGTGACATTACGTTTTACGCTTAGGCTAAACCTGAAGAAGTTCAAATGATCCGAGATTTACTCGAGAACTTCCTCGATGAAAACATGGATGTCATTGTACCAGAAATAGAAGAAGTTGAAGAAGAAGAACAACCTATTCCTGAAGTGAGTTTACCTATCTTTTTTCTATTATACTATCTACCGCTACAGCTACAGCTACTTGCCACCGAGTGAGTCTGTAGGAGACTTCCTGTTTCTCTAAATAGATTTGTAGCGTGTTGCGTTTGAATTCTGGTGGAATTTAGGGAGAAACCGACCCCGTTTTCGCGCAGGTAGATATTTTTTTGAAAATAAAATACAGCCCATGTTACTCGCTAATAATGTAGCTTTCTATAGGCGAGATAATTTTTAAAATCCATTGAGTAGTTTCGGAGTTTATTCATTACAAACAGGCAATCAAATTTTTTCTCTTTATAATATTAGTGCAGATAATAATAATCGGATGCAGTTTTCACCGTACCTCGGTAAAAGTACAGTACCTCCTATTTATTTCGCAGAATTCGTAACATTCTGCGTGAATAAAATTCGTAGTTTACAGAGCTATTAAGTATATTAAGTTGACATTTTAGTTATAGGATGTGTGATGCGGCGGGTGTGTGATTATACTAAAACAAACTGCTATTCAAATGAAATTTGTGGACTGCATATTTCAATCAGGCCCTTGTTCAAATTTCGGAGAGAATACGGCAGACTTAGGGAATAAAGATAACACGTCTACTGACCTTAACTTTCTGCTGGTAGTCTCTTGAACATCTGTTATTCAGGGTGCTATCAGAAACTTCTAGTGTTTTTTCGCGCTAAAAGGTCGCGCCCGTCCACAGAACCACCTGCCAAAAACATTGGCACCTCATTGTTTGTCGAAACACAAACACAATAAAAAGGAACACATTAAGAACATGTGATCAGCGGACACAATCACAACACATATTAGCGAGATAAATATTGGGATAGCGGATGCGAATGCACAATGTAGTGAAATAATGATTTGTTCCCGCGAATATTCAACTCTAACTCCACGGCCGCTATGGACGTGTTATAAGAAAGAAGGAAAATGAGGGTTGGAAAGTTTCTTATTCCACAAATGGAATATTCTGTTTAATATTCGAACGAATAGATGGCGGTAACAATGTGGCTATGTATGATAGCACAATGGAGGTAATGAAGAACACAGAAATGGTAGCCACGATTTCGTATTAAAATTTAAATATGTAATTAGAGATATAACGCTAAGGAAATAGTATCGAAATAAATAAAACTGTGTATTAAGATGGTAATTATTGTCAGATAACACTTGTATACGCGGTGCCTGGTATTGGACCTCCTGTGGACGAGGAGATCATTAAGGAGTTCGAAGAATATGCATTAGATGTATGTAAGGTGCAAGCTGATGTATTCATGCCAAGGAACATACGACACTTCATGTGTCCACCTTTAGAGAAGTAAGTTTATTTTGAAGTTGTTTCGAAAAATTTGTTATTTAAGCAAATTCCTCCCTAATATAAACTAATCTAAGCGGTATTTTTAAATGTATAAGAGATAATGTTGTTAAACACTAATGATGGAGTTCTAGTTATGAAGATATAGCTTATACTGACATATAACGCAAAAACAGGTCTTCCCATTTTCGAATGATAAATAATAATTCGTAGAAAAAGTATTTAAACCATTTTTGCATAGAGGAGAGTGAGATTGGTGGAGACTTGGTATTTTATTTGTGACGATTAGCGCTCCATTTTTATAAATAAAATAGATATTTTGACTGGACTATTAACGAAACGAATTCTTAATAGAACGATTTTTTCGTGATGCCTAAACATTAAATTATACATACATACATACATATCTTCACGCCGTATCCCTAACGGGGTAGTCTGAGAAGACGGAGCGCCAAGCGTCGCGGCCCTTACATACTTCTTTCGCTTCCTCAAATCTCATCATTCTCCTCACACATTTTTGCCTAGGTATGCGAGTGCTTTTGACATTTCCATCGACTAACACTCCAGCTATTTGATCTTCATAAGTCAGCTTTGGTCTTCCTTGGCTTCTTTTAACACTCAATTTCTCTCTATAAATTTTCTTCGTCAGTCTTTCATCACTCATTCTTTCCATGTGTCCGAACCATCTTAGCATTCCTTTCTTCATTTTTACAATAACACTGTCGTGCAACCCTGTCATACTGCGTATCTCTTCATTGCTTATTTTATCCGCGAGGGTGACACCGCACATATTTCTAAGAGATCGCATTTCTATTAGTCACTTTTATCTTACTTTGTTTATTAAATTATACGGTATTAAATAATCACTAAATCCGACTGTAAAAACTGTAAAATAAAAAGATTTTAAAACGAATTTATAATGACATATTTAAAATAACATTTTTTCATACTTTCTACTTATTTTTACGACTCAAGGAGTGCCTTGTAGGAAAATCTATGTCAGCTTTCCAAAATTCATGTTATTAAATCTTACCATGCAATTGGAGGATACACCAGCCATCTGGGTATCTAGATATCTAATTCATAAAGTTGACTAAAAATATTTGTAGCCTCCGACTACATGTTAAGATATAATATTTTTACAAGGCTACATACACACAGACGTTACCTTGCACTTCAAAATCCATTAAACTGTTTAGTCTGGTCACAAGATCACGAAGAAACGGCTTACTTACGTACATACATACATTCGAGAAACATTACGCTCCGTCTTGAGAAATGAAGTTTTCTGGTAGAAATGAAGTTTTTGTCTGTTCTTTTTCATAGATATGTGGAACATAAATACGAAGATGAAAACTTAGAGAAGAAGAAAGAAGAGATCCCGACTGGTGGCGTAATAACAGATTAAAGAAATGCACTAAAGATTAAAACTATACATATTATATTTTCTCTTTACTTAGATTTCATTAATGTTTTAAACTAATAATCTATTAAATACAACAGTAATAATCGCAGGTAGTTATATTTTATATCGCTCCCGAAATAACTCATAGTGGGTATTTGTCCCGTAAAAGTTATTACATGTAAAAATTGAAGCCCATTCTTGCGATTCTTTTCCCGCAAAAACTTGTGAGATCCCAGGTAGAGCCTAAACTATCGTTTTTATTGTTCTCGACACTTGACAATGATCTTATTAATCAATAATTATAAATACTAGAGGTCGCCCAGTGGTAGAAATTCGGCCGTAAATAGAAATATAAACTTTTAATATAAAATTTTTAGGGACAATCTCTACTCTGTGCGACTGTTTGATCCTCATCGAGGTTTGATCCAAGGAGATTACATACATACATATGATAACAAACTATGAGTTTAATAATTGCAGTACTTTTGACATTGACTGTATTAAGGTTAACTATGAGTATTTTATTTTGTAACACATATTACATAAAAATTTTAGCTTTCTGCACTTTTCCATTTAAACATTAACTATGCCAAGTCTCACACTCGTCCGTCCGCGCAATATTCTTAAAAAGGAAGTTTTCGCTTCACGCATTAATATATTGATGACGATTTATTTAAAAGAATATCTGGCGGTTCAACAATCATGCGGCATGAACGGCCTCTGAATTATAACGGCCTCATGATTAATAGTGTATATATAGATAGAGAACAGAAATATTAAAAAAATACTCACCCCTTTTCCAGTTTCGAAGTTTTTTAATGTCGAAGGTTACTTTTTGCCACGTGTTTTAAAAGAATGAGGAAGAAGAATTTTTGGTCAAATAAATTCCAATAAAACGTTATTTGTAACTTTACATTGTTTTTATTTTAATATATGGAATAATAAATCATTACCCTCCCATGTATATACCATTCTATCACCGAGACACGTTGGCTGCCTGCGGACTATCTCCATCCTTTTTCCATCTATACACATTGCGTATAAAGCTGTCTTTGTCAATAGATACATTGCTTAAATTTTCAATGTTATTTTATTTCTACTTATAACATTTTCTATGAATTCCACGCGTGAATTAGATAATTTTAGTAGCAGTAGTAGTTTTTGATATTGTTTTATTAATCTTAAATATAAGACATTCTTTCTTACGCAATGAGTTTAGACGCAAAGAGAGCAAGACTATCAAACTTTGAGCATTTGTCGACCAGCACTAAATATTGAACATTCCACCAAAGTTTTATGGATTTTATAACGTAGGTAAATTGCTGGTGTCTAGGCAAATTAAGTTTAAAGCATTTATTTTCCTTCGGTTTTCGAACAATCTTTGCTGCGCCGTCAAAATTTCATTTTTTAATCTATCTTGTTCGTTTTACAGTACGTTCTCATTATTACAGCTGATTAGATTCTAATTAAATGTCAACATTACCTACGCGGCATATAAAGGTTTAAATACATTACTATGTAAGCCGCAAACGCAGATTCGTTCGAAAACGTCATCCAAATCTGACACCACTCATGTCTACTTCACGTCCACACACAGCAAAACATAAGAATGTACTCTCGCATCAGTATATATAGATTTAACTTCGGACAACTAAACTCTATATACATTATAATGTTCGAATAAACGTTTCCCCATATATTTTTTTTCTCCCAAACAATTATCTTAAATACAAAGCAATCCACAAACGTAAAAGTTTACAAGCTCGCTAAAATAAAAACGTTTGTAAGACCAAGTTTCTTTGTTCAAAATTTACATACATATAATGACATACTTACAAGCAAAAACAAATATCTATTTATAATCCACAATCCACCTCCGTTTAGGAAACCACCAGTCATTATACAACAGGAAAACTTAAATATATTAGCAATGGAAGAGTTTAATGAATTCTCAAACTCGGATGAACTCGGATTAGACAAAATACGAGCTTTTTTTAATAAAATATATGTCTACGAACACAATAACCGTATTATACACTTGCTATTGAGTTCACATTTTTGATTACATATAACAAACATTATTTATAGCAAAAGGCACGCGGATTTCTAAATGACAGCGACGTAGAGCTATATTCAGCATTTCTTTGCAACATCGCCGAAATTTCCAAGTTATCCGATTTTGAAATCCATGTTGTTTTTACTAACAATCGTGGTGACATAATGTCCAAGAATGTGAGAGCGAAAGCGTACCTTTTTGCATTAGACTTAAAAATTAATAAAATGCTAACACTTAAATAACACATAGTATAAACTTAGGCATTACTTAACAAGTACAACTTACACCAAAACGTATGGGAGATGTTGTAAGACATTATTTGTTTTTCGTTCTCAGCGCATTTATTAATATTATCATCGTAAGCATCATTTAATGATAATTTAAATCATCTTGGAAAACGATGATTCGTAACGACCAAATAGAAATTTCTCAAAAATATAAAATGTTACATAATTAAGGAAGCATCGAGCTTCGGAACATAACATAAAAAAAGTAACAATTCCTTGCATTTTCAGTAAAAATTATAAATAACGACACAATGTCATGATTTAGGAAAAGGAAATATTTAAAGAAATCTCTCTAGGTCATGCAGAAATGGAAATCATTTGACTATTTTTAAACGTTACTAATTTTATTTTTAATTTATTTGTACTATGAACATTTTACAATAATGTTTCGACTGTGTTCTTGTAAAAAATCAGATATTAGCTCAAAAGTATTTACTTACGTAATTTTAATACCTAGCCGAAAATTTTTGGGCACAATATCGTTTGAGGTCAGTGTCTATTAAATCGATCTCTTTTCTAAACTAAAAATTTAACTATAAATCGCTAATGAATTAAAGCTAATTAGAAGATTAAGCGATTGGTTTCCGTTAAATTCATATGAACCAATAATTCCTTTCTTTCGTAAGAAATGTTAAAACTATTAAAGATAAGAGTGCGTTTGAGTCCAATAACTTCAAATATTTTTTAAACAATCAAAAGAAGCAAAATTAATTGTAGTAGTTGACCAAAACACGAATATATGGATGACATAATTATATTAGGTATAATATTTATCCTAAGTTATTGTTTGACGTCGCTTAAAAAATTAAATAAAAAGAGCTATTTATAATAGCTGAAGACTATCAGGACATGATTTATGGAAGAATTTCATTATATTGAGCTAATTAAATAAATTTTAAGTCTAGATGTCTTTTAGAATACGTCAAAAGCTTATAAATTCTGTCATTTGTTGTTTCCCCACATGTTTCGCTACAGAATAAAATATGATTAATGGTAAAAAATGACAATTGGTTGTAAACCTGTCATGGAGAAAGGCGATAACACACTGAACTAATATGACACTACAGTTCCATATCACCCTTTACTTTATGAATACAATTCTGATTCGTGAAGCACAGTTAGTTTCAATTACCTTTTTAGATGGAAAACCGTCCTTCATAAACTAATTTGATTTACGTTACATAATTTGGCTATACGTATATGAGGTCTCAAATTTTCTAGTCCGTTTCTTATTCTTTTAGATACATGACGGATTGATTGAAACTACTGCACTAATAGATTACACACGTCAGACAAATATGAATAATTAGAGTGTTCCAACAAAATTATCTCACAGTATACATAATATTGTATCATAACCTGTGATGCGCCTTAAACATCTTTGTAACAGAATAAATGCAATGACCGCAAAGCACTTGGCAGTTCCTTCAGTATAGTATTAGTTCAGTATGTGTACACATTATGAGCCCTCTTCAAACTGTGAGGGATCCAAAACTTACTACACTACGGTACCATGCGATCTATATCGAATTTTATGATTTAAAACAGTCTCTTTTGATGGTCGCTTATTGGCAGAGAATAACTTTATTACGTGGTACCTTCTATCGAAAACTGTAAACACATGGTTTCCTATTTGACACATGTTTTTACGGAAAACCTCATGAATTAGAGGTTCGTTCAATCCGATTAATTGATTTTAAATCTACGATTTCGATAACCTTTTGGTTACAGTTCTCGATTCAAAACTCGAAACATTTGAAACTACGCGCTTAATTGCTACACCGCACACTCCACAATCCTATAATTTAAATTTTATTGTTTTCATCAAAGAATATATTTATTTTAAATTTTATTGGAAATAAAATTTAAAATAAATATATTATTATATGCAATTCTCACGAAATCCCTACTCGAGTGTGTATAGTAGTATTATTTCAATAATCTTCTATGACTAGTTCGTGTTCGGATGATTGAGCTTTTGCAATTACAATCGGTAATTTATTAAAAAGAATATGCGTAGGCTCAAATAAATAATATAAATAGAATTTTACTAGTTTTTAAAGGTAATGCAAATTCATATTTCAAAATTATATCTAGATAACTATTTAACATTGTTTTCACACCCCTTGAATGAATAGCAACTGGTAATTAAGCATCAATGCATAGCAAACGACTTTTTATTTTCATATACAGGATGCTTTTGTAATCCTTGGCATCTATTTATTATTTAACATATTATTCAATTAAACTCTACTTCTCGGATTCTTAAATTCTCGAGCGATTTACCAGGACACTCGATTTAACACTGTACAGCGTGCCGGTTTTTACAAATTCAAGGTCTTCAATTGTCTTCTCATGAATACACGACAATTTACAGATTCGGTGTTGAAAAATTATTTAATTGTATTATTGTTGATTTAGGTAATTCCTATGTAATTTGTATCATAAGTAGAGCTTTACATTAAAAGGACGCCAGTAATTTCAAACACATCTTGTATAAATAGTATGTTTCTATTCTATTGTATGTTACAACTCGAAATATAAGTTCTGAATTTTTTTTTATATTGGGTAACCATGGTGTGTAACTATTAGAAAATGATTGTAACAGGTAACTTTAACAATCAACAAAGGTATGTTTAATCGTTTAGCGCTTGAGAAGTGAATTACACAAAATATTGAATTAAGGTAATATTTTACTTCATACAATATCACTGTTGGAAGCATTACAACGGCACCTGAAAGCTATTGTTGAACAAAATGGAAATATTATTAAAATGCCGTTAAGTTTAAAGTATCCGGCAATTGATAAAAGGATCGAACAAAAAGGAATCGATGGGCCGTTATCGCTTAATTTCATGTTTCTAGAGCGCTGTCTCTATCGCACAAAGATTTCAATTGATATTTAGATAGAGATTTTATAATGATTATATTAAATGTTATGAGAAATACCTCGAATCTGTAGTTGTTACATAATATTAAATGAATTGAGAAATCATAAGTCGTCGTAAATCAGAGACAGCGCCATATATAAACTCAACTGAAATCTCTTTTTTTTTGTTTAATATTTTTATCAATCACCAGATACAGTTCTGTGCTTAATCTATTTTGGAGTCACAAAGAGCCGCCATGTTGTGACGTCAGCAGGAAATCAATTAAACGTCAAAATATTATTTTAAATTATGGAAGCGTTCCTAAACTGACGGGGCGCTGTCATCGAAGTACGTTTTATATTTTTTAAGCGAGAATCATCAGGCGATGGCTAAAAGACGTCCGGCTCGCGTTATGAACTCGATTATGCGTCGCCATAAATTTTTCAACGCATTGGAACGTGAGAACAGAAATCGCCATAGGAAGAACACAGTTGCTACTTGAGTTAGGATGTGTACTATATGTAACCTGCAAAAAAAAATATTATTTTAGCAGGACTTTAAAAATTTTAACACATTTTTAAACGTCAGTTGTCAAGGATCTGCCTGTTTTCGCGTTGTGAACCTAAAAAACTTAAATTTCGCATATTATATGATTAAGTAATTCGATTGAATTGAAATAAAGACTTATATTACCCCCAGGTAAACCTAACATTTTTCTAAAATCTCTTAAGAAATCGCTACAGTAGTTTTTTACAAACAAACCGAGAAACTTACTTTTACAACTTTACTGCAGTATAGGATATAAAATGTCCATTTATGATTCTCCAAAATGAGACAAATATGGCGACGAATGGAAATCGTTTTTCTATAGAGATATCCTCAGATGCGAACACGAATATACATAATGAAATAACATCGCAAATCATTATATACGATTATAACTGTAATAATAGCCTGGTTGACTTATTTTAAAACTGATAAATTTTACGTTACATTAACACAATTTAAAAGTTTGAATACGATTGTGAAATAGAATATTTGAAATTCATTGAGAAAATAGAAGTTATTCGACTTAAATTTCAGTGTGGACAGATTGGAGATAAGTTAGAGGGAGATGGCGTTACGGAGCTGTGACGTCACAAGTTGCAATGTCCTTGCCCAGCGTTAAGACTGACAGGGACAGAGCTCTTCCACTCTATACAGACTTGAGTTCAAAAGCGAATTTTCGAATAAATTTTTGCAGTTTTCTTCATGATTAACAAAACTATATTTGAATTAAGTTGCTAACAAATATTTATATAGATAGCCTATTAAATCTAACTTCGCATACCTCCAAAGTAACTTTCTCGATTTAGGCAGCGTCTCTGGACTCTCCTTGAACAAAAACCTTCTAATTCCGAGGACATAGGACTCGATGTACGCGTCCCAGTCGATGTTCTTCACATTGAAGTCGAACGTGCCCCGGTCGTCGGGCGAGAGAGACGCGCAGAGTGCTTGAACATTGTCGTCGGCGAAGGCCCACTGGCGGGTTGTGAAGTACTCCAGACACGCGGCAGCTTTCTCCAGTTTATTTTGGACTCTGACCATACTGGAATTACATAAACCAAAATACATTAATATGCTGGGTGCTGTGAAGCAGCCTAGTTTCAAATACCAAACATCAAGTAGTGACGTAACTTCATCGCTCCGCTGTTCACAGTTACGTATCGACTTTAGTGAAGTAAACACGAACAAATTAAAAAAAATGGCAAGAAGCTTTAATAAAACAGATTTGTGGAACCTTCCTAAGGTTGATGAGGACATGGTGAGTTGTTTTTTTATTCGAAAAATAAAAAAAAATTATTTAAAAAAATTGAACCGCCTTCAAAAAACACTGAAAAGTATAAAATAACTATCCTTTACTTATCAAAACTCAAGTATGTGTATCGTATTTATTAAGTTATTTTAATTGTACTCGAGTTTTTTATGTTAGAGTTTAATCTCTACGTCACACTAAAAATGATTACATACAAGCTTCACATTGAATTTAGAAAAAGGCAAAATAGTATTCACTCACACTGGTTTATTCCCCATCATTCTGGCGAAGAAATCCATCACATGCGCCGGCGCACGATGTTCTACGGTCGACAGGACGCTGTGTTTGAGACGATTACTCGTGATATCGCCGCCAGGGTACCACACCACTTCGCCTGAAAGAAGACATAACTATTGAAAATACCCTTACTACTAATCTCTACCTCTGTACCCTCTGTAACCTCTGTACTAATATTATAAAACGGTAAACTCCGTTCTTTTGTAATGGATAAACTCATAAACTAGTCAACCGATTTCAAAAATTCTTTCACATATAGAAAGCTACATTATTAGCGGTAACCTGGACAGTATTTTATTTTCAAAAAAATTTCTATCCGTGCAAAGCCAGGGCGCGTCGCTTGTAAAAAATAATGGTCGAAATTCGAACACAAATATGAAATAAACGCTTTTTCCTTTGACATAAACTACAGACTCAAAACAGCTCACAAATCACAAAAATCACACTTCGAAACTCGTTCAGTTTATCTGTTATTAATTATTTGTTGGCAGTATTTTCTAATTCTTTGGCGACGATCACTACTTTGATCAAAAACTATTAATCGTTTGACATTGACAGTATAATTATTAGACTTTTTGGCGGGAACGAGACAAGTGAGGTTGTCGTTTTATTTAGATTTTCTATTTTTTACATTTTTAGGAGTTTTAAAGTACAACAGTGATGGTATATTGTGTTTTAAAGTTCTGTGTAAGTGAAAAGAATGGAGGAGATCTAAATAAACATGTGTAGCCGAAGTTTTCGCGCTCTTCCAAGAAGTCCTTTTTTAACTACAGTAAAGCCTACTATCACTTTACTGGAGGAGTGTTAGGGACAGTTAATGTTTCTCCAGAAGTTGCGTCATTAGGCTGATGGTCTTGTTACCAATGCCTTAAGAAATATAAATAAAATAAAATAGTGAGGTTGTCATTTTATTCAGATTTTCTATTTTTTACATTTTTAGGAGTTTTAAAGTACAACAGTGATAGTATATTGTGTTTTAAAGTTCTGTGAAAGTGAAAAGACTGGATATCTAAATAAACATGTGTAGCTGAAGTTGTCGCACTCTTCCAAAAAGTCCTTTTTAACTTGAGTAAAGCCTACTATCACTTTACTGGAGGAGTGTTGGGGACAGTTAATATTTCTCCAGAAGTTACGTCATTAGGCTGATGGTCTTGCTACTAATGCCTAAAGAAATACAAATAAATAATACGAGTAATAAGTATAACTTTGTTTATGTTTGACATCGGTGATATGAACGTAAACAATGTATGTTTCATTTATAGAATGTATTTATAACATTATATATAAAACACATATATAATTTTTAACTGTCTGCACTTCTTCCCATATAAACATTAACTATGTTAAACACACTACTCCGTGCGCGCAATATGCAAGCTTTCTCTCCACATATAAATATATAGATAGCGTAGGGGTTAAAATTATATCAATTATTAGAGCTCAATGTGAGCACTAGGCGTGTACTACGCAAATTGAGGGAATACTTAGTAACACCTAAACGCGAAGGCCAATAAAGGAAAAATTCAAGTCGATCAAGATGTAGAGCTTATTATACGTAAGTATAAAAGGCTCGTCTTTGGCGATGCGTTAGCAACCCGCTAAGTAGTGTTGCTTTAGCATCTTCTGTTGGCCTAAATATTGTTACTAAAAGTGGAGCTTTTATTGCCCCTTGATATTTTGTCGAACCTGGAAGGAAAGTGACGTCGAGATATGTTTTATATGTATCGGAAAATCAAACGCAAGTCCATGACGTCACAAGAGTCGCACTTGGATACAGCCTTCGGAGCGGGCGGGCATTCGACTAATGAAGCTCGCATCGAGCGTACGTATCTGTTAAGTAGTAATACCTAGCCTTATAACTGTAATTGTTTGCTGGAGCTTATTCATTGTGCCAAAATCCGACGACAATGAGTGTCCTCTGAGCCCTGCAGTTGCGACATATGTATGTCGAGAATGATTTTTTTTTAAATAAAAGAGGGGGCAAAGGGAGGGGAGCAAGTGAGTCACCTGGTGAAGAGTAACCAACCGCCGCCCATGGACACTCGCAACATCCGGAGAATCACAGGCGCGTTGTCAGCCTTTAGGGAAATAGGGAAAGAAGGGTGAGGGGTCATGGTCCACCGGCACTCTCACTCACCTAACGAAACACAACAACAATAGATGCTGTTATTTCACGCCGATATTCTGTGACAGTGTGGTATTTCACTAGGCGAGCCGGCCCTATTCGTGCTGCAATACAGCATGGCTCTACCACCTTTAAAACTGATTAATTAACCGTGTATATAAAGTTAAATAACACTCACTGAACGGATGTTTCCGCATATATTTGAAGCTGGTTCTGACAAAGCGGTGCCACGTGATGGGATTTTGCTGACCGGTACAGCAATTATATACAACGACGCCGTCGCCTCTGAGAATAATAGAAACACAATAATACTTTAACATCATGTAACCACTCATGTAACAAAATTAATGATTGTTAGTTGCTGTATTAACATTTTTATAAGTTACAACCTCAGAGTATTCTCATAAACTACGTTTTGAGCAATTTTATAATTAAGGCGACGGATTGATAAACAAGAATTTAATCTAAAATAGACCTCCCTGCTCTATGGTAACATGCACGCGCTAGCTTACGAAAAATACTAAAAAATAGTTATTTTCGTTTATTATAAAAACTATAATTAATTTTAAAAAATGCAACTGGCATTTTGAAGGATATGTTTAGATTAAACTATATAGAAAATTGAAAAACATAAATCGGTCCCGTTACTCCGAACAATGTAAATCTCTGTTTTAAAAGAGGTTTCTTTGATATTTTTTTTTGTGTTATAAAAGTTAACCAATCCAAAAATCAAGTCCATAAAATGAAGAATCAGGTTACCAGATATCACTTTCATACGTTTTGTGGTCACTTAGAAAAATTGAGATCCCAACAGTCAAAATTTCCAATGCGTCGCCTTAAAATAAACGTGCCAAAACTCGGACTATAAATCAGAATGGACGGAGCCATAATGAATTGCCGATCTAATTACCTTGCGTCAAAGAAATTTTCGTGTCTGTCTATCTTATAACCATGAGTAAAACAGTAAGTTTGGCAACCTCGCACTGTCGGTGTAATTCATTTCAGCCGCGCTATTCTCTAAAGCGAATTAATCGAATTCACTTCTGAATCCGCGGTGAGATTGTCAAATGTGGACTGGTATTCTCTAATGTCGACAGAGATACTAGCGCCGCTTGATGAGTGCGGCAGCGAGTCATACCATCGTTAATGAATTTTTTGACGTTTCGCTAAATATGACAATCTAATCTAAAAAAACAAGTTTTATTTAACGCTATTATCTCAGAGAAGCTAAAATACACTACGACGAAATATCGACTGAGATGTTTACTCTTAAAGCAATCCCCGATAAACTCGCCTCTAAGATCACTTCACTTCGCTCCTAGAATGTGTGGTTTAGAGAATTCCATTTGAAAGTCAAGTGAGTTCAAATGCGAAGTGGGGTGAATTGTCGAGCGAGTCTCGCTTGGGTGATTCGAGTTTTTACAGAATAGCATGGCAGCTCATGACCGGCTTGATGTACAAAACATTGCAATAGGTACTGAACTTATTATTATTTGCGAAATACTTGTAAAAAATTTTGGCGGTAGTATTCACGAAAATAAAAACATGACATGTTCAGCTGTTTATTGTTATACTGTGACCATTCCCTAGTCATGTACGGGGATTGCTTATAAAACTATAATCCCCTTTATTTCATTAATTTAAAACATATTCTAAAGATTCAAAAACTAATTTTATATCACTTTTACTGTAGATTATGATTCTGCAGTCCAATTTTTAAATACTCTTCAAATGTATACAGGGGATAACAAAATTATTTTTATCATTGGAAAAATAAATAAACGACTTTTCCCAGAATTGAGACCTAGCTAGATTGATTTTTCGTCCCCTCAACCCCTATATTGTAAATTTCATTTAAATCGCTAGAGCCGTTTTCGAGAAAGCGAAATGAAATATATATACAAATATTGCTCGTTTAATATTATAGTGGATAAAGACATTGTTTATGCGTCAATGCGTCAAACAACTGTTTATATTAAATATTCTCCAAGGAAAACGACTGTCACGGACAAATAGACAACAAGGCAAACCATAAGCGTTCCATATCCAATTTTGGACTGGAACACTAATAAACAAAAATGACATATTACGAATGTTTCTATGAAAAAATCGCGTTGATTATATTCGTAATGTATTTTAAAGATCATGTAACTATCAAGTACCAACTTTCGCTTTAAAATAATACTCACCGTCTCAAATGCGTCCGCCATGCACAAACAATCATCAGATTGATAACTGTATCCACAGGTACCAGGTCGGCCACTCTCGAGCCGTCTCCAAGCATCGTGCGGAAGATGCCCTTACCAACGGCCGCGATGATCCCATTTGGGCCATTCCAGTTGTCCACCCATCCTTTGACCGGCTCCCGGACAGAAGAGAGCACTGTTGAAGCAGTATTTAGCACTTTAGTCTGTATTTTATAAATTTAGTATCCTTTAGTAAAATCATACCCTCGGCGTCAGTTATATCCCATACATACATATCCTCACGCTGTTTCCCTAACGTGATAGTCAGAAAGGAGGGAACGCCAAGTAACGCGGTCTTTACATACTTCTTTCGCCTCCTCTATTCTCCTCACACACTTTAGCTTAGGTTTGCGAGTGTTTTTGACATTTCCGTCTGCTAACACTCTGGCTATTTCACCTTCATAAGTCAGCCTTGGTCTTCCTTAGCTACTGCTACCACTCACTTTCCCTCTGCAGATTTTCTTCGTCAGTCTTTCATCACTTCTTCTTTTTATGTGCTTAATCCATTCATTCCTTTCTTCATTTTTAGTATAACACTTCAATCACGATTAACTATGTGATAAATTTCCAAATTTCTGGCTATTTTCCACTCAAACTCCAAAAACCACCAATGGACACGTGTTTCGCCTCTCAACGAAGCATCCTCAGGATATACCAGAGATCAGATTTGGTCAGCCAAGTAACACCCAATCCAGAATAACATTAACTAATAACAGTCACGCTATGGGCGTCTAAAATCTAAAATATATTTATACATCTATTCACTTCGGATGTGCTTTACTCCGGCTTCGATTTGTTTAAATAATTGTGGTCTTATTATACAAGACGAAAACTCTGGACTACCATAATGAAGTGTCGTGGACGACATTGAATAATTAGAAAAATAAAGAAGTTTAAGTGAAACGAATTGCTACGATCTTAAAGCAATAAGCATTTCAGCTTGCAACTGGTATAGCAGAACCGCGGGGTTATTACCTAAAAATTTGCACACAGCGACAGCCACGCGATCACTGTGTGACCTGCGACTAATAGTAATACAAAATTAGTATCATGTATAACGATTGCGTGTCTATTATTCTATGACCATAAAATGCACTTTTCGCGGTAGATTTAGCGCCACTATACAAATTACATTACACGAATTTTCGTTTTGACAGCAGATATCGCGCGATATTGGCTGTCGCAAGCTAACTGCAAATTACGCAATAAGCGTGCCGATACGGACGGGTTTCTAGCCGACTCTACTACCTGCGAGGGAATGTAAGCCACTAACGTATTTTTTTTTATATTGTACACACAACGCCGGACAAATGGTTACAATATTATTAGGTATTTATAGTAAAATAGAATTAGAATATCGATATCCCTTTCTTTCGCTGGATTCGTTCCGTCTTTAAAAGTTTAAAGTTCAATGTGTAACTATTTGCTCGATGCTGTGTGTTTATTACTTTATAAGGAGAAATTTCATAAAGACTAATTGAACTTCTTGATGCCATAGATATATGAGAATAAATATTTGATTACTTTAAATTATTTTGGATCCACAGTTGCACCCACGTTAAACTTGGTATTTTTTCGAGATAAAAAGTATCCTAGATTGCTCTGTGAAAAGTCCTCTACCTGCCAATGAAAATTTCGTCGAAATTGGTTCAGCTATTTCTGAGAATAGATCTGACGTACTAACAGACGGACAAATATTTTATAAACAAATAAAATCATAACCACGTGAGCTTAACAAGAAACCGTTATTTCAAAATCGCAGACAGATACTTCGATACGTGCAAAATTTCATTGAAAAATATTATAATAGAAATAATAATAGAATTTAAGCAGCGAAGATGAGCTGTGTCTCCATCATTGCTAGGTCCTAGCACCAGGCAAATCTACTACGAATTAGTGATGTCATAGTAACATAACGTCATCTCCCAGTTTATTCCCACTATTGTATTCAATTAAAAAAAAACATTCACCTAACCTAGATATTGTATAATTTATTATATTTCTTACCGATGGATGGTCTTACGATCGCTACAGGCAAGTTGCCACATTCTTTTATAAGCATATCTTCCGCGAGCGCCTTTGTGAAAGTGTATGTGTTAGGCCGGTCACCTGTAAAATAAAAAAGAGAATTGAAGTGAAATTTAAAAACCCTCCACACAAAAATAATCTGGATCAATCACCACCAGACATATTAGTAAGGAAATTCTTGCAGCGCTCGAACAGCAAATCATGCAAATCTGTTTAAAATGCCGTAGACAAACATACAGACAGACAAAAGCGACAAACTTATTTAACACTCATTTACGCCAGAGCTTGAAAATATTTTTACCAGCAAAAAAAATGCAAAGATCCAAAGAAGACATTAAAATTCCAACTTTATCGCTAAAGAAATCTTATCTAGCTAACCTTTTCATAAAACAATGCAACAATATTCAAGAAAATTCACCGCAGACGGTATAAAATGAAAATTATGAAATTGTGAATATTAGTATATTTTTAATTATCACAGACCAGCATGAAAATAGTTGTAGCAATCAAATGATACGAAACATATTGCATATTTCTAAAATAAATCAATTGCTATCGATCCCCGAAAGTTAAAATCATGGTCGCCCTACTTACCGACTAGATCGGGTGTGATTCTGTCAACGAGGTCGTCCGGTAACGTTTGGACCAACGTCACCACGTGTTCGGGGTGCGCGGGCGGCGCGTACACTGTCTCTTCAACGCACTCTCTCTCGCAGTTGCAATATGCAGTAGATACGTGTACCAGGGCCTGCAACACGAAAACAGGGCGTAAGAAATTTTCACATTTTTAAATAGGTATATATATTTATTGGAAAGGAATAATATTATTAAATGTTTGTCAACAAACGTTTAATAATATTATTTCAACTACATTTCCATAAAAAGTGTGTATCTTTATATATAGCTACAGTATATAAAACAGACTGTCAGTTGTTCAGTTGTGATCAAACTTAACTTTCCCGTGAGATGGCGATTTTTTAAATAATTACAAACTAATTTTTTAACCGATTTAGCGAAATCAAACACATTAATTAAGAATTTCATAAATAATGACTTTCCTTATACGATACTTAAAATAAAATAAAAATACGTTAGTTATATCAGTGGACGTGTCAAAATGATGTCATTTGAAATTGCATTATAAAATTACAAACGAAATGAGATGTTGCGTAAAATGAGTATCTACGTCTTACTAAGGATTCTGAGAATATTATATATTATACAATTGGATAAGCTCATGTGCGGGTTACATTATCAGACAGGGAAAGATAATCATAATATGAAAAAATAGTTATTGCAGTAACTTGTCACTTTTTAACTACACTTACCTGCAACTTAATTTGTGTAGAATTAAAAAAAAATAGCCTATGTTCTTACCCAGGGCTCAAGCTATCTACACACCAAATTTCTTTAAAATCAGTTCATCCGTTTAGCTATCATAACTTAACAAACGGACACATTTTGACATTTTATTATATAAATATAAGTGTGATATTGGTAAATGTGTGTGTGATAATGTTGCGATATTGGGAGTTAATAATTCAGTTTAGATCAGGGACTTATCTTGTCCCCAATAACACTCCCCAAATCCTATTCTATCGCGTGTCCAACAGTGCCGTTTGTTGCCTCAGCCTGCCCAACCCAAGTTAGTGAAGTTCCCTTGAGAATTTTGTGCAATTACCTCGAGTCCCAGCATACGATGACAGAGCTGAACAAGTTGCTGCGTGCCTAGCATATTAATTGTCACCGACAGCTTTAACTTTTCGTCGAACTTCACCGTCGCCGCCGAATGAAACACTACTGACACCTGGAAAAAAGGATTGATGAGTGATGAATGAGTCCTTACTCAATACACGCAATAGAGATATATCAATATGGCCTAAATGAAAATAAACGCGGTCACCCACTAGATGGATGATATACCAAATAGAGTCTTAGTGCCTCGGAAGACATGATATACCACTGTTCGAATATTGTTACGTGACAATAATTGTTGAACCAGGTTGTAGGCCTTGTAGATAGTTATAAGCCTTATAAGTCTGACACTCGACTTTGTACTACTACTTACTGGATGAGATTATAAAGGGGAGAGAAATAGCACCGACTACATAGCTCATTGTTACTCGTATAATATTGAATTATTACATCAAACAAACGAAACTCAGACTTAATTTTTACACAGAGTAGAAATCTAATACTTTGAAGTAACAATGATTGAAAACTTTTCTTTATAACAGCAGTAAGCAATAATGACACCGTATTCCTTGTGTCAACTCAGTCTGTTACAAATTAATTAAGGAACAAGAATAACCCAGTGTCAAAGACATAATATAGAAATGGTGTGCGAGTCGCGATGGGCGATGCAACTTGCGAGCAAATTAACAATTAAGAGTGCATATGATTTGAGAAAAATAGAGATTTTTTATTTAAAATTTAGAATTGTTATTCGATTTTGATAATTTTAGAATAATATATACACACATGTAGATTACCAAATCACTTCTCTTTTGGACTAAATAAAGCTTACGAAACGCTATAAAGTAGCACCTTTAGATAAAGAGGGAAATGGGGTTTTTCGCTTACTCAAAGTAGCGTTGGAAGTAACAAAGCGTCTTGTTTAAAATGCAATATAGTTTAATTCGAAGCCTGTACGTATATTCAAATATTTTGATAGTTCACAAAACTTACAACTTACCTTTTGACAAAGCATAGACTGATCCGCCGGACTGATCCCTAATTCAGGCTCGGTAATGTCGCCAACGATTGGTACTATTTTATTGAGCTCCGCCGGTCTTTCCCTCCGAAGAGTTTCAAATAACTGGATGACAAAAATACATAAAGAATAAATACGTATGTATTATCAAATGTATTCTTTAAAACTTAGACGGCTGTTATAAGCTTCTTGATTGCAAGCTAGGTTCAAGGTCCAACGTGCAACACGTTGAATGAACGTGTAATGCAGTAACTGATGGTTGAGTGGCAAACATTTATCGAACTATCCCGTAATTATTATATCATTACCATTAATTTTGAATGACTTGCATGACCATATATCGGCCACCTTAGAAAGCAATTGTTTATTATTTTGACGCTAAAAATATTTGAAGCTTTGTGGCTCTGTTACCGATACAAACTAAAGTTCTTAACATTTTAAAATATTGTTTCTGTTTTCGGGTAAGGCGTTCCAGTCTTTATCTTTTTTTATTTTAATTCCAATAGTTACAGAGCTGCGTACACGCATATCTTCACGCTGTATCGCTAATAGGGTAATCACGACGGAGCACCAAGCGTCGCGGTCCTTACAAACTTCTTTCGCCTCTTCAAATCTCGTCATTTTCTTTACATATTATCGCCTTTTTTAGTTTCGAAGATATTCAGAGATAAGAGACTATTGTCTACTTAGAGATATATTAAATATTCTATTAAAATTATGACATTTCATTTCTATTCCTAAATTTAAAAAATAAATACAATTTCTTCCCTATTTAACTTTAGAAAAACATTTTTAAGTTTGATTTCCTAACCTTAGTTTACAGGCAACTAAAGGAAACTCCTGTTTTAACTCCCACGAAAGGAAGTCCAATTTCTATATTATACGAATAAATTGAAGGGGAAATTCCTTAAATTGACTGTACTTATCTTACCCTCTTATATGAATGAGTCATCAAGTTAAAATCAGAAAGAGAATGATCACCTATAAGTAATAGTCATTTAGTGATTCTATCGAAAGTGTATTCTAATGAGTCACATTTTATCTATTATAAATTAAAGTTACAATAATATCCAATATTGATAGCGACAATAACGTTTTATCATATTCGTGTAATGACTAAAATAATTTTCTTGAAAATTGCTTATTAATAATGACGTCACAGATTTGAAACATTCCGAGATAAATCATTAAATTGAACTATATTAATAACAAAAGGTACATACATACGTTAATATTTACAAACTTAAAACTACACATCAATAAATTATAATTTTTTAACAAGTATAGTACATCAAAATATATAACTAAGTTTTTAGTAATGAAATATAAATAAAGGGGTTGTGTTGTTGTAGTTTGTGTTAGTGTGTGTCTTGTTGTCTGTAAGCTCAATATATTGACGAAAACAAACAATTGAACTACGAAAAATCTGTTTATAACAATGAAAATATTCAATTCCTAATGAGGTCCTGTTTCTTTGTATCTCCAGTCCATTATTAGTTTTACGATATTACTTTTACCTCACCTCTATTGTAACTAGGGTTGCCACCTTTCAAAAAGAGCAGACCCGGAGGTTTTGGAAAAATCGCTATTTTCACTCAATAAACCAATGTTTTCTGAGGTAGGTATTATTTACATAATGACTGAGGTAGGTTTTAACCCGAGAGTTCCGAGACCGACATAAACTTTGTAATTAAATTTTTTTTTCTATGTTTTATTGATTAGGTATTTGTTTCGATGTTTAGAAATTAAAGGCTTTTACTATAATTATTTAATGAAATTAAAGCAGGTACTTACAAAATCAAATAATTAGTTGAGTCCCAATCTGGGACCAATTGTAACTCTTGATAACACATCTACTAAGTAATGTAATAAAAATGTTTGTTTTAGTTACTGAATATTCAATGAAGTGATAGCATTTTAATCATACTAGACGTGACCCGATGCTTGAGATTAGACCGTAAATATAGCCACAAAAATAGACATTCTTTATTCTGTGCGACTGTTTAATCCAAGGAGGTTACGTATATATGATCGCAAACTGTTGAGTTTGACATTGACAGTCCTTTTGACATTGGCAGTATGAGTATAAAACTATGCTAAATCTTACGCTCCTCCATGCGCGCAGTATTCTTAAAATGGGATATGAGATTTCGCTTCACGTATTAATATATCATACATACATATATATCTTCACGCTGTATCTCTAAAGGGGTCGTCAGAGAGGATGAAGCGCTAAGCGTCCTTACATACCTTTTTTGCTTCCTCAAATCTCATCATTCTCCTCACACATTTTTCCCTAGGTATGCGAGTGGTTTCGACATTTCCGTCGGCTAACACTCTGGTTACTTGATCTTCATAAGTCAGCCTTGGTCTTCCTTAGCTTCTTTTAGCACTCACTTTCGCTCTGTAGATTTTCTTCGTCAGTCTGTCATCACTCATTCTTTCTGCCCAAACCACATAGCATTCCTTTCTTCATTTTTACAATAACACTGTCGTACAATCCAGTCATACTGCGTATCTCTTCCTCACTAACGTATAATAAAGTTGGCACCAACACCGCATTGTGGATAGTATTTTGGCAGTGTTGGATATATTCACACGGACTACTAATATGGAAAGAGCACCGTTCACTTTATTGCGGACTGTTATCCGTCTCTCCACATCCAACTCACAGTTTCCATCCCTCGAAATCGCACACCCCAGATACACAATTTCATTCACTTGTTCTAGACATTTTACGTGTACCCAAATCTCACATTTCGTCTGTACCGCTTCCCTTTAAAACACCAGAACTTTAGTTTTGTTCACATTCATATTTAATTCTTTCACTTCACATTCTTCTTTCATGCATGTGACTAGTGTCTGCAACTGCTTCTGATGGTGCTATAAGCACCATCGGGTGCCACCATTCAGGTTATCGCCAGAAAATGAACCGTTCCCAGATCAGCTCCTCGACGCGCTCATGTGCATACTATCCACCAGGAATTAATAATCATACTTCTCTCATCTTTTCTTTCCTACGTGTACTGATGGATCCTTTTGTGCTTAAATATGGTATTAGCTACAAAAATATCCTTTTCCATGCACACTCCTAACACAATCCTACCAGCATCATTCACTCTCTTATCTCCATACTTACCTAGGACAGTCTCAAATCCTGTTCGAGCTGTCCTGACCCACCCATTCATATCTCCACACACAAAAATTCTCTCATTCTCTTCAACCATCGCTAGAACGGCTCTAACATTATCTCAAAACTGCTCTAGTTCACCCAAACCGACAGAAGACACTAAGACATACACTGCCATAATAAAAATTCTCGTCAACCCCATTTTGAGCCGCACCCAGAGCAGTTTGGGACTTACACATCTATACTCAGTCATACAATTAACCAAACGAGAGCACAGTAAAACCTCAACCCCCTGGCATCCCCTGTCTTCATGTGGTACCCCTGACTACAAAGCGATGCCCCCTCCGGGCAAGTCGGCAAGTTCACTGCCCTTTCGTTTGGTTTCTTTTTTCTTTTCTCTTCCATAATATCAATCACTTCATTCATATTCTCTTTAATCCCACCTCTCACATTCCACGCAGCCATTCTGGATTCCTTCTTCCACTTCTTCAGATTTTCTCGCTTCGCGTAATCGTGGGGAAGTTTCTGGCCATAGGTCAGAAAGTTTTCTGTGCTTTCGTGGAACTAGAAAAAGCATTCGATAGAGTAGTGTGAAAGAAATTGTGGAGTCTTCTACCTGAATATGGCATGAAAGGCTTCTTACTGCAGGCCGTGAGGTGATTATATCAAGGCCACAGACAGTGTAAAGATAGAAGGTGACATGTCGCCCTGGTTCGTAATCTGTTCAGGTGTCAGACAGGACTGCATGATATCTGCCTGGCTGTTCGTGTTGTATTTGGACAGTTACCTCCAGACATCGAAAGGTAGTATGAGTGGTATGATATGTGATGACACAGTGGTAAACTGCCTATTGTACGCTGACGATGCTGTGCTTATAGCACCATCAGAAGCAGCATTGCAGACACTAGTCACGTGCATGAAAGAAGAATGTGAAGTGAAAGGATTTAATATTAATGTGAACAAAACTAAGGTTCTGATGTTTGAAAGGGAAGCGGTACAGACGAAATGTGAGATTTGGGTAAAGGTATCTGGGGAGTGCGTTTTCAAGTAATGGAAGATGTGAGTTGGATGTGGAGAGGTGGGTAGCGGCTGGCAATAAAGTGAACGGTACTCTGTCCGCATTAGTAGGCCGTGTGAATATATCTAACACTGCCAAAATGACCATCCACAATGCGGTGTTGGTGCCAACTTTATTGTACGGTACTAAGGCCTGGATATGCCCGAAATCGATTGAAAGTATGATAAATGCAATAGAAATGCGACCTCTTAAAAATATGTGCGGTGTCAGTCTTGCGGACAGGATAAGCAATGCAGAGATACGCAGTATGAGAGTGTTATTGTAAAAATAAAGAAAGGAATGCTTAGATGGTTCGGCCACTTAGAAGAAGTGGTAGAAGAAGCTGAGGAAGACCAAGGTTGACTTATGAAGATCAAATAGCCAGAGTGTTATCAGACGGAAATGTCAAAAGCATTCGCATAGCTAGACGAAAATGTGTGAGGAGAATGATGAGATTTGAGGAAGCGAAAGAGGTATCTATGGACCACGACGTTTGGAGCTCCGTCCTTTCTGACTACCCCGTTGGAGATACAGCGTGAAGATATGTATGTTTGTGTTATACTTCGTTTTCAGGAATTTGTTTATTGAACGCGCAGTCTACTTTTTATACCTACGACCAAACATTATATACTCTCACTCTCTCAAAATACACAATTATATATTACTAGTAATCCGCCTTGGCTTCTCCTCGGTGGGATGTTAAATGTTTCAAACATACCACATTTTATTTATTAAGATTTTCATACAAAAATACAATCCAAATGTCAGACTTTTTCCGTGGATTTTCCATAAATTTTCTTTCATGTAAACCTTGTCCTGACTCCTGACAATTACGACCACAACAAAAAAGAAACCAGCTAAATCGGTTGAGCCACGATCGAGCCGTTCTCAAGTGATGTTCCGCCATATGATACGTGTGGTATCAAAAAAAGGTAGACTTTGTTTGTTTGTATGTAACGGATAAACTCAAAAACTACTCAACCGAATGCAAAAATTCTTTCATCTATAGAAAGCTACATTATCAGCGAGTAACAAGGGCTATATTTTATTTTCAAAAAAATTCTACCCGTGTGAAGCCGGGCGGGTCGCTAGTTATTTATTATTTAGGGCAATTCATGCTTTTGCAACTCAGCCATAAGAAATAGGTACCCAATCTTACAAGAGGCGAACTACTCCATAAAATACAACGTTAAGACAAAGGTAATGTGCAAACGAGAGAAAACTCTTCATAACAATTATTACGTAGGTAATTGGAAATTTAATAATGGCAAACGATCCGTCAGAGAAATGCTATCGCACCGGCCGCCGTAGTCTAACTGACTCCCAGCGCCGGCCTCGACGTTCCGTTAGCGCGTCATCGGAAGTCGCGCTTTGCCATATTATAGTCAAATGAGTGCCTTTTATTATTTTCACCGACATATATATAGTTTTATGTATTAATGTTATGATTATCTCCTTAAAATAACATCATTTTCTTTTATTAGTATATTGTATTGAGTTAAATGTTATTTTGTAGGAACCCAACATGAAGCACTGAACCTATAAAGCAGTAATGTCATATATTTTGTATGAAAACAAATTACATCTATGGTAAACACAGTTACTGGCGTACTGTTTCATAGTTTGATTTTTTGCTGTTTTTGCTATAACACTAAATAGACCAATAAGCCATTACATAAATAATTAAATATATATCCAGTTTTGATTATGTACTGCTTAATGCGAACAAGAGTTGATACTTCTTAGTGTAAATAAACTAAGCAGTGGTGAATAAAATGGTCCGATATTTCATCTCTATAAGTTGAGTGCTCTATGGAACCCATTGACAACGGAACGTTACACTAGAATATGTAGTAAATTAATGAATAGTAAAGAATGATCGTTATCCCACGGCGCTGGCAGAGCGTGACGTGGAAGTAGCTCTAACTCCTCTAACGCGTGGCGCTTCACCGTAAGTAAAAGTGTCATTCCGAAAAGTGAATCCGAATGAGCAAGTCCAATTCAAAACGACAATGGACTTGTTCACGACATTTTCGTTTTGCGAATTTATGTAATCTAATATTAAATCGAGTATTAATTTTCTATGTTACTTATCATAAAAATATTACACACTAAATTAAAATAAAGTATAGCTCATGTTACTCGCTGATAATGTAGCTTTCTATAGGTATAAGATTTTTTGAAATCAGGTGAGTAGTTTTCGAGTTTATCCATACATACAAACAAACAAACAAATTTTACCTCTTTATAATATTAGTATAGATAAGTATAGAAGAATAAAATCATTAAATTGTTTATTGATTAATCGTTATAAGTACGAAATTTAGTGAAACACGTTGTTCACTGCATAAGGTCAAAATGCATGTGAGCTAGGTGTAGTTCTCGAACCTCATTTCTCGAACATTCAATCTAATATTACATACATTGATATCATTGTTCATAGTATATATTTCTTCAGCTAAGTAATTATCTCTAAAAATTGCTTTGCATTGCATTTCTTTTTCCGAATTTTTTTACTTGATTTCTATCTATAAGTATCCTCAGTGCTACCCACCGGTGACTGTGTGAGCTCGTTGAGACGCGACGCGACGTCCTGGCCTCGCTTTGGCCGCATTAGTAAATAGATATTCTTTATTTTCGGACAACTTCGCAATAACTTTTCCACCAGGACCTGAAAGAAATAACGAACGAGGTCAAACACACAACAATATACTAACATATAGAGTGACGTTGAAAACATTAGTCAATTTTTAACCGAAATCCGTATTTTCGAAGTGGAATCAGCTTCGCAAAGTGGTGCGATGACGGATTTTCATCGAAATTATTGAAACATTGATGTCAAGAGTGAAAACATTTAAAATTTACAACTTATATTATAATTATAATATAATATCTATCTTAGCCAAAATGGCCATCCACAATGGGTGTTGGTGCCAATTTTATTGTATGGTAGTGAGACCTAGATATGTCCGAAATCGAGTAAGATAAATGCAGTAAAAATGCGATCTCTTAGAAATATGTGCGGTGTCTCCTTTGCAGACCAAATAAGCAATGATGAGATCCGCATTATGACAGGTTTGCACAACAGTGTTATTGTAAATATGAAAAGAGGAATGCTTAGATGATTTGGGCACATAGAAAGAATAAGTGATGAAAGACTGAAGGAGAAATTCTACAGAGCGAAAACTAATAATAAAAGAAGTCAAGGATGACCCAGGCTGACTTAATTCGAAATGTGTGAGGAGAATGATGAGATTTGAGAAAGCGAAAAAGAATGTAAGGTCGAGATGCTTGGCGCTCCATCCTCTCTAACTATTCAAGAGTGAATAGATTTTTTCTAGATTGACGCGTTCCATATTCGGCCACGCCGTCGCTTGCCAACAAGCGAGTTACCAACAACCGAACGTAGATCCATTAATATTAGAGGTTGTCCTGTGGTCAAAATTCGACCGTAAATATGAACTTACCTATAACATAAACTCTTTGGCGACAATCTCTACTCTGTGCGACTGTTTGATCCAAGGAGGTTACATATATGTGATCACTAACTATTATGAGTTTGAAATTGACAGTCTTTTTGACATTGGCAGTATGAACGTAAACAATGAGTGATTTATTTAATTTAATGTATTTCTAATGCATATTATATAAAAATATTAGCTTTCTCCAGTCCTTCTTTATATAAACTTTAAGTGTACCAAATTTCACACTCCTCCGTCAGCGCAATTTTCGTAAAAAGGGAACCAAAGTTTTCCGAATATTTTTTTAACTTGCCACCATACCATATTTTTAATTGAAAGACTAAAAACTAATATGTTACATTATAATGTACATAGTACATATCAGACAAACGAATCAATATCACACAATTTTACTCCTTATCAAAATTACATAAACTGATGGCGGCTGATACGGTTTATCAGACCATATCCGACGTTCGTTAGTCACAAGATTTTGTATGTAACGTATAGTTATCTATAACCACGTATATATATATATATACGAGATATAACTATTACAGGCTCATAATTTATCCGTCTACGAAGAAAAACGCAATGTATTTTAACAGAAATATGTGTGTTGTATGGTACCACCGTTTTTTTAGGTGACAGGAGAAACACAGGTACCCAGCCTCTTGGGAAAGAGATTGGGCTTTAGGGAGTCGCCCTTAGCACGTTGTCCAGGGGCTCCGGGATCTCTACCAAAATCTTTACCAAAGCATTTAGGAGGAGGAACAGCAATACAGTCCTCTCTGCACCTTCACAGTACCAGGACAATGTGGACCGCACGCGCTGTTGTCTTCCTCGGGATCGCATAGATGGACGACAGAAGTCCCGTTTAGATCGACCGCGACCCCGAAGACCCTTTTAGTCGCCCTTACGACAAGCGCAGTCCTTACGTGGTACCGCCTAAAGACTCAATACCTTAGGAGATTTAAGCAAAACAGCTAGCATTCGAATTATATCATTAAAACAGCATAGAAATAAATATCGCGGCGTTTCGTTACAACAGGTTAGAAATAATAATGGCGATATTTTGTTACAACAGGATAGAAATAAAAATGGCGGTGTTTTGTTACAACAGGATAGAAATAAAAGTGGTGGTATTTCACGAAAAATCACACATCATAATCTGTTCAATTCTATGATCGCACGACGACATATTAGGTATATTATAAATTCATTTTCACAGTAAGCCTTAGCAATTGATAAATCAACTTACGTAATGTAATTACAACTCAAAATTATGTGGATGATTAAATACTTAGATTACGAGTTGGATGCACTAATAATACTTAACGGTGGGTCAATATCACGCAATATTTATGTAACACTAGTTGTTGCCAGCGACTTTGTTCGCGTAGTCTTTTATTTACTAAATAATGCGGGCGTACGCCGAACTCACGAAAGTTTCATCACAATCGGGGGGGTTATTACCTAAAAATTTGCAGACAGCGACAGTGACGCGATCATTGCGTGACCGGTGACTAATTGTAATAAAAAATTGGTATCATGTATGACGATTGCGTATCTATGGTTGTATGACCGTAAAATGCATTTTTCGCGGTAGATTTAGCGCCACTATACACATCACATTACACAAATTCTCGCTTTGACAGCAGATATCGCGCGATATTGGCTGTCGCATGCTGATTGCAAGTTACATAATAAGCGTGCGGATGAGTGTTATAGGAACGCATAGAGGACATAAATACAAAGAAACATTTATTTTTACATATAAGAAGAAGACTATCTGTAACGGCCTGTGTCATCGACACATTTTTTTTGCCATTAAAAGTGTCCAAATATCCCCTAAAATCAAACTGAAGTAACCTAATTCATTTTGTAGGGCTGTCCATTTTTTTTTAACGTTTTTGATGCGACGTTTTATTGGTTCGATATTGACTATTCGTTTCCAAAATTTTATCGATAAAACAGATATTATTGTTTTACTCGTAGACTACACATTACTTTGACTATTCATAATAAAAACATTTTATTTTCTAATTAATCTTTTAATTTACGAGTGAATAAAAAGACAAAAGTTACTAATTTTTTTTAATCATGGCTGTATGAGAAACTTCGCGAACTGTCACATAACGATAGGGATTAAAAAATCAAGTATATAAATTTAGGGGATCTTTTAACTACATAGGGTCTCTTAACGTTTCGTGAAAGGCATAATCGGCGTTAGCAATCTTCTAATTTTGATAATAATACTCCAGAAAATTACGCAAATTGTGTGGCTACAAAGTAGAACTCCCAGAAACATCCAGACATCAATCGACAGCAAGTCGATTTAGAATAGTTCGTTTCCTAAATTGACCTGAAAGAGAATCGAACCCGGAAACTCTAGCTTGAACTGTAGATGCTTTGCCACCGCGCTAACAAACCAGACAGGCTTCAGTCAGTCAGATTTAATGCAATCGCACAGTTAATCAATACAGATTGCACTATTTGTACGTAGAAAGTTCCAGTGCATTATAGGGCTACCTATAACAAATGGATTGGGGGAAACTGGATTTTTAGAGAACGTATCATGCTACGGAGAATTGAATAGGCTCGTCGGCCGTTTTGTATAGAAGGAAATAGAATATCTCCCACGGACCAAATAGGACAAAGGTTACTCCATTGACAAACCCTACCTAAATGGCTTCTTCAAAATATTGGAATTAAAGGCTTCAGATACTTCAAAACATTGGAAGTAAAGGCTTCAGATACAGTATACACATAATTGAGATGTGCTACGCATTCAGGCTGGAGCAGAGCAACTAAAAATCAGAGAAGGGAAACTTTAAAGTATGTATTCATATTATCCATGCAAGCTCGCTTATTTGGACATTTCATTTAGCGATCATTGCGGTCCCACGGACCCCACAGTTAAGGGGTCGCAGATGATTGCAACTTGCAAGTAATTTCGCTGATGAATGCGTTTCATGTGCGTGAATTATCGACCAACAGACACTAAGATTATGCTTAATAAATTAGCCAAAGTGTTGTAATAATGGCTTTTGTCAAGTCTCCACATAATAACCTAGTTACTATTTTAATCTTTTATTTTAATTATTTAATTTTTGTTTATTAAAAAATTGTATATATTATATAAAACGATTTTTCTTTGTCGTTCAATCACGTGAAAACTACTGGACGTATCTCGGTATGGGACTATGAGCATTCGACGCGGAAACGAACCAAATGTAATACTGCATAGGTCAAGTCAATTATTAAAAATAACTACATAAGGTGGACTTTTCTCCTTATTCATGACCTATTTACAATAACCTATTAATCATATTAATCGTGACGTGATATTTCTTCGTAACTCGACATGAAAGATAAAGACAAAGCAAATATGTACAATACTAAATGCGTCGAACCCTCCGTCGAATGGATTGTTTACTATATTAGACTGTTCAAGTTCATTAGGCACCTACCAAACAAAGGTAGGCAGCAAACTTTTTTCTTTTGGTTTCGCAGAAGAAACTTGCACACCCAACCCAACCCATACCCAACCCAACCTCCTGAAAGTAGCATTAGGTTATGTGGGGCTTTTACTCAGCAAATCTGCGGTGTGGAGGACGCGTTGTTGAAGAACTCCGAGATCTCTTACGGAACGCACCAGAGGCGGATTCGCTGCTGCTGAAGCACTTCTCAAGCGGGCAGTGATAGAGCCCCCGGAAGCACTTACAATAACTACTTGTTAGTTATAGTCAATATCATTGATTAATCGTTTTAATCATAATCGTTAACAAATGGCAACACTGTTATTTGAGGGTGTTGCCACTTTAATAATAACATAGCATTTTTGAATGTCAAAAAATAAGTCAGTCGAGAATTATACGAGCTAGCGAAACCACGACTTTTATTTATTACACTAGTCTTACCGATATGAAGTCCTCCAAAGTTAGTAATTCCCGCGTCCTTCCTTCTTTGAGCTTCGACATTTTCTCTCACCAAGAAGGAAGGACGCGGAAATTACTAGTTTTGGAGGACTTCATATCGATAAGACTCCGTATTATTGAAATGTCAGCGATAGAATTTGGTTTTTGATAAAAGACTTCGAATAGTTAAAAAAAACCTTAACATCGAAGTCTAAGGAGCTCGCTTCGCTAAGCTTCGCGTTCGCCATAGACTTCAAACCTAATCGCCGGAAATCGTTTTTTATTAGAAAAGATTTCATAAAGCGAAACTTTGTTTTTGAAATTTGATTAATACCAAAAACGTCATCTACACAGGCATAGTTTTGGCTTCTAAGAACTAGTAAAAAATATCTTTTGCCAAGTATCAAAACGGGAAACAGTTGTTATTGTAAAGCTTAGCCGAGCCTCTAACACCTTCGCAGTGCCACAACAATGCGTCTACGAGTGCTGTCGTCCCCCTCGGGGTTGCATTAATGGACGATCGGAGCCCAAACTCCGTTCCGCTACAACCCCGAGTCACTTTAGTTGCCTCTTATGACAAGCGGGAAACACCGTAGTTCTATTCTCGGACCCGAGCTACTGGGCTCAATTGTAGCAACCCGTACCGAAATCGTACGCGATACGTAGTTTCAAGGTTAGGCGGTATTTCACTTCACTGGTTCATATTTTCTCTGGGCTGGAGTGTATAGTAGAATCAGTGCTTGACGGATCCATTAGGATCAACGTCGACATTGTGGCTCTGGAAGAGAACTATTCACAATCATAGCACTCACCGGTAGCCAGCAAAAAAATGAAAACCGGAATACTATTCTCTCTCAACACTTGAATAAATTGATTTGGCTTTGACTTTGAATACGATAAGACCAGAATGGAGGAAAAATATTGGAAAAGTTGACACCGAGTGACAGAATTACTATAGACTCTATAGTAATCCTTAACCCTTACACAATAAACCTAGTTTCTCAAACTTAGGTATACATAGTACTAATAAAATTATTTCAAAAATCCCTCGCGACCTCTCGATACATTCAAATAAAAGTAAAACTAGCATGTTCATCATATTTAGTTTAAATATTTTGTAATTAAAATACTTTTTCTTAGAATAAACATATAAAAACCCTGCAACATCCGTTTTTTTCGTAGGTATATAATATCGTAACTGTCGTGATCTAAAAAGGTCACGACACCCTTGGAACTTGTCTCGAACCACCCCAGGGGACCATGACATACACTTTGAAAAACACTGTTGTGTAGTATTATATCACGCTATATTTATAATAAGAATAGGTAGTGCCATTGCCTCCAAAATTGTAACAGATATTCGACATAATTTGCAGAGAAAAGCTATTTAGTAACCGAATAAAGAATAAACGAATAAAATTAACTGTTTGATTAATAATATTCTTAAACTGAAAGTGGGGTTTATTCATCATGAATACGACTGCGAAAAATATTTGAAATTAATTGATAAATACGGAAGTTATTGCCTTTTGAACTCAACTAGGAGGATAAGCTCTGTCTTTACCACAGCGGTGGACAATGACACTACGAGTTTGTGACGTAATAATACAATAACGTCATCTCCCTCTGGTGTATCCCCACTACTGGGGCTTAATAGAATATAACTCCCTAATGTCCGTTTCGATCGAATTTGCCAAAAAGGTAAATAAAAAGACAAGTTAAAATATAATTTTGATAAAGTTTATGTCATAAATTACTAATGATAAAGATATTTTTCATTAAACTAGAAGTCTCCCTGTGGTCGAAATTCAACCGTTAATATAAATAGAAACTAATAAACTCTTTGGCGACAATCTTTTGACGACCTTCATGGCGCAACGGCTTAGCGCGTTAGAAAGTAAACGGGGGTTGCGGGTTCGATTCCCGTCCCTAGTATGGGTGTTTATGTATAATATGTATTTATTTATAAAATAAAAATATATAAGTAGTATATGATTTGTCTAGTACCCATAACACAAGCGCTGTGCTGCTTAAATTGGGACTAGATGGCGCTGTGTAAAATGTCTAAGAAAAAAATAAAAAAAATCTACTCTGTGCGACTGTTTGATCCAAGGAGGTTACATTACATATGATCACAAACTATTATGAGTTTGACATTGACAATCTTTTTGACATTGGCAGTATGAACGCAAACAATGAATATTTTATTTAATTTAATTTAATGTACTTATTTGTAACACATACTACATAAAAATTTTTGCTTTCTCCAGTCTTTCTCCATATAAACTTTAAGTGTGTCAAATTTCACACTCTTCCGTTCACGCAATTTTCTTAAAAAGGGAACCAAAGTTTTCGCCTTATGTATTAATATATGTATATGTTGTTTAACTTTTTAAATGGTTGGAAGTACGTTACAACAACTACTCGTTACATACTTTGACCTGTCAGTGATGGAATTTGTTTTTTGATAGAAGACTTTCAAACAATTAAAAAAAGACTTAATATCAAAGTCTAAGGAGATCGCTTCGCTTAGATTCACGATCACCATAGACTTTTAACCTAACCGCTGGAAGTCGTTTTTGGGTAGAAAAGATATCGTAAGTGAAAGTTTGTTTTTGAAATCTTATTAATATCGAAAACGCTACCTATTCAGGCATACTTTTCGCTCCTGAGAACTAGTTAACAATACCTGTTGTCAAGTGCCAAAACGAGAAGTAGTGATTATAGATAGCCAAGTGGTTAATTCGTATATTTTTTTTCTATCTTTGCCCAAAGTTTCGAACTTATCGATCAACACTTGTTTTGTTTCTTAATGAAGCATCATCAAGAAGTTTTAGAGATTATACTCCATCGTTTAATCAGGACCGAATGCTACCCGAATGCCGGCACCTTTTCTAATTTCCTGAGGATGTTTCATTGAGAAGCAAAACATGTGTCGGTCGATCGACGTGAACGAAAAGTTTTGAAACTTTAGGTGGCAAATGGTTAAAAAATATACGTATCAATTCATCACTTGAGATGGATTTCCGCAAAGCAATACCTACATATATACCATATTTACATTTTTGGTAACTTAGTTTGAAATGGATCGCAAGTTTTTCGCAATAAAATTCAAATAAAATTAATATTATTACAATTGTATTATCATTACAATTGTAGTAAAAAAAATAAACGGATTATAAGCAGTTAGTGTTATTTGGTGTATCTTCGAAGTCCATCTGATATCAATGAAATTTATATAGAACTACCTCGGAAATATACTCTTTCTAATAGATAACGAATTTTCCAAATCGATTTTCTGTTAGTTCTGTTAGTTTCTGAAAGTTCTGAGGTAACAAACATGAAAAAAATATACAACCGAATTAAGAACCTCCTCCTTTTTTTTGAAGTCGGTTAAAAAATGTGGCCTTTACGGGTCGCCAGACAGATGTGAAACATCTAAATTGATGCTTATTGAAAGTATTTATAATTATATATAAACTAGCGGTACCGCCTGACGTTGTCCTACCCAAATTCTAAAAATAAAAGTAAAAATTTCCTAGAACCCGATTGCAATACCACCTACTGAGTCCCATTGTGAATGTAAATCATCCAGGGACCCGCTCAAACACACACAGAAAATTTCATCAAAATCAGTCCAGCCGTTTAGGAGGAGTTCAGTGACAAACACACATACAGAAGAATAATATACAAAGGTATAAATAGAACCAATAATAAGTATATAGCGCACGCGTCACGCACACACGAAGGAGCAGCAAGCGGCGGCGGAGAGGAGGCGTGATGACATAAGAGAGCGTCATGCCACGGTACAAGTAGTCATGCCGTTTGCCCTTCCCGCATACGAGTAGTTCTTACCTCCAAGGCAAGCCAATAGATGTTTCACTCATGTCATGATCAATAAATATTTTCAAGTAAAATGATACGAATACTATTTTCAAGACCGGCTAATTCAGTTTACAGGTTTTTTGCTTACCTTCCCCATAAAACCCGTGCCTCCGGTGACAAACACTGATTTATCCGCATAGAAATCAGCCACCGGCAAGTACTCCTGGCTGGTCGGTCCATAATGGCTACCGGAAATACACGACGCCATGTTAACCGCGTTCTTTTCGATATTCAAACTCTTATCGATTTAGCACACGGCATCAAAACTTATTTGCTTCTCCTCGAACACTACAAATATGCAATTTGTTTGGTATTTTTCGGAAGTCTTCGGAAGTTGGTACACTTAAACGAGTTTCATACAGCTCGTGACTTCAGCATGGCGCCATACAACCATCTGTAACAAAAATATATGTTTTAACAGCTTATCTCTTTAGATAATAGTATAGATATCGTTTGTAAAATTTATCATTAAATTTTTAGGTTACTAGTGTGAATAATACAAGCGTACAACGTTATCTTTAGTTCTCTAAGTTAACTTTTACCCGAATACGGGAAATCCAAATGAGTCTTCGTCAGTTTTATTATGTAGTCATGTCATGCTAAATTTTTCATTATTGAAATACTTCAGCAGACTCTCGGGGTTCGATCAATCGTTTAAAGAAAAAGTCGATTTTTTTACCCTAAAAAGTAGATTTTTCGGTTAATCTTTTTTAGATCATTCTTAGAACGCAACAAGACGCAACTACTGACAATCAATTCATAAATTATTAAAGGCTACAATTTTTACCGAAAAAACTTACCACTTACAAAAAAATATTTATATATCTGTATGTTGTGCTATGTATGTAACATACGTAACTTCACACGGAGCGGACAGGTTTAAAGCATAACAAAATTACGCTGCTAGACGCTTTTTCAGTATGTAGGACCATAGGATCACACATTTAGAACCAGATAATGGCGCCTTACAATAAGGCCTCTAACCCTCGGCTCATTTCTACGACCTGCACGAGAAGAAGCTGATAGCTTATTTTCTTTCTCTCCCAGATTAGCAAATGGGAAATATATTATAATTAGTAATTAGTAATTGAAACTACAACCTATTATTAGTATTATAGTTATTAATAGTTTCTGCTTCTTTACTATTTCCGATTTCAATCGTGTATGTAACTTAATATTAGCAGGGAAGAAATACACAGAATGTCCAGGTTGAATGACAGTGTTATTTTAAAAATGAAAAAAGAAATGCTAGATGTTTCGGGAAAATAGAATGAATGAGTGATGAAAGATTGAATGACAAAATCTACAGAGCGAAAGCTTCTGGTAGCAGAAGCCAATGAAGATTAAAGCTGACTTATGAAGACTAAATAGCCCGAGCGTTAGGTGACGCAATCTCAAAAGCACTTGCATACCTCGGCGAAAGTCTGTGAGGAGAATGATGAGATTTGGGGAGGGAAAATGTATGTTGAGACCGTGAAGCTTGGCGCTCCGTCCTCTCTGACTACCCCGTTAGGGATACAGCGTGAGGGTATGTATAAATTAAAATTGAAAGTTACCAGAATACATTTGCTACTTTTAACTGTTAATTAATTAAACTTTAAAGTTAATATTTCTCGCTATACTTTTTTAATTAAATGTTATTGAAATTACGGACACTTGTCACTGTCAGGATACCATCAGACTAAGTTATATTGAAAAAAGTTATACACTGAATTTTATTTCAATAATATTATTTTAATAGTGTAGTAAATTTTTTTATAGCCTGAAATTATTTTATAGCAAGTTTTTTTTAATGAAGTGATAATGTTTTATTACAGGGTTTTATATTTTTTACAGTCATAAATAACATTTTTATTGTTATTTTCACCAGTTTAAAGACGTTTTTATGTGCATCTTTTTAAATAAAAAATATTTTATATTCTAACATTTGAAGTTCAATTTATACTTGTACTGATCCTGTTAATACTGACTTATATATAAATACAAATCTGCGCACAACTATCGGGGTAACCAGCTAGTAACTCTCATGAGGAAGAAAACTATGATTATTATTAAGCGCCAGACTACCTGCCAAAAGAACTACTACATGAAATGAAAAAATGAGTAATTTTACGATTTTCATAAAGAAATGGATTGTTGGGCTTATTCTCAAAGCTAAAGAACGGACTTTATGATTCCCTAAATATTATTTCTGAGAAAACATACATATTTCACGCTGTATCCCTAAAGGGGTAGTCAGAGACAACGGAGCGCCACGTTTCGCGGTCCTAACATACTTCTTTCGCTTCCTCAAATCTCATCATTCTCCTCACTTAGTCTTCCCTGGCCTCTTTTACCACTCGCTTTCGCTCTGTAGATTTTCTTCGTCAGTCTTTCATCACTCATTCTTTCCATGTGCCCGAACCATCTAAGCATTCCTTTCATCATTTTTACAATAACACTGTCGTGCAACCCTGTTATACTACGTATCTCTTCGTTGCTTATTTTGCCCGCAAGGGTGGCACCGCACATATTTCTAAGAGATCGCATTAAAATTTAAAATTAAGACGAGAATTAAACCAATGCAAGTTTAAAGTTACAGATAATTCTGTGTTATGCGGCAAATATTTTAAACTGAAATCTATACTGGTATTACCACATAAAGAGTGAGAAAACGGATGACGTAAGTTTGTTTATATGCAGAGGTACCTCCGGAACCACTGCACCTGTTTAAAATTTTTTTCACCATTTGAAGGGTACATTATTCCGGATGGACATAGGCTATATACTATGTATTTTACCAGGCAAAGTCAGAACGGGCCGCTAGTATTAAATATTTTTAAAAATTTACTAAGGCTAAGGCAATTTAATTCTCGATGGTATGAAACTGATGCGCCAAGTGGATCAATTTCCAGCAAACAACCCCAATAATTACCTTTTTTCTTTATCTCTTTCGTAAATTAATTTATTAGTTACTGAACACTGGACACTAAAATAAGTAGAAATTATCAGTAGTGAAGACTATAAAAAACTTATCAGTTATAAAAAAAATTATCAATGCGATCGCGGTGCAAATGAAAATATTATTTGATAAATAAAAATAAAGTGTTCGAAGTAGATGCAACGATTCGGCCATTACGATCATGATACTAAAGACTATTTATTCTAGTTGATATTGATATGAAACGTTACTTTAACGGATTTTTAATAATATCATGAATGGCATTATATTTTAAACGTACAAATTATTATTTAGTATAAATATTGTTTTAATTTGTCTTTATAGCCTATAATTATTTCATAATATCGTTTCATTTTTTCAAACCAGTAAACTTTTTAAAGAGTGATAACCTGATAACCGATAAAGAATATTATTGTACAGCATTATATTTCTTTATAGCATCAAATAGCATTTATATAGTTACTTGTACGAAATTTTAAAGTACTCTTAAACGCATCCCATTGATATATCTTCAATAGTTTTATCAAAACTTGACAGACGTGCGTGTATCACTGCTTTTTCACGCCTTTTATAGCAAATTACGATCAATCAGCACTGCTGTCTTTACAAAGTATAGCGGCCCGTCGCAACTGCGCCCGAGTTAAATACATAATATACGAGTATAGCCTATACCCATTCAAACGGTAACAGAATATTTCAAATAGGCACAGTGATTCCAGAGAATATTTATTACATATTGACAAACGTACAAAAACCGCCTTCTATCTTTATAATATTAGTACAGAAGGTAACGTAGTGCTACATACTAGTCTTCTGAGATATATTATAAAAAAAATGGTGAATACCGTATTGAAATCCATTTTACAGCTTTCGTGTTTTTAGCGAACACAGACATTGGTGCGAACAAACATTTTTTTCGTAATATATCGAAATTTCAAAATTATTACTAAAAATTCTTCTTCAGTTTAATTCTCAGAGGTAATCAAACTGATCCGTCACCTAGTCGATCAATTTCCAGCAAACAACCCCAATAATTACCTTTTTTCTGTATCTCTTTCGTAAATTAATGTATTAAATTAAATTATTAAGCCCTGGACACTGGATTGAATAAATTAAATCGTTATTTTTCGGAAATCCATCTTAAATGAAAAATTTGTGTATATTTCTAATTATATTGAGGTCAAGTTTTAAACTTTTTGATCGACACGTGTTTCGTCACTCAACGAAACATCCTCAGGAAATTACATAAATTCAGCTAACACCAAAGGCTTTCGTCACAGTTAGGTATTTAAAACGTTGAACAGGAGATAACTAAAAGAACGAATTCATACATACATATCCTCACGCTCCTACCTAACGGGAGAGCCAGAGAGCTCAGAGCGCCAAGCGTTGCATCCTTACATCTTTCCCTTCCTCAAACCTCATCATTCTCCTCACACACTTTCGTCCTGGTATGCGAGTGCTTTTGACATTTCCGGCAGCTAACACTGGCTAATTGATCGTCATAAGTCAGCCTTGGTTTTCCTTGGCTTCTTTTACCACTTGCTTTCGCTCTGTAGATTTTCTTCGTCGGTCTTTCATCACTCATTCTTTCCATGTGGCCGAAACATCTTTAAGCATTCCTTCTTCATTTTTACAATAACACTGTCGTGCAATGTGTATCTCTTCATTGCTTATTTTGTCCACAAGGGTGACACCGCACATATTTCTAAGGGATTGCGTTTCTACTGCATTTAAGAAATTGATCAATTTATTACAGTGATTTACATTTAATAAAAATAAGATAATATAATATAGCTTTCGTCATTGTCGTATATTGAATATATTTTATGAGAAAATAATTAGGATAGACCTTTGAAACTATCATTGAAAAATTATTGTGTAGATTTCAGTACCAATTATTGTTTGAATGAATAAAGTTCGTTATATTTCAGAGTATGTATTATTACGTTATCTTTAATATAAGGGAAGTGAGAGCCGCTTAGAAAGGGAAGGTAGAGCTTAGTAAGGACCGCGAAACTTGGTGCTTCGTCCTCTCTGGCTACCCGTTAGGGATGCAGCGTGAAGATATGTATGTATGTATGTGTAGAGCCGCTAAATTCTGGAAGTATAAAGCTGATATTCTTATCGAACGAGACACTTTTTTCATAGTAAAGACTGATGAAAACTCAGACAAATTGTAATTATTAATATAATATTGACTGACTGATTAATTGATTGGCCCGTTGGCGCAGTGATATATGCATCTGCTTTCCAAGCTAGGGTCCCGGGCTCGATCCCCGGTCAGGTCAATGTCAGGTCAACTTTCCTGAATTGGCTTGGAGTCTGGGTGATACTGGGAACTCCCCCAGAGTTCGTTGTGTGGTACCCATAGTACAAGCTTGGGGTCACACAATCTGTGTAATCGACTGGAGTATTATTATTATTATTAATTAATAATCTTACCTAAACACTATGTACAAAAAATACAATCCCGTTTGAAACAATGTCAAAAACTATTTACAAAGGGACGAAGAAATAACTCTCGCACACTTGCACGAATATATATAAAAGTACATATTTTTTACATAATATTAAACACTTATTACATATCAGGCGTCAGTTCGTCGGGTTTTATCAATGTTATATCTATAATATCGATAAATTTACACAGTTTTTTTAGCTTATAGTTACATAACCTAAACGGGTCATCTTACTGTCATAAATAAGACACAGGGAAAAAAAAGTGTCCACTGATGTTACTAGATTGTGTCTGTAAAGAGTTTTTAATAGATATCGCGGAAATAAAAATCAATCCATGTTACAACTTTTCTTTGACTGTCGATAGAGCAACAAGTATAATATTATTATGATTGTCAGCTATAAACTCGAAAGTGGTAAAATTCGGCGAGCGAGAGTGCCGTCGGCCCATTTCCCTTCTTCCCCTCCCTTCCCTTACAGACCGGCAACGCACCCGTGACTCCCTGGACGTTGCGGGTGTCCATGGGAGACGGTGATCACTTTCCATCAGGTGACTCGCTTACTCGTTTGGCCTCTATTTTATAACAATAATTTGGGACGAGTGTTGTAAAATTAAAGTCAGAAGTCCAGGTCTTTTGGCTTCCATAGAAATCAGACCTTTATCCTCTGTGCCATTGGATCCATCAAATAAAAACAATAATTTACTTAGCATATAACATTGAGGTATAATTAATAAACAATTACTAAAACGGTAATAGTCATACACTTTAACAGACTCCAGACGCCGAGCTTCAGTAGCAACGGTGAGGTAAATCCATGAAGCACTTAACTTATAGAGCTGAAATATCAAATCATCCTACTCACTACTGCTCAAATTTTTTGGCAGTAATAAATAACTGTCGTTCGCACTAAAACAGATACCCAATACTGAACCTGTGTGTACATCTCCGCATATTCCGAGAGATATTTAGAAACTTACATAATAACTTTCTGTTTTGTTCGGTGATGTGTGTGGTCAAGTTAAACTAGACTATCAGTTGACGTGCTCTATTACGTGTGTCTATGCGTCTTGTTTTACCTTGGTGCAATCTCTATTACATTATCTCAGTTGTATTGTATGTATGTATGTTTGATTTCAGGCTAACCAATCAGCGCGTAGTAATAGCAGCAATGTTAGTTGCTTCAAACAAATTAAATGACGTAAGTTCTCTTCAAACAAATTAAATAAAATTTCCACTCTATAAGTTAAGGGCTCCATGGGTAAAACAGATAAGCCGTTCGGTCGCCATTTCGTTAGAAAACATACCTACATTTTATTTGATTTCTTTTACTTCACTTCGTAGTACGGAACAGGTTATCTAGAGTTATGAAGTCTATAGTAACAGAGACGGAATTTCATTTCATAGCTTCCTCTGCTATGAGCGTTAATATAACTTGTATCTCAAATGTCAGTGGAAAGTAAAATTATCCTAGTATTAGCATTAGCAAAGAAAATCTACAGAGTAAGAATGAGTGGTAGCAGAATCCAAGGAAGATCAAGGCTGACTTATGAAGATCAAATATCCAGAGTCTTAGCTGACGGAAATGTCAAGAACATTCGCAAACCTAGACGAAAGTGTGTAAGAAGAATTATGAGGATCGAGGAGGCGAAAGAAGTAGGTAAGGACGCCTATACATAGCGCTCCGTCCTCTCTGACTACCCCGTATGTATGTATGTAATACAGCGTGAAGCTATGTATACACATACTTGAAGATATGTATATACATACGCTCACATTCTTCACTCTGTATCCCTAACGAGGTAGTCAGAGAGAACGGAGCACCAAGCGTCGCAGTACTTACTTACATACTTCTTATGCTTCCTCAAATCTCAACAACAATTACAAATAATTTGATAATTTAAGTTGAATAAAAAATTCAATATGAAAATAGGAAGACCAAAAATGACCAAGGCTGACTTACGGAGATCAAATAGTATAAAGTCTTAAGTGACAGATATGTCAAAAGCACTGTCATACCTAGGTGAGAAAGTGTGTGAATTGAACGACGAGATTTAAGGAGACGAAAGAAGTATTTTAGAACTGCCATGTTTGACGCTCTGTACTCTCTGACTACTATTTTGGGGATACATTGCGAGGATATATAATATGTATGTACCAACATTGCCAGATTTTTTCTCGGACAAAGCGGAATTTTGAAACCTTTTGAATAAAAAAGGGGGATTCTTTCGTCGAAAGCGGGACATAATAAAAAAATACGTAATAATCAATAGCTTTTTTAGTACTTATCCTTTCAAATTCAGTTTATAATGACGATAGATAGCCATAGAATTTTTTAATGAGACACGTTACTATACTACTAACAGCGATAACTGTCTGGTTTACCCTGTAAGGTAGTCAAGTCTTCTTCAATTTATTCTAGCGTTTCCTTTTTTTTAACATATTTGAAGAACTCTGAACGGGATAGCTTCAGATTCAGAGCTCAGTGCTTACGCATTCAAACAAAACTAATAAAGAAAAGCAATATTTTTTTATTTTATTTTTATTTATTTAAAAATGCATACATAACATCATTACAGTGAAGACACCAATTCGATGCTACGAGTAACAATATTTGATATATTTGAATTAATTAATAAATATAATTGTCATTTTCAAGATGCTTTCTTGTTATTTCTATGCATTTCGGCAGACTGCAATGAAACACATCAATATCCCGCGATACGATGTTAATCAATCGAATAGCACGCGACAATGGGGCGAAGCTACGAATCTTAGTCCTAGACATAGGTAGGCAGAGAGTGTCCGGACGGCGGCGCGCGTGCACATACCCGTCCGGCGCGCACAGCTGCAACTCCTCCAGTACCTCTGGGTGGTACACTTTACCACGCAGCACCTTCATGACGTATGTCACGAGCGCGAGATCCCTTCTCACACCCAACTTGTTGTACCCGACCATACCCATTACGAATAGACTCGGATACATCAACGGGTAATATGGATAGACACCGTACTCTTTAAAATATAGGTACCGAGTAAATTTATTTTGTATTTTTTCCACCATATTAGCATATTTAGCTTCATGTGGATTCCAAATTATGGCACTAGTTTCGAGACGGCTCCTTACGAGTGTATTATATAAAATTCTAATGACATTTGTATTGTTGAAATCCTTGCATTGTCTCAATATGAAACCTAGATTTCGGAATATATAGGTATCTAAAGTATTCTTTTTTACGTAGTCGTGCGTGATCGTGAAATAGATATAAGTCGTACCGGCAGGCGCATCGAGTGGGTAATCCACGACAAGCGGGACTGAGCCCATCCCGCGCGGAACATTTAATTTTGGGCTAAATAATCGGGACATCCCACTAAAAACGGGACGTCAGTCAATGCTAGTATGTATGTACAACATGATAATAATGTATAGTCCATAGATACTGCCTGTGTTCCATCCATAAACTCGTGGGTCGATATCTACCTCACGAAAGTCATAAAACTGTTCATGATTAATAAAATTGTTTGTGAATTTAACGTTATAAAACGACAATACAGTCCCACTGCAGTTTGTCACGAAATTCAAATTATATCTGTACTAGTGCTCGCCCAGTGGTTGAAATTCGTCCGTGAAACGCTTTTTTCCCTTAAGGCGATATACATACATAAATACATATCTTCACCCCGTTTCCCTAACGGGGTAGTCAGAGAGGACGGAGTGCCATGCGTCGCGATCCTTACATACTTCTTTCGCTTCTTCAAATCTCATCATTCTCTTCACACATTTTCGCCTAGGTATGCGAGTACTTTTGACATTTCCGTCGGCTAACACTCTAGCTATTTGATCTTACGTCAACCTTGGCCTTTCTTGGCTTCTTTTACCACTCACTTTCGCTCTATAGATTTCCTTCGTCAGTCTTTCATCCCTCATTCTTTCCATGTGCCCGAACCATCTTTAGCATTCCTTTCTTAATTTTTTCTCGTATCTCTTCATTGCTTTTTTTGTCCGCAAGGGTGAAACCGCACATATTTATCGAACATATTATATTTATCGTGTATTCTATTATTTTTATATAATATGTATTATTTTTGTATTATATAAATAGATACATATCTTCACGTTGTATTCCTAACGGGGTAGTCAGATAGGAAACAGTGCCAAGCGTCGCAGTCCTTACTTACTTATATAAATAGATTAATAGTATAATGTAGATAATATGTGAAATAATAATAAGTTCCCCACATCAACTCGACTGTATTTAATAGAACCATACTTGAAATAAGTTTGATGACTACCTAACTGTAATTACATGAGTTAGTTTTTTAGAGTTGGAGGCGTTGATGGGAAAAATATTTAGTTTAAGACTTTAGACCGCCGATTTCGATAGCGAATTCAAGAAGCAATTACAGTCATTCCATCTTGCATACAAACTTTTGTTATATGCATCTAGTTTTTCTTTTGAAAAATTTATTTTAACTGTGTGACACAGATGGTTTAATCCGCGTAACTATAAATTAGTCTTCGAGTTGATTAACCACTTCCGCTACGAATCAACATAGAGTCAAATATCTGAACTGAGTATATAAATACATAAAACTGTTCTATCTTTATATATAAAATTCCGGTGTACGTGTGTTCGTAATTCTTTTCCTCCTAAACGTCTTGACCAATTTTATAGAACAAATGTATGATGCTGAACTATAACATATTATTCGTAAATCATTGTTAAAATACGTAAATTAAAACAGTAATAAAACCAACTGTAATAAAACTATTATATATATACATTCATTCATTCATTCATTCATTGGATGTAGATATATACAAGTTTAACTCTTTACTTTATAATCTTCAAACGCGAAAACACGATTGGAAAAAAATTCGACGAAGAAAAATCAGCAACACAAACTCTGTCTTAGATAGAAATTCAGATTAATCTTCGAAATCTTAAAGAATTTCAAAGTTATTTTTACTACAATTGACAGATACTGAACAATGATAATTTTATCTTATATAACAGAACCCATTTTTAAATTGCTATTATAGTGTATATTATGTGCCGTACTTATTAAAAAACACACAACATTTTTGAAATGAAAAAACTCCCCACGGGAAAAATAATTATCAAGTATTGCTAAAAACCAAAAAGATTAATTATAATTTGCTATTATCAGCCCCTGCGAAAAACTCATACTTCAACAGTACAGTTATCATATTAATAAATGCGTCGAAGATCGCTAAGATTTCTCGTAGTATTGATTTTTTTCTGTTTATATTATAGGAGTTCGCAACGCTTTTATTAATTTGCTAACTCTAATGTTTTTTAAAAGTATCTGATAATTATTTTTAAGATGTTTATTTTTTAAATTTTAATGTACATTTTTGTATTAATACGCATTAAATATTAAAAGAGTAACGTATAGATGAAATTAGAAATATCCATCTAAAATTAATAACATCGACATCCTAACACATTTCTCTTACTGCCGAGGTCAACAACCGGCCTTGACCCCGAGTATCGATTCACGTACAAAGTGACTGCAGAGAGAAAGGATTGGCTTTAAAACAACAAATTTTAAATCTGTCACTTAATTTAGTTATTCGTTAGTATAAAGGAAGGTGTTATAAGTTTGACGCCATTATTTGACGACGCTGTATGACTGTCTGTGACATCATAACACTCGAATGGAATGAAGCGATTTGCGTCCGCTTTTTTTTTAAAAGCTGCAGTTGTTTAGTTGTCATGTATAATATATAGGTACATGTAATATATGGAAACAGAACGCCATCGAAAGTACAAGCGAGAGTTATATACATATATTAAAACGCCTGTGTTTGAAGAATAATCGAATAGTGTTGTGTACCGGAGACAAAGTAAAGAAAAGGAGAATCGTTTTCATCGGTATTTTATTCCGTGATTAGTTATTCAAAATTCTAAATATTAATGAATACATAATTAACATCTTCACGCTGTAAGTATCCTTAACGGGGAATGCTCGTTATAATACGATGTGTCATGTGTTGTGAAGATTTCTACAAAACTACTTTCACCAACAAGAACCGTCGGTGACGACAATTTACGGTTCTTTAAAGACAAACAAAACGTAACATAGATTATCTTTTATGGGGTTCCGTAGAGAAAACGATAAAAGTGGAACCCATAACTCTGCCATGTCTGTCTGTCTGTCTGTCATTTTTTCGTTCCGTCGTCTTTAGACCTATTGAGCTGTTTGATACAGAGACCCTCTACAGTCAACTGGCAACTCCCTAGGAGTTCGCGTATACCCCTTTGAGAAACCCTAATTTAGATATCAGTGGGAAAACTCTTAATGACAAGTTTGATAACAACGTTTTATGCAATATGACTGAAGGCTTAGATTAAGCTACATAAATCCAAATTAATCTAGTAAGGTAAGGTTCTAGAAGACCTGCCACCGGGGCTGCAAATTAGTAAAAAAATGTGCTCGCAGCTCCGGCAAATAGCGCTCTGGAGGAACACCGTCTGGTTTTAATGAGTAGACTTGATTCGTGAGGAGTCTCATATACCCTTCCCGCCGCCTCTGAGCGGAACAGGAATAAAGCATTTCCTGTCGTAAAAAAAGACCTATTCTAAAAGCACCCAATAATAATCTTGTTTTTTTCAAATTTAATCTTCTATCCACAATATCGCTTTTAAGTTATTGTTGGTTTTTATATATTTGATTATGTTACCGTTCGTTGTCTTTTTAACAATCATAATATACTCCACACATAAATACTCCAGACAATTACACAGATTGTGTGACCCCAAACTAAGCAGTAAGCTTGTACTATGGGTAGCACACAAGGAACTCTGGGGGAGTTCTCAGTAACACCCAGACTCCAAGCCAATTTAGAAAAGTTCGTTTCCTAAATTCACCTGACCGGGGATCTAACCCGGGACCCTAGCTTGGCAGCTGGCTTATAGCAGATGCATATGCCACTGCGCCAACGGGCCAGTCATTCTAAAAGTAATATTTTTATATATACGTTTCGGTTTCAGTCTAGTTATTTTATATTTGTCCATTGTTGTGCTGTGAACCTTTGTGGCTATTGCCTGTTGTGTGTTCCAAATAAAATAAAATAGAGTACAGGACCTAATTTTTGTTAATTTGCCTACTCGATAGTTAAATGAAAAATTCTAAATATACCATGTCGTTCGTGTTTTTGTCATCAATTTACGTGTCATCTCATTAGACAAGTTTCATCAAGCTTTACAAACTTATCTTCATCTATTCTTCTTATATTCTTCTTCACTATCATTGACGAAAACAGCAGGACCGGCACAAAAGAAGAGTACAAATGATCATGGGAGGCTTGTGACATATGGAGACTCGTGAGAGAGGCTAACAGATAGTGTGCGGTATCTTATAGGACTAATGAAATTCGATAAATTTCGTCGAACATTTTTACATTTATTTGGACACTGATTTTATTAATTTTATATCGCACTGTACAAAATATCGTGGCAGGCGTAAGTGAGCATTACACCAAAAGACAGAGGTATATATCAGAACGAGATAGATAACACATAGATAACTACCCAGCCTTTATTTGAATTGTGTGTGTTCGTACAAAAGAACATGGCATTATTTAAAAAAAGCAGACCTAAATACCTACTAGACAATGTAGAAATCCAACCAACTACCAACTGGTAGTCCCCGCGCAGCGCTTGTCTGTGTATAGTAGAAATACGTACTGTATGGCGGTTCGCGTATACAATAAATTACCCAATAGTTTTAAGAATGACAGTTTACGAGTTTTTAAAAGAAACACTTTTGACTTTTTCATGTCTCGATGCTAATTCAGTAAAAGATTATTTATGTGACATTAATTTGTAAATTGTGCTGTTTTGTTTTTATTACTGTGTTAAATTATGTTAATTTATTTTTTATGTAAAATTGTGTGATATGAGATATTTAGATAATTTTAATGTAACTGTGACGTATATTATATTGCATACAAAAAATAATTTGTTAAACGTTTGCACGCCAAAGTTTGGCAGAATGATTACCTGATGTAACTGTTCCAGCAAATAAATACTTACTTACTACTTACGCCTTACAGAATTGCCATAAAAGAATGCCATATTAATCAATAATAATTTTTTAATTGTTGGAGATTCTAACTGATAGAAGCTATATGTATTCCATATTCTGCCTACAGAACCGTAAAAACACCTTTGAAAGATTAATGAAGACTCGTTTAAAAATAACTGCCATATTTTAGCTTAATCGATTTTAAATATAAATAGAAAATTGTTAAATAATAAATAAGTCCGTGTACATTTATAGTGACTAGCCCAGAAGTCGAAATTCAGTCGTAAATATAAAAGAAATGTTTTTCCCTTGAAAAACACTCCACAGACTCGAAACAGTTTACAACTCACAGCTCACAAATCGCACAAAATTCACAGCCCTAAACGCATTCAGTCAATCTGTCAGTAATTATTTGTTGGCAACTATCTCTATTTGGCGACAATTACTGTGCTACTATTTGACCCTCGGACCACGAATCGAAACCGACGTACCATTTGCTCTAAGAGCGTGTCCGTCTTTGTTCACCGACTTTCTGGACTTTTACTAATATACGTGTTTAGGGAAGAGTCACAGTACACAGCTGAACATGACATATTTTTATTTTTTTTGCATACTAGGAGCCAAAGCACTTAAAATTTAGGAGTATTTTGCAAATAATTAATTATAGTGAAGTCGGTCATGAGCTGACACGAAATACAATAACAGCGCGAGGTTGCTATACTTACTATAGCTGTTTTACTTGTAGTTACACTCAATGAGATAGAAAGAGACAGGAAAATTCGTTTGACACACGGCGGTGAGATCGGCAACATATATATAGGACTTTTTGGCGGGAACGGAAGAAGTGAGGTTGTCATTTTATTTAGATTTTCTATTTTTACACTTTCGGGAGTTTTAAAGTACGAAAGTAATAGTATATTGTGTTTTAAAGTTCTGTATAAGTGAAAAGAATGGAGTAGGTCTAAATAAACATGTGTAGCTGAAGTTCTCGCGCTCTTCCAAGAAGTCCTTTATACCTTCAGTAAAGCTTACTATCACTTTACTAGAGGAGTTTTACGATGGGAAAAAACTAATATACTTGTGATTCTACTTACTAATACGTGACATTGGTAAATGTGCTAAAAAGAAAGAAAAAAAACTTATTATAGCGCCGTCCATTTTATTTCTTGGTGCTATAACTATTATGTGTTTGACACTGACGGTATAACTATTATGTGTCTGACATTGACAGTATAATTATTATGTGTTTGACACTGACAGTATAACTATTTTGTGTTTGACATTGGTAGTATGAACGTAAACAATTAATGTTTTATTTTATTTATTTTAATGTATTTGTACATATATAAATAGTAGCTTTCTCCACTCCTCCTCCATATAAACTTTAACTAAGCCAAATCTTACACTCCACCGTGCGCGCAATTGAATGTCTGTCTGTGATTCCGAAATAAGTTCCCCTCGCTACCACCCAAATACCCATAGAAGTAGAAAGATGTATATTATCGAATACTCATAACTCAAACACGCGTTTTTTTAATTCTTGTCAGTCCCTTGTTCGGGCTAAACTCCGAAACGGCTGAACCGAATTTAACTGGACTTTCACTAACTGGTAGAAGATTTTTCAAAGCAATGTAGGCTACTTTTCCTATTCTAAAAAATTAAAGAGTTTAATGCAAGTGAAATCGCAGACACAGCTAGTAAGAAATAAAATTTATTGCGATTTATTGAAATATATCTACGATTAGTTATTTGCGTAAAAAACTATTTTATGTATTTTTACAGGTTTTTTTTATTTTTAAGGCGAGTGTTCCCAAGCAGCCTCTACGAGCGGCGATTGCCGATATTGTAGAATTAAAGAAATATGGTATTTTCAACTAGCGAATCACCCGGCTTCGCACGGGTAGAAATTTTTTGTAAATAAAATATGGCCCATGTTACTCGCTGATAATGTAGCTTTTTATAAGTGAAAGAATTTTTGAAATCGGCTGAGTAGTTTTTGAATTTATCCATTACAAACAGTCAATCAAATTTTTTCTCTTTGTAATATTAGTATAGAAGTACAGATTGCCGAAATGTCTCACACATTCACGGACAATTATTTTGGTATATTTTTTAATACCTACAATAAAGTATAACTCGAATGGTTTGATATGTAGATTACAAATTAGACTGTTTCAGATTTTATTTGATGTAAAGAATTAAAACAAATAGTGTATAAAATGACAGTACGAGAATGATTTTTAAATAGCATATATTTTCATAGATTTATGGAGATCCAATTAGCAATGCATTTAGCGGAGCCTGATGTTTAGCTGCATTGTGTGTTCCTTAGGGGTCACCACTATGGTAATGCAGGTACGTAAAATTATTTAATTATTTTAATAAGTATGCCCACAAATTTAACCTCTATGGTTTACGAATACAATATTCTTATTTGGTGACGCAATGATAAACATCAATTGAATCTAAAATTGACCTTTTGCACCATACAAACGAGCGCGCGTTAGCTTATTAAAAATACGAAAAAACGGTTATTTTCGTTTATATTTAAAAACCATAATTAATTTGAAAAAACCCAACTGGCATTTTGAATTGTGTATAGATACATCGATACAGAAAAAGCATAAATCAGTTCTGTTAGTTGGTAAAATTTAAATCTCTGTTTTAGAAGAGGTTTCTTGATTTTTTTTCTGTTACAAAAGCTAACTAATTGTGAAACGCAACTGTTAAAATGTAATCAATGAAATGAAGAATCAAGTCACCAAATATCACTTTCATATGTTTTGTAATTATTTAGAGAAATTGAGATCCCTGACGTCAAAATTTCCAATTCGCCGCCTTACTCGTGGGAAGCCTCACTTTTACTTGTTTCATATAGACTTCGGTGTTACTTTGCGAAAACTCATCTTAATATATATTAATTAATTATCTTCCGCTCGAAGTTTCAAACTTGTTAATCGACACGTGTTTCTCCTCTCAACGAAGCATCCTCAATAAGTACCAGAACTCAAATTCCGTCAACTATTTAGCACCGAAATATTTCACTTAATTAAATGATACATTAAATTTTATACAATATTATAATCTGTTTTTTTTATAATCTGATTTTTTCGAAAATAAAATACAGCCCATGTTACTCGCTGATAATGTAGCTTTCTATAGGTGAAAGAATTTTTAAAATCGGTTAGGAGTTTTTGAGTTTATCCATTACAAACAAACAATATCATTTTTTCTCTGCATGGTATTATAGATAGGTATTATATAAAAACGAACGTTTCTTTGTATGTTTGTCCTCTATGCGTTTCTAAACCTTTAATCCGATTGCGATGTACTTTTGGTGTATTGTTCTCTGTACGTCCGCGAAGGTTTCTGGATTATTTAATTTAGCAAATAAAAGAATACGCGAACGAAGTCGTAGGCAACATCTAGTATGCAATAAAGAATACGTTGAATTTCCAAAAATTCCTTCTGCAATGTGTGAGAAAACTACATGATGATAAGTCTGTCGGTAAGTGAATTTCTTGTTTTGTAAGTATAGATAGAAACAATAAAGTCAAAGCGTTAAGTTTGTATATATCTACTATTATATTAAATGAGCAATATTTGTATGTATATTTGATATCGCTTTCTCGAAAACGGCTCTAGCGATTTTGATGAAATTTACAATATAGGGGTTAAGCGGAGCGAGCAATCGATCTAGCTAGGTCTCAATTCTGGGGAAAAATCGTTTTCTCCGTCTTTCACACACTTAAAACTTCTAAGCTCTAAATTTCTAAACTTTTTTAATTTTAAAGCAGAGTTTACCTTCTCAATAGCACAGTGACTGAGTGTAGGTTTACCACGCCGAAGTGCGCGGGTTCGGATCCTGCAATGTGATCAGACATTTTTTGTGAGACACCGAGTAAAGCTCGGTTGCCCAGTTACTATTATACTAAACAAATTTAATTTTGTGTATATTAGATGTTGAGAAAATTAACTGTGGGAGATGGACAGACGAACAGGGGTGTGACTAGTTTTTTTATGTAGGTAAGAAACTCTAATAGTAAATACTATTCATTTCTAAAGTTTTACAAGGAATATATCCGTGAAAAGAAAGACTAATTCACGAATATATATATATGGATTAGAAAGTCGTGAGTCACGCAACGTACACGTACATGCGTAGATGAATGGACAGACAACACAATTGACACGAAACAGGTAAATCGACAAGTGATTAAAAAAATCTAATATATAAAAACTAATGTTTGTTTGTTTGTTCGTATTTCATGGGCTGCCATACCGTTCATACGATTACGATGTAATTTTGTATGGAGATAGGCTATTTTAAAAATAAAAAACGCGGACGAAGTCGCGGTATCAGCTAGTTTTAAATAAAAAATTTATTTGAAAATTATTATTTAGATACAGTCTCCTAATACAGATTTATTACTCGATACAGATGCCTAATGCCATACAGATTGACGAGAAGTGATTGCGTATTTTTAATGGTTATGAAAACACTTGGGCTGATGCGGTGTGAAGAAGTGAAAACAGGGAAGAGCATGTCATACATACGTAAGATTTCATAGCGATTTTAGACAAAAAAAAGTAAAATTTTGAAAAATTTGGCTCTTTCGCGTGATGGCACGGACAGAAAAGTAAACTGACATATTATGAAGTTACATTTAAGGAACACTAAAATGTATCCTCAAGCCTGAAACCTTTGATCATCCAAAAAACCAGGTCCAGACGTTTCATTTAGGGCCGTAAGGTCAATAGTAGTTTAAACGACGGAAGAGAATTTAATCTTCTGTCTTTGATTATTTCGTAAGATCAATGGCAGTTAATTAATTACGAGCAGATTAAATTATCGAATATTAACAAAACATCTTAAAAATAACGAACGAACTGTGAACGAAACGAATAATATTGCCATGTGTAACACATTAATTTAGGTTTTACTAATCCGTTCACTCTTTCCATTTGATACTAGGACAGTGAATTAAACAGTCGATCAAATTTTATGGTAGATTACAAAATCCGTAGTTTTAACTGCTCTTTATCTTACGGCCCTTAGAGTGTTCAGATCTCTGGGTTAAAAGTTTCGTCTGCAACAAAGTTGTTTAGGAACAAAATTATCGTTACGGAACAACTCTCTCTGAATTATTAATTAGATATAACAAAATGGAATCATTCGTAAATTGTTTTAATTATCAACTTTGTTTCGGATATTATGTATAAAACCTATTCGAAAACGCAAAATCAATAAAATTCTAATCTTTACTTATAACAATCATTACTTATAATAATATAATTAGAGAGAGAAAAAAGCAGATTTTGTTATTATAAAGAGAGAGCGCGATTTTGTAAGTTTGTTTATATGTGGAGGGCAATCTCCAACCACATAATTTGAATAATTCGTTCACCATTTGAAAGTTACATTATACCAGATGAACATAGGTTATATATTATGTATTCGACTAGCGAAGTCGGGACAGGCCGCTGGTTATAAATATAGATGTTCGTTAAATTTGTAATTCTTCTAAATTCTAAACATTGCTATAACTTATTCATGTAAGTTTGAACGTGACACTGGTTACCTTTATTGTTCCTTTGCACGATTAAGGGCCGTAAGATCACTGGTAGTTTAAACGACGGAAGAGAGTTTAGTTTTCTGCCTTCGATTGTTTCGTAAGATCAATGACAGTAAATCGATTACGAGCAAATTGAATTATCAAATATTGACAAAGAATTTAAAAAAGAACGAGCGAACCGTGAACGAAACGAATAATATTACCATGTGTAACACATTAATCTCGGATTTACTAATCCGTTCACTATTTCCATTTGATATTAGGACTGATTTTGGTCAAAGTAGCTTAAGTAATAAATTACTATTAAGTTGCCGGAATGTTACCTGACGGAAATGTCAAAAGCTCTCGTATACCTAGGCGCAAGCGTGTGAGGAGAATGACGCGATTTGAAGAGAAGAAAGAAGTAAGGACCGCAATGCTTTGCACTACATCCTGTCTGGCTACCTCGTTAGGAATATAGCGTATATATATGTATGTAATATTAAGTTTTAAAAATTAATAAACAAATGCCAAATCCTCCAGTTTAGGCAAGTACCTAACTCTGTGCGTACCGTGCGCTCTACGTGCATTGCTCAGTATGTAGGTGTCTTGGACAGAACAAAATGACAAACATTGCCGAACTATAAGGGTTCCATTTTTGCCATTTTGGACAAAGAACCTTAAAAAAATTGTATCTCGATCGAACATTATGTGTAATATCCTTACTGGACTTTTTGGCGGGAACGGAAGAAGTGGGCTTGTCATTTTATATAGATTTTCTATTTTTACATTTTTGGGAGAGTGGAGTACAAAACTGATAGTAAATTGTGTTTTAAAGTTCTGTATAGGTGCAAAGAATGGAGTAGGTCTAAATAAACATATGTAGCTGAAGGTCTCGCGCTCTTCCAAGAAGTCCTTCCAAGAAGAACTTCAGTAAAGCTATCACTTTACTGGAGGAGTTTTACGATAAGAAGAAAAACCGAAAACTTCGAACGTGCTTCACGTTAATTCTACTTATTAATATTGGGTCCTTACATATGAAATTGGCGTTTTGTACGGGAGGAATATAAAGTCAATTTTTTTTTGTAAAATATATTTAATTAATCAAAGTATGCACCGTTGTTATCTATACACTTTTGCCATCTCATAGGTAGTTCATTGATCCCTTTACTAAAAAAACATGGGGGCGAGAAGCACTAAACTCTTTGAAGGCGGTTTGGACTGCCGCATCGAAGTTGAATTTTTTTCCTTGTAAGAAGTTGTCCAAATTCCGGAAAAAATGGTAATCTGTTGGAACAAGGTCCGAGGAGTACGGTGGATGTCGCAGACATTCCAATTGTAGCTCATCTAACTTAGTGGTTGTTTGTTGTGCAGTGTGTGGTCTTGCGTCGTCGTGAAGCAGCAGTGGCCTAGAGCGATTGACCAAGCTCGGTTGTTTAGCAGCTAGTTCTTCCTTCATGGTTTGCAGTTATTGACAATAGATATCTGCCGTAATCGTTTGGCTAGATTTTAGAAAGCTGTAGTGAACGATATCGGCGCTAGTCCACCAAACACTCACAAGTAACCTTTTCTGAATCAATTTTCGTTTAGGGCCGGATTTGGCTGGGTCTCCAGGGTTCAGCCATTGCGACGAGCGCTTCCGATTATCGTACAGTATTTACTTTTCATCACAAGTAATGATTCGATTTAAAATCCCTTCATTATTGTGTCGGTTGAGCAAAGTAACACAGCAGTCGACGCGTGTTTGCAAGTTCGATTCACTCAATTCATGAGGTAAACATCGTTCAAGTTTTTTTACTTTCCCGATTTGCTTCAAGTGGATTAATACAGTTTTGTCACTTACCCCGAAGCCTGCAGCTATCTCTGAAGTGCTTTGTGATGGATCTGCTTCCACAATAGCCTTTATTTCTTCATTTTCCACTTTGGTCTCCGGCCATCCACGGGGTTGGTTCTGAAGGTCGAAATTTCCAGAACGAAAACGTTGAAACCAAAAACGTACCGTGCTTTCTTTTGCGACACCAGCGCCGTACATATCATTAATCCTTCGAGCTGTTTCTGCAGCACTGGTGCCACGGTAGAACTCGTACTCGTAAATATACCGATATTTCATGTTTTCCATTGTGCGGTAATAAGCGACGCCAAAGAAAAAAATAATGGGGAAAAAACAAATGAATGACTGTTTTCAAAACTCGAATGTACCAGCTAAATGAATTTATAAATTTGAATTTGGAATTCTTAACCAAAGAGGAGATAATTCAGATCAAAGTGGTCAGTACGAGAAAACGCTAATTTCATATGTAAGGACCCAATACATGACATTGGCAAATGCGCTAAACTGTGCGCCATGTCATGAAGAAAGAAAAAAAAAGACATTTTGGCGCGAACGGGAGAAGTGAGGTTGTCATGTCATTTAGATTTCCTATTTTTTACATTATTAGGAGTTTTAAAGGACAATAGTGATAGTATATTATGTTTTAAAGTTCTGTGTAAGTGAAAAGAATGGAAGAGATCTAAATAAAGATGTGTAGCTGAAGTTTTCGCGCTCTTCCAAGAAGTCCTTTTTTAACTTGAGTAAACCCTACTATCACTTTACTGGAGGAGTGTTAGGGAATTTAGTGTTTCTCCAGAAGTTACGTGATTAGGCTGATGGTCTTGTTACCAATGCCTTAAGAAATATATATAAATTAAAAAAAATAAGAAAAAAAAATTTCCTTAGCCTTAGCGAGCTTTACCATAATTTGTCTTACTGTGTATCTACATAAATAAAAATCAATCGTCGCATGAAGAATTTTTTTTTCTTTCTTTATGGCATGGCGAACAATTTACCGCATTTGCCAATGTCAAGTATTAATAAGTAGAATCACAAGTAAATTAGTTTTTTTGTTAACGTAAAACTCCTCCAGTACAGTGATAGTAGGCTTTATTGAAGTTATAAAGGACTTCTTGGAAGAGCGCGAGAACTTCAGCTACACATGTTTATTTAGACCTACTCCATTCTTTTCACTTATACAGAACTTTAAAACACAATATACTGTCACTTATGTACTTAAAATTCCAAAAATGTAAAAAACAGAAAATCTGAACAAAATGTCAACCTCACTTCACCCGTTCCCGCCAAAAAGTTCTGAAGAAATATTATCTCTTGAGAACGGCTCGAATGATTTGACTGATTTTTTTTGTTGTTTGTAAATAGCAGTACAAGGTTTGTACGAAAAGAAGAATTGGAAAAGTTGGCCGGAAAGTTACCAAAATAGGGAGATCTAGTAATCTAATAATCTTTATAAAACTCCAATGCTCTTGTGTTCGTGATTCTTCTCCTAAACGGCTTAACCGATTTTGATGAAATTTAGCATAGAGATAGATTAAACCCTGGACAATGGTTTAGACGTTGCACCCAAGCGCGGAAGATTTCGAGTTTGATTCCCGGTCGGGTCAATGTAGGAAATGAACTTCCCTAGATTGTCTCGGGTTTAGGTGTACTGGGAGACATCTCCAGTAGTCGTCATCTGATTCTCATAGCACAGGGAATGCCCTAGTTTGAGACCAGATGATTGGTTTGTATTGTATGGCCCATTATAAAAGGACACGGGCTATATACTTTGTTTAATTCCACACGGACGAAATTGCGGGCAAAGTTTGTTTACTAAATGGGATGGGAATCAAATCCGGATCTTCGGCTTAGAAGACACTAGTCGGGTCAACCAATTATATATACGGAAAAATAATTTATTCAACGTTAACTTCGTCCCTCGGTTTCACCCGTGTTGTTGATATTATTCCGGGAAATAAGGTAATCTATATTATTCTCTGCAAAGTCCTCTACCTGCCAATGAAAGTCTTGTCAAAATCGATTCGTTTTGGAGATTGTCCCAAACAAAAAACACAAACAGACAAACAAACATTTTAAAAATACGTTTGGCTTTTGATAACATGTAAATAAAAACCTTACGTTTTGGAATCAGAAGCACTCCAATTTTATTTACTTGTATATGAATATGTATATGAAGATGTATAGATTATATTCACTTTGTTTACGGATATTCAACGAAAGTCTCCACTCCTACATTTTCACTTTTACTGATATTTAAATATTCGTAGTTAGGTATGTGTAAGCAACTACGGCGTGTTCCAATAGCAAGAAATTTTTACAAGTTAAAACGCTTAGTCTTTCTTTCAAAGGATGTTCGTAGTAATGCTTTGAGTATTATACTAATATTATAGATTAACGTTATTTCATTTGAAGTAAAAAGTTTTGCTAATATAATATGTATATTATTTCTACGTTAACATATTACTTAACAGGCTGATATCTATACATCTATATAAGGACATATAACAGAACAGTAGAAACCGTGTTTGAACATTGAATAAATTTATAAAAAATGAGTGTGGGGTGATAAAAAAAAGTAACAGAACACGAAAAAGCATTTCTTTTAATTTTTGTCTGTCTGTCTGTATGTACATGCTAATCACTGAAACTATTGAACGGATTTTCCTGCGGTTTTCACAGGTAGATTAAGCTCAGCTTGGAGCAACATCTAGGCTTTGATTCATTGAAACCGTATGGAAGAAAAAAAAATTATAATCATTTGAAGATAATTTTGAATTTGCCACTCTCCTGTTACAGGGTGCGTAATAAAACCGACTTTCACGCGGACGAAGTCGCGGGCACCAGCTTGTAATTTCTAAATATTGTCGAATCAATTTTCATTACATTCAGTACATATATTATTTGAAACATTTTTTTATATAGTTCTCCAAATTTTTACACTTTCATTATTATAGAAAGTAAATCAAATGTTTATGTCTGTATAAGATACACCCATCAAAACGAAAGTAACCTGTTTGAATAATAATATTCATTCAAATGGTTTGAGTCGTGTGTAAAATACATTGTATCATCGTTCTTGTTTTATTATTAGACTAACGGCCCGTCCCGGCTTCGCCCGGGTTGAATATAATATAACCTACGTCCATCTGGAATAATGTACCTTTCAAATGGTGAAAGATGTATTGAAATAAGTGCAGTGGTTCCGGAGATTTCTCTCCCCATATAAACAAACAAAATCTACTCTCTCTCTATAATAACAAAATCCAATCTCACTATATTTTAGTATACATATTTATAAAACGATTTAAATTAATTCTAGATTTAAATAACTTAGGAGTTTTGTCATACTTTTCTTGTTAAACTTCAATTACGGCTTTATTTTTAGGGTTCCGTACCCCGAAAGGAAGAATGGAACGCTTATAACATAATTTTATTATCCCTATGTCTGTCTGTCCGACCAGTCAAGACCCTTTATCTCAAGAATAGGTAAAGATATCAAGTTGAAATTGATAAATGGGTAAAGGTAGTTTATAAAATATACTGTATCATCATTCTTGTTTTATTATTAGACTAGCGGCCCGTCCCGGCTTCGCTCTGATTGAATACATAATATATAGCCTATATCTATCTGGAATAATGTACCTTTTAACGTTAAAGTTTACACTTTACAGTTACACTTTAATGTTTAAACAAAATTAAAGTTGAAATTGATAAACAGATAAAGGTATCAAGTTGAAATGGATAAATAAGTAAAGGTATCAAGTTGAAATTGATATCAAACACTGAGGTCTATGATCCCTTGGAAGTGTAAAAAATTCAAGCTTCTAAGCCAATGTAATCAAAAGATACGACCATTTAAACAAAAATCTATAGGATATTTCCCATTGATATAGAATCATGAAATTTGGCAAAAAGCAATATCTCACAGCGCAATAAAAGGAAAAATCCAAAAATTGAGAATTTGCAATTATATCCCACTTTTTCCCTTTACAAACTTATATTTTCAGTTGGAGAGTATGCGAGTACGTGTCTTTTATCTGCAGAGTTAAGTTTGTTTTTTAATCCGACATATCTTTTTGGTAAATTCATAAAATAAATACTTTGTACATACAATGTTGTTGTTGTAAATAGAATGTACGGTGGCACGGAACCCTCAGTGCGTGATACTGATTCGCACTTAACCGGATTTTTAAAATTCTGTTTAGAATAATTATTGTTTCAGGGATAAGACGTCGAAATGGTAGTTTCAACTGCGAATATCTAACTCACCCCTCGTTTATTCTTTTTTGAATAATTATCCGACAGCCTAAGAGGGAGGGTAATGTTTTTCTAGTGTGTGTGTTTATACATATACCATATGTCCGTTTTTTTGTAACCTCCTGTAGGATAAATGGTTTAACAGAAGTGGAAATGTGTTGTATCATTGAATTGGATTTTATCCCAGAAGTGTCATCTGCTATATTTTAACTTTTAATTCTCAAATTTTTGTGCTATATAGGTACTACCTACCTAAAACGCAGAGCTTAAGCACAGAATAAGCATAACAGTACGTGATAGTACGATGTATTTATAGAAAGCTAGCGTATGCGGTTTCTATGTGAGCGCGCTCATACTCACGCGCCGTGGCACGCACACAACGGCAATATTTTGGGCGAATATGGGTAATTATTGTAGCACCAGTCGGGGTCACACGCGACGCAAACATACGACCGCTTCCGTTTGTCTGTAATTCTTTCTTTGCATCTTCGCAAATACATTAATGTCTAAATTACATAATCGAACGTATTATAATGTCCTAGATGCCTAAACAGTTTTAGTTATTTGAATGCAGAGTTACCATTCTTCAACATAATTACAAGAAATGAAATTTAACAAACACGAAAAACTAATCTGTGTGTATTGTTTTTTGTCGTTATATACTAAATGTATAACTACGAGTTGCTCTCCGCACCTCACACCCAACGCAACAACTCTACGTATCCGGCCGAGAGCAGGCAACTCCGCGCCGTTAGGCATGAGGCGGGAGTCGCCCTTCTTTTCTGCATATTCTTTGGCTTAAGTGTGAGTTGACTATTTATTATTTAAGGCGACGCATTGGAAATTTTTATGGTAGGGATTTCAATTTTTCTAAGTGAGTAGAAACCGTATGAAACGTATGAATATAAAGTGATATTTAGTAACCAGGGGTTCTAGACAAGTGGCTCAATTGTCGTAAACGCTAGTAGAATAGACTGACAAATACCACATGATTACGTTAGTAGAATAGAATGACAAATATTTAGCGTAACAAATTTTAAATTGGTTATCAAAAGTAATTAACTTTTTATTAAATCAAACGAAATGTAAGTTCAAAGTCAAAGTCAAAGTCAAAGTCAAATCAATTTATTCAAGTAAACCCAATTACAAGGTATTTTTGAACGTCAAATCTACTTTAGTTCGGTTCAAATAGAAAACCTGGACACTGAGAAGAACCGACAACAAAATCAGTCAGGTATCATTTTTTCAACTTCATTTTACAAAAGGTTTATTAAAATACAATATTTTCATTAAGCCAGTAAACGCATGTGCAGAGAACATTTCCAGACCAGTTCGTGTGAAAACCGTCATATAAAACGTACCCAAAGGGCACTTTTGACGAGAAATAACTCCAGTAAGCGTTTTTATTTATGAAACGTTTGCCACTTGTCTAGCCGCGTTGATTCTTCAATTTATTAACTTCATTTTGCCAGTTGCAATACACGATTAACTTTTGTATCAGAAAAAAAAAATTTCAATGAAAGCTCTTTTAAAACAGAGATTTACGTTTTTCGGTGTAACAGGACCGTGGAGTTATTATCTAAAATTTGACTAATTGCAATAATAAATTAATATCATGTATGAGAATTGCATGTCTATTGCACCATGACCTTGAAATGCACTTTTCACGGTAGATGTATCGCCACTATACGAATTATACAAATTCTCGTTTTGACAGCAGATATCGCGCGATATTGGCTGTCGCATGCTGACTGCAATTTACGTAATAAGCGTGCCGATTTATGTTTCTAAATTTTTTGTGTAGATTAATCTAAACACGCTCTTCAAAATGCCAGTTAGGTTTCTTGAAATCAATTATAGTTTTCGAAAATAACCGTTTTTTCGTATTTTTCGCAAGTCAGATCGCGCTATTTGCATGGCGCAGAAGGAATATTAGAATAATATTATTGTTTATAACTGCGTCATCTTAAGCAGAGTTTTTCACTAAAAAAGTTCGAACTCCTTAGTCCTGGTGCTGCAATGGTTCTGCGTCTCTATTTATTATACCGTTATGCTCTGTCTATCACCAATATGAAATAGTGTATGTACTATGTATGTTAATATAACATTGAATTTCTAAGTAAATATATACTGTTAGTTCCGCATTAATTTTAATCATATAAATTACCCACGTGTGATATTTTGTAACATGTTCATAGTCATTAGTGCTCCCGTTACATTCATATTTAACAATACCTAAATACATAACTTTGCACTATGTCATTAATGAGTTAAATAATAATACTCCAAACATTTACACAAATTGTGTGTAAGTAAGCTTGTACTATGGGTATTGGGGGAGCTCCCAGTAACGCACAGACTCCAAGCCAATTTAAAAAATTCGTTTCCTAAATTGACCTAACCGGGATCGAACCCAGGACCCCGGCTTGGAAGACAGATGCTCTGGCACCGAGCCAAGGGGCCAGTCAATGGTAAAATTATTAAATATTATTTTAATAGTTATATATAGACAAGATTATTTCGAAAGAATGTGTAAATGCGAAAGAGTATTAGAGTAGCTATGACAATGAGAACTTGCGATCTACAACCTCGTCAAAAATCAATAGTTCAACCTCAATGTTTAAAAAGAAAATGGCAACCCTAATATCAGGGTTTTTATGTCGCTAGCATACCTTTGGAATATAGTGCATAACGAAAGGGTTCCACATTTTCTTTTCTATTAAATAAACGATTTTTTTTGTATGGAAACCAAGATAAACGTATCCCGTAATTATTGCATCTGCAATATAACAGTCAACAGTGACACGTTGGGACCTCGGCGGATTTATACCCCCTTTTAACCTTGTATATATACGTATGTGTATGCACGTGTACATATTTATGGATGGTACGAATACACACATCAAAAGTTTCTAGGGATCAAGTACGTTTTAGGGTATCGCCGCAATTGAGGATTATTATTGTAACTTTTTTAGATCGTTATTGATTCTTTTTAGTGATTTTCACTATTTGAATAAAGAATTTTCTTTAAAATTTTGATTAAAAATAGAAAATCAACTGTCAATCAGGATTCCTATAAAAGAGTGTAATAGCGTTTTTACAAAACTATTACAATTTTTGCATCGGAACTGAAAAAAATTGCATCGATATGGAGCGACGACATCATTTGATACGAGAAGAGATCATGAGAGCCGTCGGAATGTTGCAAGCTGGTTCCAGGCAACGTACTGTGGCTGTTGCTCTTGGCACTACACAGAGCGTCATAAGCCGTTTCTGCACACGCTATCGTATCACGGGCAGCGTGGCCGAGCGACATGGAGGACAATCTCACATCACCACTCGCAGACAGGACCGGTACATCCAAAATACTTCTCGACGGAATCGTACCATGACCGCCATGATGTTGGCTACAAGGATCCACAGCTTTTCAGACTTGCTGATAAGCGATCAAACCATCCAAAATCGTGTACGTGAAGTGGGTCTGCATTCCCGAAGGCCGCTGAGAGTTCCGCCTATAGCACCCTGCAATCGTAGGGCCCGTTTACAATGGGCTCGCGAACAAAGAAATTGAGAGAAAGAAGACTGACGTTGTATTTGCTTTTCCGATGAATCTCTTTTCGGTATGAGGTCAGATACAAGACGTACTCGAGTTTGGAGGACATCTGGACGTCAAGAACGTTTGAAATTTTGACAGGAAGTTCATTTATACGGACACAATAATGGTTTGAGCCGGTATTTAGATCGGTTGAAGAACCGATCTCATTGGATCAGAGGCAACCTCAATGCTCAGATTTATGCGGAGAGGATTGTTTCAGACGTGATCATCCCTCTGCGAAGCCGGTTCGATGATTCGTTTCGACTAATGCACGACAATGCACGTCCACACACGACTGGAGTTACGACTCCAGTCGTGTGTGGTCGTAACACACACAGTTGTCGTAACACACACTCTTGCCGATGCTCGCATCGACGTTCTGCCGTGGCCTGCTCAATCGCCAGACCTCAACCCAATTGAGCACGCATGGGATATACACCAAAGAAGAGCTCTGCCGAGTATGGATGCCGTGCATACCCCACAACAACTTTTTGACTTGTTAGAAAGAACGTGGGCGCCCATTCCTCAAAGTGATTTTGATGAACTGATTTTAAGCATGCCAAATCGCTGTGATTGTGTGATTCGTGTCAATGGTGGAAACACAAATCATTAATTTTTTTATGTTTACAATAAAAATTTAAAAAATCCTCATTTTTGCCTTTTTTTGCCATTTAATTGACGACATTAAGTTAGGTTAATTTCCCACAATTTACAAAAATTGCGTTTTTTCTTAATTTTTACAAAATATAGGGATAAGTTGTTAACTTAAACATAGGAATTAAAGTAAGAAGCCAGTCTGGAAGACTAGATTTGATAAATATTAATTGCATAATTTTTTATAGCTAAATATGTACTCGATCCGTGGCCTTTTTGATGTGTGTCTTATTATGTTTGTCAAAATTTTGAAATTGTAGACTTTTACGGAAGCTTTCCAATATATAAGTTAGCAAAAAAATGTAAACATATTGTGTAGAGGTCTTGCGTTTCTAATATATGAAAAAATAAATTGAAATGTCTTTCATAATACATATGTACATACATATTCTCACGCCGTATCCCTAACGGTGTAGTCAAAGAGGACGGAGCGCCAAGCATCGCGATCCTTTCATGCTTCTTTTTCCTCCTCAAATCGTAACATTCCCTATACACACTTTCGTCTAATTAATAATAATAATATACTCAGACATTTCACACAGAGCCATCTAGTCCCAATTTAAGCAGCACAGCGCTTGTGTTATGGATACTAGACAACTGATATACTACTTATGTACTTTTCTTTCGTAAATAAATACATATTATACATAAACACCCAGACTCGGGGCTGGAATCGAACCCGCAACCCCCGCTTACTTTCCGACGCGCTTAGCCGTTGTGCCACGGAGGTCGTCAAATGCGATTTATGCGAATGCTTTTGACATTTCCGTCAGCTAACACTATAATTCATAATTTATGTAACATTAATATATTATTCAATACCTATAGTTTTTTAAATATATATCTATTTTATTAAGAACTAAAATTAAAATACTTACAAAAAAGGTCTCAAAACTATAGAAATTATGTCGACGTATTGCATGCAATACACTGTAACACTAACACAGTTTTACCCATGAATTTGTATCAACCGGAAAAATGTGTTGATTACCGGCGCGTACCGGTAATTTTTACCGTTACACTGACTCGTCCGGACAGCGTATACTCTTATACTGACAGGGGCACAGGGCCCGCGGTAATGAAAGTAAGTAGCCGATGGCATATGTTATGAGAGGTAGCGATTAGTGGTAGCAATTTTTTAGTGTTTCGTTCCCACATTTGAAAAAGGAACACTTATAAAATCACCTCCGTCACGCTTGCAACCTAACTTGCAGTCAGCGTGCGACAGCCAAATATCGCGCGATATCTGCTGTCAAAACCAGATTTTGTGTAATGTAATCTGTATGGTGACGCTGTATCTACCGCGAATATTGCATTTTACGGTCATGGCTGCAATAGACACGCAATCGTCATACATGATATAATTTTTTATTACAATTAGTCACCGGTCGTGCAATGATGGCGTGGCTGTCGCTGCCTGCAAATTTTTATGTAATAAACCCGTATGTCTTCTGTCAGCTGAAGTTTGGGACAATATTAGTGTGTGGTGGCCCAAAAACATATGTTAACAAGAATTCGAATTCTCATTCTCACTTTTGGTTGTAAATTTTAGTGGTTTTAGTAAAAAGCTCGTCGCGTAGAGTATTAAATCCTCAACCTATAAAAATGCACTAAGTTACCGAGGAAAAAAGTCGTATCAAGAAGGGCTCTTTATATCGCAAATTTAAAAATTATAACACGTAACTTTAGGTTAATTATTCTTAACACTATAAACAAAGACTTATATTATAACCGACGTAGACGCGTTTTATGCACGTTACTTATGAGTAATTAGCACCAGTGCGCGCTTACAACAATTATTTATTATTTAAAATTTTAAAAAGGCTCAAAAATTCTTTTCATACGCGTGGTTTAAGTTCAGTAATTTACATCGAAGTACTAACTTATTTGTATGTATATTCTATCTTTCAATTAATTTGGTAAATAAAAATTTCACTATTATAGTATTACCAAATTATATACGCCTGAGTATCTAACTCACCAATGCAATCTTCGCTCTTTGGCAACATAATCATGTTACCGTTATGCTTTCTCTTTTCCTCTTGTTGTCTTCATATAAGGTGAGTATGGCTTTCTAATTACAGTTACGTTTCTTCTTTTGTTTTAATAGTGTTTTAATAATGTTTTTTTTCTATTTAAAGCCGAAGCCGACAAAGTTTACACTATTTATATGATTAGAATATATTACATATATTATACATATTATAATAATAATAATACTCCAGACAATTACACAGATGGTGTGACCCCAAACTAAGCTGTAAGCTTGTACTATGGGTACCACACAACGAACTCTGGGGGAGTTCCCAGTAACACCCAGACTCCAAGCCAATTTAGAAAAGTTCGTTTCCTAAATTGACCTGAACGGGGATCGAACCCGGGACCCTAAGCTTGGAAAGCAGATGCATATGCCACTGCGCCAACGGGCCAGTCATTATACATTATACGCCATTACAATAAATGAAACTTGTTAAACACAGCCTTAATTATAGGTGAAGAGTGACGACAATATACGCAAAGGAAGTCGATACTAAAAATGCTAACTTAACCACATTAGATACAAATTATACACTATATAATACATGAATACAAATTACAAACAGTGTTAATATTTTATTTCGAGGATTGTATAAAAAGGTTCGTATTTTTAAGTAGAGCAGGTTTACCTCAGATATAATAGAAGTATTTGACTATAAATACATGCCGATCGATTTTCTTTACATAAATTAACGACTAACTTTGTTTTGCAGTTATCAACTGACAGTAGAAGTGACAATATGGAATACTAATTTCGCATGACTTTCATTTCTTTGTTTTTTTAATTTGAAACAATTGATACGTTGGTGCAAAAGTTGTGCAGTAGTCATAAGTTTCTTTCTTCCGTTTGTCATAGGAAGCAACATAGAAGACCAGTTCAGGTGACCCCGAAAAGAATAACAGAGCGTATGATCTGCACTACCGTAAAACAGCGAGGGTGCAGGGAGGTAGAAGGATTTGTTTCCCTTGACGTATTTCGACATACGCTAGAAGGTGCCTATTTTGGAGTCCCTCGACATACCTGCCGCAGTTTTTTAGGCGAAAATCTCGCATAAGTCCCGTATGACTCGGTTTTGGCTATAAGAGGCCTTCAGTACCTTTTGAAGTAATAGTAATAGCGCCTTTTGATAGTTTCTCTCGCGTAACCAAAAAAAGATTAGAGTATCTGCCGTCCAAGCCGAGGGCCCCAAATTCGATTTCCCGTTAGATCAATTAACGAAATTATTTTTTCTCTAAATTTACTTGTAGTTTGGGTGTCACTAAGTGCTCCTCTCTTGCTGCTGACTGTTCGTTGCGATACCCATAGTACGTAATAAGTTCTTAGTTTGTGGTGTTATGATCTGTGAAAACGTCTCATAATTGTGAGAAATTATAACTGTGACGGTATTAACATAAATACTAACTATGAACAGAACTAAAATACATTTAACGTTCAAAACTACCTCCCAATTGGGTTTACTTGAATAAATTGATTGGACTTTGACTTCGAGTATACTGGTGATTTTATTTTTCATTCAACAAAACCATGTGGGTGGTTTATGACAATATGTATAATAATGCTGTACCAATTTTAAGTAAACTAAACAATTTTCTTGCAGAACAATTGTTTGTAACCTTGAATCAAATTAGTATTGCGCGCGCGCACACATAGTTGTGTGCGCGCGTCGTGGTATTTCGATACTCTAGGTATTATTTTTTTAGCACATGTGTTTTTAAATTTGGAATTATATAAAATAATCTAATATAAAAAAATCAATGTTTGTTTGTTTGTTCGTATTTTGTGGGCTGCCATATCGTTCATCTGTTCATCAGGTATAGAGCTTCAATCCTGAAAAAGAACATAGGCTAGTTTAAAAATAAAAAAATGCGGACGAAGTCGCGGGCATCAACTAGTATTTTAGTATTTAGTATTTTAGATTAATGATCATTCTTTAATCATTTAATGATATTTTAATGTCGTGTTATGAATGATAGATGCTTAAATTACTCTTTTTTTTTTTAAATTTCGATTTGCTAAATTGCCATGTAGCTTCCATGTAGAATGAACCATAATTATGAGTAGTGCTCGCCATTTTCATTTGTCAAGCATTTTAGATTTCACTTGAAATATTTAGTGCGTTGAAAAGAGAACTGGAGAAAATCTATAAAGTTAGTATATACTGGTGTATAGACAAACATAGAGCTCGTTGACGTGTGACGACTTTTAATTTGGCAATGTCACCTGTAAAATGAATGATTCCCTTGATTATTGCGATACGTAATATCACAATCACATACAGAAGACTTAAGCATTATTGAAAAATACAGTACTTATTTAAATTAAAACAGGAATAATACAAAATAATAAAATAGACAGCGTTCTCCACAGCGTGACGACTTGTGACGACCTGTCATTCAAAACGGGTTACGATAGCTTTTCCTTTTCGTGCCACTACCATAAACGATAACATTCTCACTTGCACTCGTTGTACGTCTATACGCCAGTATAATATACTAAGTTTATGGGAAGTTCACAAGTATGTGCAAATACCGCTGATCTCTCAAAACCTATACCACTACCAAATAAATAGTTCGTTACCTACATTGCAAAGTAGATATTCACGCGACGTCATGTTAATGTAGATAAATTTAGATAAATTAGGTATGTTAAATAATTGTAATAACTGATACAGTATTTAATGCATTGCGGTACCTTAATATCTGTACATATTATATAATAAAGCCATAGAAACCGTGTGTCTGTACGTTGAATAACATCAAAAAATTAGTGTGGGCGATAAAATAAGAGTTAACAGAATACAAAAAAGCATTTTTTTTAATTTTTGTCTCTCTGTCTGTCTGTATGTACGCGCTAATCTCCGAAACTACTGAACAGGTTTTTTTGTGGTTTTTACAAGTAGATTACGCTCAGCTTGAAGCAACATTTAGGCTTTGTTTCATTGAAATCGGATGCAAGTGAAAAAAGTTGTCGTCATTTAAGGATAATTTGAAATTCGCCGCTCGCCTATTACAGTGTGCGTTATGAAACAGACTTTCACGCGGACGAAGTCGCGGGCACCAGCTTATATATTAACATTTCATAAATACAGGGATCTATAGTTACTAATGAAATAATACCTATATCCTGACTGATTCATCATATCTAACCAAAAATCGCCAAAACTGGAAACTCTTTGTGATGTAAGTATTTACTAAGAAAAAGTTTTTAGGTAATCACTCTCTAAAGGGTAAAATGCGTGAAAAACTATGGATATTTGAAACCGATATTCTCAAACACATTCGATTACATTTGACCTCTTTATTGGAAACTAGCGCTTTGTCCCGACTTCGCGCGGGTTGAATACATAATATATAGCCTATGTCCATCTGGATCAGCCATTCCCAAAGTGGGCGATAACGCCCCCTTGTGGCCGCTGCAGGCCTAAAGGGGGGCGGTAAAAGACCCAGAAAAAAATGGGGGCGTTGTGTAGAGGCCTGGGGGGTGATTTGTAATTTCATTTAGCTAGGAGGCATCTTAGACAACGACTGCATGAGCTCTCGACTCAGTAGACAAAATAAGTTTGGGAACCAGTGATCTGGATTAATGTACCTTTCAAATGGTGGAAGAATTATTCAAATCCGGAGTGGTTCCGGAGATTACCCTCCACATATAAACAAACTTACAAAATTAGCTCTCTTTTTAACATTACTGTAGAAAGTGTAAATAAAGGTACAAGAGTTTCGTCTTCTTAAAATTAAACAATAATTTATGAGTAAAATTTTTTGCCCCATAAAATTTAGTATGAAAAATAGTCTATAAACATAAGTAATGAGACAAGTAATGGGTCAAATCCTAAGGGCGCATATATTCGACACGAATTTTTTTGCGCGATCGTTAAGCGGGCGCCGCGCGGCGACCACGTCACAATATAAACATAATAGTAAGATGTCTTCATAGAAATCCAGCGTGCGCGGTTTGCATGTGTGCGCGCTTATACGCACACGTTATGACGCGCACACATCGACTATATTATGGGCGAATATGGGCATGCGACACAAACATGCGACTGTTTCCGTTTGCCTTTAATTCGTTCTTCACATCGTAACAAATACAAAAATGTCTAATAAATAATCATTCAAACGAACGTTATATAATGCCCTCAGATGCCTAAATAATTTTAGTTCAAAGTCAGTTCGAATCCAAAGTTATAATAGTTCTTCAACATAACTACAAGAAATTAAATTTAACAATAATGAAAAACTTATCCGTCTGAATTGTGTTTTATTATTATATACTATAAAATTAAAACTATAAAGTATAACTGTAAAAATAATGCTCGCCACACACGATCAAGTATACATCATCAAGTTCGCCCAATTTGCGTGAAGTGGAGGTTGCATCACGTTTTGATCGTGTGAGGCATTGTATGTCATGCCAAACAACGCTTCATGCCCATTGGACGGGCTTGATCAAGCATACTTGATCGTGTGTGGCAGGCATACAGGAAATGCTCTCCGCATCTCGCACCCAACGCAACATGCAACAACTCTACGTATCCGGCCGAGAGTAGACAATTCCTTTTTTTTCCTTTCTTCATGGCGTGGCGCACAGATTAACGCATTTGCTAATGTCACGTTGAATCATGTTCGAAGTTTTCGTTTTTTCTTATCGTAAAACTCCTCCAGTAAAGTGATTTGGCTTTACTGAAGTTATAAAGGACTTCTTGTAAGAGCGCGAGAACTTCAGCTACACATGTTTATTTAGACCTACTTCATTCTTTTCACTTATACAGAACTTTAAAACAAAATTTATTATCACCTTTGTACTTTAAAACTCCCAAAGATGTAAAAAATAGAAAATCTAAAAATATCATGACAACCTCACTTCTCCCGTTCCCGTCAAAAAGTCGGAAATTGAGGTACGCATGAGGCGGGAGGTATCCATACAATATATGGATGCGTAATTCAACTATTTTTTATACTAGTAAGTTAACTAAGCAAAACATTTTTTCTACTCGTTTATTTTTTTTGGATACTCAATTTTCTCTTCTTTAACTCTCTCTTCCACTGAAAACTCAAACTTGTTAATTGATAAATGTTTCGCCTCTCAACGAAGCATCTTCAGGAAATTACATAGATCAAACTCTGTCAGCTAATTAGCTTCGACCGCTAGTAGTTAGAAGTTAGAAATTCCTGTCGATTACGAGTTTGAGATTTAAGAATTCATTTCATTTTAAGAATTCAATACATAGAAAGGCTTTCTGCACAGTATTGATTATATAACATAATAATCCGGCTCGAAGTACCATTTTTATGTTTATAACAACAAAGACGTCAAAATATAATTTATTGACTTTTTAAAAATATTTTGTGAAATGGGAAAGTTATTTTTTCCTTTAAATAAATAAGTATAAAACATCAAGAAAAAAGATTTATGTTCGTAACATCTAAGTATGTATAATATTTTTCCATGAATATTTGAAAATTTTTATCAGTTTTCACGTGGCAAAATTATGAGAAATTGACTTCGACAGCGGTCAGACTAATGGACGCGTGATTGATATTAATAAAGGTCGCTTCTTCCCTTAAGACATGTAATGCGCATGGCTACTCGAAAAATTCCTTGCGGTGAAAAACTCAAAATTGAGCCATGGCGGTGGAAAATAGTACGCGCCGAGTGAGCCGCAAAAACCAAAGACTTCTATATAAACTGAGGTAGACGTGCCAATAATTTTAGTTATATTGACTTGTTCTTTGCACCAAATTCTGTGCCGTTAAATAAGAGTTATTTAACACCAGTGCGTGTAAAATGCACGTCACACAGCCATAAAAAGTGTTGTTAAAAGTTAGAAAAAATTTAAATTACTCTCCTTTACTCTTGTTGTAAAAGAAAGAGTAATTTAATATATGCCAGAGCACCCGTGCTGCTCCGCACCATTGTGTCGAAAATATAATTCTAAAACAACGCTTTTATATTATGAGTAATTGTAACCTAACCTAATAGTCGAATACAAAAATTAAAAGTCAAGTTGAATGTTCAAACCTAGCATCTCTCCAACTCAACCAATTTAAGAGGGCTAAAGCTAAAATGACAGAGCTCGTTCCAGCGAGTGTTAGAGCAAAACGAACCGCGTACCTCAATTAGAACCGAAGACACAGATAAAGAAAGCTGCGAAAACATAAATGTACAGGAGGAAATCGCGTGTGAATTAATTTAAGGAGGGTGAAAGTTAGGTGATTTCCAATGCTTGATGACAAATTTGTGCATCAATACCTTTCATTATAACAAAAATTAAGCAAATCGGTTGCATAGAACGGCTGGACGGACTTGTAATAGACTTCATACATTTTTTTTATGTATAGAAGACAGCCTTTTAATTACACTTACGTAAATGATATATGTATGTGTGTGTGTGTCTATTTTAGTTCGAGGACCGCAAAATACTCGTAATGTTCATTTCTTACAGTAGAGCATGTCTACCTTAGTTTAAATAGATGTCTTTGTTCGCAAATCGCACGCCACTTTTACTCAGGCAGTGTTTTACACGCTAAAGTGCTATGCGCCAATACATTTCGAATAAGTGAGTCGACACATCCGATACAGTGAACTGAGTGGGCGTAATTGCACGGCGTAACACAGTGTTACCTGTATGTCTAATACGTAACCCAAAAACCAAATTCGAAAGTTCATGCTCATATAGCTGGTCTAGTTAATAAAAGTCGTCCAAATACCTGCACTATTAGTCTACCGTACCATGAACTGTTATTAAACTTAGATCGTAGTTAAATATAACTGGTAATCGATACACGTTCCAGCAAATGATACTGAAACGCAAAACAAAGTTTGTCATTTGCTTTCTTTTTTGTACCGACAACAGACAAAGCTTTGCGATATTTATATATCTAATTAGTAAAAGCATATAACTAAATATGGTAAAAAGGTGGGTCGGGCACATTGAAAAAATGAGTGAAAGATAGATGAAGAACAGACATATAAGTATAACAGATCAAAATACAACTCTGGCTACTTGTCATGCCTATGTAGCGTCGACTCTCAGGTATGGTTTGATCATGTGGGGTAATAGCACGAACATAAACAGAGCCTTTACTGCTCAGAAAAAATGTGTGAGAGCTATAAGCGGTGCTGCACCATATGACTCTTGTAACCACTTTTTATTAGGTATAAACCGCTCACCTTACCGTGTTTATACATACATGAGACATGTATGTTCGTGAGACGACACAGTGACTTGTTTGTTAGGGCTAAAGACATATACAGCAAAAATAGTAGAGACCCTAATGGGTTGGTATTGCAGCGGACACCCAAAACATCATTGTATCAGAGGAACTGTGCGGCAATGAGCATGAAAATTTACAATAGAATACCGAAAGCTATTACATCGCTAATTAACATTAATGTTTTTAGAAAAGAATTATTTAAATGGTTGAATGGACATAATTTCTATACCATCCAAGAATTTTTAAGGGTCCATTATAAAGTAATAAAATGATATGACATTATTCCATAGAAGAAGTTTTGACAATTTAATAATAACAATAATAGACTGCAACTACTTAATATAAATTTGTTTATTGATATTTTTCATACTATTGACATTATTGACACATAATCATTTATTGATATTAACTTTAATATTGTTTTTTTTTAATTTTGGTACAATAGCGCGATATTAAGTATAACATACTATCTTTTCATTGTAACAGTTTTCGTATTATTGGATTTATCGATTGTGCATGATTTTGTTTTATTTTTCCGTCGTATTACAGAGGACTGTTATATTTGTATTTATATTTGACATCTTTCTATATCTACACCATGTAATCATAGACAAAACAACAAATAAAAAAATTTAAAATAAAAAAGGAAATCTATAGAACGAAAGTGACTGGTAGGTGGTAGTAGAAGACAAGAAAGCTAAGTGACTTATGATGATCAATTAGCCAGTGTTAGCTGATGAAAATGTCACAAGAACTCGCAAACCTAGGCGAAAGTCTGTAACAAGAATGACGAGGATTGAATATATAAGGACCGCGGTACTTGGTGCTTCGTCCTCTCTGAGTACCCCGTTAGGGATACGTTAGGAATATGTATGTATGTATAACAAAATAATAAATAGCTCAGACAGTAAGATAATACTTAATACACCAAATGAGTAGTCGTTGGCCATGAATAGTTGCCATTATATTTAAAAAAAAATGTAGTTACTTTTTATCATCCGTCAAACGTAATTTTGTATGAGTATTCGAGATTGAGACAAACGGTCCTCATTGTTATTTAATGTTGTTGACAATTTTTTTATAATTACTGAAATTGAAAAGGCGACAGGTTATTTTTTATTCTATTTCATTTAGTTGTTTTAGGTAATTAAACACGTCTGCATGTCCCTATTTGTGCTAAGCACTGTGCGAGATTATAATATTTCTGAATAACTGTTTGAAATATTTCGTCACTTAATTATTAAATCAATCTTTCACTAGGATCTCAATACGAGCAGGGGTAGAAGATCATTTTAAATGAATAAATATTAATAACAAAAAAGTACATACATACGTTAATAAAATATAAATGAATATATGTAAATTTTTATTCCTTAAATTGGTAACAGTAATACATCCGATGTACCGGTGAAACGTCAGATGAAATATCGGCACGCTTATTAGGTAACTTGCAGTCAGCATGCGACACAGCTAATATCGCGCGATGTCTGCTGTCAAAACGAGAATTTGTGTAATGTAATTTGTATAGCGGCGCTAAATCTGCCGCGAAAAGTGCACTTTATGGTCATAGAATAATAGATACGCAATCCTCATACATGATACCAATTTTTTATTACAATTAGTCACCGTTCGCACAATGATCGCGTGTCTGTCGCTGTCTGCAAATTTTTAGGTAATAACCTGCGGATGATACATCGGCACGCTTATCACGTAACTTGCAGACAGCATACGACAGCCAATATCGCGCGATATCTGCTGTCAAAACGAGAGTTTGTGTAATGTAATTTGTATTGTGGCGCTAAATATAACGCGAAAAGTGCATTTTACGGTCATATGATAATAGATACGCAATCGTCATACACGTTATCGGTTTTTTATTACAATTAGTCACCGGTCGCGTAGTGATCGCGGGCTGTCACTGTCTGCAAATTTTTAGGTAATAACCCCGCGGTTACAGATTGGTACTTGTAAATACCAAATTGACTCACACGCAGATTAGTTTGCTGAAATCCATTCGATGTATTATTTCTAGTTTATTTAAATATTTTTTATAGGTACTCCATCATTTTAACCTGCATTGACACATGTTTCGCATTTTTATCAGAATCACTCCCACCAACGAATTCGGAAACTCCCACTGATTGTGGAGTAACTTATGCATAGATGGATCTACACTCAAAACTAGCTGACGATGTTTCATTGAGAAGCGAAACGCGTCTATTAAAATATTAAAGGAATAGAGCTGAAAATAAATATTTATATATTTATACAAGCCGTTTCCCGCCCGCTTCGCTGGGCGTAAGTGAAAGTTTTGTACGTAATAGTACATTTTCGTTTGAAAAATGGTGAAGGGTCTATGGAGTTCAAAAAATAAGTAGCCAATAACCATCTACAACTAATTCCGCGTCAAATGGTCATGGTCCCATGCCGATCGGTCCAGTAGTTTTCAAGTTTATCGCGGTTTTATAAAAAAAAACTTTCATTATACTACTCTGTCAAGAAAGTACCGGGAAAAGATCAATAATACACAAAATGTTAGTTATTCATCCAAATTTATTTCATCACCTTCAAAATATGCTCCTTCAGAAACGATACACTTACGCCATCGAATAATCCAATCATCAAAACATTTTTTAAACGCTTTTTCCGGAATTGTTCCGGAATTCCGGACAAAAAAACAAAAAAATTTAATTTGGAACCATAAACAAATCATCTATTCCCGATACTTTCTTGACTGAATGTGTATATATATAGATAAATTATGAATACGAATATTTGTAAAAAAAAAACGAAATCTTATTTTTAGGAGAAATATTTTTTTACAAATTTAACTGAAACTTTTTCGTTTATTTTAATCGTAAATTTTTTCCTTTGAATATATTTAAATGTCGGCAGTACAACTAAAATAACAAAACCATTCAAAAATAATATAGATAAACTATGAATACGAATATTTGCAAAAAAAACGAAATCTTATTTTTAGGAGAAATATTTTTTTACAAATTTAACTGAAACTTTTTCATTTATTTTAATCGTAACTTTCTTCCTTTGAATATATTTAAATGTCGGCAGTACAAGTAAAATAACAAAACCATTCAAAAATAATTTTATTTTTAGATGTTACTGTAATAATTTTCCTTCAATTTCCGTCGATATATTTCTTGACAAAAATTAACAAACCTACGCAAGTTCAGTTTTAAACTTTTAACGTTTTAAGCGAAAATTCAGCTAAGAACAAAATAAATAAGGACATTGTAGCCGATCATTAACAAATTTTGCAACAGAGGTCAGATTACTTAATTAACAGCACCAAATTATCTGACTAGACCTTGTAACATAATAATAATCATCATCAACTATAGACTACGTCTACTGTACTGTACCGTAACTGTTTTAATAAAGATGGGTAAGTCCGAATGAATACATGTCCACTTACCTTTGAGGTGCTCATGGACGTATTATACATTGTAAGTACATCCAAATACGAATCAGATAAATCAAGACAAATCAGACTTATACGAGTTGTTCGCCTGTGGAGCACGATAAATGTGTGTAAATGAAAGCATGACGCGGATCGTCCACATGGTGTCATAATAAAGTACTTTGTACTGGATCCGTAAAGATCCGTCGACACAGAGCCTTTTTTTAATGGCTCAGGAGAAACCCATGCACAGGTGCCCATCCCCCTGAGACTGAGGCTGCATTGTGTGGACTTTTATCCACTAAAATGTGAGTTATTTGTAATCGGCGCATTGTCAAAGTGCTCCGAAATCTCTTACGCAACACACTGGAGACCCTCTGTGCGAATACAAGTCTAGGGGGCGCAGGACAGAGCCTTCCTAGCACCTCCTATGACAGCGTAGACCACACATGCTACTTCCTCAGGATCGTATCGATAGATGAGCGAAGCCCCTCACTCCAAAAGGTCGCGACCCCAACGGATGCGATGTCTAAACGTAGGGCAGCAGAGCTATAGTAGATATACATCCAGCTCTGTTCTGGGTGTATCCACACCCGAATCCTTTAAAATGTCGGACTTATCTATCGCTAGTTTTTGGGCTCTGTATAGTCAAAAATTTTCATCCCAATGTCCAGGTCTCACATACTCTTATTTCCATACCGTGAATACGAAATTAAATTAATTGCCTAATTCGAAAATAAGATTTTAGAAAAATAATAATGTTGAATGTACCTCCCCCAAACAGCAAAATTTTCTTTCTTATGTAGGTATCTATAAAGTGGACCGTCATTATTCGTTAGAACGAAAATGGTTATGAATCTCTTGATTTTACCTCTTGCAGCGAGAGATATTATCTATTTCTTTTCAAATTAACTACATACCTACCCTGTTTCTGAACCAACAACACAAAAATCTGAAAAAATACAGAACGTAGAATTTAGTAAGCAATTTCAAATAATATTAAAATGAACATTGTAACAAAAATAGTTTTTGAAATAACTAATGACAAAAAATTTTCGGAAACAAGCAATTTATCGAAGTGAAATAGCTTTTATTTCGACGAAATAAGGTTGAAGCGGATACGTTCACTGTCTACGTCACAGCGTAGCGACTTGGGCTGGGCATTGATGAGTCAGTCGAGAGTCGAAACTTCTTTCATACCATAACATGTAGAATAATATACCTGTATATTTCTGCATACATACATATCCTCGCACTGTATCCCTAACGGGGTAGTCAGAGAGGACGGAGCGCCAAGCGTCGCGGTTCTTACATATTTCTTTCGCTTCCTCAAATCTCATCATTCTCCTCACACATTTTCGCCTAAGTATGCGAGAGCTTTTGACATTTCCATCTGCTAACACTGGCTTTTACCACTCACTTTCTCTCTGTATATTTCTAAATAATATAAAACGAAGTCATATTTCGCGGTTGTCTGTATATCTGTCTACATAAATAAAAATCAATTGCCACATGTATGACGAAGCATCACATGAGAACGGCTCGATCGATATGGCTGATTTCTTTTTTATTGTGTCCGTAATTGTGAGGTCAGGTTTGTATGAAAGAAAATTTTTAAAAATTCTACAGAGAGGTCGGAAATTTGGATGGAATTTTGTAAGAAAATTTTAATTACAAAAATTTGATGTGTTGCCATTCAACATTCCACCCAAGCCGGGGCGGGTCGCTGGTAGTACATAAATTCGCTTTTCCTTTTTTAAATAATAGACTAATTGTTGCCCGTGACTTCGTCCGCATGGAATTAAAAACGTAACTTATGTCCTTCCCCAGGGTTTAATCTGTCATATAAAATTTATTATGAAATAATCTGTCACCATTCTAAATAAATACTTTTAGAATGGAGACAGATTATTTTATTCTAAATGAAACCAGCGCAAGCGATTTAACAAATAGACAGTTCCATACGGAGTTCAACCCCCTCAGCCCACCTTCGTTATTTGCAAAATACGCGTAAATCTTTAGTATTTTGTCTACTAGTATTAAAAAAAAAATATGTCATGTACAGCTGTCTCTATTGTTGTACTGTGACGCTTCCCAGTCACGCACATTAGAAAAAGTCGAGAAAGTCGGTCGAAAAAAAGCGAACACGCTCTTAGAGCAAATGCTCCGTCCGTGAAATGACTGGCCCGTTGGCGCAGTGACATATGCATCTGCTTTCCAAGCTAGGGTCCCGGGTTCGATCCCCGGTCAGATCAATTTAGGAAACGAACTTTTCTAAATTGGCTTGGAGTCTGGGTGTTACTGGGAACCTCAGAGTTCGTTGCGGGGTACCCATAGTACCAGCTTGCTGCTTAGTTGGGTTCACACAATCTGTGTAATTGTCTGGAGTATTATTATTATAATTTTGATTTTTGATCCGAAGGAAAGACACAGGAAACTTCCTATTTAATTCTACGCGGACGAAGTTACGGGCAATAGCTAGAACCTAATTTATATGAGCGATTCTGTTCAAATGACATGACTCACATAATTAAACCTCATCCTTGAATGACCTAACAGATGTAAAAATAAGAGTGATAAAATCAAAATCTGAATTCTAGAGGAGTATCTGAGGAATTAGATCGCAGAATCCGTTTACTTTAATCGAATTTTTACAAAACCTGCTGGATTGTATTATTTGCTAGGCGTACCCGTGACTTCGTCCGCGTCCCCAGAAACTAAATAATTTGTTACTGAGCTTAAGGTCCCAGATTTGATCAGAAGTGAAAGTCAAGTCTCGCCAATTTATTCCAGTAAGCCCAATTCAGTGTTTCTACCATACTGATCTATCTTTTCCAAACGAATCTTTGGCAATAATTATCTATGGATAGTAGTCTAAATAAAAAAAGTAAACCCAGTTATAAAGCACTTTTGAACGTGAAATCAAGGTCCTCGTATAGAATATCAAAGGAAATCTCTTCAGAAATGTATTACCCGTTATTTTTGCTTTTATTTAATATGATGGCCGGTCCCGACTTCGCCCGGGGTGAATACATAATATATTGCGTATGTCCGTCTGGATTAATGTACCTTTCAAATGGTGGAAGAATTATTCAAATGGGTGCAGTGGTTCCGGAGATTACCCTCCACACTCTTTACAATATTAGTAGTATTTATTCGAAAATACATGTCAAAATAGCATTGTTGCCTCATTCGAAGATATATGTCAAAATAGCATTGTTGCGTCATTCGAAAATATATGTCAAAATAGCATTGTTGCGTCATTTGAAGATATATGTCAAAATAGCATTGTTGCGTCATTCGAAAATATATGTCAAAATAGCATTGCTGCGTCATTCGAAAACACATTTCAAAATAGCATTGTTGCATCATTCGAAATGTTTTGGAAAAAATCATCAAAATAAATAGAAAACTGGATGATAAACTTTTTTTTTGCTGTTGACTATATTTTATCAAAACTTATTAGGGGTAACAACTCACCTAACAAATAACAAAACAATTACACATATGCGACTGACACTTAATCGATTTTTAGAGTTTCTTAGTCAAATGCCAAGAAACCGAACCCTTAGGTATAATAATATGTATAATAATAATGACAATCATCTGATCTCAAACTAGGGTATTCCCTGTGCTATGAGAACCAGACGACGACTACTGAGGGCGTTTCACAGTACACTCAGACCCGAGACAATCTAGAAAAGTTAATTTTCTAATTTGACCCAACCGGGAATCCAACCCGGACCTTCCGCGCTTGGGATAACGTCTAAACCACTGCGCTATCTAGGTCGTAATTTACAATATCGTTATGTCCGTCTGTCTGTCCGTATGTCATACACATTTTACTCTGAAACTATCGGCACTATGTAGATGGCATTTTGAAAATGGGTGTATTCTACGAACCTCTATGCAATAGTGTAGCGAATTTGCTAAAAAAGTAAAATTAGGGGTGGCACTCCACACATGTAACTCAGAGATGAAAAAATAATCCCATTGCACAAACGTATATGAGGTATCTATGAACAGAAACAGAAATGGTACAGTTACAGAAATGGTATAGAGATTTAAAATGACTTTTTGGATAATAATGAGAACGCTCTTGAAGCCGTTAGAAGTGTCTCTCAACTCTAACTTTTCAACTACCGGGTGAAAAATTCTAAAAAAATTTAAATAGAACTTAAAACACATTTGCAAAGTAAATTGGTTTGAATATGATATTGTGCAGTTTTTGAAATAAGGGCTATATCCGCTTATTTTATTGTTAAGTGACCGCAAAAATTTTTCAGTGTCATCCAAATATACTACAAAATACAAACTTAATTTTGCTGCAAATGAAATCAATATTGTGCATGCGTAAATAATAAAATTATTTTGTATAAAATTAATTATTAACTTTGAATTTTAAACGTAAACTTTCATTCCATCTACTGAACCCTTGTTTTTTCTTACCTTAACCAGAATGGAACATGTTCATTACTATTATATATATATATATATATATATAATAGTAATGATAAATATATATATATATATTATATATATATATACCGCATATATATATATATATTATGTGTATATATATACAAAGTTTCGTGAAAGGGGGTAAATCCGCCGGGGTTTCAACATGCCACTGTTGATTGTTATATTGCAGATGTAATAGTTACGGGATAAGTTTATTTTGTTTTCCATAGAAAAAAAAGCATTCGCTTAAAAAGAAGAAAAGGCACAACCCTATATTCCAAAGGTTTGCTAGCGACGTAAAACGCCGATATTAGGGTTGCCTCATCTTTATTTTTTTTAACGTTGAGCTGTTACACTACAAATGTTAACTTAAATGTAACTTAATGTTAACTATTGGCGCGAAAATGGTTTTCAGGCTTTATTTCAGTAACGGATGAAATTATTACAGAATAAAAAAAACGTAAGATTTAAAATCTGTAACTGTACACGATCAACCTAATTTTACGAGAAAGTCGTAGAACGCAAGTTTTTCGTTTTCATGAGTAGTTTAATACCCCATTTCGTATTTACCCATCCTTTTGAAATAACCTCGTGTATACTATTATATACATAATATATACGCTAAATATCGTATCAATTATTGGAAACCACAGTAATTTTAAAATCGTCAGCCATCAATCAGTCGCTCCATTATCTGTGATCTATAGTAGGGTTGTCCAAGCCTTTAATGGTTACGATTCATTATTTCGATATTTTAAATGCCGCAAATGTTTTTAAGCCCTAAAGGAAACAAAAGTGTTATACGACATTGATATCTGTGTTTTTATTGGCATCGTAGCTCTAAACAATAAACCGATTTACATGAGGTTTTGAAATTATTTACCTTACGAAGGACAACATAACCCTTATCATGGTTATCTGTTACGGTTTCTTATTTTATTTTGCAGGTTCTTAAAGTAAAAATAGTTTAATTGAGAATTAGCTTTATTTTTAGTACACAATATACATACAGTTTTTTTCCGTAATACCACAAGACCAAAAACCGACCCGCCTTTTTTCAAACGGAAAAAATGACAAATGTTACTGTTCTATTACAGTTATCTGTTTGTGCGTGTATCGCGGGTTTTCTTAGGAACCATCTGACGTGCAAATACACACTTGTCTGTCACAGTGATAAGGCATCTTACTTTATGCTAGTCAACATTTTAAAATATTTATAGCGCGACATTAAAATAAATAATAAATTGAGCGCAAGGGCTTGACTTGAATCCCCTCAATATATCTTATAAATCAATGGACTTATAACTTTGAAATTTTCATGATACAAAGCCTTATCTATATAAATAAACTAGCGACCCGCCTTGGCATCGCATGGGTAACGGCCCATGTTACTCGCTTATAATGTAGCTTTCTATAGGCTAATATAGCTATGTATAGAGTTGATAGAGTATATAGAGTTGTTTTTGATATCGGTTGAGTAGTTTTTGAATTTGTCCCTTACATACGAACAAACAAAGTTTCCCTCTTTATAATATTAGTATAGATTAATAGCAACTGTCCCCGGCTTCGCACAAATAGATTTTTTATTTTTTTTTATTTAAGAAATTCAACAGCATTAATTATTATTAAGAAAACACAATTACAAATTTCGCATGCCAAAACAGAATTTCGAAGTCAATCAAATGCTTTAATACAAAAAAGAGAAATTTCAGAACCAGAATCTGTGAGCACAAAGTTACCATGCAGATACTCACGCACATGTGCATATGTGCGCGAGTATGTGCATGTGTGTGAGTGTGTGTATGTGAGTGTATGTGTGTGTGAATGTGTGTGTGAGTGTGAGTTAGTCTTAGTGTGTTTATGAAGTGTGCGAGTAACAACGCCAAACAAATCATCATTTGAAAATAAAGTACAGCCCTTGTTACTCGCCGATAATGTAGCTTTCAATAGGTGAAAGAATATTTGAAATCGTTTCAGTAGTTTTTAAGTTAACGACCTCGTTGGCGCAGTGGTTTAGGTGTTGAATCCGAGCGCGAAAGGTTCCGGGTTCAATTCCCGGACGAGCCAATTTAGGAAACGAAAATTTCTATATTGTCTCGGGTCTGGGTATACTGGGAACGCCCCTAGTAGTCGTCTGGTTCTCATACCACAGGAATGCCCTAGTTTGAGACCAGATGATTCGTAGTGTATCCATTACATACAAACAGACAAAGTTTACCTCTTTTTGATATTAATATAGAAAACAATTGCCACATGTATGGAAGATTGTCATTTGAGAACGGCTCGAACGATTTGACTGACTTTTTTTTGTCGTGCTAATTGTCATGACAACTGACAATTTGTCGGAAATTTGGATGGTATTTTGTGTATGAAAATCTCAATAAAAAAGTTTCGGTGTGTTGTAATCATTCAACTTCCGACCCGGATGAACCCGGAGCGAGTCGCTAGTTTCAAATACAAGAAAATTACAACAACATAATATCTCCTAGGTCTAATAAATCTATAGAAATTACTTAAATTTTAAATTAACAAATAAATATCGTACAGGACGCTTGACTAATTGTTTTGCTTTCAAAAGCCCTTAGTTGTGTCATGAAAATTCATTCTATTTGAGGAGATTTGAGGATATGATATTTGAGGAGATTCTGATTATTTGAGGAGATTGAAGAAATTTGAGGAGGCGAAAGAAGTATGTACAGATCGCAAGGATGACGATCCGCCCCCCTGTCTACTCTATTAGGGATTTAGCGTGAAAATACATATGTATGTATGTAGATACTACAATAAAGTAATTAATTAAACACAGATTGTAAATCGCAACATCCAGGAAACGATGTCATAAATCGTATGTCGTCCCGAGTTTGAAAAACCAACAGCGCATGCCTATCTCCCATTCAGCAACGTATCCAGACAGAGACGAAGATATAAGCAAGAAAGAGATCGACAAATTTCCAAAAAATCATATATTGTAACCACTCCGATCACCAATCACTGTACTTATGTTAATTATGAAACACTCAGTTATGTCATTGCACATCCATTTTTAAAACTAGACACGTAACTCAGAAATTATAAAAAAAGAAACAAAAAAATCTAAAGCTATTCGTGATGTAAAGGACACATGTTTTATAATCGCGTAAATGATTGTAACTGGCCAGTAACACGGCGACATTGTGCTAACTGCATTAACCCCAGATTTTTAGGTCACAGAAACCGTCTTTAAGTAGACTACATAAATTGATACGAGGCGTGCACTCACCTACGGACTTTAGCTGCCACCGATGCTTATTTCATGACGTAATTGTAATAATAAACACACAATAATACCACACATTTGTTTAAAAAGAAGTAATAGCTGTCAGAGTAAAAATTATCGGATTATTTCAGTGCAAGATCGGGAGACACTCATGGCACAGGTTATGTCAGACGATTATTTTTACGCGCCGCGCTTGATGTATTGCGAGCGTTTTATTTTTAAATTTGTTTGGTTTTTTTATCTGGAATGCTGGATGTTTATTGCGAACGGTGTCTTAAGTGAATTTAGCGAAAAAAATCAATGGGCAGACGCGTTATACGGTAGCCATCTTGTGTCTGGCCGGGCTGGCAGGGCTCCCGAGGCACGCATGCGCGTGAGCGCCGCCCAAATGTCTGGACAAGCGACGTACCGCACTTTTATTAACCATTTCAAATTATTTCCATTCATGCTATATTTTGCCAAAAATAAACTACGCGAATTGCTTCCTCTGCGTCACAATATTTAAATAAAAGTTAGGTGTGTTTGTGTTTTAGCTTGTTTGAGTTTGAGAACTAGACTGATTAATGTGAAACTTTCATTGTAGAATAGCTGATAGTTTCTGATAGTTCATAGATTATACAATATTTATTTGGACCAGCATAGGTCTGACTTAGGTCTAAGGAAGTGACGCATTTTTTTTAACTTCAGAGAAAAGAAGGTGTTATATGTGTGTCGCCTTTGTCAGTTTGCTTGTCTATGGCATCAAAACTGTCGAACAGAATAACCGATTTTACGATTTTTTTGTAAGAAATCTACTTACCTGCTACCATTGTCGAGTGTTTTTACCTATGTTTGATCATCTATCTTCTATGTCCTATGTGCCATTGTCTATCTATTTTATATTTATAGATACAGTCGGGCAACCGAGCTTTACTCGAATAAACAAAAACAAAATATAGTCTGACCACATCACAGGATTCGAATCCACATAATTTGACGTGGTAAACCTACGCTCTAGCCACTATGGTATTTAGAAGGTAAACTTGATTGTGAAATTACCAATCAATACCAATTACCAATTTTAAGTGTGTGAAAACTCAGAGAAAAGGAATATTCCCAGAATTGAGAATTAGCTAGATTGATTTTTCGTATTTGTAAACTCCTATATCATCGAAATCGTTAGAGCCGTTTTCGAGAACGCCATTATAAATATACAAATATTGCTCGTATTATAGTATAGGATATCCTCGTACTCAGTGGCGGATTTACAGAAGGGCATATTGGGCATGTGCCCGGGGGCCCCTACAAGCCAGGGGTCCCCACAAATTGAATAACCCCTTTTTTTGTCTCCTACATTTTCGCAAAATCAGAGAACGTGGAACATACACATTGATCATTCAAATAATAAAACTTCTTTGTGAAAATATAATATTTTATTTATTTTATTTAATTCAGACAGTGTCCATAAGGGTTAGTACGATGACTTAAAAACTTTGATTAGTAATGGAAATTAGCAATTAAATTAGATTAAATTAAATCAAATTTAAATTACAATTGAAATCACTTCACGAATCTGCCATTCTCTGGGACCCCGGGAACAAGTACATGAACCCGTACCCAGTGTCGCAAGATAGGGCAGCCTGGTTTCTCGGAAATGGTCTTCAGGATGGTGTTGGCGCTCCCCTGCACTCTATTTATAATAATCGACGCTGTACCACCGTGTGGAACCCATCGGTTTGCGCATGCGCAAACATCGCGAATGCATTACAGTAAAGGGAGTCCCAGCAACACCCTGAAGGCATTATTATATTGCACTCTGAGAGACCCACAGATTACACGTGTATAAGGTTCGACAGAGGACTTTAGAAAAAGTTATTTTTACCTCAGCGCTACATCGTGTAAATCTGCGAGCCAACATGTTACAGCGGACCGCCACTGCTCTCCTCTACCTATGATGTCACTATCATCATTCAAGTCCTCAGTCACCACATAACCTTGGTCATGGTGGTCAAGGTACTTGAACTCTTTCACCCTGTTAAAAGCTACTCCCTTGAGCAGCACAGGAACCACACTCGCCAGCCTACGACACTTAGATTGAAAGATCAAAATTTCGCTTTTTTTTGTGTTGTATACAAGTCCATGCGAGTTAGCATACTCTTCGCATACTGTAATTAACTTTCTAAGTGCCGCAATCGATGGGCTGAGCAACACCATGTCGTCTGCATAACTAATGCTGTTGAGTGTCTATCAATCGAGCAGCCGACATGGTCTGTGTTGCCCAGCTCAACAATCAGCTGGTTTACATACAGATTGCAGAGCGAAGGAGAAGTCAACCCACCTGTTTCCCTCCACACTCCAACCTTTATTCATCCGAAATAACTGATATTTTTTTAATATAATTTTAGATTTTAATAACGTATTTAACTTTAATGATTAGTAATTATACTGCAGAAAGATCATTTTCAAAATTAGATATTTTTAATGATCCCTCGAGGGTATCAATGAGTCAAGGAAGGCTAAACTATCTAACAATAATAAGTTTGGAACGTGATATTGCACGTTTTGTAAATAAAGATGACATCATAAAAGTTTTTATGAGAGAAAAGCGCGGAAACGCTTTATTTAATATTGTAAAACGTTTATGTATTACTTATTGTATATATTATTTATTTATCTTGATACTGTTTCATTTTTTTGTATGATTAAAAATTTTAGAGAAATTGGAAATATATAACATATATTGATCAATAAAATATCGCTTTTGATTTCCTTACAAGGAGGCCCCGACAGCCTTCCTGCCAAAGGCCCGCTAAGTATAAATCTGGCGCTGCGCACACTGTGTTTAGTAAATTGTTAACTGTCCCCCGCGCCCTCGCCCTCTCCCTCCTCTTTGTGAGCCTGTAAAAGTGATAACGGAATCTATCGCGGAAGTGTTCCTGGCACAAAATTATACTCATACTGGGATCCGAACTCAATATATCTGTTTCGTATTGTGCATGTGCTGTGAAGGAATCCTCCAGCGGAACCCAAACCTACATAGTATGCGTACGTAATGCCACATGACGACAAGACATTAGAATTAATTATGAACACACTGAATACCAAATGGGGTAGTCATAGAGGCCAGGGCGCCAAGCATCGAGGTCCTTACATACTTCTTTCGCATCCTGTAAATCTCAGCATTCTCCTCACACACTTTCGCCTAGATATAAGAATGCTGTTGACATTTCAGTGCACTAACACTCTAGCTATTTGATCTTCATAAGTTAGCATAGGTTATCCTTGACTTTTGCTGCCACTTACTTTCGCTCTGTAGTTTTTAATATTTATACAAATAGATATTATACAGGGTGTATATGAAAACGGGACAGTTACTTTAATTGATGAAAGGGCATAACTTTAGTATGTAGTTACAAAAAGAATTATCGAAAAAAACGTATCCGTTTAAGAGTTATGACCGTTTCAATTTTCAAGTGTTATCCCCACCATTTCTCGTAAAATTGGGTTGATCGTGTACAGTTACAGATTTTAAATCTTACGTTTTCTTTTATTTTGTAATAATTTCATCCGTTACTGAAATACAGCCTGAAAACCATTTTCGAAAATAATGCGTATACCCAATGGGGGTTTTCAGGCTGTATTTCAGTAACGGATGAAATTATTACAAAATAAAAGAAAACGTAAGATTTAAAATCTGTAACTGTACACGATCAACCCAATTTTACGAGAAATGGTGGGGATAACACTTGAAAATTGAAACGGTCATAACTCTTAAACGGATACGTTTTTTTCGATAATTCTTTTTGTAACTACATACTTAAGTTATGCCCTTTCATCCATTAAAGTAACTGTCCCGTTTTCATATACACCCTGTATAGAAATTAAGTCTGTAATTTCGAAATGAAGCCTTTTCTTAAGCTCAAATTATTATTCGTACGTGACAAAAATCCAAGCATGCATTTTTAAATTTTTGTCTGTCTGTTTGTCCGAGCTAATCTCCGAAATGGCTGTACTGATTTTTACGGAACTTTCGTTGGCAGGTCTCTTACCTTTTAACTTTTCAGGAAGCTACGTTTCTAAGCTACCTTTAATATCAAATTTAATTTAATATCGGAAAAATGACAAATTTACAGCAACACACAGCTAGTTTTCAATCCACAGGCTCGGCTATTACTAAGTCCTGAGTTATTTGACTATAGCAAAATTTCAAAAAAAACACTGATCAGTTTACTTATTTACATACTTATTAATTTACTTACAAAAATTACTATTGTCGCACATAGATTTGATTTTTTTTTATTTCTCCCTTTGAATGACCTTCCTCTAAATAAATGTCTGGGGTAGGTTATAAGTAGTTCGCATTATTTAGTGTTACTCGGTGTACCTATCTTCGAGGCCCAAGCTCCAATACCAGTGAAATTTAAATGAGACCACCTCGGAAGTAGAACCACATAAAAAAATACAAACAGACGAACACAGAACCTCCTCCTTTTTTTGAAGTCGGTTAAAAAGGAAGGTTACAATTTTAGTAGCACGTACGTGTATATGCATGTATGTTCTGATATGAAGCTGAATCACTTAACTGATTTCATTTTATTAGATATTAAGGTGATAATGGTAATTACGCATAGATATTAGAGATTAGCCGTTGCCAGGGACTTTGTTCATGTGTAAAAAAGTAACCTATGTCCTTCCCTAGAGCTTTATCTTTCTCCATTGTAAATTTCATTAAGATTTTCATACAAAGTTCAGAAAATCTATAAGGTAAGAGATAGGTAATAATAATTTCAAGATATCACAAGGATTGCACCTTGTTTCAATGTTTTCGTTTCGCGTTTGGTTTCATAATATAAATTATTAACAGGACCACCTTAGGCCATGACAGTTAAGTTTGATGCCAATATTATGTCCGCCTGTGTTTGCCTGCGGTAGGTATCATAGTTGTTGAGCGGAAAAACGCTTTTGCGTTTTTTTGTATGAATGCTGAAATTTTCGAGAATGTTCTTGGCTATATTTGATGGAAACGATTCCAGTTTATTTTTTGTATTAGAGTTTTTTTTACATGCATACATATCCTCCCGTTGTATTCCTAACGAGGTAGTTATAAAGAACGGAGAGCCAAGTATTTCGGTCCTTACATACTTCTTTCGCCTCCTCAATTCTCATTATTCTTCTTACACACTTTCACCTAGGTTTGCGAGTGCTTTTGATATTTCCGTCAACTAACACTCCGTCTATTTGATATTCATAAGTCAGCCATGGTCTTCCTTGGCTTCTACTACCATTCACTTTCGCTCTATAGGTTTTCTTCGTCAATCTTTCATCACTCATTCTTTATATGTGCCCGAACCATCTAAGCATTCCTTTCTTCATTTTTACGATAACACTGTCCAACCCTGTTAATCAACGTATCTCTTTATTGTTTATTTTGTCTGCAAGGCTGACACCGCACACCGAGTTTTTTTTTTTCAATTTTATGTTATTACCGTGTACCGCATTGTGGATAAATTTATCACAAGTTACTCTTTCATGAATGAAGGTTAAGTCGAGGAGTGACTGCCAGCCAGGATGACAGCAACCTTTTTTAAACTGATTTAATTGGATAAAAATACGTACATATATGTGCATAGATATCGGCATTTCGTGGCCCTAATCCCTAATATGAACAGAATTACTGCCACATCTTTATGAATAAAAATCAATTGCCACATATAAGCATCACTCGAAAACGGCACGACCGATTTGGCCGATTTCTTTTATGTGGTGTTCATAATTGTCAGGACAGTTTGTATGAAATAAATTTTTGGAAAATGTCGAAAATTTGGATATTTGTATGAAAATCTCAATAACAAAAATGGGTATGTTGCAAGCATTCAACGTCCCATCGAGGCTAAGCTGGGGCGGGTCCCTATTAGTGAAATATAAAATATATCGCGTGATGACTTATTTTTCTCAAATCCCAGGGGAAGTGAGGACCCCACTCGCCTCACCATGGCAACGCCCATGGGCGATGCTCGTTCGATCGGCTAGGTACTGAATTTAGCTTTTTTTTCTCTTGTGTTTAGATGAAAGTAATTACAGAGGCATAAAAGTCTAGCGTACAGGTTCCATAATACGATTTTCGTAAAATAATAATCTCGGGTAAAGGTTGACTAATCGGTGATACAATATGGTGATAATTTAAGTTTTTTCTGTGTCAATAATACCCTGCCAATGGAATGGACATATAAGCTTGCATTTCGCACCACTCTTCAGACTGCCAAGAAGCCGCCTTCGTAACGGATGTCGCGCTAGTTATGCAACAAAAATACAGAAAAAATAGAGCATAATAGGTACGTAAATATCACAATATTACTAAAAACGTAATACTAGTATTATTACAACCTTCTTTGATTATCGAAATCGAGTGAAAATATGACAAATCCAGTAGAAATTCGATCTCTTATAAATATGGGCGGTGTCATCCTTGCGAACAAAATAACCAATGAAGAGATACGGAGTATGACAGGGTTGCACGACAGTGTCATTGTAAAAATAAAGAAAGGAAAGCTTAGATGGTTCGGGCACTTAGTAAGAATGAGTTATTAAAGACTGACGAAGATAATCTACAGAGCAAATGTGAGACCCAAAAGAAACCAAGGAAGACCAAAGCTGACTTATCAAATAGCCAGAGCGTTAGCAGACGGAAATGTCGAAAGCACTCGTATACCTAGGCGAAAATGTGTGAGGAGAATGATGAGATTTGAGGAAGCGAAAGAGTAGAAAGAGTATGTAAGGACCGCGACGGTTGGCGCTCCGTCCTCTCTAACTACCCCGTTGGGGATACAGCGTGATGATATGTATGTATGTACAACCCTCTTTGATTTTATCTAATGAGTTTTGTCAATTTTATTGAGATTAAGAAGCAATAAACATTGCATCTTCTTGTATTATAAACACACAATTTGCATTTAGGAGTGTTGACCTATGAGCTTATGTACCTATTTGGTGATCTTTCTTACAGAAACGCCTCTGCGGACCGCTGACTAAGAAAAATAAAGGCTCAAAAGCGGTAGAATTACGATGTCTCGACCTACAGAGTAGCCTTTTCAAAGGTGAAAAATAAAAACTGGTCAGTTTATAGGGCATCCAAGGCGTATAGCATACTATGGTCTACCTTAAATAGACACGTGAATAGTCATAAAGAGCAAGTCTGTTCATGGTTGGATGTTTTAGTTTACAAGTCTTTAAAAAATTCTTAGGCCAAGATATCTAGGCTTGATTTCTGATGTCTGCTTACTCCAGCCCACGAGCAAGCTTGTACAAGTTTTCCAGAACGCTAGCTTCTGGAAAACTTGCGTTTTTCCAATTGACCATAGTGCCATTCCCAATGAAAGCATAGTTTCATCACAGATTAATTAGTTACTAACGTAAAGTTCCATCACTGATACGATTAAATCTTGAAGTCACCTAATCCAGTGGCAGTTTTTGTAAATGCTGATATAGATGGGCGTAGTACTATCTTGTTGCCTTCAGTTCCTACTGTACTTTCTATTCCTGAAGCCCCGCAGTCTTAGTAATGTTAAAGACAAAAAAAATCCACAAGCTCGGTACGGAGAAACTCGCTTAGAGAAAATTGATCATAATGTAGCAGAATCTAGTACCAGTGTGGACCCGGAAGCTTCAACGTTTCCTCAGCTTTTTATACTTTCAATTTTTTCAACTTTTCAACAACAATTCACCTTTGTTTAGATAGTAGAGTAATTGTATTACTCATCATATAAGAGCGTTATTTTTTAAATATATTCTCAACACAATGCTGCGAGCAGCACAGGGCCTCACGTAAGCTTGTTAATATCATTTTCTCTTAACTACTTAATTAGATCTACTGGTGCAGTACTGTCTGTTGCTTACATACATACATATCTTCACGCCGTATCCCTAACGGGGTAGTCAGAGAGGACAGAGCGCCAAGCGTCGCGGTCCTTACATACTCCTTTCGCTTCCTCAAATCTCATCATTCTCCTCATACATTTTCGCTTAGATATGCGAGTGCTTTTGACATTTCCGTGAGATAACACTCTAGCTATTTGATTTTCATAAGTCAGCCTTAGTCATACTTGGTTTCTTTTACCATTCACTTTCCGTCTGTAGATTTTTTTCGTCAATCTTTCATCACTCATTCTTTCCATGTGCCCGAACCATCTTAGCATTCCTTTCTTTCTTTTTACAATAACACTGTCGTGCAACCCTATCATACTGCATATCTCTTCATTGCTTATTTTGTCCGCAAGGGTGACACCGCACATATTTCGAAGAGATCGCATTTCTACTGAATTTATCTTACTTTCAGTCGATTTCGGGCAAATCCAGGCCTCACTACAATAAAGTTGGCACTAACACCGCATTGTGTATGGCCATTTTGGCTGAGTTAGATATATTCACACTGCCTACTAATGCGGACAGAGCACCGTTCACTTTATTGCCAGCTGCTACCCGTCTCTTCACATCCAACTCACATCTTCAATCGATCGAAAACGCACTCCCCATATATACAATTTCGTTCACTTGTTGTTATGTCTGTGAATCTTCTCTTCCGTTCTGTTTCTGTTGCTTCATTATGGTAAATAATACTGCAGAATTTGGTAGGTAGATAGTACATTGGTACGGATTCGGCTTGATAGTACAGTGTTAAAGCTATAACGCTGTCGTTCACATCTCAAGCCTATTAGCTATTAATAATTTTACGAATTTTAATCCATAGTTATTATTCTTCAACATAACTACAAGAAAGTACATAATCCGGCGAATTTTTGTTTTGTACTTTAAAAGTCCTAAAACTGGTAAAAATAGAAAATCTAAATAAAATGACAACCTCACTTTTATTTTTTATTATTTATATTTCTTAAGGCATTGGTAACAAGACCATTAGCCTAATGACGTAACTTCTAGAGAAATATTAACTGTCCCTAACACTCCTCCAGTAAAGTAATAGTAGGCTTTACTGAAGTTAAAAAGGACTTCTTGGAAGAGCGCGAAAACTTCTGCTACACATGTTTATTTAGATCTCCTCCATTCTTTTCACTTACACAGAACTTTAAAACACAATATATTATCACTGTTGTATTTTAAAACTCCTAAAAATGTTAAAAATGAAAAATCTAAATAAAATGACAACTTCGCTTCTCCCGTTCCCGCCAAAAAGCCCCATGACAATCTCACTTCTCCCGCTTCCGCCAAAAAGTCCCGTTTCATAGTATAGACTATATAGTATATAACGTCATTTTTTTTTAATGCCGACGGGGGCAAACGAGCAAATGAGTCACCTGATGGAATAATAATAATTCGCATGTAATAACATCTTTAGGTACTTATTTCTGTAAATTACGTAAAAATAAAAAAGAAATAAACAAACAACAACAATTTATTAATATTTTCATAAATTACATTACATAAATAATACATTTTCATATTTTGCGCCACATCTTTTTTAATTTACAATATTATCAAAAGAATTAACACTAATTAAATTAGTTCTAGTAATAGGCATACCGAATACAGATCCGTAACCAGGGCGTATATCCCTCACCTTTTCGACCGCTTCGAAACCTGTCACAAATATGTAAAACCGTGGAACAAAAGTAACCACTCACTTCTGACCAAAACATAGATTACTTAGGCACCCACCCAATCCTACTTAAGAGACTGACTTATGGGGCTTTTATCCAAATAATTTCTTGCAGTGGCCGTTTTTGGCGCATGCCGATGCAAGTCTCCAGTATCTTCTACGGAACATAGCAGAGATAGTCTTGCGTGAATTTATATTACTAGTAGTCCAATCAATAGGTAACGGCCCAATTTTAAATTTCCCAAAATTTTTTAATTTACGATTAATTTAAATGTCAAAAAAAAAATATTTATAAAAATATTTCAGGGTCTAATTTATTAAATAAACAAATTTAATTGTCATATTCGGGTTTATCTCGTCGAGCTACCCCAGATTAAGTACAAAAGGATTTTTGTACGTCATTTAGAAGTCGAGATATTAAAGATTTTGAGAGCGCGAACGATTTTGAACGCCCGAATTCAGTTTCCGAAGCGGCCGAGCGCGGTATCCCCACTCCACGGCCCGCTCGCGGCGCGCTCGCACGCTTCACTTTGGAATTTGTTAAAATATGTTAAAAGCCAATGAAATGAGTTCATCTATTTTTTTATTGAAAATATAAGTATTCAACTTTATTTTCCGTAAGAATGGACGCTGTAGCACGCAAATAGCGCCCTCTGGAATTTATTGAAAAAAAATTATCTCGGCTCCAGAAGGTCGTAGAGCAATTTTTTTTTTTTTAAATACGCGTAAAAATGCCAGCAATCAAGTTACGTAATAGACTTTATTGAGAAATAATAATTGACAAAATTATCAAAGAAAAACGTGACCGGAAATTTTTTAATTTGTTTAAAGGCGTTTTTGGAGCCTTAAATATAAAGAAATCGTTTCAATTTGTTATTAGCATAAAAGTACAACTCTTAACGAAAAAAATAAGCCCCGATTCGTTTCTCTAGGATCACCCTTCGAGCAAGAGGAGCCGATTTCCGAGACGACCTTTTTTTCGAAAAATCGATATATCTCGAAAAATTACCAATACTTTTTAATTTTAAAAAAAGCATATTTTTGGCTCGCCAAGGGCTATATTTGCAGCGAGTAACAATTTCCTAAACGTTAATTTGCAAAAGATACAGCGAAAATAAAAATGTTTGATTTTCGACGGTTTTTTCGATTTATCTCGAAATCTAACGAACCGATCGACTTCAACAAAAAATGAATCGATAGATATTTTTTATATCTACAACTTTTTAATTTAACTTATTCCTCTACGAGCCTTAGTTTTTATTTTATTCGCAAAAAACCGTTTTTTTCGACTTTACGAATTTTTTTGGTTTGGTTTTTGGTTATGTTCGCCATTCGTGAGCAGGTAGACAAAAACGCTATCTTTCTTAGAATTTTTTTTCCTATACGATCTTATTTTTTATTTGCTGTTAAAAATTTTGGGGTGACCTTATACCTATTGATTGGACTATAGGTGTTGCTCGCGACTTCGCCTGCATGGAATTTAACAGGATAAGATACAGCCCATGTCCGCCCTGAAGAGCCATTTGGTGAAAGGATTTTTGAAACTGGATGAGTAGTTTTGGAGATAACCTATAGTATAGAGAAAGCGCGCATCAGCACTTCAAGCCGTCTTTAAGTATTATAATATTTCAATCGATTCGTTTTAGTTCGATAAAAGATTTGCCTAGTACAAAATACACTAAATAAAGTGAACGAAAGGTCGATCTATAATTGGGTCTTACATCTTGGTAAGTCGAGCGTTTCGAGCCTTTGGTCTTAGGCATTGTGTCTAAGCGCGGAAGGTTCCGGGTTAGATTCCAGACCGGGTCAATTTAGGAAACGAACTTCTTTAGATTGTCTCGGATCTGGGTGTACTGGGAAGCGCCTCTAGTAGTCGTCGTCTAATGCTCATAGCGCAAGGAATGCCCAAGTTTGAGACCAAATGATCGGTGTGCATTGTCTTGCGCATTTATTAAAAAAAAAAAATTATTTCATGTCTTCATCCCTGAGTTCAACTTTCTGCGTGTTAGTTATAATCTCATCGATCTTATCCAAGTCTTTTAAGGACATCTCGCCGGTACCCCTATCCTTCGGCTTCGGTTGCGACGGGTCTGGTTTCCAACCCAAGAAATTTATTACTTGGAATGTAGCTGGAACACCGCGGCTGTTATGTTCTGGAAAATCCTGGAAGAAAACACACTGTATTTCAGACCTGAATCTATATACAAACTAGAGATACGCTAAGATAGCAAGACCAGCCAATAGAGGGCGCTGAAATCATTTAAGAAGACGGTAGCGAACTCAGCAATCGGACGATCGCCATGGTCAAGACAGACGTAAGATATTTAGGGTAAGGTTCCGTCGTTACCATCCTGGAGTTCTTAATTTAGATTTTAGACGATTCAAATCTAATGTTACGGTTGGACCTTATGTCCAAGTGATAAGATCGATTTTTAAATAGCATGAGACTGCTAGTCTCTTTTAGTGCTTATATCTCGAGACCTAGACTTTGCAAAGCTATGACCTAAAAACGCATTGCTCAGTTTAAGGTCTACTATCGATTGGTATAAGCAAAATTAAGAAACCAGAACAACATTGTATTTCGAAAATCCCCGAGCGCTAACGTGTTATATACCTACTCACGCAAACTGGCGGGACCGAGAACAATGACGAATTATTATTAGCGAGCGAAATTAACTAGTAGGTTCCACCCTTTTCATTTGCGTTATTAGTACTAGCATTCGGTTTTGCTCTAGAAGTTTCCATCTTAGTTTTATCGGACTACAAATAGAGCTACATGTCTGCCAGTGAGGCAGTTTTTCGACTATCGATGTAAATGATATATCGAGGCGACATCAAGGCGAATTACGAAGACTACTACGACTGAGACTTTGGATAGAAGACCGCTGCGATTAGGAAACGTTGTTTGTGAGTGAAGGGTACACCTTTGGCGATTACTACGCGAGTACCAACTTCGAGGGGCAACTAGGAAAACTAGGAGCCGGCATAATTAAGTTTGCGTGTTCTTTACATTCGTTTGTACGATCTGAAATAAACTCTTCGCTCCCTTAACCGGCATTTGATTACCCACAGCTCGTAACAATATAGAGTCCTAGCTGTACCTCGCTGTTTTGCCCGTGTTAATTGTATTACAACGCCACCTATGGGATCTTATCATCTCGACGAAACAAACATTATATTGTGAGAATATGGCCGCAATCGGTCAAGACGTACAGAAGTTACAGAATAACTGACAGTGACATCGACGATTACATACATAAAGAATTGAAAAAAAAAAATGTATAATGGATATATACACCAAAGTAACTACTCTACACTATATTAAACCATACCTTTCCATACATCTCGTCGTAAATAGCAGCGGCAGCGAATTGAACGTCACGGGAGAGCCGCAGCGGGCGGTTAAACGCCGCGTTCCCCTCGCCTAGTGCGCGAACATCCCGCATTACCTCCCACGCCGTAGGATACCACACAGTCAGCGTATCTACGTCCACGGTTTGAAGGGTGAAACCGCTCCTAAAGGATAAATAAACCTAGGCTTATACAGCGCCACAGGCTACACAGGCGACACAGTACAGAGACGGTACATATTTTTGTAAACAATCTAACAGTGTATATGCAACACAGGCCACGTAGAGTACCATAGGCACAGGATAAGCTTCGGTCCTGTAGCCTAGGTCAGAGAATAAAGCTACGGTGTTCCTCGCATGTCGTTTAAGGCAGACGGGGAACGCCGTAGTTGCTGGTGCCGGTGAGGCGACTAAAGGGGTTTTCAAGTTCACGGCCGATCGGAGCGGGGACTGCTTAGGTCGTTCATCCGTTTGGCCTCGAGGAGGACGATCTCTGACCCCCGAGAAGTGCTTCAGAACAGTACGAAAGTGGCTCCGATGCATTCTGTTGAAGATTCCAGAGCCCCTGGACAAAGTGGCGAAAAAGAGCATCGCGGGAGTTGTAGTGACATAACAAGTCATACATAACTCAATCTCTTCTAGTACATGAGTTTAAAGTTCTCCTGCGTTATCAAAAAAAGAGAAAAACAAGAAGTCCATATAGGTATCACAGGGTCGAAATACGACGTGAATGCATAACATGTATCCATAGCAATGAAGCGACGTGTCTCCCCACAATTTTCTATTATGTCAATCGTATACACTATTTCCTGTGTCGAATTGGATTTTCTCTGTGACACAGGCTAGTCTTGTACCTGCGCTTAACAATATGCTGTGTTGATTCAAACGATATTTTGCAGAAATTCATATATTATTCACATATTATACAGTTTATTTATATATACTAATTTCGATTCCCTATTTTACTCCTCTTGATTAAAAAACCTCTACCTATCTATTATCACTTTCGTTAATAGAAAATACAAAATTATATGTTAGAAGCTGTTTGAAACTTAATGATAAAATTAGCAACTCTAGTGATTTCGTTGCTCGCCAGCGATCAAACTGCAATCTCAGGGGGGAATCGACAACACCCCCCGCCCCCTCTTCCTGACTACTTACGCTGTGAGTAGTCCCCCTATATCTCTTATTCTCGCGAACGGTGATATATGTGGAGCCATGCCGCCCATACGTTCAGTCTCAGCTAATTGAAGCGCTTGACGAAGTTCCGTCAATGTATCTGTGCCGAAAACACACGCCATAAATACCTGAAATGAGAACAAAATATAAATGTCGTCGAAAAAATTCGTTGAGTACCAGTTCGAATCACATACAGAGAGTTCTATTAATTTATTCATGCTTAAAGAGATTATGTTATATTACAGTATTATAAGGGACTGAATGGACGATGAGCTAACAACCTGCAAATATTTGAAACTCAAATATTTTTAAGTAGAAGTAGCGTCAAAGGGTGATTTCGTTATGCTTTGATAAATAAATAAATTTGTGCACCCCGAATGAGAAATGATTATGCCGAATAAACAGACCGTCAACATTTAACCATATAAGCTGAGAAAAAGAAAAAGCCTTTATTTCAAAATTATAGAGAGACCATTATACATTCATTTTATCTATATGTATAGATTGTTATAAATGTAATAGATAACTTGATACCCGGCTTGCAATACTTCTCGTAAGCTAGCATTACGCTACATTAGCGATTATATTTAAAACAATGATTACATGCCTAAGAATAAATGCAGGAAATCAGAAAGTCATGATAGACTCATGGAACAGAGTCTTCAACAATGGATCAAAACAAGTCAGTCGGCATACGAGTATATGAGTACGGATCACTATTTAATGTTCCCGCTGACGATCGCTCGTTATGAAGAGCGCATAAATTTCTCGTACAGGTACTACTTCTACAAGCGCTCGCGCGGGTCTGAGATACACGCGTCAACGTCACGTATTTTATACTGATTTTATTATGTTTATTATATTGATTACACTGATTTATTTAAAAAAATAATTTCTGTCGTATATTGCACATTGATACTAGTATCAATACTTTTTGAGGATCACTAAATACAATGTATCTTACCTTACCAATCACATTGTTGAAAGTATCACGTTGACTGTACCGCTAATAATTAAAATTAAAAATGGCTCATGTTTCTGTGGTATTTTACCACTTTATCAGAGCACCCAACTTAATGAAGCTCCTATCACGAGACTGAATATGAACCACCTGTCATATCGCCCACGGTCGCTATATTTATCGCCAAATTTAGCGAACCCGGCTTCGCACGGGTAGAATTTTTTTTTTTAATAAAATGTAACTCATGTTACTCGCTTATAATGTAGCTTTCTATAGGTGAAAGAATGTTGAATATCGGTTAAGTAGTTTTTGGGTTTATCTGTTACAAACAAACAATCCTTTTTTTCTCTTTATAATATAATAATAATAATATTAGTATAGAACGTAGATGTAAATAATACATACCCCATCAGGCTTCAAACATCTCATGACTTTGTCGAAGCACCCTGGCAAGTCATTGACCCAATGTAGAACTAGAGATGATACTATTAAATCTACACTGTCATCTGGTAACTGAAAAACAATTATCAATTGTAAAATATTATACTTGAGTAGTTTACAAATGGTAGCCTAAAAGCTTAGATGGATAAATAATGGTTAGAAACTGATAAAATTCATTAAACTGAAGCAATGTACTTGCAAGCTATAAATGGATCTTTTTGATGGGCAAGCCTTTTTTCAAAATATAGTATAACACATAGGGCAAAGTATGATCTATACAAAACAATGTAATCGATTAATTAGAAAAAATATTAAATCCAGGATTATATTAAATGAGCAATGTTTGTATATTTGTATTCGCTTTCTCGAAAATGGCTGTAGCGATTTCGGTGAAATTTACAATATAGGAATTGACGGAGGCGAAAAATTGATCTAGCTATGTTTCAATTCTGGGAAAAATCGTTTTCTCTGTCTTTCACACACTTAAAACTTCTGAACTCTAAACTTCTAAACTTTTTTAATTTCACAGCAGAGTTTACCTTCTCAACAGCACTGTGGCTGAGTATAGGTCTACCCCGCCGTAGTGCGCGGGTTCGAATCCTGCAATGTGGTCAGACCTTTTTTGTTTTTTTTATTATTATTTTGAAATAATGTTTAAGTTCAGTTTGCAACAAGTACCTATTAAAAACACATATATCGCTTTAATAATGTACTTATAATAAGGAAATAAAATGACAAATAATGATAAAACCATTAAGTTCATAACTTTAGACAGCCTGTCCCGTACTATGAAGTGAGGCAAATAACATCAGATAAAAATATAGATGTGTGGGTGCTGTTTTCTAACGAAATGGCGAACGATCAGCTTATCTGATAATAAATGTATCGTATGTACAGGTGAGTCAGGTTATCTGATTTAACTCACTAGCGGGCTCGAAACCTGCAATGTGGTCAGACTTTTTTTGTTATTTTTTTTTAAAGATACCGAGTAAAGCTAGGTCGCCCAGGTATTAGTTATAAAGTCCCACTACGATCCTACTTCCATTATCTCCAATCTCACTAAAAAAAGAAAAACATACATACATATCTTCACGCTGTATCCCCAACGGGGTAGTCAGAGAGAACGGAGCGCCAAGCGTCGCGGTCCTTACATACTTCTTTCGCTTCCTCAAATCTCGTCATTCTCCTCACACATTTTCGACTAGGTATGGGAGTGCTTTTGACATTTCCGTCGGCTAACACTCTGGTTATTCGATCTTTATAAGTCAGCCTTGGTCTTTCTTGGCTTCTTTTACCACTCGCTTTTGCTCTGTAGATTTGTTTCGTCAGCCTTTCATCACTCATTCTTTCTATGTGCCTGAACCATCTTAGCATTCCTTTCTTCATTTTTACAATAACACTGTCGTGCAACCCTGTCGTACTGCGTATCTCTTCATTGCTTATCCTATCCGCAAGGGTGATACCGCACATATTTCTAAGAGATTGCATTTCCACTGCATTTATCATACTTTCACTCGATTTCGGGCATATCCAAGCCACTAAAAAAAACTTGCTTGAAATCATTGTAATTTCTTGGATTCGCCAGGACTCGAAAGTCATTAGAAATTATTGATAACAAATATGTATATGTACTCAGGTTTGGTATTACAACTTTAATTTTTTTTATATAGATTAAATATAAGCTTTTCACAAATTCAAATTCATTTATTTGCCATTGTGTTGTTAGTTTTACATAGGTTTATATAGCAGTGATAAAAGTATGAAACACATAATTACATGCAAATATTAATTTTAACAAATATCTGTACATAAACACGAGAGAATCATAATAATTTCTTAAATTGCAATGTCGATATAATGTCAGTGCCATATTGAGACTTTGGAATAATATCAAATGGCATTAGTCTCTCTGTGCTACAACACTGGAGTTAAGTGGGTTTGAATGACAAGCTACAATATCGTAGACTCAAGATCACAGTATGGCCCTTTATTTTTCAATGTTAATTTGTGGAGAGTTTTTATTGACTGTAATGTTCTAAAAATGTCTGAATAATAATTTACTATAATAATAGTTTTGCTTCTACTGGGTGTCTCACAACACATCATCATGCTTTTTTTTCGTACAGATAATGCAGATATAGATATATAGAAAATATATAACTTACAATGGAAAATGGAATCTACTGGTCACTCACATCAATATTTTCTTCATCCATTACCACCTTCTCGAACTCAACACCATCACCTATGATCGCTTTATCCAAATGTGTCTTAGATGTATCACAAAGCATTACTCTTTCAACACTGTCTGGTAAGAAGTGACGGGAGACATAACCACGGCCTGCACCTACAAATTTTTTCGTCCGAAATATGATGATTAGGGCTACAACACTCATCCTCACTGGCCTAACATAAGGATAGCAAAAATTATTGCTCAGCAAATCTGATACCGAAAAAGTTAAAATATGTCAACATCAAATGGAAAGATGCATGCTTGGTGTTTCTGTACTTCTTCTGAGATTGCATGACGATAAGAATAATATGGAATACCAAGTAGATAATATATTGGTACTTAATTTGACATGTTAACACCACAGCGCTATTCATTCACATCTCATACATATTCCTAATTTTAAATTCATTGCAGTTGAGCTATGGGATTAAGGAAATATTGTGTCAGCATATTAGCTGATATACTTTGCATCAATTTAGTTATGTTACAGATTGTCCAAGATCAGGAAAATCACAAAAGCAATAGATATAAGTATAGAAATACGACAGCTAAAATGGAGATGGTCCAATAGGATCAAGTGGACTAATAAAACACAGGTCTGCAAGTAAAAAACTGCATGGGATTTTTATACATTTTCTAATATATCTCAACTTGGTTAAAACGAAAAAAATACCAAAAAGATTCCACCTCCTCAATTTTTTATGTTATAGTAAAATTTTTGTTTGTATATACCGTAAATTCTTAATCAACTTACAATTTAGTATTCTTTATTTTATTTAAAAAATGGCCTCAAAAATAAGACTTCTCACACTAATTCTATCAATTATAGCTTGACTCGACAATAAATGAAAAAAACGTTATGGTTGACGATGGTTATGTAGGAGGAAGTGGGTAAAGCATTGGGTAAAGTAGTTTTACCATTAGGACGCATGATCATATTGAAATAGGTTAAAAGCTGATAGTGAGTAATATTACTAGTTAAGTTCAGCATGTTTCGACATGTTATCTGGGAAACTAGGACATCCTACTGTTGGATAAGATCATATTTCAAGAAGCTTAATAAGTTCAGTATCCCACTGGCCATCTAATGCCACACCATAAGTGCCATAACTCAGTTTATATCCAGCTTCGAACATCGAAATATGGCTTGCCGAGGTTGTGTAATTCCTCCATATAGCTTCTGTTATGTACAGTGAGAAGTCAACAACAGAGTCATAAGTCATAATACATATTACTTACATGCTGATAGCGTAAGAAGCTCAAGGATGCCAGATCAGTTTAAAAATTCACTTAAGACATTTTGACTTATTGACTATTTTCCTGAAAACTTGGGAGCCTACAGTGTAAAAGAATAGGGTGAAAGATTTCACCAGAACGTTCATGATATTGAGAGACGTCCCCAAGGAAAATGGGATGTCAATATATTGTCAATATACTGTTGAATGCTCAATTGAGAAACCAGAGAAGGAAATCAGAAATGAATTTGGTAGAGCATCAAAGAAAAGAAGAAAAAGTTTAATTGCAAAAAAGAGTAGACCTAAAATTATGTATAAATATGTCGGTAACAATTTATTCATTAGTTGTAAGAAAATATCCATCCAGTTTATTGTAATAAATGTTTCTATCAAAAATTTGTTTTCATTTTATAAAAAACCTACTTATAGGTCATGGGATGTCATGGTAGTCATTTTTAGAATCTGCGACCTTTGAAGCACACATATCTCATGCAGCTGAAAAAACAATTTTGCAGACCTGTGTAATTGAATGAAATCCAAGGAATGGGAAGAGAAGGAAGGTGACTTGTTTAATGGGTGACAAATAATTTGCATGAATTACCACCCCACTTGAGCAAGGAGAATGATGAGATTTGACAAGGCGAAAGAAGTATACAAGCACAACAATGTTTGGCACTCTGTCCTATCTGACTACACCATCAGGGATACAGTGTGAGTACTAAAAGAGATATATATATGTCTGTACCATCTACTTTCAGTGTTAGGTATCTCTTTTTAATTACTTGAGTCTTTTCTATCAAAAACTAGTTTTGTCATTAACACCGTGGTAATTGTCTACATATTAAGATATTACCAAATAGCAATCAATCTAGAATATATTAATATCATGTTTCCAAAAAAGTGTAAGTTCTTCTTTTGGCTGATTTTTATGAACTATCTAGGAAGATAATCAGCTGGCATGTTCTATAGTTTTCTATCTCCCAGACCTGCATACATACAAATCTATGCTGAACTAATTCAAACTAGCAGTCGCCCAATGGTCGAAATTCGACCGTAAATATTGAATAAATGCTTTTATCTTTCTTACCAAGCTCCACAGCGTTTTTAAAAGTCCTTTTTATATCGAAAACTCTGTCAGCTGTTCTCCAACCGACCTCCTCTTTGATGTATTCAGCTAAGTGATAATCGTCCCTTTGCGCTGACCTTTCCCTCTGTAAAGCCTTCGCCTTTCTATCAAACACGTTCATAGTACGATAGACAGAACTCGCAGTTTTCTTTTTAGTTGGTTTCGTACTGCTATTTCGTATTAAAATATTGGTAACATTGCATGAATATTTAGAATTATTGTATACGTTTTTTAACAGGTGAAACATAGTTAGCCGTAGATACATACTTTGTGACATTTTCATAAAGTGTAACTACCTGCTTCATGAGTGTTTATAGGTAGTACCTATCAATTAATTATTATTTCGGAAACTAAACAGACATCTTATTAGGGTTATATTTTGACAGCATGTGTGATGACAACTCAGACATGACAAGATATGACAATGATTATTTATTTATTTTTCTTAAGGCATTGGTAACAAGACCATCAGCCTAATGACGTTACTTTTGAAGAAACAACAACTGTCCCTAACACTCCTCCAGTAAAGTGATAGAGGCTTTACTGTAGTTAAAAAAGGACTTCTTGGAAGAGCGCGAAAACTTCAGCTACACATGTTTATTTAGATCTCCTCCATTCTTTTCACTTACACAGAACTTTAAAACACAATATACTTTCACTGTTGTACTTTAAAACTCCTAAAAATGTAAAAAATAGAAAATCTAAATAAAATGACACTCACTTCTCCCGTTTCCGCCAAAAAATCCATATGACAATGACAATTGACAGCTAACCTATTCTGTCGTTCTGAAACAGAATCATTGTGAAATAGATCCCCATTGTCTACTCTATTGTATTTTCCTACTTCAATTGCTGCTGGAATCTTTATATCACCTCTGTTTTCCTCATAATTACGTAACATTGGCAATTTTGCAATCACGACGATGCCCAACGGTACCATTCAACATAAGAAGAAACAGAATCATCAATATCAATTATTATGGTAATTTTATTTATTTAGTATAGATATGTACTTGACATAAGATGCTCCGAATTATAGATTATTAGGACAATAGGGGTATAGACGAAGATCCCATGGACTTTTTGGTTGAATGAAAAATAACAAGCCGACACTTACACGGTGTACGACGGCAACCCGGATCGCGTGATTTTTCAAAACCGTTTGTACGCCGTTTAAGGGGGAGAGTTGAAAAGTGTGTTATATGATAACACAAAACGTAATTTTTGCTAACAGGCCGAAAATGCGACATTCGTAGATATCAAAAAGTTTTGTTCTGAAGGTGCAAGTTTCGGCCGGTTTGAAAGTGTGGCTGAGGCTGTAAGTTGAATTTAGCATGCCACCTGAAACTTGATATTTTCTAACAAGCTGAAATTCTAATGTCATGCTCTTGTCACAAGACACCTATAAAAAAAATATCGGCTGAATCTAACGTGGGGAACAGTGTGTACCGACGAATTTAGGGCTACAGCAGGGACATAAAATTGTCTAACAAGCGGACGGTACACACTGTTCCGCACGTAAGATTCAGCCGATATTTTTTTTATAGGTGTCTTGTGACAAGAGCATGACATTAGAATTTCAGCTTGTTAGAAAATATCAAGTTTCAGGTGGCATACTAAATTCAACCTACAGCCTCAGCCACACTTTCAAACCGGCCGAAACTTGCACCTTCAGAACAAAACTTTTTGATATCTACGAATATCGCATTTTCGGTTTGTTAGCAAAAATTACGTTTTGTGTTATCATATAACACACTTTTCAACTCTCCCCCTTAAGCGGCGTACAAACGGTTTTGAAAAATCACGCGATCCGGGTTGCCGTCGTACCTACACCTTAAAAGTGTCGGCTTGTTATTTTTCATTCAACCAAAAAGTCCATGGAATCTTCGTCTAGTAAAGTTAAAATTACTGTACTTAGTGCAGTTATAATATATTATTATGACTCAGTTTACGAACTGTAATCATGATACAAGATAATATTATGTCAACGAAGTGTCAAAAACTTCAATGGTTCAATGACTTTTTATATTGATAATAGCAAGCGGCTTTCGCAATAAATTATTTTAATAATTTCTATAAATTAAAATTAAGTAGATATTATTACAAAAAAATTGCCTATTTCCTGTTTAATTTTATCTATTGAAAATGGTAGGTAAAAAATTGTTACGATAAAAAAGATAACCTATTATTCCAAGAACATTTCAATTTGTGTACCTACTGTTACTAATAAAATGAAATGACTTACAAATTATAGGTAGAACATAAACAGATAACACACTTATTACAAACCGCCAAGGATTTTGAAGTATCTGATTATTTCTTTCTATAGCTTTATATAACCTAAATGCTAATCCATTTTTAAGACTTGAAAAAAAGGAGGGAGAAGGATCTATGTTTGTCTCCATGTGTTTTTTTATAAAAAAAGGAGGAGGCTCTATTTTCGTCTATGTTTTTTTTCTTTATGTATGTTCACCTAGTTTAAAGGAAGTCTGTGATGTTCACTGATAACTTCGTCAATTGTGGACCGATTTCAAAGTATTTTTCGTTTGAAAGAGTATACTTACTAGGTGGTCCCATTTTTCATCGATATTAGAGCTTGGACTTTGAAGATACACCAAATAACATGAAACGACCTGGTTATTACCTATATACCTTTGTTTATATTGATGATTCTCTTGTATATTTATGCTCCAGAATTAGAAAGAAGTTAATTGTAGAGCTGCCCTAGACATTTATTTAGGCCATGGTCATTCAAAAGGGAGAAATAAAAAAAATTTAAGAACAAAAATTAAACCACATTCAAAAAAAAAACACTGAAAAGTACAAAACAACTATCGTTACTAATCAAAACTCAAGTACAATAAAAATAATTTTATAAATACGATACACATACATATCTTATAATTAAATTTGACAGTTATTGTACTTTTTAGTGTTTTTTTATGTATGTTCACCCATAACTTCCTCAATTGTGGACTGATTTCGAAAATTCTTTTTTTGTTTGAAGGGGTATATTTCCACGATAGTCCCATTTAAATTTCACCGGCATTGGAGTTTGGACTTCGAAGATACACCTAATAACGCGAACTGCTTATAACCTTTATTTATATTGATGATTCTCTTGTATGTCATTGCGTTTCAGAATTGGGAAGAAGTTAACTGTAGACTTACCCTAGATATTTATTAAAGCCAAGGTCACTCAAAAGGGAGAAATCAAAAAAGTTTAAAAAAAAAATTATCCCTCTTCGAAAAAGGAACACTGAAAAGTACAATACAAAATAACTATCCTTTACTAATCAAAACTCAAGTACAAAAAATAACTTTTATCATTAATTTCATATATATACTGGCATATAGACGAACATAGAGCTCGTTGACACGTGATGATTTTAAATTTTTCAATATCACCTATGAAATGAATGATTCCATTGATTATGGCTATATATAATACCACAATCACATTCAGAACAACTAACCATTATTGATAAATACAGTACTTCTTTGAAATAAAACAGGAATAACACAAAATAATAAAATAAGTCAACAGTTTTCCACAGCATGATGACTTGTGATGACCTGTCGTTCAAAATGGGTTAGAAAAGCATCCCGTTCGCTGTCCCTTTCCTACTCATGGTACTATCAAAATGATTACATTCTCACTCGCACTCTGTACGTCTATATGACATAGGTTTATAGACTTTATAAATACAATACAAATACCTATATAATTAAATTTGACAGTTATTGAAGTTGATGTCAAATCAATGTGCAACAACAGAAAGTTTATTAGTTTGGTAGGCTTGGCACCAACATAAGTAATGGACAAATTTAATTATATAGGTATTTGTATCCTATTTATAAAGTTATTTTTGTACTTGGGTTTTGATTAGTATAGGATAGTTATTTTGTACTTTTCAGTGTTTTCTTTACAAACAAGCTGTCTTTAGATTCATCTTGATACCACAGTGACAGTACCTATGTAAAAATATGAAAAAATCTTTTAATTACTAAAGAAAACTTACTTAACATTTGTTATAGCCATAGAAAATACATGTAACTTTTTTAAATTTATTTTATTTCAGTTTTGGCCAATTATGATGCGTTTTCTTCGGAGTAATGCTCCCTATATAACTTTACCTGTTGCAGCTGTAGTTGGTATTATTGGATATAATCTGGAGGGATTATTATCTGATAGATATACACCATACAACAGTTAGTACTTTTGCTTTTTAATTGAAAAATTAAAAAAATATTCGTTTTAACAGGTTCACTAAGTTCCCAAAGATTAAATTCCTTTTCAAAGGGGCTACCACATAACAAACTATGATCCTTCATTCGTGTTTAGAGGAAGGAGAAACTTACTATATAGCAAATACTAGATTGCCAGATGTCTAGTCAGCTGAACATGTTTGACTGTTTAGGGCCATATTGTGTTAATGTTCTGGAATATGGGCAGAATTGAAATATATACATATATATAAAACTATTTAAGTTCATTGTTCACAATACCAGACCAACAAAATGGACAAATTGATTTATAGTTTCTTTATGCTGTTAAAGATAAGTATAACACCTAATGTCTAAAATTTTTTTTTTCAAGAACCAGTCCAAGATCAAAGATTAGAGAGGCTAGCAGATGAAGAACTTCTCAAAGATCCCACACATGTAGAAAAATTGAAATACAAGGAGAATGTACTTGGAAAAAATGTGCCACCATCTTTACAAGACTAGTCATTGTATAAATAGTTAGGCTTTACTTTTGTTAATAATAAATGATATTTTTGGCAATATTATTATTACATTCTGTTTTTATGCAATAACCTTTCCTGTCCATTTGTTGGGCAAAGGTATTTCTACTCTTTACTGGTACTCCTGCAAATAATTAGCGTTCATGTATTTAAAAGCTTGGAAGTAAATTTATCATCATATAAGATATAATTTAATGTCTGCTTGAAAATTACATACATTAAAAGAAACAATCAATTTTATCAATTGTTGCCAAAGATTTTATTTCCACAGAAATGTATATACCATTAAAAGTTGTATGCCATTAAAAATTGAGGCAACTGTAATTAACATGTTATTGTTATTGATAGAACTATTATAATAATACAATTTTATTTACTCACTAGTATAAAATACTTATAAAGACATCTATTGAATTCATTTACATATACATGTCATAGTTCCTTTATATCTAATAATGGATAACATAAACATTAATTAGATTAAAGTCCAAAACAGGAATAATATTAAATCAATTTAAACATCCTTAAAAATTGTGATTCTCAAACTTTTAGTTATCGCTTTGTCAATCATAACCATAAACAGTATATACTGGCGTATAGGCGAACATAGAGCTCGTTGACGCGTGACGATTATTAATTTGTCAATGTAACATGAAATGAATGGTTCCCTTGATTGTTGCGATATGTAAATATCACAATCACATTTAGAACACAACAATTATTAAAAAAATTCTTTGAAATAAAACAGGAATAACACAATATAATAAAATAAGTCAACAGCGTTCTCCACAGCGTGACGACTTGTGACATTCTATTCGGCAGTATATACTAAGTTTATTGTCATTACCATCTTGGACCAAGAACCATTGACTATACAATCAATAAAAAGAAAAGAAAATTGGCCTAATTTTTTGCTGGTTCTTCTCAGTGCATGTTCTTTTCGAACCTGTGGTTTTAATAACATAATTTATTTACATTATATTATTATATGATTTACACATTAAGATTCATTATTATCATTAAAACATTTTGATTCATTAGTTCGTCTTTACGTAAATTATCGTTTACTTGGACCTTGCATCATAATATATTATGAATTCCAATAATGGTTTCAATTTTTATGTGAGCTATGTGTACACAGTCATATGGATGTGTCCAGATCAGACATATTGAGGGCGGGAGGGGTACAGAGAACGACTCACCTGTATCAGACTCTATAAACAAAACTATTTTCTAACATTTATTTTCATTAAACATCTATTTTCATTTATACAAGGAATAACTTTAAATAGATTTTAGTAGTCTTAGGAAAAGTCATTCTTTTACTGTCCATAGAAAAGTCATTTCTGTTTTTATCTGATCTAAAGTTCTAAAGATTAGGGGGACTCGAGAACCATTACCTGAAAACGCTCAGGCACATTCCAGTGATTTGTAATTACATGAAATATGATTTTTATTTACAGTTTAAGTACCATTGTGCAATAAAAAAATTATATTAAATATATACTCATTCTAAAATAGGTATTTGATTAATATAAACATAAAATGGGCGTTAAGATCATAGTTCACAAGTGACTGTCATACACATTTTTTTAAACATACAAGGACAATTCATTTTAAGATTTTTCTAATAATAACATAACACAAACAAAACTATAATATGTATGTAAATATTTAACATAATTGCAATAAGAGAAAATTTATTACCGTGGCGTTATTTTGAATAACTACTTTTGATGTCAACTGTTCTTTCTAGTAGGCTAAAAATATAAAATAATACATTCTTAAATTTCCCTAACAAATTTATTATAATATTTGTTTCTAATATACACCATTAAAATATTAATTGAGTAACAGTGACATAGAGATATTACGAATGGGTAGAAGACCCACTCAAAGGGGCACTCAAAAGGGCTCCGGTACCGAGATATTTTACTATGCATGTATCATTGGATGAGGAAAAGAGAAACTGTTTCCTATCTCTTTGTTCCAAACACTGCTGCCGACAACTGGCTAAAACTCTCCTACTCTATCGTAATGTCGTCAAGGACAATAAACAATATTGGACTCAATATTAATCATCATTGGAATTAAGATCAGAATTTTTAATAAAATAATTCTCTATGTCCATAAATGCGCTGTACGTTTCGTATGAAGTTTTGTTAGCTTGCAAAAATTTCCTGACAATTTCCAAATCTTCTAGCGCTCTAGCCCTTTTTATATCTATCTCTGTCTGATCACTCTCGGGTAGTTCAGTAGATAACGGCAATATCTCTTGCATCTCCTTATGAATCCCTTTTGTAGGATCGGTGACCTTGTGGTTGCCGCCAAATACTGAGCAATTTGTGCCCTGTCCGGTTAAATGTTCTTCTTCCACCGTTAAATACATGTCCAGACTTGGTAATTCAGTAAAATAAGATTCTACATCATAATCTTTCAGCATTTCACAAAGTATTTCCTCATCATTTTCAAGAAATTTCGGTGATTGTACAGAAGCTTTGTCTTGATGTATATCTTGTATATCATATCCTGAGGCGATGAAACACTTAGTCATAAGTTCACATGGAGTTCTTTCCCAAGATTTCTGTAACATATTTAGCGCTTCCAGACAGGTCAAATTCCTGTCAACACCTCTTAGAGCATTCATAGCCTTTTCTTCTAAGATTAACTTACGGAATTCATCTCTGAATCTGTTAAATATACCAAATTTTATGGGTATTAAGCTATTCGAAGCTTTCCAAGGAACAAAGACTAGCTTTAGATGAGACAGCTGTAGCTTAGAATGTATAGTAGCTCTGTCTAAAATGAGAAGAGCGGTGCGATTTGTCAACTGTAATTCTCTGTTCCAATATTTCACATATTCCTCAAACATAGGGGTTGTAAAATGTGCTTCAGGGTGCCTTATGTATGTAACCGGTAATGTATCTTGATCGCGATACGAATGCTTCAAAGGATCCTCCGTACCACACACTAGAAGCTTTTTTTTATCCGAACCCGTGGCGTTCGTGCATATGAAAATTGAGAGACGGTCTTTAGGGTAACCATGAATATATTTCTTTCCAGCAAGTTTTCTAATGCGACCTTTAGATGGATTGTAAAATAGACCAACTTCATCTCCTACATAAATGTCCTCATCGGCAAAACCTAGACGTATGTCACACCATTGCTCTTTCAAAAACTGTTTCTTCCACTTTGCTTCTAACACTACACTGTGATAATCCCTTTTAGTTTGTGTCGCTCTAAAAGTTATTTGGTGTCTCTTTTTGAATCTATCTAGCCACTTTTTACTGCCATTGAAAGCCACAAAACCGCATTCTTTAGCCAAAGCCTCGGCTTCATCTTGTAGCATTTTACCAGAAACCTGTACACCATTGGACCTCTTATTGCTATACCAGTCTAAAATACGTTTGTCCAAAACATTGTTCATATATTTTGTTGTTCTCGTTCCTGTCTTTTTAGTCAACATGTACTTGTCTCTGTCTTCCCAAATTTCGTTGACGACCTCGGCAGTGACGTTATATAACCTACAGATATCAGGAACTGACCTACCTTTGTGCATTTTGCTGACTATAGCGACTTGTGTTTGGTGACTCAGATCCTCTCTCTTCAAAAAGTTGTCGCTATGGTCGACTGAGGGCGGAGATTTCTCTGGACTTTTTTCTTCTTCATTATTATCGTCAGATTCTACTTCGTTTTTTATTTGTACTTCATAAGAAGCCTGAGACGATGCACCGCGTACTGAACTCGCTGAAGTGTTTACATTTCCTTGATGTTCCATCGAGGTTGGTTGAGAATTGGTATTATATTGATATTGCTGCCTATAAATAAAATAATTGCTCAAATGCAAGTTCTACTCACGCGTAAAGTACATAAAATATAATTATAAAACGATACAGAAAATAAAAAAGTCGTTATTGTTTAAGCCATAGATTCCCAACCTTTCGTGGACCATCGCCCCCTTTAGAAGAGAACAAACATTTCAACGCCCCCCTACTCCCATTCCATAACAGCAAATTTTATATGAAATATGAATATATTGTTGCATATTATCTGTACCTAATCTACCTTGTGTGATAAATCCCTAAAATCTCTAGCTATTTTCCGCTCAAACTCCAAAAACCACCAATCGACACGTGTTTCGCCTCTCAACGAAGCATCCCTAGGAACCAGCACCGAATCTCGAATCGAATCGAAGTTAGCTGACCGAGTCCTATCTCTGGTATATCCTGGGGATGCTTCGTTCAGAGGCGAAACAGGTGTCGATTGGTGGTTTTTGGAGTTTGAGCGGAAAATAGCTAGAGATTTTACGGATTTATCAAATGAAATGGATTTCCGCAAAGTAACACCCGAGCCTATACATACTATAACCCAATCTATCTATTTATTATCAAATAAAAATCACTAAACAGAAAGTGATAAAACGACAACCAAATGTACAAAAACATTGTATATTACAATTTTAAAAATAAACACAGAATCTGTAAGAAATAGAAATATTTTATTTATTTATTTGACTAACTCTCTTGACTGCTTCAACGCCCCCCAGTGGGCCCACCGTGGCCCCGTGGTAATATAAAAAATTTGTCTAGTGTGAGTACGACTTGGGCACAGACCAGACAGACTCCAGACTTGGAGACTCCGAGCTCCTGAATCCGGACGGACCCCACACAAGGTCTTACCACACAATCCTGATAATTTTGGAACAACGCACACCTTATACTTAAGATTTTTTCTGAGGGATACTTTTCAGATTTCTTTGAGCGCACTTTAAGCGGCATTCCGAAAGAGTTGAAGAAAGTAACAGGAGTAACAAACATAGTAAAAATATGTGACAACCTCGACGGAAGCGCAGAAGGTTCCTGGTTCGATTCCCGTTCTGATCAATTTAGGAAACGGAGTTTTCTAGATTGTCTCAGACCTGGGTGTACTGGGAGACGCCCCTAGAAGTCGTCTTGTTCTCATAGCACAGAGAATGCTCTTATTTGAGACAAGAAGATTGGTGTGTATTGCCTGGCTTATTATTATTATTATTATGTATGTATGTAAGCTTGGCGCTCCATCCTCTATTACTACGCCGTTAGGGATACAGCGTAAGGATATGTATGCAAGCATGTATTATGTATCTGTAAATTAGAAATGGTGAAAAACTCACTTTACACATCGTAATCTGCTATGTATCACGACATGTTCATCCAGTTGTTCCTTCGTGTGGAACTTAGCAGGGCATTTATCACATTCTTCTGTTCGCTCATGCGACATTAAGTGTCGACCCTGCAAAGATAGAAAAGACGTAATAATTAGGCTTTTTATACTTACTGGTTTACCATCAGCAGAATTAGGCAAGCCAGAGAAATTTAACCCAAGATAAACTATCGGCTCTCAAACTGCTTATAAAGGTTAACAAGGACTAAACTCCGTGTCATACCGAGTGTCTCTGAGTGTCTCTAAGTGTCTCTGGCTTGGCAGCCATTACAACAAACATCTTTTTAATATTGGTGCTAATAAAGGTCCTCTTAGCCGCGGTGTTAAATTTGAAAAGCAAAAGAAATACCCGCCTACGTTTTATTAAAGTGCAAAAAGGGTGCCAGTTTACAGGACAAAACATCTTGGCATGATAAGATCACTTCCCGAAGTCTTCCATTTCACAAATATTAAGAAGGTGAGGAGCTTCGAGCAAGTGAGGAATCGAGCCCTTCATCTAGTATTAGTTTTAGGCCAGCTAGTTAACTTTTTTTTAAAAAGAGGGGACAAACGAGCAAGCGATTCACCTGATGGAAAGTAATCACCGCTGACCATAGACACCCGCAACGTCAGGGAAATCACGGGTGCGTTGCCGGCCTATAAGAAAAGGAGGAGGAGGAGGGAGATGGACTACCAGCACTCTCACTCACCAAATGAAACACAACAGCAATAGATGCTGTTATTTCACGCTGATATTCTGTGAGAGGGTAGTATTTCACCGGGCGAATCGGCCCAATTAACGCTGCAATGCAGCACGGCTCTATCACACGTAAATTAGGAACTCTTACAGTTGTGATCCTTGTATCTGTCTCTATGTCATAAGCCTCCTATTCTCATTTATAAGTGCGATTCGTTAAAAAATAGGATTGAAAATGGCAGCTCATGGCTCATGACAATTGTACCAATATTAAACAATTGTTTGTTTGTTGAAGTATGTAATAATTAATAAAGATAATATAAACATAGCATGCCCCCCTTCCAGTCCGAGGAATTTATAATATTAAAAATTCTCAATTAAATTGTTGAAAGTCAACAGGCAGCTCTATAGAGACAAAGGATTATATTTTCTATCCATACTAATATTATAAATGCGAAAGTTTGTATGATTGTCTGTCTGTCTACTTGGTTTTCACGGCTAAACCCGGACAGGTCACGGAAAATGTTTCCACGCGGACGTAGTCATGGGTACCTACAGCTAGTAGCATATAAATGAAAGTCTCAAAGAATAACAAAACTTTCGTGGTTGGCTTGTGACAGTAAATTGCTAAAAATTTTAAAATTTATAATCGGTAGAAGGTACATAATATTATGTAAGATATTTTATTGAAAAACTCTTTGTAGTTACCCCTGTTTCCATTGTTTAAATCTTTCTTATACTAGACAAACAAAACTCATCAATCTATTTTGTGAAATTATCAATAATATTAATTGCTATTACAACTGACTAGCTTTGCTCGCGACTTCACTCGCATATCTTTTGACCAGGGTTCGCTGATATACTCCTATATCAGTAGATATATATCACGATATCATTTTATATTTATGCGGATATATATACAGGGTTATTGGTAATTCGACGTATTCCTGTTAGGAGGTGATAGGGGTGACTGTTTGTGATAATTTTAACCCCCATATGCATTATGCAAAAGTGAGCCATGTTTGAGTTATCATGTTTTTTAGCTTTTTTCAAAATAAGTCAAAAATGCAACATCAAACATTTATTAAAAAAAAGTATCAATTTAAATCTCATTTTTTCTTTTGATTTATGGAAACGATTAAACACTGCTTATTTGTCAATATTAAAACAACAATTATCGGTCCAAATTTAAAAATGCGAAACGAAAAACGATATTATTTCAATATTTTTTTGAAATTATTTTCCACTAAAATGCCTTAAAAACAAAAAAAACATTATGAAACTTGGTTTGCAGATTATTTTAAAAACATAACCGTTTTGTTAGCTCTCCAAAAATGTATAACAACTAGGAACTTATTTCAAAGAAACTGAAAAAAAAATGATCACAAAGGAAGCAGGCGGAAATTCGTATTCGAACTAAACTTAAAATCGCTGTTTGAATATCTTGCAAATAGGTTTAATGCGTACCTTAGCCAATGCAGGAAGCAAACTGGCAGGTTAAGAAAAAAAAACAAAGTTTTTAAAGAGTTCTTTTTTCAAAAACTTTTCACGCATGCATTGGTTTTGTTATACAAATTTTGAAGTAAATACACTCACGATTGTAGTTTAATTTTTAATTTGAATTGAAATATATAAGAGCTTGTTTAAAATGAACAGCGTATGTTTCAAAATTACACAAATGAAGAATACGCCGATATTGTGTTTTGTTACGGCTTTTGCAACGGTAACAGCGAAGCTGCTCGTCAAGATTATTCGCGTTGGTTTCCTAATCGCCGGTTAACCTCATGTATCAGTTTTTAATGGGGTGTATAGGCGAATCCGAGAAACTGGTAGTGTTCAGAGACGACAAATTAATGCCGGAAGTCCCCCAGTCCATGTTGCTAATTACGAAGAGGATATTCTGCAAGAATTTATCGATGAACCAACAATTTCGACAAACACCGTCGCCACACGACTCTCTGTAAACACAATGGAAAGCGCGGTCTACAGTGCATAATGCAGGATTCTATCACTACCATTACACTCCAGTGCAAGTTATTCACGAAGATGACCCTGAAAGGAGAGTTGCTTTCTGTAGATTCATGTTAAATGCGGATTTAGAAGACGCGTCTTTTTTGAAAAAAATCCTATGGACCGACGAATCCAAATTCGATCAATATGGGATTACTAACTACCACAATGAACATTATTGGAGTGAGAAAGTGCACAAAAATCCTAATAAAAAGAGGCCAAAAGGGTCGCAACGCCGTTTTTCGGTCAATGTGTGGATGGGAATAATTGACGAGAATTTAATCGGACTACATTTTTTATCGAGCAATCTAAATGGTGCGGCTTACGAATATTTTTTGACAAATGAAATAAATGTTTGACCTCCTCGAAGACGTGTCTTTGGCTACAAGGCAAAAAACATGATATATCAGCAAGACGGATGTCCTGCACATTTTGGTGTCAATGTTAGGCGATGGCTCGATAGCAATTTTCCTAATCGTTGGATAGGGCGAGGAGGACCCATTCCGTGGCCTGCGAGGAGTCCGGACTTAACGCCGGTTGATTTCTATGTCTGGGGTCACATGAAATCCCTAGTTTACAACGTCTCGCCTGTGTCATCCGCGGAAGAACTCAAAACAAGAATTATAAACGCAGCAAATGCGATGCGAAATAATTTGACTACTTCGGTAGTTAAGTCACAACTCAGAAAAAGAATGCGACTTTGCGTACGCAATAGGGGAAGTCACTTCGAGCAAGAACTTAAATTAGGCTAAATTACAAAATGTCTTAATTGTTACTTATTATTAATTGTTAATTGTTATTACTACTAAACTGTTACTGGTTCTAAATTTTATTTTAAATTTGTATTTCGTTTTATTTACATTGGGTAATTAATTTTATGAAAATTTTTAAGAACGACCTTAAGTTTAGTTCGAATACGAATTTCCGCCTGCTTCCTTTGTGATCATTTTTATTTCAGTTTCTTTGAAATAAGTTCCTAGTTGTTATACATTGTTAGAGAGCTAAGAAAACGGTTATGTTTTTAAAATAATCTGCAAGCCAAGTTTCATAACGTTTTTTTTGTTTTTAAGGCATTTTAGTGGAAAATAATCTCAAAAAAATATTGAAATAATATCTTTTTTCGTTTCGCATTTTTAAATTTGGACCGATAATTGTTGTTTTAATATTGACAAATAAGCAATGTTTAATCATTTTTAAAAATCAGAAGAAAAAATGAGATTTAAATTGGTACTTTTTTTTTAATAAATGTTTGATGTTGCATTTTTGACTTATTTCGAAAAAACCTAAAAAAAATGATAATTCAAAAATGGCTCACTTTTGCATAATGCATATGGGGATTAAAATTATCACAAATAGTCACCCCTATCACCTCCTAACGGGAATACGTCGAATTATCAATAACCCTGTATATATCAATTTAATATTTTACTGTCCTCTGATTCAGAAGAGCATTTGTTAAATGTTGATTAAGAAAGACTGTTTTATTAATTTATTAATCTATATATATGTATGTATTTATATGATATATAAATTTATTAATCTCAAACACTGTAGCCACTGGAGATTATATATTATGTTGATTAAATTTAATTATTATATAATATTCTCAAAAAAATACTCCATTTTGTATTAGTTTTTTTTATAATGTAAATAAACATCAAACAATCAAGCTCATATTTTATTATTTTACCTTACCAGTTGTGAGTTTAAACTACTCACAGAATGAAAATTGCTTGTTTTTCTTATCGTTGATATAGTATATCAGATATAATATCAAATATCGAATATTGGAGCTCCGTCCTCTCTGACTACCCCGTTAGGGATACAGCATGTAGATATGTATGTATGTATCGGATATTTTGATATTTATTATTAATATCGGATTTTTGCGAACCCTGCTTTTGATAGAGTAATCCAAGTTAAAATAAAGACTATTTCAAAGTAAATATTCCATTTTTCTAGAAATCCTATCCAAATTGGTTGACTAGTTTTTTCGTGATAAAGCAAAGATCAATTCTGTTAATACTCATTTTCGAAGAAATATAAAAGCATGCTTACCAAATTAATTTTCAAAGTAAATGTGAGATCACATAATGGGCACTTCTCTTCCTTTTCTATGTGAATGCGTTTGTGCATTTTCAAACTGAATGCTTTGCTGAAACACCGCCCGCAGTGTTCGCATTTGTGCCTGTAAATTGTGAAATGAAATTATAAATATTTAATTGTTTATTAGAATTTAATTATCGTATGTCAGCAATATTGGTGTGCACTCCATAGAGACAAATAGCATCTTTCTACCCTAGCAATTTGCTAATTAAATAATGTAAGAAAAAGAAATAAGTCGCAACCGAAAACATGTTCAAAATTCCCGCGCTCGCCTTGTTCAATCTTTCGCCCGAGATACATTTCGCATCAAAGGCTGAATTTACACACATGCAAAGATTTTCTAACATTGTGTTTCGTATAATTACATGCGTGCATCTGTAATGGTTTTGAATGTTTACTTATTTTGTTGTTTTTACAATTTTTGAAAGAGCAATTTGACATGTTCGCTGTTAGCTTTTTTAAATATTATTAAAACAATGTGGATCGGACGTTTTTGGAGTGTTGATTGTGTACCTAGTTTTTTTTTGGGATCGAGGATACATGTAATAGAAAAACAGTTATATTAGAGAGCTATGTGTAATATGTCAGACCAGCGAATGGTGAAAACTTAGTGCCATTTTCTTTAGTTTCTTGTTTATTTACATTCTGGACAAAAATGAAAAAAATAGGATATACAGATTAAATCACTGCAACTGAAATATGGGTATAGTAAAAAATACCTGGTCTCAACCTGATGTTCTAGTAAGTGATTTCTCAGATCACCAGCACATTCATAAACGACATTACATATGGAACAACGATGTGTCTTCTTCCTTTTACTTTTCGATTTTTTCTTGTTAACTTCAGAATTTGTAAAATCTTCTTTCTGAAATAGCAAAATATAACTAAAATATAATATTTAAATTTAATTTATTACCAACTGGGTGCCAAAAAAGTAGAATAATGTGTTGTGAGCAATTAGAGCCATTTTATCTTATTAAATACTAGCTATACCCGTGACCTCGTCTGCGCGGAAAATTTTTTTGTGGCTTTGCTGGATTAGGTTAGGTTATATCTACATGTACATAGTATGCTTAAAGATTGTTTTTGAAAAAAAGTCTACATATAACCTACGTCTGTCTCCAGGCACATAATAAGTACCTCTTTACCAAAAACTTTGTAATTGGTTCGGCGGTTCAGCATTTCCTATTCAATTGTTTAATCCCCCTTTTCACCATTTTAGGGATAGTTTTTCGATAAAAAACTAGGCTGTGTCGTTCTCAGGTGTCCAACTTATCCATGCTACATCATAATCGTTCAGCAGTACATTTCAGTGATTTAGCATTTCCTGTACAAAGTTTGGTCCCCCTCCCTCCCGTACCCTATTCACAGATTTTTGTTAAAAAAAGTAGCCTAAAAGTACATACTTTTGATAAAAAAAGTTTTATCACCACACCAAATTTTACCATTACCAAGTTTTAGCTTTTACCATACAAAGTTTTATTCCACTTTTCACCCTCTTAGAAGTAGATTTGTCATAAAAAGTAGCCTATGTCTGTTCACAGTTGTCAAACTATACCCATGCTACCCATCATAATCAGTTCAGTGGTTTACCATTTCCCGTACGAAGTTTCGTACTCCTCCCTCCCGTCACCCCTTTCATAGATTTTTGATAAAAAAAGTAATTTATGTATTTTTGATAAATAATGTCTATCTTCTTGGCAAATTTCATCATAATCGGTTCAGTGGTTTACCATTTCCCATACAAAGTTTCATCCCTCTAATCACCCTTTTAGGAGTAGAGTTTCTAAAAATAAGTAGTCTATCATGAGCGCAATCACATATTTTTACTACTTACTGTTTTTCATCAAGATCGGTCATGCCATTCTTCAGTTACAAAAGGACATACAGACAGACAGTCAAAAATTTAAAAAATGGTAGAATCGAAGTCAGTGAGTCATGAAATGGATATTTATCACAATATTTGACAGTAAAATTATAATTACAGACAAACGCTAAACATTTATATAGTAGTATAGATATACAATGTCTTACATGTCATGTCAAGACAAAACAGAAGATGGGAAGACAATATTAAAAAAGTAGGGAGTAGTACTTGGACAAGGATCCCTCAGGATAGACAAGAGTGGAAGCAGCTGGAAGAGGCCTATGTGCTAAGACACGCTGAAATGTAAACAAAGGTGTTAGTCATAAAAGAAAACTATAAAAAAAAATCAGCAATAAAGGCTTAATAATAATAATAGATATACATACGTACATACATATCCTCACGCTATATCCCTAATAGGGTAGTCAGAGAGGACGGAACACTAAGCATCGCGATTCTTACATACTTCTTTCGCTTCCTCAAATCTCATCATTCTCCTCACACATTTTCTTATTAAATATGATGTATAAAACAGTAAAACAAACAAATTGACTCGATAACAGACTTAATAATGTAGTTCTATGAGCAGATACTACAAAGCAGAGATAGGATAGCACAGCCAGTCATTTAATAACAGAAATAAGACAGTAAGCCTTAGGCTCTTTTTTGTGTTGAAAGAACTGAAAATCTTAAAAAATGTCGACATTGCTTTGACATCTCCGCGATGGTGCCTCAACTCTTAATCAGTGAACACTAAGAACACAGTTTCATTTGACGATATGAAAAAAATGGATAAAATGCAATACAATACAATACACTTTATTGCACCATAAGTATACAAAAAAAAAACAAATGATCAAAAACATAAAAATATAGTACAAAAGGCGGCCTTATTGCTGAACAGCAATTTCTTCCAGGCAACCTTTGGGTTATTATGTTATATATATATTATGAAAATAGGAAGGCGACTAAGAGGAATCAAACTATCATAGATACTTTAACTATGCTTTAAATATACATATACATACATACATATAATTACATAGTATACCCATTGATACATACATATACAATACATACATACATATAAATACAATACACCTACTACATAAATATATTAACAATAAGTACATAGTGCACAGCACATTGTTATAAAAAGTATTAGGAAAGCTAATTTGACAGAAAATGTTCCTTCACAGAAATGAAAAGACAGAAAATGATAAGAGGCCTTCACTTAAATAGTTCCTTTGTCATATTTTTAAAAAAGAAAATGAAGAGGCATGTTTCTTGGGTGCCCTTGATCCTTGTCTTTTTTTAGCAGCCGGCCTTACAAACTACTAAAACGCGAAAAAAAAATAAAAATGACTTACTGGACTTCGATTCCATGTGCAATGAGATTCGTCCATTTCTTCAACTTCAACACGTACTAGCACTTCAGGAAGGAGAGGTACATCATCGTCATATTCATACTTTATTTTCTTTTCATTTTCAGGAAATTTTTCACTAGTTTTTCTTTTCACGACAGACAACACCTCGTCGTCCGAAGAAACTTCGTCTTCTACGACCAACTCCTTGGAATCCGAAGCCATTGCAACTAATTATTTTGACAATTTATTCCATTGAATATAAAAGAACAATATAATCTGATTTAAGCTAAAAACAAACACCGGAATGAAACCGCTGATTTACGTCAATACGTCAATCGTCAATTAAGAGAACGCCATTTTTGTTTGTTTGTATTCGTTTAGAAACAAAATTACAATTGATGAGTATATACTTGTTTAGAAATCGCTATAAAAAGTAACTGTGATTATTCTTATCTAAACGCAAAAACGAAGGCAAAAACAAATTGATATGCAAAAAGTTACTGCGCTAATAGATACGATTTACGATTATAATATTTGATTACATTGTCGAAATCTTACGCAATGAGTATATTTATTTGACAGACATTCAGCTAAATTGGAAGTCTGTGATTTTATTTACTTACATTCCGACCTAATTTGGGCTCATTCATAAGAACCGAGAGACGTGATAATTATGAATTATTATTACAATTGTAAGTAGATATACATATAAATAGTCGGAAATTCAGGACGAGGTTGTTTTTTCGTAGTTTTCGTATTTAATATTTCTGTAATGGCAACATATATTATGTCAAAATTAAAAAGATATCACTGTCATTAACCGCTTAAAAAAAAAGTGATCGCTTCGCTTCTCTTTTGGAATTTATGGTCCCGTAACAAGGCTCGCTTTTGTGTTTCGCCATTTTAATAACGTAAATTTAGTTGTAATCATATCAACAATGCGCGTGTATCGCTAATAAAGTACGTTTACGCGATTTTGGAAACACTGTAATGTGTTTTACGGATCAATATCGGAGTGCTATCAATCTGTGACCGGGGCGTCCAGATAGCGTCACTAGGCGACAAATGGAGACAAAGTCAGGTGTAGGCATACAAGATCATTGGATGAAAAGTATGATGGAACCGGCTGGTAATGAAAAACAGGGTCAAAGCGACCGATCGTCTGTAAAACGCGAAAAGATGGCAGAAGCCTTTAACGGCACCGAAAACGTAACTTACGAGATGAAACAGCAACAGAACGAAACGAGATACAGATGTGATGTTTGCGATTTGACATTCGAAGGAATGGAATACCTGATGCTGCATAAGAAATTTCATGGTAACGATAAAGACATGGTGGTCAGAGAACCTGACCCTCCTCCTATTGTTAAAGAAGGCCCAAAAAGGCGGCGCAAATTTAAATGTGATCAGTGTGATGTAAAAGTCAACTCACAGTACCACTTGGACATACACAGAAGCAAACATGAGGGTATAGCTTCAAAGAAGTACATATGCGAAATTTGTGATCGTAGTTTTGTTGCGGCTCAGTTTCTTAAAAGCCATATGCAGACACATTCTTCAACAAGTACTATTAATTGTGAAATATGCAACAAATCATTCACTGGGCAAGCATACCTCAAACTTCACATGCAGTTGCATAATGATATTAAAAAGTTCAAGTGCTCGAAATGCGAAGAGATGTTCCCAACAAAGAACTGCTTGAAAATCCACATGAAGAAACACACTAAAGTAAAAAACTTCAAATGCGACTATTGCAATAAATTGTTTGTGTCAAAAATCACTATGGAGAAACATCGACAAAGTCATGAAGGACAACCTATTGACTGCCACGTGAAATGTTCACAGTGCGACCGAACTATGCACTCATCCTTACTCAGGACACATATAGCTCGCGCTCATCCCACAACAGTGGATGATGATGTCAAAAGGCCACATAAATGCTCCACTTGTGGCAAGAGTTTTATTGTTAAAATCAACTTGAATCTCCACATCAGGGTATGCCACCCGGACTTGGCGGAACCAGAGGAAGAAGAAGAGGACTCCATGACCGATAACTCTTAGTTCTTTATTTATATTTTTAAGTTCTTTAACCTACATGTATTATGTATGAATATTATGCTACTTTTATATGCTAAATCATATATTTCTTGTTTTATTTTACTATCTATGCTGGGTGCCAGCTGCTTCTTGTTTCATGCAGGTCATAAAATCTACTAATACATACATATGTAACAATAACATTAGTGTCTAGTCTAGACAATCACACTGATTATGCGACAAAAGCTTATAACTCTTATATTTTCATTTTTTGTTTTACAACTGAAACAAATAATTTGACTGATTATTTATTATTTAAATCGGTACAATTACAGAGCAACATGATGCCATGAACAGCAAGAAAGAGGAAATGGAAATTCCTTTATATTTAAAAAATCATGTAAATTTACATGACTGTATATACTATAAGTACAACACAACCGACTGGAGGAGCTCAGTAGCAACCGGACTTCAAGCTAATTTAAAAGAATTTGTTTCACAAGTTGACCTGATCTGGAATTGAATCTGTGCCCGTCACTTGGAAAGCAGACGTTCTACCACTGCCTTAACAGGCCAATCAAGTCAGCAATCAGCGTTTTAGTTCTCGTTTTACAACTAGCGACTGTCCGCGACTTCGCATAGTTTTTTATTTGCAAAATTAAAGTAAATAATTTGGAAACCTTTGTGGGTATATTAACGCAGAACTACTCAGTTAAGTTTCATCTGAATGATTTAGGAATGCATAGAGGACAAAAATATAACGAAATATTCGTTTTTAAGTATATAGATTAAAGATAGATAACGGAAATAATACATTTTAGAGAAAAAAACACTTTCAAAAGTGAATACCCAGTACTAAAGATCGCTATAGTATACAAAGTAAGGTAAGATTTTGGCGAACCATATGAATGGAAAGAAAGAATGGATTATGACTAAAAGAAGAAGGATGGAAAAGAACTAAACATAAAATGTCTGACACCTTTGTTAGGCGAAGCAGAATAAAAAAAAAAATTAGGTATTACATGGATAACGTCACGGGGACTTGCAAGCAATCTAAATTAAAAATAAAGGTCGAGATAGTCTTACATTGGGAATTTCCATTACAATATTAATGTAGGTAATTAAAATACAATATAACTATTAATTAAAAAATATTTATTTTTTGCACATACCTACCTAATTTTCTTTCAATTTCTTAAATTTTTTGTAATAACATTTTTATATTTATTTCTTATTTTAGAAACGTTAATACCTTAAACATGTTCCTATAATTTAAATCAATGTTGGCATGCGTACTAGATTTTTATTATTTCGGACAGCTACGGCGACTTCAAAACTAAAAGTCGCCATAAAGACCGCCAAGCACCAACCTCCTATAGGCGAAGATGAAGGATATATTCAGCCCAGTAGCCCGGGCCAGAGAATGAGATTTCGGTCGGTGTTCCTCATCTGTTGTACTGCATATAATGGTATAAAGAACATTCGGAGTCGCGGTCGATCGGAGTGGAGGCTTCGGTCGTCCAGCATGCGAGGACGACAGCACACAGAACAACAGTACTTACTACGTGTGGTCCGCGCTGTTGTGGCACCGCGAGAGTGTAAGAGTGGGTGTAAGGGGGCGTTATTTACACTCTGCCCCGAGAAGTGCTTCGGCACAACGCGAGATGGGCGCCGGCGCCGACGCGTTTCTCTATCAAGCTGTCAGAGGCGTCTTTACCTATGGTGCAGGGTGTGCGGCGCACACGGGCGCCGGGTCTAAGGGGGTGCCGAGCGCCCTCTAGTGCGACACCTCCAAAGATGCGTCGCTCGCGGCGCCGGCGCTCTCAAAGACCCTGCGCCTGTGTTTATGGCCGACGCCGGGCGCGCGGTAGCAAAGCAAGGCGCGCCACCACAAGCTACTCCTTTTCCTACTCTACACAATAACTTTTGTTTCAACGTGAAATCAGCCTTAAAACAGATAGTTAAAGATTATATTGGCGTAATGTCGCATCGCTACCAAAGGCGCGTGCCGGCGTTGCACCTGTTTGTTTTGATTTGTTTGACAATACGCCGACTATCATTGCTAACTCGGCTGTATTGGAATGCTATAAAGTTCAAATTAAAATTCCCAGGGACGTGCGGCGGTCATTTTCAAAGGCTTGTGTACGCGTGCCGCATTTTTTGTTTTACCGCTACAGCGTAGTTTTGCGAAATAAGCCTTGATGCAATTGGATTAACTATCATCTTTGAGTAAACATGTAAATGTGAAGTAAATCGGCTTTTCTTTTGATAAAAATTATATAAAAGGTAAGATTTGGTTATTTGCTTGCACAATTATTGCGACAAGCATCGAGGTCAGAGGTCATCAAAAATAGCCAGCGAAATCCATGAAAAAAAAAACAACTATCGAGGTGCTATCGAGTGATAGATAGTGATATCGAAGTTAAATACCCACGACCTAGGATTTTTCATTTGTTTATCCTACTGCAGTGCGGAACAAACAACGGTAAGTTAAAGTGCTTTAATATGTTGTACCTACTAGTATACTTACTTAGGTATTTATTTAGGTCTTACTTTTACCTAACCTTTGAACAACAAACTACTTTTTTATTTAATTTATTTATTCTGTTTGATTGCCTAATGAAGGTACCGCGGCGTTGATTGATATGTGTCATAATTATAATATATAATACTTAGTCCAAGTTGCAACTATTTCTCTGGGCCTATATTAATTTACATTGATAGTACTTTTAGGTGCCTATACTTAGTTTATTATTTATTTTAGATGTCTGATGGCGATGGAAAAAAGAAACTTTCTGGTGCACAAAGTCGAAAAAGAAAGCTGGAGAAGGAAGTGTCTCTGAAAAAGAATACATGTTCTATTAAAAAGTTTTTTGTTCGACCCGGTCCATTCTCGGACGAACACCTGGAGACAGAGACATATGAAAACCAAGATAATTCTACAGCAGAACTCGTCCCTTCAACGTCGCCGCCGCCGCCGCCGCTGCTGTCTTTATCGTCGGTAGTCGAAGAAGACGAAGAACCTCCTAGTGCCGAAGCGTCCCCGGAGAATATACTTCGAGAAGATGTAATGAATGATCTCGCGTTATGGCCACAGGTGTTATCCGATAAACAGAGAATATTTTTGATGGAGCGTGGGCCAGTACAGGTAAAAGTGGTTTCATATCCTTCGAATAGTTCAAAAAGATCTTTTTCAAATGCTTATTATACTAAAAAGATGCTAAATAATGAAACCGTTTTAAGAAACTGGCTGGTTTACTCTAAGTCAACTGATTCTGTTTATTGTTTTTACTGTAAACTTTTTCATGCTGATGCGACTCCTTTTAATGGTGAAATAGGTTACAAAGATTGGCAGCATTTGTCTACTGCTATAGAACGTCATGAAAAAAGCTTAGGGCACCTATCATGTCTTAAGAAACAAATTACGTTGAAAACTGTTATTTTAAAAGAAAAGTCGGTAGATTTCTTGCACCAAAATGAAATTGATCGGAAAAAAAAACGTTGGGTTGCAGTACTCAAACGAATAATCAACATAATTCATTTTTTACCGAGGCAATGTCTGGCTTTTCGGGGAAGGTCTCAAAAAATTTACGATTCCGATAATGGTAATTTTTTAAAGCTGGTTGAATATACCTCTAATTTTGATAATGTGCTTGGCGGAACACATTGCTCTTATTCAAAAATCTGAGTCACGCCTAACTCATTATCTTGGCCATAACATTCAGAATGAAATAGTACAATTATTAGGAGAAAGAATAAAAAAAGCTATTGTTTTGGAATTGATACAATCCAAATATTTTTCCATTATTTTAGATTGCACTCCAGATATTGCACACGAAGAACAAATATCGGTTGTCGTACGGTACGTTCTTTCAAATGCAAGCAACAACAAGGCTGAAGTAAAAGAACACTTTCTGGGTTTTTTTCCTATTACAGACACTACTGGGCCTGGGCTTAACTCAATTTTTGTTAGATTGTTTAATCTCAAACGAAATTGACATACAAGATATGCGTGGTCAAGGTTACGATAATGGTGCAAACATGAAAGGGAAAAATATAGGTCTACAAAAACGAATTTTAGATTTAAACCCGCGCGCATTTTACGTACCTTGTGCGGCACACAGCCTAAATTTGGTGGTGAATGACGCTGCTAAAAGTTCATTAGAAATTGTCAATTTCTTTTCAGTTCGGTTCAGTTTTCAGCACGTTATCAAATACTTGCTAAAGAAGTGCCAACTTTAAGTCTAAAACCACTCTCAAATACTCGATGAGAGAGCAGGGTTGAAGCAGTAAAAGCTCTACGTTTTGAACTGGGAAAAGTGTATGATGCCTTGTTTACCATATATTCCGATAGGAGCAAAGATACCGAGTCAAGAAATATGGCAAATTCATTACTGACAAAAATTAAGTCGTTTAACTTCATCTGCTCTCTGCTTATTTATTTGGTTTGAAATTTTAAGCAAGATAAATATAGTTAGCAAGGCACTTCAAAAGTCAAACGTTGTATTGTCAGAAGCGGTGAAAATGATTGATAATGCAAAAATAAGTTTGTCTGAATTCCGCAATGAGTCTGCTTTTGAGGAGCTCCTTAACAGCGCGAAAACTGTAGCGGAAGAAGTCGAGGCAATAGCAGAATTTCCCACACCTGCACGCCCTCGCGCTCGTAAAAGGTTTTTTAATTATGAGGCGGAGGATGAACCGATAACAGACCCGAAAACACATTCAAAGTAAATTTTTACTACTATTTGTTAGACACCGCAATTACTAAGTTCGACGAACGGTTCGAACTTTTGAATTAAAATAATGTAATTTTTTCATTTCTTCAAAAATTGAAACACTGGAAAGATTTGGACTCAGATACAAAAAAAACACATTGTTCTAATTTAGAAAATAAACTTAGCCATGCTGGTTCTTCAGATGTGGAAAAGTTCGAGCTCTATAACGAAATCGAATTATTACCGATATTTATTGATGATTCCACTACGCCGTTGGATATTGTAAATTACTTGTTTACGAATAAATGAATTTCAGTGTTGCAGAGGATATACCTGACACTTCCAGTCACGGTCGCACATAGCGAAAGGTCATTTTCTAAACTAAAAATTATTAAAAACTATCTTAGATCAACATTGTCGCAAAGTAGATTGACAAATTTATCGTTAAAAAGTATTGAACATGAAATCAAAATTGAAGTTAGTGACATTGTTAAAGATTTCGCTAATGCAAAAGCACGAAAAGTAACTTTTTTGTAAATACATTTGTGTGTGTGTACTGTGTATATATTTGTGTGTACGAGCGTCCTGTAATGTAACTATATTAGTTTTTAAATTAAATATGTTTGGAAGAACTACAAAGTTGTGATTTTTTATTCTTGATGTAACCCCTTCCATCCAAAAAAAAAAGTTTTTGCTTTCCGACACCATTTTCACCCGAATTTCCGTTTGAAAATTATAACTGTTAGTATTCCATTTTGACCCCGCTTCTACTAGAGGGCGCCAGGGTACTGGTTGCACACGGGCGCCACAAGGGCTAGAGACGCCTCTGCAAGCTGTCATGTTAATTAATAATATTATAGTAGATTATTAGTATAACTTAAGACATTTTTAGTTGCATCTACGAATGGTCTTTGCTGAGGTTTAGGTATAGTCAAAATTAATAGTTATATCAGTGCCAAATTTTGAGAACGCAGTGTGTCCTTTTACCAATTTCTCGTAATGAGCCCCTTGGTTAATTCTTACGACCCGTGTAGCTGGCACATATTCTATAGATAGTATGGGTATGTATTTTTCTTTTGGGTAATCCCGAACCAGCGTTACAGTATAATATACATAACTGTGGAATGACTATAGATAGCTAGCGTCCGCGGTTTGTATGTACGCGCAGGCACGGACCGTGGTATTGCTGGCAAAATTAACTCTTCTCCGATGTTATGTGGTTTGCCTTTTTGAGCAATTAACAAAGAGATATTGTACGAAGCTGGAAGTCCGTCGTCATCTTGCTTAGCAGCCGCCGAAAATAGTTTTGCTACATTTGGCTGAGTATTATGCTTCTTCTCTAGGTCTTGAAAATATGCTACATTCTTGTCTTTCTTATCTGGATGCATTTTATTCAAATGATCTTGCAGTCTTGAAGGCTTCATTCGAAAATGTTTTTAGACATAGAAGACACAAAGGCGACGATGGGTTTGTCGGATTTTCAATGAATCCGAATTTAATATATTCCGCACAGTATTGCCGTCTCTTCTTTTTTACTTCCGACATTGTTTTGTTTTGAGAAATACGTAAGTAAGTGTTGAACTTAAGTACTGCTCATCTACTGCGCGCGAAACCGCAAATGAAAATAAAATAAATATTACGTTGTTTATATAGGATTGCATAAGCAGCACGCACCGACAGGAATAAAACAAACATGCATAAACTCGTTTCTCTCATTCGACGCTCAATCGTACTCAACAAGTCAGAACAAGTATTCTATGAACCAGCCGATTGATACAGGAATGCACAATTCGGGTTATTTAACAAAAACTTGTTAAAACATGATTGCCCGCGGTCTATTATCTACGAAAATTACCTATCTGGGAGTACTAATAACTATTAAAATGCGAAAGTGTGTCTGTTGCCTTTTTATTTGTTTGTTTGTGTCTACTTTCATTTCGAAACGGAACGACCGATTGACATGATTTTTATTTTGTATATTCAATAAAACAGGACAGATATATGAACTACGCGGAGAGAAATATCGAACCGAGTTTGAGCAATCTTTTAATTAATATTAGTTGATGTTCACAAGTTGTAGTTGAGAGTCGAGAGCTTATGCAGTCGTTGTCTAAGATGCCTCCTAGCTAAATGAAATTACAAATTACCCCCCAGGCCTCTACACAACGCCCCCATTTTTTTCTGGGTCTCTTACCTCCCCCCTTTAGGTCTGCAGCGCCCACAAGGGGGCGTTATCGCCCACTTTGGGAAAGGCTTTAGAGGAATAAATAAAATACCACCGTCGAACAATTAAAATTAAAATTATCATTTTTTAATGAGTATAAACTTTATTTACTAAAACCATAATCAAATAATAGTTTATATGTGTTTTTACGTGGTTTTACTATGGCTACAGTAAAATTGTAAAAAAACGTTTTCACAAAGGACTTAAAACAGATCCAATATAAAATAACTAAATGTTTAAATGATGTCTAGAAGTTGATTTCTTCTGAACGATAATTATTTTTAAAACTACGCACATACAATACAATTATTTAAAAAAGAATTACATCAGTTGCAATTTTATTTGCAATTACATACAGTTTATTGCACTACCCATGTGCAAGTTTTGCAATTCACAAATTTCAAATTACAAGTGCCTGACAACTTTCATTAGCAAAATGTACGAATTTTTTATATGAATACAAAAACATAGCTTTTCGGTACAAATGCGAGAAACGCAATACTAAATACTTTATTTGTGTTTAAATTTCATTTTTCTTATTAATTATTAAAAACTTGTTTTTCATATTCAGTCCTCGGGTCTGATTTCACATTTTCTTCAATATTCTCTTCAGTTTCCTCTTTCGTTTCCTTGTTTTCTTCTGCTGCTTGCTGTAAATGAGATAAGAAATCAGGTGGATTTTACCACAAAAAATATAGGTTCCTACTTAGAATCAAACCAATTCTTTGCATGAAATCTTCCTAAGAGCAGAAAGGACAGAAGCCCGGGACCGCTCACGAAGCGTCTTTACTCTACTTAAAAAACATTCTTATATCGAAATACACATTTAGTTTTTATTACTGCTTTTAAACCCACAGAAGAGGCGACCAAATATGTAGAGGTATACTCGAGGCACAGAATTGGAAATACGCCACGGATTCGTTGGCCGACTTTTACGACCGTACCGTACGGGATGATAAGTTGCTAGTATAAATGTATGTATATAATATACAATATTCATATCGAATAATCTATTCGAGGTTCGAGCCCTTTATTTTCCATTCAAATCGCTCAGTATTTTTTACATTATACGTGCACAGATAAATGACTTGACGTTATCTATAGTTTCATGATATATTTAAATCTCTGTTTTACAAGCCCTATTCCTTTCTCTAATTCTGATCTGAGACATTCGACATAAGTATTTCTTTTTCTTCCAGACCAGCGAGAAAGGAACAGAGACAAAAATTCTAAGATTTACTTTTAACTTCAAGGCAGCCTATCGAACTTGTTCTAAACGTTTTCTCGGTACCTACATATTATTTTTTCAATGAATAGATACGGTTCTGCTAGAAAAACGGTATGGCCGCAGTATAAACATAACAGTAGGATATCTTCATCCTACTGTTATGTTTATACTGCGGCTGTCTTCAAGAAATTAAAAACAAACTGGGAAAATTTATGTGTGCATTGTTTTTTAATATTATACAGTGAACTAGCGACCCGCCTGAGCTTCGCACTGGTAGAAGTTTTTTTGAAAATGAAATACAGCCCATTTCTATGTTACTTGCTGATAATGTAGTTTTCTATTGGTGAATGAATTTTTGAAATCGGTTGAGTTGTTTTTGAGTTTATCCATTACAAACAAACAATGAAATTTTTTCTCTTTGGTAATGTTAAGTGTATATAGTATAGACGTATTTAACTAAACGAAATGCTCTCTGCCAACATATACTTTTCTGCTGCTTCACACCCAACGCAATAACCCTACGTATCCGGCCGATTGACATTCTCTTTTTTCTTTATTCTCTGGTATTGCTAGATAGAGATATAATTTTCGATAAAATTCGCGAAATTGAAAAATTTGTAGATACTTAATTAGAATAACATCCCGTTCCTGGAGGAAATTTTCTCATTGACACATCAGTGTGGTAGGACCATAAAAATAATAATAATGCAGTTATATATACTTTATATACCTATAAATAAAATAAAATGGTGTTTGTTCCTTAGCGTATAACTCGAGAACGACAGGACCGAATTGCCAATTTTTTTTATATGTTCGTAATAGCAGAGGATATGTAGAAAAGAAGGCCGTCTTTAGCCTCATCCGTAACGGAGATGCCTACTCTTGGCCGGATGCCTACGTAGGGTTATTGCGTTGGGTGTGAGATGCAGTCACGTTTAGTTATACATTTAGTAATATGAGTAATAATACAATAATAAAAAAAAAATGCACACGAATAAGTTTTTCATGTTTGTTAACTTTAATTTCGTGTAATCATGTTGAAGAATAATAGTTCAGGGGTTATTCACAAACGTCAGAAACTTTCCGTGGCGGAAAGGCCGATCTTCGAAAAGCATAAATTCAATCCGACGGCTTGGATTTGTGAATACGACTATGTATAATATGATATATATATAATATAAAATAATAATATTTCGGATTCGTGAATCGCGTATAGAGACAAAATCATCGAAAAGTTTTCTGTCGGATACGGAAACTTGAGTTTCCGACGTTTGTGAATAACCCCGCTGGATTCGAATAACTAAAATTCGTAAGTAGGGTTACAAACCCTGTAATGTTCTACCCGTGCGAAGCTGGTGCGGGTCGCTAATACCTAATCTATATATTAATTCGTGAAGCGAAAACTTTGGTTCCCTTTTCAAGAAAACTGCGCGGACGGAGGTGTGTGAAATTTGGTACACTTAAAGTTTATATGAAGAAGGGCTGGAGAAAGCTGAAATTTTTATGTAATATATGTTACAAATAAGTACATTAAATTAAATTAAATAAAACATTCATTGTTTACAATCATACTGCCAATGCCAAAAAGACTCAATGTCAAACTCATAATAGTTTGTGATCATATGTAATGTAACCTACTTGGATCAAACAGTCGCACAGAGTAGATTGTCGCCAAAGAGTTTATGTTATAAATTTATATTTACGGTCGAATTTCGACCACAGAGCGACTTATAGTAACAATAACAGAGTTGGACAATAATGTCAGTGATGTGGTAGTGAATGCATCTGCTTTCAGAGCTGAGGGTCCGAATGCGATTCTTGATAGGGTGAAATTAAGAAACGAACTTATATATTGGGTCCTTACATATGAAATTAGCGTTTTGTCGTACTGACCACTTTGACCTGAAATATCTCCTCTTTGGTTAAGAATTCCAAATTCAAATTTATAAATTCATTTAGCTGGTACATTTGAGTTTTGAAAACAGTCATTCATTTGTTTTTTTCCTCATTATTTTTTTCTTTGGCGTCGCTTATTACCACACAATGGAAAACATGAAATATCAGTATATTTACGAGTACGAGTTCTACCGTGGCACCAGTACTGCAGAAACAGGTCGAAAGATTAATGATGTGTGCGGCGCTGGTGTCGCAAAAGAAAGCACGGTACGTTTTTGGTTTCAACATTTTCATTCTGGAAATTTCGACCTTCAGAACCAACCCCGTGGACGGCCGGAGACCAAAAGGGAAAATGAAGAATTAAAGGCTATTGTGGAAGCGGATCCATCACAGAGCACTTCAGAGATAGCTGCAGGCTTCGGGGTAAGTGACAAAACCGTATTAATCCACTTGAAGCAAATCGGGAAAGTAAAAAAACTTGAACGATGGGTACCTCATGAATTGAGTGAATCGAACTTGCCAACACGCGTCGACTGCTGTGTTACTTTGCTCAACCGACACAAAAATGAAGGATTTTAAATCGAATCATTACTTGTGATGAAAAGTGGATACTGTACGATAATCGGAAGCGCTCGTCGCAATGGCTGAACACTGGAGACCCAGCCAAATCCTGCCCTAAACGAAAATTGACTCAGAAAAAGTTACTTGTGAGTGTTTGGTGGACTAGCACTGGTGTCGTTCACTACAGCTTTCTAAAATCTATCCAAACGATTACGTCAGATATCTATTGCCAGCAACTGCAAACCATGAAGGAAGAACTAGCTGCTAAACAACCGAGATTGGTCAATCGCTCTAGGCCACTGCTGCTTGATGACAACGCAAGACCACCCACTGCACAACAAACAACCATTAAGTTAGATGAGCTACAATTGGAATGTCTGCGACATCCACCGTACTCCACGGACCTTGCTCCAACAGATTACCATTTTTTCCGGAATTTGGACAACTTCTTACAAGGAAAAAAATTCAACTCCGATGCGGCAATCCAAACCGCCTGCAAAGAGTTTATTGATTCTCGCCTCCATGGTTTTTTTTAGTAAAGGGATCAATGAACTACCTATGAGATGGCAAAAGTGCATAGATAACAACGGTGCATACTTTGATTAATTAAATATATTTTATAAAAAAAATTGACTTTATATTCCTCCCGTACAAAACGGCAATTTCATATGTAAGGACCCAATATATATATCTTCGCAATTTGTAACATTCGATCGCTCTTCATTTCGTTGTGTAATACCCATAGCATAAGCTTAAAATAAGTGCTGATTAATACACACATTGCATTAAATTAAAAAAAAATCGTTTTCAAAGGAACATCACTGACCGCAGCTTTCTTCATATCTTCATCCTTTTTTCTCTGTAAACCCCTGCTTAATTCCCTCATTGTGTCTAATTCTTCTACTTGCTTCTTTGATAATGGATCGAAAACAATCACTGGATCCTTGTTAACGTCATCCGAGCATTTCAAAAATTTATTGTATCTGTTTATAATCAAGTTATAACGATCATCTTCCATATGTATGTAGCTTTTTCTCGTAGTCATTCTGGATTTGTATGTCTGTAAACATTAAACTATAAATTAAAATCGATTTAGTCAAACCGATAAGAAATACATTCATACATACATACATACATACATACATACATACATACATACATACATACATACATATCTTCACGCTGTATCCCCAACGGGGTAGTCAGAGAGGACGGAGCGCCAGGCGTCGCGATCCTTACATACTTCTTTCGCTTCCTCAAACCTCATCATTCTCCTCACACATTTTCGCCTAGGTATGCGAGTGCTTTTGACATTTCCGTCGGCTAACACTACCATCACTGGAAAACGCACTCCCCGGAGATACAATTTCGTTCACCTGTTCTAGACATTTTCCATTTACCCATATTTCACCCTTTGTCTGTACATCTTCTCTTTCAAACACCAGAACCTTAGTTTTATTCACATTCACATTCAATCCTTTCACTTCACAGTCTTCTTTCATGCACGTCACTAGTGTCTGCAACTCCGCTTCTGATGGTGCTATAAGCACGGCATCGTCAGCGTACAATAGGCAGTTTACCACTGTACCAACACATATCATACTACTCATACTACCTTTCAATGTCTGGAGGCAACTGTCCAAATAAAGCACAAATAGCCAGGCAGAAATCACGCAGCCCTGTCTGACGCCTAAACAGACTTCGAACCAGGGCGACATGTTACCATCTATCCTTACACAGGCTCTGTGGCCTCTATATAATGACCATACAGCCTGCAGGAAGGGGCCCTCCACACCATATTCAGGCAGAAGACTCCACAATATCTTTCGCACTAATATATCAAATGCTTTTTCTAGATCCACGAAAGCGCAGAAAACTTTCTGACCTATGGGCAGAAACTTCCCCACGATAACGCGAAGCGAGAGAATCTGACCCATACAATCCCTATCGTTCCTAAACCAGTAAGAAATCCAGTTAGATAATATTTAGCGTTCTACAGTCAAACTAAGAATCCTCGTAGGTAGCAGTTTCCTTGTAATATCGTGTACGTTCGTTTATCCGCTTCATAGTTCATAACGAAGCATTCACAATAAAGCGAAACACAGAAATCGATCAACAATACTTGAATGGAGTAAGCTATAATAGAGATTTCAATAAACTATCAACGTTATTTTTCACGACTTTTACCACATCTTATCATCCTATAACTGGGTCTATGTCGTATTAACCTATACAGTGGCGGATTTAGAGGGGGCTAAGGGGCTTGAGCCCTCCCAAAAGCATCTGAGTCCCTCCATGAAAAATTTTAGGGTCCCGGAACGCTCTATCTTCATTGTGTTCAAGCCCCTCCCAAACCAAAATCCTGGATCCACCACTGAACCTATACTAATATTGTAAAGAAAGAGAAGGGATTTCGTAAGTTTGTTTATATGTGGAGGGTAATCTGCGGAATTGCTGCACCTTTTTGAATAATTCTTGCACCATTTGAAAGGTACGTTATTCCAGATGGACATCCGTTTGAAAGTTGGTTTCATTGCACACCCCTTGGGGCTTAACACCATCTCTTATACACACGTTATTATTTTAATGTTACTTGATTTTAATAGCTCGAAATTCTGGCAGTAGGTTAATGAATACCCCACAACAACTTTTTGACTTGTTAGAAAGAATGTGGGCGGCCATTCCTCAAAGTGATTTTGACGAACTGATTTTAAGCATGCCAAATTGCTGTGATTGTGTAATTCGTGTCAATGGTGGAAACACAGATTATTAATTTTTTTATCCTTATAATAAAAAATTAAAAAATCCTCATTTTTGCCTTTTTTTGCCATTTCATTGATAACATTAACTAAGGTTAATTTCCCACAATTTGCAAAAATTGTAATTTTTCTTAATTTTTACAAAATATAGGGATAAGTTGTTAACTTTAACATAGGAATTAAAGTAAGAAGCCAGTCTGGAAGACTAGATTTGATAAATATTTTAGACACTTGATGTGTGTATATTAAGTGCTTCTGTGAATTATACTTTACGCACGAGACGTAAGATTGCATTTTAAATATTTTTTTTTAACAAACTTCGTTTCAATGTCATATAAGAATCGTTTATACATACGTACATATATATCTTCACGCCGTATCCCTAACGGGGTAGTCAGAGAGGACGGAGCGCCAAGCGTCGCGATCCTTACACACTTCTTCCGCTTCCTCAAATCGTTTATGAGCTTTTATAACCTATGATTTGACAGTAAGGTCTATTTTAGATTAACATAATATTACCGATAATGCTATACGATATTAAAAATATATACGTCAATTCGGCCCAAAAATTTGTTTAGATTTTACAGGGGATTGTGAATCTAGTTCTTTATTTGTGATTGAAGATGTTACACGAAGCTCTATACAAGGCAACGTCGAATGCAACTAAGCTATCACCTCTTTTAATACAATAACGAATAAGTTCAATACTTAACATGAAATACTAGTGGTGACATTTCACTAAGAAGGCCAAAAATTCATATGAAAATTTTTTATATGGAGTGAAATGACCCTGGTAATAAAGACAGGTTCATACAATATGTACGTGTTATATATTTGTATGTAGTTATGTAATTTGTTTACTATTTTCATGTTAATAATCTTTATATTAAAATCAAATAAGTATCTAGAAGGTTATTTCTTACAGTTATTGTTGTAAGTTCTTTGTTAATCCCAAATATGTGAACACTTTTTATGCATCTAATCGTTGTTTGTGTCCCTTTTAAATATAATACTGGATCCCTTCTCGTATATCTACAAGAATTACAGATGTACTGACGATTGATATTACAGATATTTATAAAAGGTAATTGCAAAATGAATTCAATTATTACTTACCTTAGAATTAATCTAAGCAGGTAGGTACAACACTGAATCGTGCTTAAATTGCATCAAAACAAAACGTGACACTGAATAGAACAACGAACAATGGGTACACTATAAAGGTTTTTTTTACATAATGAATATTTCAGGGGTAACCAACCATTTTGTTTGTTTTCAAATTTTTGTCAAGTTTAAGCAAAGGACCCGTGCTGCTCCGCAACATTGTGTTGAAATTAAAATTCAAAAACAACGCTCTTAAGTGATGAGTAATTTTAACTTAACCTAAGTTGAATACAAAATTTGAAAGTCAAGTTGAATATATGAACATTCAACTTGATTCTTTAAATCTAGGTATGAACCTAGCTTCACTCCAACTCAATCAATTTAAGTGGGCAAAAGCTCAAATGAGAGAGCTTGTTATAGTGAATGTTGTTGGACGAAAACCAACCTCGTACCTCAATTAGAACCGGAGATATAAACAAAGAAAGCAATGAAAACATAAGAAATGTACAGGAGGAAATTGAGTTTGAGTATAACTTGAGAAGTGTGAAAGTTAGGTGATTTCCAATGCTTGATGACAAATCTGTACATCGATACCTTTCATTAAAAAAAAATTTAAGCAAATCGGTTGGATAGAACGGTTGGACGGACTCGTAATAGATTTCATAATTTTTTTAGTATATTTAAGGCTTTAAAGTAGCGTCTTTTAATATTCTGTTTTCCGTGCAAACCGAGCATTTAGGAAGCGAATTTTTTTAAATCGTACACTTTAATTACTGGGTATTCCTCTCCAAAGCCGAAGTAATCTTTATTGCCTTAAAAATAAAAATGTAATGTTCGTTGCTAAGGGCAAAAGTTGAGATCGGCTGGACCGATTTGGCAATTTTTTTACATATTCGTAATAGCTTGAATAAAGTTTTCATGAAAAGAATAATTCAAAAGTCGCCTGGAAATTGAAAAATAGAAGATAAACTGAAAGTACTTTTTTCTATAGGGTTTGTATGAATACTAATAATACGTGAAGCGAAAACTTTGGCCCTCTTTTTAAGAAAAGTAGTGGACGCCACTGGGCGACCACTACTTTTCTTTTGGATGCTTTTTACTGGATTTCAACCTCTGCTGGGTTGAAATCGGACCACTTGAAAATTGCGCGGATGGACGAGTGTGAAGTTTGGTACACTTAAAGTTTATACAGAGAAGGATTGGAGAAAGCTAATATTTTTATATAATAAGCATTAGAAATACATTAAATTAAATCAATCACTCATTGTTTACGTTTATACTGCCAATGTCAAAAATATTGTCAAATTCGAACTCATAGTAGTTTGTGATCGATCACATATACGCCGTAATGAAACTTGGATGAAACAGTCGCACAGAGTACAGATTGTTGCCAAAGAGTTTATAATATAAGTTTATATTTACGGTCGAATTTCGACCACAGAGCGACCTCTAGTAAATATAGTACTTACTGTCACAGGAATGCGTGGTAATATAATAATTAGGGCCGTCTTAGTTGGGGTTGCCAACCGTAGAACCTTTTTGCTCTTACACAGCTAAAAATTTCATATTTTGGCATTCAAACATTGTACATTCATCAAGCATTTCAAAAGTTATACAACCAATAGTAAAAAGGCATATTAAATGAGTGTGAATTTAGCAGACATTTCTCAATTTGAAAAATGATTAATTAAACAAGTAAAATGTTAAATGAAAAAAAAAATGCGCATTTTATAAATCAAAAATTCAGTAATGTGCATTTTTTTAAATGAATTTTTGATTGTAGAGCCACCTACCGGGTCCAATTGCGAATCTAAACCATCCAGGGGCCCACTCAAACACATGTAAAAAATGTCATTAAAATCGGTCCAGCCGTTTAGGAGTTCCCGAAATAAAATAAAAATATCCTAAAACCCGATTGCGACGCCAACTACTTGGTCAAATTGTGAGTATAATGCCAGATTTCACCAAAGTTTAATACTTAGCGAACCCCTAAAGAAGGATAGGGCTCCGTTAACGATGAAAAATCATCTAAAGCATGAAAGCATATACCATCTAGGGACCTACTCAAACACACAAGGAATTTAATCAAAATCAGTCCAGCCGTTTAGGAGAATTTCAGTGACAAACACGTGTACAGAAGAGTTATATACATGTATAAAGATATGTACGAGATTTTTTGTTAAAAGCGTATAATCTATGTATTGACCACAACTGGAGTCAAAGTTGAAATGATTAATAATTAATCAAATAGTTTCCTTTTATATTTGTATAAAACAGAAGCTGAGTTTATTTACATTGTTAATTTCTTTTTCATTTGAATATCAATAGCTGATTGCATATAATTAAGAAAATATTTTCTTTGTACCGCTTAGGTACATGTAATGTAAGTAATGTCAATTGTATAAGCTCCACCCGTCACTATCACAAACGGCCAAACATCTACTTAAACTAGGGATTTCTCTATGAGAATCTGACGACTACACAACTAGGCCATCCTAGTACACCCAGACCCGAGACAATTTAGAAAAGTTCGTTTCCTAAATTGACTCGACCGGGAATCTTCCGCGCTAGGGTGCAACATCTATACCACTGCGCTATCGAGGTCGCCAATAGATGTTCAAAATATACGTACAAAACTTCACACCGTTTCTCATTAGGAGTGAAAATGGCACGAAGGCGCAACAAAAGCACATCTTCATTCGACTTCTTGTAATAAATAAACGTTTTTATAAAAAGCAATTGTTTATAAATATACTTTATTTTTCAATCACGCTTTATCTTATTATTTCTAAATTATGTAATTTGTAGATAAAAAAAACACGAAATGCAACATTTGTGAAATGGAACGCAAATCCACCCCTCGAAGGCTAATGACTCATTTCACCCCATCCGAAAGTAGCCGACACGAACCGAACACAACCGAGCGAACCGCGTACGGATCTCTGACGAAAAACATTATTTTACTCTATTGTTACATAACACTACAATTTTTTTAATAAATAAAAATATCGCTTTAATATTCGCTAAAACGGCCAGTGTTTCTCCGTTCTCTAAATATACACATTTTACTGTAAAAATATACGTGTAACTAAAGTGACTGTATATCGATTTTCTAGTGACGTATACAGAACGTTGTATGCGGATAACAGTGATATTATACAGTGGAGTGTTATTCTTAAATATTTACTTAGTGTACGCAATAGTGGGTGAAGTGAAAAAATATACACATCGTCTAATTAAAATTATAAACCTTTGTTAAATGTTTGTGTAATCAATTCCAATGCTTCAAATAAAAAAAAATTGAAAAAGCCGTCATAAAAAAAACGAAACGTAAATTAAAAGAAAGCTGTAAAAATGAAAATGTTGGTATTCCAAATTTAAAATTCTAAAAGTGATTGGAGTCGGCCATGTTTACTTACTTTATAAATATATAAATAAAGTCTGTCATTTTAATAAAATAATTTTATATACATTTTATTTTAATTATGTATAGCAAACAAAGAAAATATTGTGTATATTTAATTATATGATATGGAATGATTTTAAGTCAGCAACGTGCTATTGATCGAAGGTAGCGTGGTCGAGCTTACTTTAGCTTTTCAACGGACGAATATTTTCCTTTAACTTAGGTATCATTTTTTTAATTTATTTGTAGAAACATATACGATTGGTGTTACAATTAATTTGTTTAAAATTCATAGATAATCCATCAATATTTTAACGAAACAGTTTCATTTGACTATAATGTTTATTATTAGGAAGAAAAATTTTAGTTAAAGTTAAGTTAAGATTTTATGTATTAGATTGCGACATAATGCGAATAATTTATAAGAACTAATTAAAACTAACTTTTTGTAAAACCGTGATATAGATACTTTTAATGTCAATGCCATTCAGGGGCGCCGACTACGTGGGTGCTCAGGGCCTCGAGCACCCACGAGAATCATTAATGCGTGCGAAGCACCCACGACCTGGGGGGTTATTCACAAACGTCGGATACTTTCCGTGGCGGAAAAGCCGATCGTCGAAAAGGATAAATTCAATCCGTGGATTTGTCAATACGACTATGTATAATATGATATACAAATAATATAAATATAATACGATTTCGGATTTGTGAATCGCGTATAGACAAAATCATCGAAGTTTCCTGTCGGATACGGAAAGTTCAGTTTCCGACGTTTGTGAATAATCCCGCTGAGGCATACGAATGTTATATAATTGATCGGCGGTATAAATCCGAAAAAGAACAACGATGGTCAATAAGCCTTGCATATAAATTATTGACAAAATTTTGTTACTTTATTAAAATGCTGTCTTACTTTTAACATTGGAAATCTTACAAATCATTTCTATAGGAAATATGCACTCGTAACCTGTAAAAGAAAAGAGCATATATACATAGTGTTGAATGTTGATCGTGTTAAAAACATTGTGTTATTGGGACAGGCGTTTAGTTTCAAAATTTTGGATTGCAACAATTGCTATTCGTATTATTGAAGTGAAACTTATTAGGCACGATAGCTTCGATTAGACGAAAGATCGTCAACATTGTCAAAAACCTAAATAATTTCATTTCTAACATGCAAATCGAAAGCACTTCTTTTTATTCTTTGCGCTAAAATTGCAGATCTATCGTGGAAGGGAGCTATAAGCACCCACGGGTTTTGTTATAAGTCGGCGCCCGTGGTATGATTAAATCAATATGTAGTATAATTAAACCAATAGGTATTTTAAGAAAATGTTTTCGAGAGGGAAATGACATGGAAATACGAATTCAAAAAAATAACTCAAGAATATATTTTCATGTAAGATTGGAAATGATATAACTTAGTAGGTTATTTCATACTGAAAATATTAAAGAAACCTATTAATTTCTACGGCCCATCACAACTTCACCCGGGTTGAATACGCATTATGTACCTAGCCTATGTCTATCTGGAATAATATACCTTTCAAATAGTGAAATAATTTTTTAAACTGGTGCAGCGATTCCGGAGATAATTCTCCACATATAAACAAACTTACAAAATTCGCTCTCTCTCTTTATATCATTAGTACAGATTATTCACAATTATTTTCATTAAGGCGACGCATTGAAAATTTTGACGCCAGGGATCTCAACTTTTCTAAGTGACTACAAAACGTATGAAAGTTATATTTGGTAACCTTTTTCTTCATTTCATTTACTTTATTTTGCCAGTTGCGATATGTGATTGGTTAACTTTTTTTAGCACAAAAAATAATACCAAAGAAACCTCTTTTAAAAAAGATATTTACATTTTACAGAGTAACGTGACCGATTTATGTTTCTAAATTTTCTGCACAGTTCAATCTAAACATATTCTTCTAAATGACAGTTAGATTTTTAAAATTACGTATAGTTTTTAAAATAAACAAAAATAACTGCTTTTTCGTATTTTTCGTAAGCTAGCACGAGCACGTTTGCATAGACCAGAAGGTCTATTTTGGATTGAATTATTGTTTATATTGATAAATCGCCTTAAATTCTATTGAAATTCAGGCATCCATATTATATTTGTATATATATATTTATATTCCATATTATATTTATACCACATGCGTACAAATACAAACACACATGCACGCACACACCTTGATACCCATTCCCACACACAAACTAATAACAAATGTAATTCTATTTTAGATTAAATTATTGTTTATCAATGCGTCGCCTTAAGTATATTTTTCCCATAACTTCTTTACTTTCAAGATGAAATGGTTAGTACCCACCGTTACTGTAATATTAGCGTAATGATGTGTAAGTAATCAGTAACAGTTTGTCTAACGATATTATAATTTGCAATGACGTTAGAAGTACTATATAGGTATAATACACCTGCAATAGTTTTGCCTAAGTTTGGCAGAAACAGGCTGGCGTCATTGTTGCCAGTTATTTTTTTGTTTTATTTACTTAGATTTACATTTATTTATAGAAATAAAAGCGACCAGTCAAATGATGATAAAAACCTTATTCAAATCTACTCGGCAGTTCTCGTGTTTTTAGCGAACATATTATTAGAAAATACAGATCGAAAAAGAAGTACAAATGAGATCTTTGTGTTATAAATTATAGTCTACCATTCCAATTTAAGGTAGGCAGAATATCAAGGCTGTATAAATATACACCTACTAGCTTCTAACAATAAATAATTTGATTTACGGATGGTAAGGTGGAAACAGACTGACATATGTATCTATACTAATATTACAGAGGTAAACTTTGTTATCCCCGTTAGGGATACAGCGTGAAGATAAGTATGTATGTATGTAAACTTTGTTTGTTTGTATGTAATGGATAAACTCAAAAACTACTCAAACGATTTCAAAAGTTCTTTCAACTATAGAAAGCTGTATTATCAATGAGTAACATGGGCTTTATTTTATTTTCAAAAAATTTTCTACCCGTGCGAAGCCGGGGCTGGTCGCTAATAACATATAAAGACGCATAACAGTAACGCATAAGTAGAAGTTCCGTGTAATAAGCCTTAACCTTTGCCGAGTTTTTAAACATGTATAAGCAGATAAGAAGTCAGCGCATTTTTTTAAAATAATTTTATAAAATATATTAATACATATATATATATATATATTGTAGAATGCACGTATATATACTACCAACTTAGGCGAAGATAATTTTGTAAGATAATATTCGTTTAAAGATTACCTTCAAGATTATATCACTAAAATTTTGGACCGTAGCCAAGCGTAATATATTTCTGCGGTGTTCCTCAATAGGCAGCTTTTAACTAATTGACTCGATTTTCGGTGTTCGGTATATAACATAAAGTTGGGCATAATATTTATGTACTATAATTTGACTCATTACTTTAATATTACCATTCTCAAATACTTAATGTCTATTAAATATTTAGTTACTTAAAGAGCAATATCATCAGAGACAGCTCTTATGTATTTATGATAACAGGTCGAGAGAGCTAAAAATTTCAATCGTGAGCTCATCTTCTGTACCGTACCAGATAACAGCCAAAGCCATATTTCACTCTATAGTCTAGATCGGGCCCTGGCTAATCTTTGTCAAGCTTTTTATCAGGCCTCGGGAACCGGTTAATTTTCCAAACCGGTTTAGGTTATTGACCCCTAACCGGAATTAATTGCGGTTTTGGTTACGGTTACCGGTATTTTAACCGGTTAATTGAGAAATCAGTTTTTTAAATATCCCGGTTCTGTTAACCCAAATTAATCGGTTTTTTGAGTTGCCTCAAGTACATTAGAATACGTACTTGAGTGAGAATTGCACTGTTAGATACTGGAAAGGTTCATGTAGTTTGGTTGTTTGGCAATGTTTTGTACAACTACTTAAATAGCCACGGATGAGAAACCAAGACGTATCATTAGTAGAATGTAAAACGAAAAACGTAGCTAATTTATTGAAAAAGTAATTAATTAGTAATATAACACAAATAATTATAACATTTCAGTATTAACTAAATATAACCCACGCCCACGCTATTGAATTTCGAGTTTGTTTAAATAGAGGGTAGTTAACGCGTTAAGCCCAGTTCACACTACGCGAGCATTTAGTCGAGTGGCGGGTAATATATTACCTAAAAAACTCGCTACCAAAAAACTGTTTCATTAACGTCGCGTTCTTCACTGTCCGGTATATTAGTGAGTATAGCGTTTTGCAAGATGCACATTTCACAGATTGCAACGCTATAATGTGAATAAAGTAATAAAACTTATGGTAATGGCTATTTTAGAAGACGTGGAAGAAGAAGAAAGCTATGTGACAAAGAAAAGAAGGTTGTGGATCCGAAAATGGATTATAGAGGAGATGAAGTAGGAGCCACGAATTACTTAATATTCCACAAATACTCATGTTCTATAACATATTTTGAAACAAATGAAGTTATTTGTTCGCTCCAGCGAAACAACATTTTTGCAGCAGCTAATGAACTCGACTAAAACGGCAGGTTCGGACTTATTTAGTCGTTGAACCATTGAGCAGTGACGCGAGGTGAGGGGGCTACTCGCCAAAAAAATAGAACGAACGGTTTGACCCGACTACTTTATCAATTACTTGACTAAATTATCATTGTTCAAACATGTTTAATCACTACATTACGCGTCACACGACTAAATTACTATCCTAGTCCGAACCACGCATTAGGGGCATTCTATACTCGAATAATTTGTGGTCACGGTAAAACTTGGCAACCGCATTTTGTGACGTGGTACGCTTAAACTGTCTAGTAATACACAACACAAGAACAACACTATAAAATAAATATTCTCAGTCCGTTATCTTATCAGACATTTTTAATTATAACATACTTAATTTAAAATATTATTATACACGTTTTTGTCTTTTCTAAAAAGACTCCGATTGATAAAAAAATTTGACATTATCGTTAGATAAATGATCAAAAACAGAAATTGAGAAATTATTCTTTATAAAGGTATAATCATAGAGGTATAACCTAGTTAAGTATTTACTTAGATGTAAAATCAGAATATATTTGATGTGTGTGTGTGTGTCTTATCCTTACAAAGAAAATTAGAAATATAAGTAATTGAAGCATTGGAATCGATTTAAAACAGCAAATTTTAATATTATAACTAAGTATTCACTTGTAACAGCGATGAAAAATAAAGAAAATAAAATTTAGTGAAGTTCCTTCAATGAAATACTTGGTGCACCAAAAACGATCGGAAAATGTTGTTAGGCACCGAAAGATTTCGAATAAAGAACTAAAATGGAGTCGAGTGGTTACGGTAAACTTTTTACTCTTAAATGACATGGTGCGTAAACGCGGTGTGTGCCAGTGCTGAACATGAGTAATTCTGTTCGGACACCGCGGGCGTGAACATGGAGAGCGGGGGTTCAACAACGGCCTCTGAGGCCTATCAGTATGTGGGGCCGTTCAGATTGGAAAAAACCCTTGGGAAGGGGCAGACAGGTAATAAAAATTTATTACTTTCGGGTAAGCCCCTCACAGAAAGTCACTAGTGTCGCTTTCGTTGGCAGAAATGCAAGAATATTTGTGTTTTTATGCTAGTATTTCAAGCATTTTCACTTTTATATAACTAACAATAACGACAATAAATATCTAATGACTTTATTGAATTATTTTCTTGTGTGCTGTCCATTTAGGGTGTACCGACACGTCTTCTTAAGTGCTGGTTACGAGCCTTTCGCGAAGCATAAGAATCAATAATTTGTTTGCATTTGTATCGATAGAAACTTGCGTACAGCCCACAGATGTATCTTTTTGAAAACTCAAAGTAGCATCGTGAATGGACGACTTCATTCTTAACGTGTGAAAAGGTGCACAGGTAGTGACTACGTCACTGTTGATTGCATCTCATTCAACGCGTGATAAACGTGAAAAAAATCGTCGTGTGCGTAAGCCTTTAGGCTTCCATACACGAAAAGGAATTAGCATTAAAGTTGGAACATTTTGTCTCAAAAACTAAACTACACTAAAAAAACTCAATTTAGATTCAGATATTGACATTCGACGTTCTGTTATGGTCCACTCGTTATTTGACTTCGCGTAAAAAAAGCCTAATGAAAGCTAGACAAACCGGACGAATGCAATTTCGACTCGATAACATTATGAAAAGTCAAATATGTACGACAGCCCTATGCGCATTACATAGATTGGTTTTCTTGCGTTTTTGTCCTATTGAGTTATTAGTGATATACATAGACTAGACTAATTAGACCAATCACTGAAAGTTTAGTTACATACATATATATATTATAATGTTTGGGTATTAAAAGTCCCAGTTTGGGCGCCAACGAGCGTCTAAAAGCTTCACTTACAATAATTACTATAATTTGTATACCAAAAGACATTTGTAGCATTTTTATCACGAAAAGTAGTTTCAGCTTTGTATATTGTAAAAGTACACATATTGAGTTCAATAAACTCATTACTGTTCTAATTATTAATTTACACTACGGCAATGACTGTTCCCAGCTTCAGTTATACTAATTCTTTCTACATCGGACTGCTTTTTTAAACTATCTGACTGCGTCCATCCGACTAACGGCTGCATGACTAATGCCTTGATATACGTAATACGTAGCGAGAGAGCAAGATGTAATCATTAGGCCGAGAGAGTGATGTGAGTGAGGGAGCGTTTACATGTACTTTTTAACTTTGCACCGAGTCAGTCGGTCAATCAAGAACTCGAAAAAAGTACAATATTATTAAAGAAACGAACAGCCAATGATAACACAAGTACCGAGTGCCGAATACGCATCGCGAGTGCGTGTTTATACGTACCGAATGCGCCGGCGAGTCAATGCGGGGAAGCGCGGGCGTGGGCACACGATCTAGTAGATAGAATAGGGTCCGAGTGACTGTCTCGCTCACTTACTCGTTACGTATAACATACATACATATCTTCACGCTGTATTCCTAACAAGGTAGGCATAGAGAATGGAGCGCCAAGCGTCACAGTCCTTACATTCTTCTTTCGCCTAGGTATGCGAGTGCTTTTGAATTTCCGTCGGTTACACTGGCTATTTGGTCTTCATAAGTCAGCCTTGGTCTTCCTTGGTTTCTTTTACCACTCGCTTTCGTTCTGTAGATTTTCTTCGTCAGACTTTCATCACTCATTATTTCTATGTGCCTGAACCATCTAAGCATTCCTTTCTTCATTTTTACAATAACACTGTCGTGCAACCCTGTCAACGTGTAAATCAAGGCATACATTATTGCACTTGTTCGACGATCATACATGACTACTTGTCTACTGTTCGTACTCGGCAACTATTTGGTATAAATGCTAATCAGTGTTGTATACAAACCCATTATACTGCAGGCAACCCATTTTGGGGCCGCTATTGTTATTGTAATGTTACAAAATTATCACAGTCGGCTAATTGATATGAGGCTAACAATTGTGAATAGAAATCACTACAAGGCGAACTCTGAATTACGTACTTGAAATATAATGAAAAAAAAATAGATTAACAAAAACTTGCGAACAGTGTGAAATATAATTGTGAATCCTTGAATTCGTTTCCGGCATTAGAGGAGTACTCACTCCGGTAATGAATCTTAGGAAGCTATTTAAATCAATGATGTTATAATACAAAAGAGGTAGATAGGTTACATGCACTCGAAAAGTGGCACCCCAAAACTTTGCTAATTAGCCAACCCGGACTGGGTCAAAGAATATGTAAAGTAATGTTACAGAACCAACAATGTCATGCAATGCCTATTGCGCATTCAAAATTCTAAAATCTTTTAATAATCCAAACGTTTTTTATAATATACACGATCATGTGATGACGCAGCCACCCAGTTTTCATCATCGTTTACATTTATTAAAAGCAATAATATATAATTCACCATTTTCAAATTTATAATTAAAAAATGTTGCCGATCTTTTTAAATAAATATGTTCTCATGTACATGATTCAAGAAAAACGAAATTCGAAAAAAGCAAACATCATTTTTTACTGTCTAATCCCATTACCTAAAAATCAATCATATTTTTTTTAAATGTCTGTTCTGTAGAATTAATTACTAATATTCTATAAATTTGTCACAGATTCGCTTAAAATGTAGTAAGAAATTGAAATCGACCAATCACTATGATTTAGAGAGCTATCGGCGATTTGTTAGTTTGAAATGCAATTATGTTTTACATTGCATAGCGACGCAGTGCAATGTATATTTGTCTCACTTTGTAACGTTGTAACTGGGACAATATTTTACTTGGATGAGTACTAAAGTAACCTATCTACCTCTTTTGTATTATAATATCATTGATTTAAATAATATGAAGAGCAAATTCTGTACCCCTTTTTAAAAAGCATATCGTGCGCACGGAGAAGTGTGAGATTTGACATAGTTAAAGTTTACATGGAGCAGTGCAGAAAGCTAAAATGTTTATGTAATATGTGTTACAAATAAGTACATTGAATTAAATGAAATAAAACAAACATTCATTGTTTACGTCCATACTGTCAATGTCAAACAAATAATGATTATACAGTCAATGTCAAACACAATAGTTTGTGGTCGTAGATTGTCGCCAAAGAGTTATAAAATGTTGCCAACAACTAATTACAGACAGGTTGACTGAATGAGTTTCGAACTGTGAATTGTGCATGATTTATGAGCTGTGAGCTGTTTCAAGTTTGTGGATATGTGTCGCTGGGTGTGTCAAGAGAAAAAAGCGTTCATTTCGTATTCACAGTCGAATTTCGACTACTGGGCGACTACCAGTTTCTTTAATTCGTTATCGGCACTGGAGGCCTTTAGCAAGAAAACGATGGGTAAATATAAAAAGACTTCCAAGTTCCAACTCCGGCAATAAATCTTAGGAATTACAGTTAATATATTGTATAGACTCAGGTGTTACCTTGCGGAAATCCATTTCATGTGATGAATTCTTACAATATTTAGCTTTTTTCCGCTCAAAACTCCAAAAACCACCAATCGACACGTATTTCGCCTCTCAACGAAGCATGCTCAGGATATTCCAGAGATTAGACTCGGTCAGCTAACCTTCAGGGCTGGTTAAAACCACTCTTCGCATGTCATACAGTCGAAAATAGATAAAAGCAAAAAGCGCTTGAGTTTCATTTTATGTAATCTCTCAGCGGAAGTGGTGTAACAACTTCTTTTTAGACCATAGCACCCGGTATGTACATACATTGGTGTATACCTACCGGGTGCACGATTGTTCGTGCACGTATTTAACAACCTATTCAATAGGGCTCACCTTGTTTTGTAAATTCCGGGTTGTATATTAGTAGCGTTAGTTTCGCGCTATCCGTTTTGGTTTTGTTTTCTTATTGTAAATTGTAATTAAGACGTGAATAAGAGGTTACTCATTTTTGTTCACATCGAGTGTCGTTGACATATATAGGATGTTGATGTCGTTCCACTCGTTAGGTAAGTGCAATGCACAGGAACCTCGGTACATACCGCCTAAAGGTCGAGTATTACATAGTAAGAATTTAATTTAAAAATTTAAATTCAAAATTAGGGTCAGAGGGGTTTAAATAAAACACTTTAAATGGGAAAATAAATACCAAGTCGTAATTATATTAATTTATGTTTACATGATTTGTTAGATAGAACATTCTAGAAAGTTTTAGAAAATTGCAATTCAATATTCAATCTATAAGAACAGTCATTATCTATGGTAGGCTGTCTTTGATTTACTGAGATGAGGATATGTCACGACTTTTTGGCGGCAACGGGAGAAGTGAGGTTGTCATTTTATTTAGATTTTCCATTTCTTACATTTTTAGGAGTTTTAAAGTACAATAGTGATAGTATATTGTGTTTTAAAGTTCTGTGTAAGTGAAAAGAATGGAGGAGATCTAAATAAACATGTGTAGCTGACGTTTTCGCGCTCTTCCAAGAAGTCCTTTTTAACTTCAGTAAAGCCACTCATCACTTTACTGTAGGAGTGTTAGGGACAGTTAATGTTTCTCCAAAAGTTACGTCATTAGTTTGATGGTCTTGTTAACAATGCCTTAAGAAATATAAATAAATAAAATGAGGATATGTCAGAGCCGATCATCGGATATGTCATTCATATACATACACAAATCGGATTGAGAAAAGATATTGAAATTTAATGCTTTCTGTACATGAAGGATGCATAATTGGGGGGTGGTAGAAGTAAGCCGACTGCAATGGGTTTATTGATATAGTGTCGAGGTTTTGTTGGTGGAACTAAAGTAGATATGTTATTTGCCTCATTATATACTTCGAGCTGGTCCCATTACTAATGTTTTGAGTAGGAGAAGCGAGTGAACAATAGAAGAGACGTTTCTGGAAGGTTATGTACCTGCTGCTTGAAGTCATGCGACAGAGAGCACGTAGGCCATTCGGCGGGTGAGTCTGGCGCCAACACGTTGTATGTGAAGTGGCATGGAAGCCGCTTCAAGTTGAAACTAAAATATTTATGTATATGTGTCTCGCGCCAATTAAGGCAAGTCTTTTTGTTCAGATAATTAATTCGTTTTCTTTTTTTAAGTAGCCCATGGCGGACTCGAGGGTAAGCGTCAGGCGTAATGGGTAGTATAGGGAATAGACCGTTACTGAGTTCCAATGGACTTTAGTTGCTTATCCATTCGAATGTTTTGTTACAGGGTTTTTTTTTATATATTGTACTGAAGTTTGATAAATTTAAAACAAATTTTACCGGGCGCGTGGCCTGTGTCTGCGCTGCCCACAAAACCTAAAGGATTCCATCCCTTATCAAAAACTATTTGGCCGGAGAAGAAAGGGTACTTCATTCTTGCATCATACTCTGGAAAGCTGGGAACAATTTTGATGAGTTACACCTGAGAGCTATCGGGACGTCTTCGTAATTTAAATCATAGGAGAGGGAATGATCCAGCTGGTGACTTAGGGCTTAATTCTATTTACCTCATTAGTCTCGAGTAATGTACAGTGTTTGTTAAGGTCAGTTTCAAGTTTTTATATATTTAAATATAATTGGCCAGGATTTGTGGAGAAAGTGAAGGAAGTGAAGGAAGACCAATAAATTATAATTTCTATATATTAATTTAGGAAAGAAATATTACATATCACGGTAAAACTTCTTGAAAATTTCGTCAATTATTGAGCACCTATTTGTGTAATATTCAAAAGTAACTCTTAGATAATTACCTGTGTTGTATAAGAATATTGGATCTAGATCCTGGTTACAGGTTATTATAAATCCAAGGTATACCTTTCTTTCTTTTTAGCCTTAAACTTAATTAGTTAGTTACATTTATTGTGTTTTGGATATGTAATAGGTACAATTGCTTTGTTCATAACAGAACATTATAAATTTAAAAAAAATATATTATTTAGATTCATATCATTATATGTAAAAACTGTTGGGGTTCTCATTATTAGGTTTCACTTTAAAAAATTATTTAATAAAAATTTGTATCAGGGCAAATTGTGCATGTGTTTTTGTGCTGTACTGATGAGAGGTACCCTTCCCTTTCCTATTTGATTTCGATTGCAGGGGTGTACTAGGCGCCCTATTTAAATTTGGTACACCGCTCACCAGGTCAGGCCTAATAAAATCTATGTATATAAAAGGCGATGTATGTATGTATGTTCCTTATGGACTCCGAAACGGGTGGACCGATTTCGATGAAATTTTCAGGGAATCTTCAGATTGGCCGAGCGGGTGATGCTGTAAAGTTTGGTAGCGATCGGATCATAGAATTTTTTTTTTGTTTTTTACGCCCAGTGAAACTAACGCCCAGTGAAACGGGCCGGGTTTGCTAGTAAAATATAACATCCACCCACCTCGAAGTAGATTAATAAGACAGCTGAGCTAGGGGACGTTGCTGTGAGAAGCAAGACGTCGGTTGTTCTCGTTCATGACGTCACGATTTTCCCTTTCTAATGTACCCAGAATCCATGATAAAATAGAATTGGGTGGGAAACAGTTAGAATTAGTTAGATCTGCCAGTTTTCTTGGTTTAACAGTAGATAGTAAATTGCAATGGGCGGATCATATCGAGGCATTGCCTAGTAAGCTCGGTTTCGCGATATATGCCATTAGACGCATTAGGCAATTGATGGATGCGGATACGGCTAGGTTGGTGTACTTCGCATATTTTCATAGCCTAATGTCTTATGGCCTTTTGCTGTGGGGATCAGCGGCGCATATTAACTCGATTTTTATTTTACAAAAAAGAGCGATACGTGCTATTTACAGTATGAATGCACGAGAATCACTAAGAGATCGTTTTAAAAACAAATTGATGTACTGACCTTGCCGTCCTTATACATCTTTGAAATTATTATGTATACGAGGAAAAATATAGATCGATTTACAAAAAAAGGCGATATTGGTGGTATGGAAACCCGAGGTCGTGATAAATTGGTTGTTCCAAAATTTAAATTACATAAGTCAAATGTTTCATTTTTGGGTAACTGCGTTCGTTTTTATAATAAAGTTCCTCAAGAAGTCACTCAATTAACAGAAAATATATCTAGATTAGTTATAAAACGTACATTGATTAGACAATCATACTATAAAATAAACGATTTCGTTGAAGATAAAACAATAGTCTGGAAATGATTTTCTCTGCACATGCATTTACTGGCACTCTGAATATTGTATTTTAATAAACCTTTTGTAAAATGATGTTGAAAAAATTATACCTGACTGAGTTTCTTGTCGGTTCTTCTCAGTGTCCAGGTTTTCTTTTCTCTTCTCTTTGAACCGAACTAAAGTAGATTTGACGTTCAAAAATACCTTGTGATTGGGTTTACTTGAATAAATTGATTTGACTTTGACTTTGACGATAATTTTATAAAGATTTACCTGTTTTCGTATTTTATTCATTTATTCCTTTCATTTCATGATCATACCCATACGAAGTGGGCCAAATATTAAAAAAGTAATATCCCATCCGGGGCACCCGCCATATTGAATTTGTAATAGCAGAATTGACGAACGATAACATTGACATTATTTAATTATTAATTGACATTGACATAACATTACGTGTGGTAGAGCCATGCTGCATTGCAGCACCAATTGGGCCGGCTCGCCCGCTGAAATACCACCCTCTTACAGAATATCGACGAGAAATAATAGCATCTATTGCTGTTGTGTTTCGTTGGGTGCGTGAGAGTGCCGGTAGCCCACCCCCCTCTCCACTAATAATAATAATAATAATAATACTCAGACATTTCACACAGCGCCATCTAGTCCTAAAGTAAGCTGCATAGCGCTTGTGTTATGGGTACTAGACAACTGATATACTACTTATATACTTTTCTTTTGTAAATATATACATATTATACATAAACACCCAGACTCGGGACGGGAATCGAACCCGCAACCCCCGTTTTACTTTCCGACGCGCTAAACCGTTGCGCCACGGAGGTCGTCAAAACTCCTTTCCCTCTTTCCCTAAAAACCGGGAACGCACCCGTGACTCTCCGAACGCTGCGGGGTACATGGGCGGCGGTGATCACTTTCCACCAGGTGGAACTCCCACTTTTTCGTTTGCTCCCTGTTATATATAAAAAAAAAATCCTGGTAAATACTCATAAATATAAATATACCCCTTTTTAAAAATATCTTCACGCAGTGTCTTTAATGGTAAGAGAGAGATGGCCTCGCGTCAAGTATCGTGACCCTACCATGTCTCTTTCGCCTCATCGAAACCCATTATTCTCTTTATGCCTAGTTGTTAAGTCGCTAAATAGAATCAATTAGATTTCCACTTGTGAATAGCTAAAATCCGATTCTATTCTGCTTACTTACTAGTCAGATTTCTTATATACTGATAGACTGAAGTCGCTCATTGCACTCAACACAAAATTACGGACTTCTTTTCAAAATGAACATTCGTGAATAATTGTACAAATGTTTAAAATTATAAATCACGAATTTTGATCAAACTTGTTTACTTAATTTCCCTCTTGGTTATTTAAACTCCTGTTATTTTGAACTCTTGGTAATTTGAAATTTTTCTCTGGTCCCTTGATTGTCAAATTGTCGTCGACGTCGTCGATAGAGAATCGACTGTACATTCACACACGGACATTAGATACTTTTAGTAACACCTGTACGATGTGTATAAACTGTATAATCCTATTACATTTTAGAGTCAAACGACAACAACAGGGACTGCAGGGAGAAGGACTGTCGTTATTCGTATTAAAATCACATGCACTACCTTCACACTATATTTACTTTTAACACTAATTTCCTGTGGAATTTGCTGAGGATGTTTCGTTAAATTTGCGCAAAATAACATCTAGTGATGTTTCTTGTGAACCCACATTTCATGTGGCACTAGTTATCAAATAAAATATTCACAGGAGTAATAAAGAAGGGGATAAAGTACATACACGAAATCGATTAGACAATTGCTCCCCACGTATCTTCGAAACTACTACATGTAGAATTATGAAAATGTCAGGGAATGTACAGCCTTACCTGGAATTTTCATTAAAAAAATTAAACCGAATTAAAAAAAACACTGGAAAGTAAGTACAAACCCAGATAAGGTTGATGCAAGCTTGATTTTTCTTTGATCGTAAATAACAATTAAATGATAAATTCAGTAGAAATACGATCTCTTAGAAATATGTGCGGTGTCACCCTTGCAGACAAAATAAGCAACGAAGAGATACGTAGTATGACAGGGTTGCACGACAGTGTTATTGTAAAAATGAAGAAAGGAATGCTTAAATGGTTCGGGCACATAGAAAGAATGAGTGATGAAAGTGTGAGCGATGACCGAATAAATACTATTTGAGTATTAACTGTATATTTTCGACAACCTCTCTCGTTGCAATCACAAGATAATCTAATTTCGGTTACCTTCTATTAAGAAACCTCCTATTGTTATTCACAATTTACAGATCTCATTTACGAACAATAGAAAGTCCATTAATATAAATTAAGAAATTACAGTCGACATTCAAACAACATCTTACAGCAGATAGAGAATAATTGACAATACGATATTAATGATCATTAATGGTAACTCTGTTACATACAATAGTCGGCCTGATAAATATACCTAACAAAAGACTGACGAAGAAAATCTACAGAGCAAAAGTGAGTGGTAGCAGAAGCCAAGGAAGAAGACCAAGGCCGACTTATGAAGATCAAATAGTCAGAGTGTTAGCAGACGGAAATGTCAAAAGCACTCGCATAACCAAATGAAAATGTGTGAGGAGAATGATGAGATTTGAGGAAGCGAAAGAAGTGTGTAAGGACCGCGATGCTTAGCGCTCCGTTCTTTCTGACTTTCCCGTTAGGGATACAGCGTGAAGATATGTATGTATGTAAATTACCAAATCAATATGACAACGCAAGTTTTGACAGTTAATGATTAAAATCTGCTATGTCGAATATGGGTTATATTTTCGGCAATGCTGCAGCAATCTCATCATTTTTAGTAGATTAAGATTTTGTTTATGTTTTGGTACTTTTGTGTATTGCCTTCCGGTGCAACGATGGTACCTGCAACCTGAATAACTACAGCACAAAACAATCTGATTATTACATCAACATTGTATCTTTATGGCGTGGTATCTAGGAGTTCTAGTTCAAACTTGCTTCAAGAGGAAACAGTTGCTTGGCAAGCTTGGTGCACCCCTACCACATAATTGCCTTCTGGTTCAACGATGATGTGTTGTACCTGAATAACTCTAACACAAAACATTCTTCTATATCTACATTGTATTTATTACACTAATTAATTAAAAAAAATAATTTCCATCATGTATTGTTTGTAGATTGAATGAATTTTCATTTCATATCGTTTTTTTACAAGCTATTGCTTTTTTTGGAACTAAATCGACGTTCAATCACGACATTTTATCCTTGAAATAAGTCCTTTTAAATATTTTTTTCTGTAAAAAGTATAAAGAAAAGAAGAAAGACAGGCAAGAGTTTTGGCTGCAGAAGCCTATTTAAAAATAAAAAATTATATCTTTGTCGCGCGATAACAAGGAAGTTTAATTCAAACTTGCTTCAAGTGTATACAGTTGCATGGCAAGCTTGACGCACCCCTACCACATAATTGCCTTCTGGTGCAACGATGGGAGTGCCGTACCTGAATAACTCAGAATAAAACATTCTGCTACATCGACATTGTATCTTTGTCACGCGGTAACTAGAAAGTACAATTTAAACTTGTTGCGAGTGTTCACAGTCGCGTAAAAAACTTGACGCACGCCTGGTACAAGTTTATATAGCTATAGCTTATATAGCTAATCTGAGAAATACTGTATTAATCAAAACTCAAGTACAAAAAGAACTTTATATATACGATACAAATACCTATATAATTAACGGTGACAGTTAACTGAAGTCGGTGCCAAGCCTACCAAACTAGTAGACTTTGTTGTTGTATACTGATTTGGCACTAATTGTACTAATAACATTTAGAATTATCGACCCGCCCCAGCTTCGCACGGGTAGACAATTTTTTGAAAATAAAATACAGTCCATGTTACTCGCTGATAATGCTTTATATAGGTGACAGAATTTTTAAAATCGGTTAAGTAATTTTTGAGTTTATCCATTACATACAAACAAACGTAGGTTACCTCTTTACAATATTAGTATATACGATATCTTAAAAGTACTTGTCAAGTTTAAACGTTCAATCCACGACGTTGGTAATCCCTTAATCTCTTAATCCGTCTCAACCAGTAAGTAATCTCCACTCAGACCGAGAAATGTTCACGAGAACAATCTGATTGGTTTTTAAATAAATTAGCGAGCAAATACCAGTTTAACGCCTGTTTTCATCAATCAACCCTAAACTGTCTCTTCAATAAAATATTCTTATACTAGATTTCACCAACAATTCCTAATTTTTAACGTCGCGCGGTAGCCACTTGGTCGCCACGCTCTTGTATTCAGTGTCTACTTTTTACAATTTCTTGAAATCATCTAACTGCGAGGCCACCGCGCGTTCTTCATGTAGCCGCCGTGTGTTGACCACGTCATCGCCACGCGTTATTCATGCGATCGCCACGCGTCATTCACGCGGTCGCCACGCGTAATCATGCAGTCACCACGCGCCATTCATGTAAATGTCACGAGTTATTCACGCGGTAGCCAAGCGTCAATCACGCGGTCGCCATGCGTCATTTATGCGGTCGCCACGCGTTATTCATGTGGTCGCCAAGCGTTATTCATGCGGTCATCAGCAGTGGAAAACTACCCCATCCGCACATATAATTCCTCTAATGCGCGAAATTAAAAACTAACGCGCATTACGATTTAAGCGCTTCTGTCTGTTCACTTGCAACATTCCGTTCAGGATATTATTTAAAATATTTTCTTATGATTTAAAATAACATTATAATAATAGTAAATAAATACAAAGCTATTAAAATTGAAAATTATTTATTTATATAAGTTTATTTTAAGTTTATCTTGAACTTCGTTCATACAACATTTCTATATCTCTGGAATCTTCTCTTATTTTCGGACTCCTGTGCCAATGTTTGTACTAATGTATTGTACAAAAACGGATCTGAAAACAACAATTTATGTGATTACATGTATCAATGATTATTAAGATTTTAATAAAAATGGGACAAAAGGTATCTGTCTATACATACATACATATATATAAATATGAAACACAACGTCTCTCCGTCGGTCTATTCGCTTATCGAAAACCACTGGTCCCATGTACATGATTCTTTTATTAGTATGGAAATAGTCATCTGCCCTAATTTTAGTACAATATAACACGCTTAATGTAAAAAAATTAGTAATAGTCCATACGGGATTTTGTCTATGGGGTGCAGCCGTCAAGCTGAACTAACCACAGTCATTTAGCTAAATCTTTATTAACATTATAAATACAAAAGAAATTCTAGTATGTCCGTCTGTAACCTTTTCGGGCTTAAACGCAATTTGATAAAGTTTGGCAAGAAGATATAATAGTATCCTCGTGAAGGTACTTTTTACTGCGGGAAAATATAATGCGGGAATAACTCTGAAAAAATCCTAACACTTTGTTTTTTAATTATAATGGTTGATATTTATAAAAACGAGAATAAAAAGACATTACACATGCGGCATACATTTACATTTGGGCACGCCTGTTCCCTCTACTTTCAAACTTGTCAAAATGGTCGCGTTTCGGTTCTCGCACACACATATTCGTATGGTACGAGTCCTACCATTTTCGACACTATATTCTAAGTGGCTTAAATTACTGTCCTTCATGGAACGCTTAATCGAAATATTATTTGTTTTGTTTTAAAATAATTCGCGACTAAACACTGCTGCAGTTTCTATGCGCCGATTGGTCAGTTCCAATTCAAACAAAACCTGTGTACACGTGCGTATGAATAGGCTGAGATAACGTAACAAAGGTTGCATCAAGTGAAAGCGAGACGCATAAGCACTCGATGGAGTACGACAATTGATAGTCCAGTTTAACTTAACCCGAGATAAAATAAGCGATTTGGAAATTGTATATTTACCATGAAATGAGAATGTGTCAGTTTTATAGTTTGATTTTTTGCTGTTTTTGCCACATCACCTAATGAACGGCAAGCCATTATATAAGTTATAAAATAACTGTCGCAATATACAGAGGTGTATAGACAGGACCAGTATTGCTTATGTACTGTTTTAATGCGAGCGAGAGTTAATATTTATTAGTGTCAAAAATTTGGAGCAGAGGTGAGTAGGAGGGTTCGATATTTCGGCTCCGTAGATTAAGTGCTCCATGCTTTCCCTGCAGAATATTTTATGCTTATCTAAAAAAGAATTTTCACGTATAAAAAGCGAAAAATTCGTAGTTCTATATTTAGCTACTAAAATCACAAAAGTAACTACAGCTAAAGGTCCCAGTTTGGGCGCCAAAGCATCCAATGTATTTCTATAAATAAATCATATTTTTTACGACGTAGCTGAAAGAAGCCGCGTTATTTGCACTGTGATTATCGAAGATAAAGAGTTCCTTATAAAGATAGGTAGGTTCGGATGGATGTTTCCGAAGACGACCATGTGAAGACGATTTATTTGTCTTTATTTGTCTTATTTGCACGAACAAGACAAATACGCAAATACACGAGCGTATCCGCCCACTTGTCGGTTTTTGGTCACAAATCAAAGGATTCAAATATTCCAAATCTATTCGTATAGCGTCCACACATGGCTAGCTCAGTAGAATGGATTAGACAAATAATAATAATAATAATAATATACTCAGACATTTCACACAGCGCCATCTAGTCCCAAAGTAAGCTGCATAGCGCTTGTGTTATGGGTACTAGACAACTGATATACTACTTATATACTTTTCTTTTGTAAATAAATACATATTATACATAAACACCCAGACTCGAGACGGGAATCGAACCCGCAACCCCCGTTTACTTTCCGACGCGCTAAGCCATTGCGCCACGCCAATGATCTTTTGTTGTGATTTTTGGAGTTATCCAAATGCTTCCTTGCATTTTGTGTATGCATGGCATACCAAACGCATCCTTGAATTTTGCACATAACTTGCAAACTCCAACACGGCCATATCTAGGTGGATCCACAAAGGGAACTCAGCAAACATATTCGCTAGTATTTGACGTTTGCGTCCATGTGGGGATGGCGTGTTCGTGATGTTTGGGACTTCACACGAATATATAGTCAAACATGGCGAATACGCAACACAAACACGAATAGCCATGTGAAATGCCACCTTTACACATACATTCAAGTGCAAATCAGACATCCTTTAGTAAACTTATTTGTCGGTAGCGTTGAACTAAAGTAGCTTTGACGTTCAAAAATACCTTGTAATTGGGTTTACTTGAATAAATTTATTTGACTTTGAATTTTAATATATTCTATGGCCAGTACCGCAATGAAAAAAATTTCCTTGAGAGAAGTCATTTGCCGTCTCTAGTAGGATTTTTGTTTCGCTTAACTCACTTTTAGCTATAACAAGATGATCACGATAACAAGTTACACGCTCTATTTTTTACTATGGCGAAGTCAAAGGAGGTCACCACCTACAGCTAACCAGCTTCATCCCACATAATAATAACATCATAATAATAACAACCATACAGACGTACAGACAGGCAGTAGCAATTAAATACTTAAGACTCCATTTACTTGGTTTAACCCGTAAATGGAATTCATTACCAGCATATGCTGAGATTTAGAATAATGAAATAATAATAATAATATATATATAATATACTTAGACATTTCACACAGCGCCATCTGGTCCCACAGTAAGCAGCACAACACTTATGTTATGAGTACTAGACAACTGATATACCGGACTCGGGGGGCGAAACGAACCCGCAACCCCCGTTTACTTTCCGACGCGATTAACCGTTGCACCACGGAGGTCGTCGAAGATAAAATTAAAGATGAATATTCTATAAGATTGAAATACGAGTAAAAATTGAATTACAATTCTGTTTTGCTATAGTTTTATTACTAAATAATATGATGGACCTAGGACCTCAAAATACGCTGTATTTTTAAATTAAGAGAGATTTTGTTTTATGGCAATTTTGGGTTTTGATCGATATAAAATGGCCTTTTCTGTTTAATTTTTAACTGATCTCTTTCTGTACCTAATGAATAAGTCTTTAATAAGGCTTTATTTCAAAATGAGCATTAAATAATGTATATGTAAACTATGTAAAATATAATAATGTATTTGTAAATGTTGCTTTTATCTAAGTACCGCGAGAAACCACCTACCGGGTCCAATTATAGCTAAGAACCATCCAAGTGACCCCATAAGTACAAAAAACGTGTTGGAATCCGTCAGGGACGAAATTCCTTAGCTGCAATCAAAAAAATCAAACCGCCATCGGAATAAAGACGCCAAAATGTACAAATAATATAATTGTTCTTCACTAATCCAAACTCAAATACAAAAATAACTTCATAAATGCGATTCAAATACCTACATGATTAAACATTTATCGAAGTCGCTGACAACGACAGAAGTCTATTATGTAGTTAGGTAGGCTTGGCAGCTTAAATAAATGTCAAGTTTATTCCAATACGTACTGCTAAAAATGGAAAAAGCTGAAAAAACTTCCGAAAGTAAACAGGATAATACACGTATTGCGAAATGCTAACCTTTTAACGTCCTCGTGTCGTATATTTAAAAAACTGTGACCACGTGATCACATGACTGTCATTTGTTCACAAACAAAATACTTCTCTTGCGGCAAGTGTTGATAATGATGACTAAGGAAACTAAAGGACATGAAACAAGTACAAAATAAACGTGCATACCTAAACCTCGACTGTCGCAATTAATGGCTGCCGATTAGTGATGTACCAAATTTCTACTATGTAGATGTCGTTAAGTCAGTTGTTGAAAGAAGTTTTGTTTCGGCATCAGTATCGAAATAAAAATCATTTTGTATGATATCTTCAGAAAAAGGAAGGGCTTTTTTTTGTGTGTCATAGATTTAAACAAAAGTACTGAAATATTATTCAAACTGGAAATAGCAGTCAGCGTAGTTCGAAGCTGTCGGCATATAGTTAGAATCTGCGCTTAAGGCGACTTTAAGGTTATTATTATTAGCAACAATAGCAACACTCGCCTTCAAGGATAGTCCCTTTCTGTCCTTTGATCATTTTTGTATCAAACAAACTTAGGTACCTCTTTTTGTAATACTTAATAGTACGTCCATGATTATTACAGAAATACAACGCTTTTTAAAAGAAACCCATATTTTCATGAAGCGCTTTCATAAATGTTGAAGATCAATGAAAATAGTAGTAGTTCATTAGTCAATGAACAGTGCAATGAACATAGATCAATGAACATTGTCAAAGTACTTGAAGAACAGCACAGTCCTTTTAATGCTTTTCTTTTGTTTACATGCATAACGTTACTTCTTCTAGAGGTGATGGTGAAATTAAAGTGCTATGAGAAACATACATACGGACCGACCAAATCTATAGCCATGTGGATGAGGACGTACTGTAGCACTTTGATAAACTAAATACTAGAATAATTAATTTTATAAAAATAAGTAGCCTTATCACACAGTAACTGGGAATAACATTTCAATTGTGAATAGAACACTGTGGACTGCTATTAGTCGAAGAATTCTCAAACTCAGTTAAGTACTTTCAGCGGTTATCCCATACATACAAACAAACAAATTTTATTTCTTTACATCGTGAAGAAATAAGTAATATTATAGTTTATAATATTATCTAGCGTAGAAAATCCACAACATACCGGCCTTTTGAATAAATCTTTTAAAAGTTGAGACAGTAAATTGCTATAGGCACTGCAAGGGTGTCCAATGTCAGACTAGTCATATCTAATGTACCTATGCACAGATTTATAAATGGAAGCAGATCAAACATAATTCACTCACACATAGATACCGTGTAAGTAATAACACTGTCACTTTCATTATAGTTTAAAATTGTATATCTTTATCCTTTTCTTTCATTTGTTTCAACACAATGGCACACATAGACAATTTCGAAACCGTGGCAGCCGCCATCTTCCGCTTAAGTCAAAATAAGCGGAGTATGGCGTCTGTTTACTTGCGTAGTACGTCACATGTTCGATGATTAAATATTTCTTGTTGTATAAACATTATTTTGGTTATTTAAAGTGCAAAAAATGGTACAAAAGTGTTGTACCCTCAATAGTTGCAACGCCTCATACAGAAAAGCCCCGAAAATCATGTTCCATCGGTAAGTAAATCTGATGTTGCAAATTGTTTGATTACTGCATTCAGTTATCTGATATTTTTGTATTTCATGGCTCCGACACTTAAATATGTTGCAAACTATTAAAATTAAAGTTTCCTTATATTGTTTAAGGTTTTTTTATAGGTTTTTTATATTTTTGTATCAAGTACCTAACCAATTTTGACATTATTAGTACTTGTATCTTAAAGAGGGCCAAATTCAGAGAAAACTGAGTCTCGTAATAAAATTAAATATTAACGGACAGGTACCTAAGGTTAAGCAACTATCTATTTTTTGCAACTATCTTTTGATTTTGATGTATACGTTGTTAATTTCGGGTTTCTAAAGGATGAAAATCTTCAATTTTTTTGGTTAAGGACTACATGAAAGAAATACATAGGAAAGGCTACATAGAACAAACTGGCAGGCCAATTCTGGCAGTGTTTTGTGCTCAAAATATTTTGATCATGAGATATGAGATCATGAGATACCCGTAAAACCCTGTTGTTGTTTGACCATGAAATTTAACATACCTATTAAAAATGAACATGCTATCGCCAAATTAATCTCTAGTCGCCATGCTGGGCTGAACCTGGACCAGTGTTGTTTAGAAAAAAGCCAGTGCTGGAATCCATATCTCATAATTACAAAATTATTTTTAATTTATTTATAAAATAATACAACTTTCTTGCTTCAGATAATCGAAGATAGACTTTATTATGCATAAATTGTGTGTTCACATGTAAAAACGGTGAAAACAAATATGGATATCTCGAGACGAATAATGACAAATAATACCTACGATTACTTACAATGGTAATCCTTAGCATATCTGACATTCTGCGTTAGTTACTTCTGGCACACATTGAAAAACACTGAAATGATGTGTTTGATGCACATCTATAATGAGTTCTTAGATAATGTAATAAGAAAACAATCCGATTAATAAATAAAAGACTGAAAATATTCTTTGTTTTATTGTGTAAGCTATTTTAGTTTTTATTCTCAATGTGACCGATCACCCATCGACTATCTCCCGATTTCTTTTAATTTTTGAGTTTTATGCGTAGTTTAGAGAAAATAATAATCAAAGGACAAAGCATAGCGATGAAGAGTTGTTTAATAATTTTATAAAACATTCACTGACGCTTATCTCCTTAGAAAAATAGTTAACGAGAACACTCGTCTGATATAAAACTTGTTCTATTTTCTCATAACCAAGTCTCTAACATTTACAGTAAAGCAATGGTAAGTAGGCATTTCTGGAGTTACAAAGGACTGTTAAACGAAATTCCTCCAACTTCTCTCACTCGCACACAACTTTAATGTACAATATATTATAATTTTTGCACTTAAAACTCCCAAAAGCAAAAAAAATAGCAAATCTGAATTTTGAATAAAATGCCAACCACGCTTCTTTTGTTCGCGCCAAAAAGTCTAAATTCAAAAGTTTCACTTCGCTGATTATCAACTTTCTCGACTTTTAAAAATATATCTTTTATATTGTATAGATTCAGGCGTTACTTTGCGGAAATCCATCGCATGTGATAAATTCCTAAAATCTTTAGCTATCTTCCGCTCGAACTCCAAAAATCACAAATCGACACGGATTTCGCCTCTCAACGAAGCATCCTCAGGATATACCAGAGATAGAATTCGGCCACCTAACCAGCACCGAATCAATAGCACCGAATAGGATTCGGTGCTGGTTAGGTGGCCGAATTCTATCTCTGGTATATCCTGAGGATGCTTCGTTGAGAGGCGAAACACGTGTCGATGTGTGATTTTTGGAGTTTGAGCGGAAGAATCTTTTATGTCATTAAACTTCATGTACCTAAATAAATCGAACCGCCAGCAAGGTCATCACAATGTACATGCGGCCCAAGATCAGCAGCGCACAGCCGTCAGGCCTCATGTATCGAACGAACAATCATAATATTGTATCGTGGAGCCATTGGGAACACCCCAAATTACATCCTTCATGTGACAAAAACAATCTACAAAAAGAAGGAATATAATAAGGTTCCGTCCTCTCTGACTACCCCGTTGGGGATACAGCGGGAAGATATGTTATAATAAAGTTATAATCTCTAATACTAGTATATCAATTAATTTCATCCTTATTTACATTAACAAAAAGTACATACATACGTTAATATTTACAAACTTAAAACTACACATTATCTTTATTTTATCCTTATTTTATCACATGAAAAATATAATTTGGAGTGTCCCAAATAGTCCCGCTCTAAGATAATACACAATATAGATACCCACTCCTTAATGCGGCCCTGAGTTTTGTATGTGTGTGAGTAATATTTGTTAGTGTTAAATTTGCCACGCATTTTGAACCGATAGGTATAGTCTGCTTCCATTTAAAAGTCTGTGTACCTATGGTAACATATTTTTACTGGGTTTGAAAAATACAACTGTTTGTTAATATTATTATTTGTAAAATAATATTTATATTAAGTACATGAAACTTTTAATAACATATTATCAAAATAAATAAATATAGCTAACTAAATAGCACAATTTTTTTAAATAATTTCTCAATGAAACTTGAATACTGCGATTTTAATTTAAGCAGTCATTGTACTCATCATGTCGCTTTCGTTTTTTTCTACGTCAAGAATAGAATGAAATAGTTTCCGATACCTTCGTCTATTATTTCTGCTTTAAAGTTTTTTTAAAGATTCTTTAAATTGTACCGCATCTGGATTATTAGTAAAACCACTACAAGCTCTTATTGGTCGCAAAAATAACTCGGCGCGTTCTTGATTCACATCATTCAGTAGCAGATATTTAGAACTATGAGCAGATTTTTCTCTCTCGGAAACATCAAATCAAAGTTCAGCCACATTCTGTAAACAATTAATATTTTCCTGTTACTTTTTTACAATAGAGGATTTACATGGTCGGGAAATTAAAAATTAAATTAATTACCACTGTAAATATTTTCTCTGATTCCCAATTATCTTTGCGAAGGTAATGCTTCATACCGTAAAATTATTTTCTTAATGTTCTAATTAAAGAAGCTTCTTCGAAATGCAATTAACATACATATATATCATGAATACCCCATTGGGGATACAGCGTGAAGATATATATGTATACATCAAGTGGGTTCAATTTTCTTTTCTGATTATGTCAAGCCACTCTTTTCCTCTAATAATACATGATGGTAATCTGAAACGAGATAATTACGACATATAAACATGATACCTGTATTTATCGATATTTTTTTAATATAGGTACATGGACAGCCCTAACTGCAGCAACAACAAAAATTGATATAAAGTAATTTACTGTTTTATGTGAATAAAAACTGCTAATAAGTAAAAATACACATGACTGTAACACAGTAAACTAAGAAACACAATAATTACGATGGAAATACATACGACTTCAGACTATATTAATGAATTTCAGTTACGTACCAGTACAATTATAGATTTTGTTGATTATTGCTTTTCCTCGAGCCACAACTTAACACACTACACTTAGAAATTATTGTGGCATTATGCTAGCTTCATCTTTAACAAAACAGTTCCAATATCCAGCACAAAATCACAGAAACATTAAAAAATATTAAATTCATTGATATGTTTTGACGCTTTGTGTACTTGTCAGCGTGTCGCAAAAAATGGCGGACCGGCACGTTTTGACATTACAATGATGTCACATAAAATAATTAGTTTTTAAGAAAAGTACTGTTGTTTTCTCTTACACACACAAGAAGCCATAAGTCGAAAAGAGACAACGCTACGTTTGAATGTTATGCGTTAGAATATATATAACTAAATGTTGCTATAGATCAACATGCTATGTCCTTTAGTTTCCTTAGTCATTGGTTGGTAACACTGACGATTAACAATAATAAGAGAACACTGGTGCCCTCTAGCAAAGCGCGACGGTGCTCGTGACGTTATCAATGAGAATGACCGATGGCTTATGGGAGGACACGATTTCACTGCTCGCGCATCTTATATTGTAAGAAGTTGTTTAGAGCGTGCGATGAGTCGCAGCGGCGCGGTGGCACTCTCTAAACAACTTCTTACAATTATTCTCTCCGCGGTCGCAGACGCAAAACTCAAGACGCGCGAGCGGTGAGGTCGTGGCCCACCTATTACTCTCTACTACCGCTGCGAGATTATTTATACTTTATTTATTTTACATAAATGGTGAACACGTGTCTCATTATTTTTAATAAGCAATATTTGTACCCAATTTCACAGTCGTATTCTGTTCCATATAAAAGTTTCACACAAAATTGAACCCCTTTTTCCGTTTGAAAAGTAAATTTCCAAAAATAATTTATTAACGGGTCCTTACATTACGCAAACCATCTGCAGACCGAATTTCATAAACTTACAGTTAATCAGTCAGTTAGTCAGTGAGTGGGTATGATTTTGTTTTTTATCAGTACTAATGGCTGTATTTTATTATTTTTTCAATTCTACCCGCGCGAAGTCGGGGCGGGTCGCTATTATAATATATACTAGCTATCCGCCTCGGCTTCACACCTGTGAAATGTTGAATGTTTGCAATATACCAAATTTTATTTTTATCGAGATTTTTATACAAAAATATCATCCAAATTTCCGACGTTTTTTGTGGATTTTCCAAAAATTTTCTTTCCTACATACTTTGCCCTATTAATTACGAACATAAAAAAAAGAAATCGGTCAAATCGGTGGAGCCGTTCTCAAGTGATTCTCCGGCATACATGTGGCAATTTATTTTTATTTATATAGATAGATAAATATATATGTACATAAAAAATTATATAAAATTATATACATATAATGAAAATGACCTCTCCTTTGTTCTACAATCACGTGAAAACTATGTACCTATAAAAAGCTACATTATCAGCAAGTAACATGGTCTGTATTTAAAAACAAAATTTCTACGGCGTGCGAAGCCGGGATGGGTCGTTAGTTTTAAATAATTTAGTCTTGTCCTAATATACGATTTTTCATTAAACCACATTTGTACATGCAACTCGAATTCAACGCGACTTACCGGGTCCAATTCTAAATTTAACCATCCAGAGATCCATTCAAATACAAAAAAAAAATTATCGAGATCTGTCAAGCTGTTTAGGAAGAGTTCAGTGACATACAGACGTACAGAAGAATTATACCGAGACATATAAAAATTAATGTTTTTTCTGAAACAGTACACGATCGCGCGAACGAAGTCGCGGGCAATAGCTAGTTGATTATAAAGACATTGCTCTGAAATAAATAACATCATGAGGCTAAAGCATAATTACTTTTGCCCCACGTGTCATATTTCTTTTTTGTTATGTTATATATTTTTGAAGAAATGGAAATGAAGATTTCAGTCTTTGACCACATTCAATTAAAAAATAAAACCTGCGCTTAATTGAGACGAATTTTACACTAAAATCGAATGAGTGGTTTCAGTTCTGAAAAAGCGGGTCACATATACACGGTTATTGTGAAAGGAAGTATAAATCGGCTAGGGTTTCAACGTGTCAATGTTGGCTGCTATATTGGAGATATAACAATTACGGAATACTTTTATTTTGTCGTCCATACAAAAAAATATAAAAGAAAAAATGTACAACCCTATCGTTATGCCCTACATTCACATAAAGGCAACCCCAATAAACGCTGATATTAGAGTTGCCTTACTTTTATTTACTTTTTAACTTCGAGGTGTTACACTAAAACTATTAACTTTTGGCGGAGTTGTAGAACGCAAATTTTCCCTTGTCATGGGTACTTTAATACCCTTTCGCATTTACACATACTTTCGGAAAAACCTTGTATACGATGGACTTCATCCGTAAGGAATTTAAAAAAGTAGCTTATGTCCTTCTCCAGGGCTTAATCTATCTCCTTTTTAAAAAATGTGAAACGCGTGCCACATAGTTTTAATAAGCAATATTTGTACTCGAATTCACAGCAATCTTGGTATTACATTACATTATTATCATCAGACCTTTATTATCCCAGTTTTAACAGTTTTTCAGATTTCGAAATTAACCAGTCAGTCTCGGTAACCCTAAGGTTTTTTTAAAATTAGTCAAATAGGTTTTAGGTAATTAGATGTTCTACCTTTCCCTTAAGGTTGATCCATTATTTACGGGACACCCTGTATAAATATTAAAGGTTTTAAAACAATTTAATACCTTTTTCTCTTCTCTTTATTTGTCAACCGATTTTTTTTTGTTCAGTAGCTATCGACGAGTTTCAGTGTCATGGATAAAAAAACTTGGAAACAGTTATCACATATTAATACGTGAAGCGAAAACTGGATACCATTTAAAAATATTGCGCGCACGGAGGAATGTGAGATTTGACATAGTTTTACGTTCTGCCAAGGTCAAAAAGACATTAAAAAATTATAAAAAATAATTGAAAGTCAAAAATATTCATTCGTACGTACTAGCAGAAGCGCCCACAGTTTGCCTCTCAGTGAAAGCCAATAATGTCACGCTTGGAGGAAGAGATTGTATCGCAGCAGCGTGATAATCTTCACTATCAGCAGAATGGAATGCCAACATTATTGTTAGCATGACGCTGAACCTGTAAGAAAAACACACGATACGTTAAAAAATACATAACCTCGACGCTATTGCAACTAAACTGAACCATTACGTCACTTCTATAACAATACGTATGATGTACTCATCATATTTCAACTTTCAAATAAAAAAACGAAATGATATTAGGGCTGTCGCTTAATATAAGTCATTTATATAACTTATACGACCTGCCTCAGACGAAAAAATATTTCTATAAAAATGTATCGTCCGGGATGACACATTTTTTTATAAATAGAATTTTGAAAATATATATTTACTGTTTACTAAAATATCTAAAAACACGGGAAATTAACGGGATTACCTTATTATTATATATATTTTAGGTAATCGCGTTAATTCCCGTGTTTTTAGAAATTTTATAATGCAACGCGAAAGTTTAGAAGCTTATGTTACTGTTTACTGTTATAATTACTAGCTTGGTATTAGGGCATTGGTTTAGGCTGCCTTCTAAGCTACGAGCCTCGGGTTCGATTATAGGATAGGTTAATTTTTAAAATAAACAGGGCAAATACATTTTGATAGCAATTGTGCCTGGGATCACAAATAATTTGGCGCCCAACCTGAGACTAAGAATAAGTTTGATGTCGTCTACTTGTCTAGAATTAAATAATACAACTGTTATATAACTTCGAAAGTCAAAACATTAAACAACGAACGTTTCTCGGTTATGAATTATAACAAATTAACTCACCTGTGGAAAAATAAAATCATTATCGATATCAGACAAATGCCAGTTAAGCTGTAAGATACTGAACATATACTAAAGACAAGTCTTTGCACGACGATATGGTTACTGTCTGCGAGCGTATCAAGACGTTAATGACCCCTCATTAACGTCGTGAAACGCTTCCAGGTTGAGGGGGGGTTTATGGGGGGGGGGGGGGGGGGGGGGGGGGGGTATTTGAGCACAACAAGAGCCGGATTCACTGACAAGTAAATTATTTATTTATATTAGTATAGAGTTTATTTCTTATTTGAATAACAAATTTTTATAATAAACAAATGAACGCGGGCTGATTTTTTTCTATAATTTTGCCAATGAAACATTTCTCATTTGCAGCTGCATCTCTTTTTAATTTGTTTTTCGACTGAAAAACTTTAAGGCAACCTACGAATACGTGTCACAAAAAAAAATCCTAAAAAAATTAAAAAGCAATGTCTATTTTCAAAAAGTTCAAAACATTTTTTTGCACGTTGTACATGGTCTCTTCACTTATAAATGGGTATAATTTTATAATAAGTAAAGATAGCAGAAAATATTTAGAACCGAAAGGTTTTTTTTTATATTTTTAGTTTTCGAGAAATTCAATTCTTTTTTTAATGTTTTAAACAACTTTCTGAAGTCTCGACAAATCTATTAATAATTATTATTATACTTCAGCGTACAATAATTACCATGCTTTCAACTAACTTTAGTTATATTATGAAAACAGACAAACTTGAGGGGGTTGCTACCTCTCTGCTCTCCTCTGAATACACCCGTACACGTAGCCGCAAAAACAAAACATCAACAAAATTTTCTTAGAAAACCTTGAAGACAGTATTGCTTTTTAGTATTACCGTAACGTTGTCATTAACTTTTATTACATAACAAAGTGAAAAATGAAATACCTAATATTGTAAGATTGGACTTTTTGGCGGGAACGGGAGAAGTGAGGTTGTCATTTTCTTTAGATTCTCTATTTTTTACATTTTTAAGAGTTTTAAAGTACAACAGTGATAGTATATTGTATTTTAAAGTTCTGTGTGAGTGACAAGAATGGAGGATATCTAAATAAACATGTGTAGCTGAAGTTTTCGCGCTCTTCCAAGAAGTCCTTTATAACTTCAGTAAAGCCTACTATCACTTTACTGGAGGAGTTTTACGATAAGAAAGAACTAATTTACTTGTTATTCTACTTATTCTGTGTCTGTATACTAGTTTGTGTTAATGCGTGACATTGACAAATGCGCTAATCATCTACTGAATTGTTTTCTTGCTTTACTTGACGTTGGCAATGTACTCACGTACGGTGCCATTTGCAAAATAAAAATATTGTAAGATTGAAAGGGGAAGATTGAAAAATGAAATGTTGTTGATTGCTAAACGCAAAACTTGAGAACGGCCGAAGCTCGTACCAAGAATCACAATGAACGCGGAGCATTTGCTCTAACAATAAGAGCGTGTTCTTACGGTGTCCTTTTTTTGTTGACAGAGTTTCTAGATTTTTACTAATGTGTGACGGAAATATCAAACGCACTCGCATACCTAGGTGAAAATGTGTGAGGAGAATGATGATTTGAGGAAGCGAAGGAAGTATGTATGGATCGCGACGCTTGGCGCGTTGGCGCTCCGTCCTTTCTGTTAGGCATACGGCGTGAAGATATGCATGTATGTATGTACTAATGTGCGTGACTAGGGTAGGTCATAGTACAACAATACAAAGCTGAACATGAGTTATTTTTATATTCGTGAATAATAATCAAAACACTTAAGATTTACGAGTATTTTGCAAATAATTATTTCATGACCAACTCATAAGCTGCTGACACGAATTACACTGACAGTGCGAGATCGTGACACTTACTATATATAGTTCTTTTACTCGTGATTACGCTCAATGAAATAGAAAGAGAAACGAAAATTCGTCTGACACACGGTGGTAAGAGCGCCAACTTATTATGGCTTCGTCCATTGTATGTCATTATAGTCTGAAGTAATCTTTATTGCCTTATAAATAAAAATGTAATGTTGTTCCTTGCTAAGCGCAAACTTGAGATCGGCTAAACCGATACGGAAAAATTGGAAAAGTTGAACAAAAATTTTGAAAATTGGGGAAAAACTGAAATTACACCTTTTTTCTATGGGATTTTTTTATGAACTCAAGACCATAACTCACAAATAATAATATAAAAGCTACTGAGCTACAGCAACTCGTGGCCGGGCACAGCTAATCAAAATTAAAATTTGCTTTTTGGGGCATTCCACGTGAAACGGACATAAGAAAAAAAGGGACATCTCGAATTTCGCTCATATTCAGGTTAATGATAGTCCTTGAGGACATGAATGTGCAAATTCATTTTTTTTCTTGTATAGGACTCGGTTGTGGAATTATGGACTACAAAAGATTGCACCAACTATGAAGTACACATTTTTTGCTTAGTGCTGCTGGGCTTACTAAGTAAATGAAAAAATATTGTATGTAGTGATTTATCGAGAAAAAATACGTGGTTTTTATATTATGGGACAATAACAAGAAAAAAAAAATATTTTTTTTTATAGAAAACCGGAAGTGAACTTTTTAACGCAATTTTTTTTAAGTTCGTCCATTTTTTTTTTAATTTTTATTCACTCAAAATTAAGGTATAATTATGCAGATATTACACCAAAAGTTTCAAAATGGGATCTCCATTCATTTTCACGTCACTTTTTTTCTTATGTCCACTTCACGTGAAATGCCCCTTTTTAGATAGGTATTATCCTACTTTTCTTATCCTAGGGTGGAAAGATTGTCGTCAATTAGAAAACGGTATTTTTTTGGTCACGAGGGAGAAACTAGAAACGCAGTCTCGTAGGGGGAGACTAGGTTATACGAGACTTTAGCTCCAAGGTTCCGAGATCCCTTCGAGACATACCGGAATACATTAGTACTAGCACTATTGAGAAGCATGTCTCAGGGAGGCTGATGGCTCCGCCAAGGATAATTGTGGTGCGTTATTACACTACTAACAACATCTGTCGGAAATTAAAGTATTAATAGGGCCCGCGAGCACTCACAAAGCTGTGCTTTTGTTAGTAATAATTGGGTGAGCGAAGCAAGCCCTACTACTAGTTAGGCCAGCGAAGCGAACACTACTAGGCCGCAACCCGTACATTTTTGTGGTACACTTTATGAAAAAACTATCGCACCTGTTAATTTAAATTTTTTATACTAAGCTTTCATATTGTATTCGATTGTATAGTAATCGTTAATATAGTAATGTCTAAATGTGATATCTGTCAATATTTTTGTAAACCATAAATACGAATATTTAAAAAAAAATACGATGCTGAAAAAAATACGATACGATGATGAAAAAATACGGCGATGTGTAATACTTTATTAATTAGTGTTATTTTTTATTTTTTAGTAAGTAGTATTAGTTACATCATTAGCCATGCAGTAATGCAAGAGGACGTCAGAAAAAATCTCGAAATACTGTTGAATTTTCATTTGGAATTAAAATTTGGCAATTTATGTCATCGTCAGTGGCGTAGCGTAGTAGGGGCGGCTCGCCCCGGCCGACACCTTTAGGGGGAGGCAAGATTTCACAATAAATATTAATAATATCTTATAAATAAACTATTTCATATTTTTGTCGCACCTACGATTCGAACCGTTTCCATTCGCTAATAACTTAATCTTGTCGATCGTCAAGGTATAATCATGTGTTCTACACCTGTTATATCAATGTAAGTAGCATACGTGTAAGAATGTTTGTTATAAATGTGATAATTGTATTGTACTTTGTAATTACTTGACTTTTTTATTTGTAACCTGTACAATACACAATAACGATGAATGTTCTTGCGGAAAAGTTCTTTAGAATTACTGTATATTACAGCCGCCCCAGGCGGCTGACACCCACGCTACGCCACTTACATATCGAAAAAGATGGGACTTTGTACTCTTCGTCAGAAATTTCGAGTAAAAATGAAGCTCGCGAGCCCTCACGAAGCTGCAGTCATCCCTAAACAAACGGCACTTACACTACACCTGAATTATTTATAATATATCATTCGTCCTATTGCAGGTCTTGTTAAGCTGGGAGTCCACTGTGTGACGGGGAAGAAAGTGGCCATCAAGATAATAAATAGGGAAAAATTAAGCGAATCTGTGCTAATGAAGGTAATTCCATTTTTATAATACGTCATTGTTTGCTTGCTGCGACTTGGCACGAATATTAGTAATCATACTAATTTTCTAGTTGTCTGAATTTTATTGTCTATTTGTTCGAAGATAAATTTGTACTAAGCATATCTTTGAAGAATTATTGAAAATAAAAAATAAAAATGTTTTCGAAAATATCGAATTAGTGTAATAACTCGAAAATAAAAAATCCTGAAAAGAAACCACAATCTTAGAACATTATTTTTAACCTTTGAAAATGGACTATATTGTTTTACAGCCTATTTAGTACATTTTAATTGAGAACGAAACTGTGAATTAATGTTCGAAATAAATAGAAAATACCTATATACCTATAGAATAATTACCTATTCGTTTTAAACTCAAGTAGTGGGAACTGAGTGGATATAAATTTCGTCTCTGTTACTCTTAAGGCTTGGCAATGACCTACTACATCTCTCTCCAGCTTATACAATTGGAAATTTTGACGCCAATGATCTCGATTTTTCTAAGTGATTACAAAATGTACGAAAGTGATATTTACTAACCTTATTCTTCATTTCATTGACTTCATTTTGTCAATTACGTTACACGATTAGTTAACTTTTTTGACAGAAACAAAACTTCCAAAAATTGCTATCTTAAAACAGAGATTTACATTTTTCGGACTAACGGACCCGATTTGTGCCTTTAAATTTTCTGTGTAGATTAATATTTTCACACTTTTCAAAATTCCAGTTGGATTTTTTAAAATTAATTATAGTTGTTAATATAAAAGAAAATAACTGTTATTTCGAATTTTTGCTAAGCTAGCGCGCGCACGCACCTTTGATATGCATATGGGCGCGGAAACTCTATTTTAGAATAATTACAGCTTATCACTGCATCGCCTTAAAATCCAAATTTAAAATAGTGTCTATTCACAATTGTATTCAAAATTTTTAATTACTTACTTTAAAACAATATATGAAATATTTCATTTTATGAGCTTTAATTTTATTAGCAGTCAACGAGTCTATTTAGTAAGACATATATAATATCATATCTATTCTAAAAATGCAATTTTAGCTTTTACGAGTTCACAATAGAGAGCTAATTTATTATGGTAATGTTTTCAGGTGGAGAGGGAAATAGCTATTATGAAATTGATAGAACACCCCCACGTGCTGGGGCTGTCTGACGTTTACGAGAATAAAAAATACTTGTAAGTACTCTAAAACTACTTTTATAATTAACAATTAATAATATCTTCATAATCTTCATTTAAAAACCTCTCTCACTTCAAGATATTGTATAGACTCAGGTGTTACTTTGTGGAAATCCATTTCATGTGATAAATTTCTGAAATCTTTAGCATTTTCCGCTCAAACTCCAAAAACCACCAATCGACACGACACGAAACACTTGTCGATTGGTGGTTTTTGGAGTTTGAGCGGAAAATAGCTGAAGATTTCAGGAATTAATCACACTCTCACTTCGCTGAAATTGATATTGTTAGAAATAGATGTTCCCATTTATTTATTAGCTTTCACATGTGCATTATATTAAGAAAAACAAAAATACAATGTTATTCGTTGCCAAGCGTAAACTTGAGAACGGCTGGTATGATGTCTTTTTTTTACATATTCGTAATAGTCGAAGTACCTAAGGTTTTATGGAAAGAAAAATTGGAAAAATTGCCCGGAAAATTAAAAAGAAACTGTAAGTGCTCTTTTCTATAGGATTTTTGTATGAACTCGAGACCATAACTCACAAATTATAATAATATCAATTATAATAATATAATATATTATAATAATAATATCTTAGTAGTGTTATATACGAAATGTAACGGGAGCACTGATCACTATGAACACTTTATCAATTCTTCATCACAACTATTATGTACTTGACTATTGACGGCTTCTCAACAACTGAACTCTTACAAGACCAAAATCAGGCTTTTATGCAGCCCCACTACACGCAGGAAATCCTTATTTCTACCCTCGTTCTTGTTACTAAAATGTTACAAAATACTTTGTGATTAAAATTAATGTGGAACTAACAGTAGGTATTATAGTAGGCTCAGTAGCCATTACTACAACAATTTGCTTTTTTTAGGTATTTAGTGCTAGAACACGTGAGTGGTGGAGAACTATTTGATTATCTAGTCAAAAAAGGAAGACTTACACCAAAGGAGGCGAGGCGATTCTTTAGGCAGATAATATCGGCTTTGGACTTCTGTCACAGTCATTCCATATGGTAAGTAAAATTGCTATTTATTTATTTGCTTCCAGAAACTATCTACAATAAAAAACTGAAAGCATATCAGAGGGGTTAACTTAGGGTTGCGCAATAATTTCGGACAAACTAGAAGTATAATTTAACGTTAATAATATACGTCGTTGATGCCTACATGAAATAGAATCGATCCGCATTAAAAATAATTGCTAACTTTACTCATTGTTATGGAAATCTCATGCTTGATAGAAAAAATCACTGTACCACAATATGGTTTCGGATTTTCTCGTACTGTCCTTGTTAAAAAAAATGCTCTGTATATTATGAAGACCACAAGAGTAAGGAGGAAGCATAACAGTTGCCAAAAACACCACGTGAACAGTCACAGACAAACTAGTTTGTCTGTGTGAACAGTGAACACCACGTGAAACAGGATTCGTTGTGTTTCGTCATTCATCAAGTATTGCTGCTAAAAAGCGATGATATTATTAATATAACCGTAGATGTAACCAGCTTTTGTCCTATTAAGAGACGGCAAATCCGGAACGTACATTTATTAGATTAGGTACATATTAAGTATTTATTTCCTAAGCTAATATCTTTCTTTCGAGCAAGCAAATATCTCGAAAAAACTTTCGAGATTCTCCTCCTCGTTTATCCAAAAAAATCGCCACAGCTCGGCTTCTGGCACAATCTCCTCTAATACATAACATTTAGAGACTTCTTCGATACGCATTTTGGAGTCTGGGGATGTATCTTTTGCCAGCTGAGCGAGATGTAACAACGACAGAGTATACGCTGGCGATTGATCTTCATTAAACCTCGTTTCTAAGAAAATAGAAGTGACGAGACAAAAAGGGCAATATAGCGAGCCGTAAAATACTCGGCTCAATGATTAGCCCTATAGTTTTCGAGTTTATGTTATTTATGTGCCCACGCATACTTAAGCATAGACATATTAATCAGCTAAATGTATGAAAGGAATGAAGGCGAAAGGCCCAGGATTGATAGTCCGTGTCCAGAAGAGGGCAGCTGGCCTCTTTTGCCCTCACTTGGATACTCTAATGAATATAACAATAAGATTAATATTTATAAAAATAATTAAAAGAGAGAATTTACGAATAAATTGTGGATACTTTTACACAATAAATTATTAAACTTTAAGCCACGCATATGATAACTTAAATTTTTTTCTAATTTTAAATTACGTAGTAAAACCACGTGACACACAACGGTAGCAGCGTTTCGGTATGAACCGAGCGATTTGGTGCTCACTTGCTCCTAATTAACGCTTTAGAATTTAGTGCGTAGAGCGCTTCTAGCTCAGTTCATATAGAAGTCTAAGAAGTGTTTGCTCACAGTGGCACATCAGTACGTATTGTCTATGCCAGCAACTAGAGAGGCAGAGTGACGCAATACTTTAGCGATAGTGACACAAGTTGTGTTTATTCATGCAATATTGAATTGCTTCGATTTAACTCACCACCACTGTATTACATTAAGAGATAAATTAAAAGATCTATTTTCCAAGTATTTTTATCATATCTCTCATTTTTTTTTTTGTAATCTGAGATCACAGAATTACATAGGACACATTTTTTTCACCTCTATAATCAATGATGTTATATTTAAAAAAGAGGTAGATAGGTTACGTTAGTACTAATGCTTGTATGCTAAAGCTTCTGATTCATTTTAAAAAATACGTATATTATAACTTATATACCAACAAAATACACGTAATCAAATGTTTATTAGGCACTGCATGACATTGACGGTTCTGTAACATAACTTATTATATTCTTTGACCAAATATAATATATTGCTCTCTGTCGCACTTGGTAATTGGGGTATTACCTATCGCATTTCATTTTTTTATGATTTAATATTTTACTGATATTTTAGATTTTGGAAAAAATTGTGACATAAATGAATTAAATAAGTATACTTACGCATGATACGTGATTCGTGAACCTTTGGAAGTCTTGCTAGTATAGTTTCTGCAGTATCTAATAATAACACAGGACGGCATTTTAATATTAATATTAGGAACGTACATACGAATTGTCACTGTCACGTTGTTACACGAATGAGCTCCAGGTTGGCTAATTAGCAAAGTTTTGGGGTGCCAGTTTTCGAGCGCAATAACTCATCTACCTCTTTTAAATATAACATCATTGTCTATAATGGAAATAAATGAATAAATATTGTAATGTTATAGTAGTTAAGATGAAATAAAGTTGAACCTTTTCACACAAAATAAGTATTTGTTTTAACAGCCACCGCGATCTAAAACCTGAGAATTTGCTGCTGGATGAACGAAACAACATCAAAATAGCTGACTTCGGGATGGCTTCGCTGCAACCAGCAGGGTCTTTACTGGAGACCTCATGCGGGAGTCCGCATTATGCTTGTCCAGAAGTTATACGAGTAAGTTGGTTTTGAATTACTTTATTATATCATATTATTTCTCTTTTATGTGCGTCTTATTGCGTTCATAGACTTTGTAAACTCCATACGCCGTGTCCGAACAGTAACGGTGCGGCGAATCGGGCGAATCGGACCAGCTGACTCACCTGTAAATACGACACTTATTATCAGACAAGCTGATCGGCCGCCATTTCGTTAGAAAACATCACACAGATCTACAATTTATTTTATTTTCTTCACTTCGTATTACGAGACACCGTCTATATATAAAGTCTATGAGCGCGCTTATTCAATTTTTCGTTTATACTAACGTAAATTGTTGTTATCAAAAAGCGTCACGATGAGAGGACTTCGTTACTCGTTACTATAGTTAGACTAACTCCGCGGGGTTGAGTGTGTAAGTGTACCCGCAGCCCTAGCACTATGGCGTCTCGCGGACTTGAGGAACCGTCAGTTTTAGTGGGTACATTCGATTCTCGAGGAATCCCAGATACCCTCCCTGCGTCCCTCGAGCGGGATAGGATTGAATAAAGCATTTCTTGACGTTAAAAAAACAAGTCATATTACCTCTATACGACCAACTTTGGCAAAGGCTGAACTAGGCCGGTATAAGTAGAGATATTGCTTGAACTAGACTGCCTCACTAATTACTTTAACAGGCAAAATATTTTTATATTAAAAGTAGTAATGTTAAAAAGTTGTCATCGTGGTTAGAAATTATTCATTTGATTGAGAAGCTAGCACTGTAACACATTGATAGACTACAAGAAAGGTCCTGATTCGCCGTTATTCTTACGTGGTGGTTTATTATTGTCTTCTGTTATTGCAAAGATTATTGCATTGTTACACAGTCACAGGATGATTTTCGTAAATGCACAATTTTCTATAACATTATACGTTAATTAATAATTAGGTAGGTATATACCTTATAAATTGACAAATATTAATAAAATAGCTAGAGATTTTAAGAATTTATCACTTTTTCCCAACACTGGCACACGGTGATAATAGTGTCAACTTATGATTCCGTCCATTTTGATTCATAGTTCGAGGTTGGTTCAGTTGTTCGTTGTAATATAACACTAAATAAAAATCATTGCACATTATTAACCACTTACTATTACTTACCTATTATATTTCGCCATTATTACTTAACTACAAAACATTACATTGAAATTATAATTAAAAAAATTTAAAACAAACCAAAACGTTCCTAATCTTACCTAAAGTTAACGTCTTTTCGCAACAACCCTCAGATAGTACGTGAATAAAATTAAAAGACGAAGGTAAGTAATAGTAAGTGGTTAATAATGTGCAATGATTTTTATTTAGTGTTATATTACAACGAACAACTGAACCAACCTCGAACTATGAATCAAAATGGACGGAATCATAAGTTGACACTATTATCACCGTGTGCCAGTGTTGGGAAAAAGTGATAAATTCTTAAAATCTCTAGCTATTTTCCGCTCAAACTCTAAAAACCACCAATCGACACGTGTTTCGCCTCTCAACGAAGCATCCTCAGGATATAACAGAGATAGGATTCGGTCACCTAACCAGCACCGAATCGGTGCTAGTAGGGATATTCCGATACAAGTAAATACGAGTAAGTACTCGATACTTTTGTTTCGATACCAAGTACTTTTAGCATCGAATCAATCTTGCGATACTTATTCGGTATCGAAACAAAAGTACTTGGTATCGAATCGAATCAGACTGTATGAATGTTTCTTTACAATTTCTGAACACATTTTAGTGAACAAATAGATTGAAAGTCCTCTCTCGCTCGGTCCTGTACTGAAGTCATATTACAATCTCTCGCTTGCTCCCATGGTGCGCACCAGGCGAGCCCGCCCGAGTGTACGCTACGCTAGTATATTACGTAGTAATTTTACATTCTCTTTGTTAGTATATTAGTATTCTGTGCCCGAGTCGCCATATCTAATGAACGTAGTGATTACTTACTCAAGTTACTCAGTGTTTATTGTTCATAAAGAGCTAGCACACCGCCACAAAAAGAAAAAAAAAACGCACCAGGGTGATGAAGTTTCTCTTTATCTATCGAATCCGGTGGTATCTCTTAAAAGCAACCCATTTGTGGAATGAGATGAAATGAAGTTTGTATTTCCTTGCTTGTACAAATATGCCCTACAATATTTAATTGTTGTCGCAACGGTGGTTCCAAGCGAATGCTTATTTTCCAAAGCCGGAGCAACAATGTCGCAAGCAAGGAACAGATTGTCCCCAAAATACTTGGAGCAATTATTGTTTTTGGGCAATTTAGATGCAACAGAGTTCTTTGTTTAATATAATAACTTCGCAATTAATAAAAGATCATTCACTTAATACCTGTACTTACTTTTAATCATTAAATGTGCGGCTGTTATTATGTATATTATTTTGAAAATATACAGAATGACAACCACTCTCAAGAATATTTTCCTATTATATCAGTCTCGTAAAAAAATGTAAAAAGTATCGATATGAGTAAGTATCGATACTTTAAGGGTACCCATATGAGTAGTATCGAAAAATGATTTGACTACTACTTATATGAGTAGGTATCGATACTTTTTGGGTATCGGAACATCCCTAGGTGCTGGATACCTAGAGATTTTAGGAATTTATCACATGAGATGGATTTCTGCAAAGTAACACCTTAATCTATACAATATCTTGGGCAAAAGTAATTAAACAATTACAATTTTTAATTGCTTTTACAATTACCTTTTGCTCAACACTGCCGTATCCCAAACGAAACTTCGTCTCTGTTTCTATCTCATTGAATTGAAATCTCATTACTACGAGTAAAACAGTTAGCTATAGCAAGTATGGCAACGTCGCACTGTCGATGTAATTCGTGTTAGTTCATGACCAATTTCACGTATAAAACTGAAATAACTATTTGCAAAGTACTTGTAAATCGTAAGTGTTTTGGCGACTAGTATTCGCGAAAATAAAAATACGTCATGTTCAGCTGTACATTGTTGTACCTACTCCTACTGTAACCTTCCCTAGTCATGTACATTAGTAAAAGTGTGGAAACTAGGTCAACGAAAAACTAACACGCCCTTAGAACAAAGGCTCCGTTCACCTAACAGTAAGCTACCTAGATAAAACTGTGTGTGTTAGAGGGTCAACTGAGGAAGCGTGCTCGACGCGACCCCCGCCAGCCCTTTTCAGTACTGTAATTCCTCTCCTGTGCGCATCATGCGGAACAACGATTGTGATAGATTTAGGGCGTTCCCCGAAAGCGACGCACACCTGTCTGTCTTCGCTGGTGTGTGCAGAGTGTAGTTCGGTGTTGGGGACCGCCACTTAACACGCTGTGCACCTCGCGGAGGAAAGTGGAGGGAGGAGTCCAGAATGGCTGCGTGGAATGTGAGAGGTGGGATTGAAGAGAAGATGAATGAAGTGAAGAATATACAGTGCGAAAGTGAGTGGGTAAGAAAAGAAGTCAAGGAAGACCAAGGCTGATTTATGGAGATCAAATAGCCAGTGTTAGCCGACGGAAATGTCAAAGCACTCGCATACCTAGGCGAAGATGTGTGAGGAGAATGATGAGATTTGAGGAAGAGAAAGAAATATGTAAACCGCGACGCTTGACACTCCGTCCTCTCTGATTACCCTGTTGGGGATACAGCGTGAAGGTATGTATGTATATATGTATGTAGGTATGAATGAAGTGATTGATATTATGAAATAGAAAATATTGGATGTGTTATGTTCGAGTGAAACCAAACGGAAGGGCAGTAAATTTGCCAATTTGCCCGGAGAAGGCATCGCTTTGAGGCCAGGGGTACCACATGAAGACAGGGGATCCCAGGGGAAGGGGTAGGCATTTTACTGTCCTCTCGTTTAAGTAATTGTATGACTGAGTATAGATGTGTAAGTCCCAGACTGCTCTGGATGCGGCTTAAGGTGGGGTTGACGAGAATATTTATTTTGGCGGTGTATGCCCCAGTGTCCTCTGTCGGTTTGGATGAACTAGAGCAGTTTTGGGAGAATGTTAGGGAAATTCTAGCGATGGTTGAAGAGAATGAGAGAAATATTGTGTGTGTAGACATGAATGCATGGGTCGGGACAACTCGAACAGGATTTGAGATTGCCCTAGGCAAGTATGGAGATAAGAGAGTGAATGATGTTTGTAGGATTGTGTTAGGAGTGTGTATGAAAAAGGATCTTTTTGTAGCTAATACCGTATTTACGCACAAAAGGATCCATCAGTACACGTGGGAAAGAAAGGGTGAGAGAAGTATGATTGATTTATTCCTGGCGGATAGCAGGCTTAAGAAGCAGGTTATGGACACAAGAGCGCATAGAGGAGCCGATCTGGAAACGAACCACTTTCTGGTGATAACCAAAACAAGGGGTCTGCTTGCAGTACGGCAACGTCGCGTAGTGTCCAAACCTGCAGCGGTCTGTCGCATCAAAAACTGGAAACTGCAAGATGCGACCACCAAGAATGAATATGAAAGGGTAGTATCCAGTAAGCTTGATAATAGATCGGAAGTGATGAGTGAGGATGTTGAAGAATGTTGGCAGAAACTTAGGGATAGTATCAAACTTATTCGTTCCACACGAAAGAAGCGTGTGGAACGAATAAGTTTGGGAACGGTAAAAAGTGTGATGTGTGGTGAGATGACAAGGTGAAAGAGTCTGTTTATAAGAAGAAAAAAGCATAGCGAGACTACCTTGCTACTAAAAATTACTGTGGTATGAATAATTTGATGAAAGACTGCAGAAAGCAGAAACGAAAGCACTAGTGAAAGAGAAGCGTGAAAGATGTAGGATGTTGGACGAAAACAAGATGTCGGACAGCTTCGAGGAAAATTACAAATTATTTTGGAGAGAAGTACGTACGTAAGTAGGTACTGAAGTGGTGCGGCCTCTTGCAGAATAAATAAAGCGCGTTCGAAAGAAAACCACCTGCTAACAAGTATAAATAAACATATTCTGCAGCGATGGAGTGAATACTATTGAGAACTGTATGAGAGTGATAACTCCGTCTCTGACACAGAGCGATTGTAATGAATTGCCACACTCGATTCAGGGACTGGAGGATGCCATTTGTATGAAAGAGATTGAGAAAGTGATAAGAAGTCTGAAATGTGGAAAGGCTGCGGGAAATGATGAGGTGACTGCTGAGATGATCAAGTATGGTGGTCCTAGGGTCTGGGATACCTTCTGTGCACTGTGCAACCTTTGTTGGCAGAAGGGAGAGGTGCCAGGGGACTGACGCACCGCAGTCATAGTATCTCTCCATAAAGGGAAAGGTTCTCATTTAGACTGTGGGTGCTATAGAGGCATCAGCTTGGTCAACTTAGCAAGTAGTATATACCAAGGAATTGACTGAACACTTGAAAGGTGTTTCTGAAAGATATTTGGTTCGAAGTCTGTTCAGGCGTCAGACAGAGCTGCGTGATGTCTGCCTGGCTTTTCGTGCTGTATTTGAACAGTTGCCTCCAGACATTGAAAGAAAGTTGAGTGGTAAATTGCCTATTATTCGCTGACGATGCTATTATGCTTATAGCACCACCAGAAGCAGAGTTGCAGACACTAGAGTTACGTGTATGAAAGACGAATGTGAAGTGAAAGGATTGAATATGAATGTGAACAAAACTAAGGTTTTGGTGTTTGAAAGGGAAACGGTACAGACGAAACGTAAGATTTGGGTACATGGCAAATGTGTAGAACAAGTGAATGAAATTGTGTATCTGGGGAGTGTGTTTTCGAGAGATGAAAAACGTGAGTTGGATGTGGAGAGACGGGTAGCAACTGGCAATAAAGTGAACGGTGCTCTATCCGCATTAGTAGCAAAAGTGTGAATATATCTAACACAGCCAAAATGACCATACACAATGCGGTGTTGGTTCCAACTTTATTGCACGGTAGTGAGGCCTGGATATGACTGAAACCTGACTGACTGAAGGCTCACTGTGTCTGTACCGCACTGATACGATAAGATACATCGACACGTGCGCGACAGTAGTCATGCGCAGCTATCCCCATAGATTATTCACTTGCTATCCCCTCCACATTTCGTGTAGCGCTAGACTTTCGTGCCGCTACCTGTACAATCCCAAAGAGTATAGATCCTGGTTTCCGAACCTGGGTGTAATTACCCCCGCGGGGGTAAATCAGCTTTCTGTGGGTGTAACAAAGAACCTAATAATTAAGACCTAGTCTAATAAAATGCCTAGCTAGATAGTAAAAATAAAAAATGATAGATCGCCGCACAGTAAGTACCGCACGAAAATTGTAAGACTAATGTGCAATTTGTGGTTAATAAAAATATTTGTATTTGCTTGTATTGATTACATTTTAGGGTCGGGGTAAAATCAGTTTTCCTAATAGGTCGAAGGGGTAACAATATTGAAAAGGTTAGGAACCACGGGTATAGATGGAGTATAGTACAATCCTATGAAATGAAATTTTCTTAGTATTTTTCTCTAAATATTGACTATTTGATCTTTCAAAAATGTAAGGATACATAATTATTTTTGAACTTATACTTTTTTTGTGACAGACTGGCCCGTTGGCGCAGTGGCATATGCATCTGCTTTCCAAGCTAAGGTCCCGGGTTCGATCCCCGGTCAGGTCAATTTAGGAAACGAACTTTTTTAAATTGGCGTGTAGTCTGGGTGCTACTGGGAACTCCACCAGAGTTCGTTGTGTGGTACCCGTAGTACAAGCTTACTGCTTAGTTTGGGGTCACACAATCTGTGTAATTGTCTGGAGTATTTATTGTTATTATTTATTAATATGTACCTTTGTTTTTTTATATGTGGCCAGTTTTATTTTTACTTACTTCAAAGAAATAATAGGTATAACTTACGTGCGTACATGAGTACGCACATACATTTTTTTCCTTTGTACTACACATACACGAAGAAACAGGCACAAACTAGTAAATAAATAAAAGACATAACTAACACATACTTAGGTATTTATTACAATTCAAATACAAAAGCAAACCCTCTCTTATTCCATTTTATTATAGAACATGTGAAGGGATATATATTTCATAAACACCTACTTACATAATAAATACATAATTAAACCACTAATTAAGTACATACTTCAAATGAAATATTTCAATGTTTCCAACTTTTTGTACTTATAACTATAAGTGAGCAACACAACAGATGATATTATCACACTGAGAAACTTTTATTAACTTCTAAGATTTTCTCATAATAATGTACGTAAAACACTGTCTATAAGTGTTGCTGGTCAACGAATGCCACACGCCTCTCCTCATGTGCTTAATTTCCAGCCACTACTAAAACATGGATTGCACGAATCAGTTACTCCAATGACTTCAAACTTTATCTGTATATCGGGGCACTTCAGAAGTCAAAATTATGAACAAAAAATGATGGAACTATTAGAATACAATATTTCTAGACCAGTGTTATCCAAAGTAAAGTGTGTTTTGAAACCAAGTAATATTTTCTTAAAACAAATATTTTTTTAAATTAGAGTTAGACAATAATAGGAAGAGCATATCACCAAACAAGTTTGTTAGATATTTATTTCAAGTAAAAATATAATTTTAATTAAAAATATTTAACCAAATGAGATAAATATGCTAAATTTTGCTTAGATCGCAAAGGATTTTTGAAATCTTGTTAGGGTCTCAGGTCGATGAGTTTGAAAAACACTGTTCCAGACAATTAATACATACATACATAGATTCATGTCTTCATGCTGTATCCCTAACGGGGTAGTCAGAGAATTAATACTAGTATAGACAAATTCCTGTTATGAAAATAGTTCAGTCACACAATAAAAATATACTTGAAACGAAATTAAAGACAAACATATTTTAAGCAATACTCAAATATTTGTTAGCAATTTTATGTCTTCCTAATACAAACAATATTTTTATTTTTATATTTTTTGTACAGTTTTAATATAAAAACAATAATACCAGAAAGAAATATAAAATTGTTAACAAATATTTTAGTGTTGCTTAAAATATGTTTTTCTCTAATTTTTTAACCAAGTTCAAAAAAAGGAGGTTATGTGTTCTTCTGTGTGTTTTTTATGTATGTTCACCGATAACATCGTCAATTGTAACTGATTTTGAATTTTTTTTCGAAGGTATTGAAGCTTGGACTTCGACGATACACCAAATAACGCAAACTGCTTATAACCTTTATTTATATTGATGATCCTCTTGTATGTTGTTGCGCTCCAAAATTAGAATGAAGTTAATTCTAGACCTGCCTTAGATATTTATTTAGGCCAAAGTCACACAAAAGGGAGATGTAAAAAAATTTTAAGAAAAAAATTTAACCGCCCTCAAAAAAAACACTGAAAAGTATAAAATAACTACCTATCCTTTACTAATCAAAACTCGAGACTACAATAACAATAATTTTATAAAAACGTTACACATACCTATATCACAGATTAATTAGTTACTACAGCGGGGATACAGAGTGAAGTTATGTTATGTTATGTTAATTAGTTACTAACATAAACCTATATAATTAAATTTGACAGTTATTGAAGTCAGTGCCAAATCAATGTGCAATATCAGACTGTTTATTCAAACTATCAAACTATTGGTAGGCTTTGCACTGACTTCAGTAACTGTCAATTTAATTATGTAGGTATGTGTATCATATTTATAAAGTTATTTTCATTGTACTTGAGTTCTTGAAAGCAGTTCAATTTTTTTCTTAAAATTTTAATAGTTTAGAATCTAATTACGCTATCAAATAACTGTGATATAAATGTTATGATTAAAGAGAAAAACAAATTGAGTATCTTAAACCAAAATAACTTTCTGCTATTTTTGCAATTACAATGTCAATTGAAAAATTCAAACTATCTATTTATATGACAAGAATAAGATAACATATTTTATAGTTAAACTAGCAATTATTTATTTTAATAAACAAGGATAACTCTATATTTATAATCACAGTTGAATTGTAGAAATAAATTTTTTTTTTATTCATCATCCATCCTTTGCTTCTTACTTGTGTTTGATGGTGTTTGTGGAGGAGAGCAACCTGTATCACGTCTCTTACCTGAATGTCTGGCGCAAGCAGAAGCCCTATTAGAAGTCCTAGAAGACTCACGGTTTGGAGAAAATTGTTTGAGCATTTCGACATCATTGAAGATAACTTGGGCCCCACCTCCGCATGTGGGAACAACATCTCCTTTATACAACTTTGTCTCTAACTCCCCATCAGTATCTTGTTCTTGTGAAATCAAGCAGTATTTTGACGTTTTGGAATTAGCTATGTCTTTAACGCTCTTAAGTTTATTAACCACTTTGCTGTTAATAATGCTTGGTTTCAAAACAGTGCCCATCGGGACTATTTTATTGGGGGCATGCTCGACCCATCCCCGACCATCGGCGGATAAGGACCGTCGGTGGCGAGGGTTGGCGACGGCTACCCCTCTTCGTGATGTCGCCGATGCTGGAGTGTCCTTAGTTTGGTGTGCAGAGCTGAACGGTGTCAGTAAATGTGCCGGTAAAGCTCTAGGAGTGGAGCCTGGGGTAAAATTGCCAGTCTGTGCTCCAACATCACCCATGCTTTTGGCAACAGAATCGACATTGTCACCTCTTTCAGTGTGCAAAGCTTCAGCTATCAATCGGAGTCGATTTTCTTTGTCTTCAACGGCATTTTTCAATCTTTCTTTTTCTGTATGTATTTCTTTTGCTTTCTCATGTTCAGCAGCAATTTTATGGTTGTACTTTCTTTCGAGAATCTTCTTCTGTTTCTCTTTATCCAATTTATTCTGATTTAGCATCAGTTCCTTCTCTTGCAATTCCCTTTTGAGCGAAGATGTGTATTCTGTCATTTCATTCAATTTCCTCTGATGTGACAATGAAGTGTTTTCAGTAACAGTTAATTTTTCTTCTAAAGCTCTGATTCTTCTTTCAGCTGCTGCCAATTGTCCTCGTAAAGATGCGTTCTCACTTCTGACTTCAAGGGACTCTTTCTCCAAATCTAATAATGCAGATCTAAGTCTCTCATCTTTAACAGCTTTGCTTCTCTTCAGAACTTCCCTGCGTCCAATCCTCATTTCTAAATGGGCCATCAACTCTTTAATTACATGAGCTGCTTGGGAACTGTTTAGTTCTAGACTAGGGAAGTCTGGACCTAAGCTATAAACAAGACCTAGGTCAATTTCCAAGTCTTTAGCTTCTGGTCTTGCTAGATTATCTCTAGCAGCTGTAAATAGCCTGTTTGCTTTACGCCGCCCAGATGTGAGCCCTATTGCTGCTCCATAGTCATGTATTTGTGGCTTAACTACTTCAACCTCTGCAGCCATTTCAGCAAACCTCATGACCTGGAGAGTCTCATCATAGTCTTCCGCTCTAGGATTGGCACAGACAATCATACGCACTTGACCTTCACCTTCAAAGAAGTTCTTGAAGAGATGTGTGATCTTTGATTCTCTATAAGGGACCATATTACTGGTTCCATTTATTTGGTTCTCTCTCAAAGCTTCCAAGCATGTACGTAATGTCATCAGAGATTTGTTTATGTTTCCTGCTTCTCGGAGCCTCTGGCCAGTGTTTTTAGTACGATTTGTGCGTTCGCTTCCAGCTAAATCGACCATACTGAGCTGACTTATGGTCAAGAACTTCTTGTTTTGTATAACGGCTTCCCCCATCTCATCTACGGGTGCCTGTGCTAAACGGATGGTGAAAACAGAGTGACTGCGACTTGATTCCGCATTCAAACAAGTATGCGCCATACGTTTCCTTTTCAAACCCAAATAAAAGGCATCGAAAGCATCTTCAGCTGACTTTATTTCTATTTCTGTCACACCATGTACATACATATTATGGGCTGCATCTTCTCTTATAATTTTTACTGGTAAATTCTTAGTTATTGGTGGACCATCTTCCAGTAAATCAAAAACACTGTTATTGTATATTTCAACATAAGTTACAAATACAGCATACTGGTTATCTTCATTGAGACCATCAACTTTAGTAATTTCCATAGACGACATGGCTAAATCTGGATTTGAATTATTCTTTCTACCTATTTTTAATTTGTGCAGTTCCTGTTGTCTTTCCAACATGGCTTCTGCTTCAGTTTGAATATCGAACATATTCATTTTGTCGGGTTTAAACACGTATTTGTGTGCCTGATAATCATTTATAGTTTTGAAAATGATGTTCAAAGCACGAGGAAGAATGCCACAGTTCTGTGGCTCGCCCGTCATTGTAAAAGTTTTACCGCTACCGGTAACTCCGTAAGTGAAAAGCAGACCGTTTTTACCTTTAATCAGACCCTCGACTAAGTGCAAAGCCACCTTGTCGAAGACCTCTTGCTGTGACGCTTCGGGCGGAAAGATCTCCTTGAAAGTGTACTTCATTGTTTTATTGTTTTCGGTGCGGTAGCTCAGTGCAGTTGATGGCGGTGTCATCAAGATTGTAGTTGGTGATATTATTTTAATGCAAGACACATCTGTATCTTTGTGCATAGGTCGTAAACGACAAAAGACTTGCACGGGATCTTTTTCGGTTGAAATCAGATTTTGTTTGCTACGAGCAGGAGTCCGCATCTCGTTTAGCCTTGGTTTTGATTTCGTCGACTTCATATTCACTGTATTTTCTTATTATGTAGAGTCAATTGGCAAAATAAACAGTTTTTTAAAACACAAGTAGGTACACTTGCAAAAACGATTCAAAGAAACGGTCGTGGTCTAACGATAAATGACGTATTGTCATTCCATATAGTTCAAATGGTTGCACTGAAACTAAGTTCATCTCTTTCTTTGTGATGCAGAATTATATGAGTATTTCACTCAACGGTCATCTTTGGTAAACTTTTAAAATTAGTCGGCTAATAAAGGCCTGTATTTATCATTGCCAGTATCAGAAATATTGTTTGCTTTATTAGTGTAAAAAAAAAAAGCTAAAAATTAAGCTTTCCGATTTACGAGTTCTCATTTTACGACTAAAATATTTTATTTAGAAAGAACGACAGAATTTTATCTGAAGGTTTTAGCGAACGTCTTAGGATATGAGACAAAACTTAATAATGAAATTAACTCATTATTTACACGAAGTTAGTTTTCTAGTAGAAGCTAATGAGAAATACTTAATTTTAAATGGACCCATAAATAATATACATACATACTCACGCTGCAGTCAGCAGTAAGGGATACCTTACTGCTGAACGAGGTAGTTAGAGAGGACGGATCGCCAATTGCCAAACTACGCGGTTCTTACGTACTTCTTTCGCGTTAATAAAATGATGTGAATTAATTAGTTAAATGCTAGTTTAATAAATAACTAAGCACTATAATTTATTATAATGATAATAATAATTACTATAATAGTATATACATATACATAATGTGTTATTAGAAAAAAAAATGCAGTTAAAATCCAGTTTTTTTTTTGGTGTTACTTGTTATGAGGGGGGAAAGACTTAGGTGTTGGTAGCCCAGTCCTATTTTCGTAATTTCGTTGTTTCGTTGTTTCGTTTATTTGTTATCTGTTTAAGTCAAATTCAAATGACAAGACAGACAAGACTTTGTTTACATTTTTTTATATCGTTTTTTAGACAGCAGTATCGCCACAAAAGAAGAATAATATTAATACTTTATTTTTGGTTTTGTCAGTTATCACCGTGTATAAACAAAAATTAGGTAATAGAATTACAACAAAATAATAATAATTTTTCTTTTTAGGGCGAAAAATACGATGGTCGCCGAGCAGATGTGTGGTCGTGCGGAGTTATCCTCTATGCATTACTTGTTGGAGCCCTACCGTTTGATGATGATAATCTCCGTCAATTACTTGAAAAGGTAACTAAATTTAATTAGAAAAAAACATCAATTTCATAAATATTAGATGTTGATAATTTCACCTTTAAAGGGTACCGAAGCCGTTGGCAAAAAGGGTACCCTATATTTTCATTCTGTCCGTCCTCATATATCGATGCTATTTGGCTTGGAGATTACTAGCGCTATAAAGATGAAGTTTGGAAGGCAGGTGTACTCTATGATTCGCTATGGTGGTGAAATAAAGAAAATATTAGGGCCAGCACTCCTCCATACAGGGACGAAAAAAAATTTCAGCGCACTTAAGCATGTGGAGTATCTTTAAATAGGTCCCTCTTCAAAAATGATATGTAGGTTTCAGTGACTGTTGAGAGAAGTTGTTGAGATATCCTTTTCTGAAAAAATTTGGCTTAGGAGAACATAAATTTGGTTTGAATAGTAAATGTGTAGTTTTGAGATATGAGATAATTTCAGTTACATACTTAGTGACTGCAAAAATAACTTTGTTTTTCAGTGTTAGTTAGCAATGATATTGAGAAAACTAATGAAATACAATCTTATTTTTACTGCTGATTAAATAAATACTATATATCTCAAATATAGAACCCTTCATCTTACATGGTCGGACATTTAGCAGATTTTTTATAAATATGTAAAATATAATATATCTCCTTAAATAAATAAGTTCACAATTTTTCCATTTAGAATACAATTAACTACAACAATTTAAATTGACTGCTTTTTACATATTTTAATATTATTAGAATGTCAATGACAGAATTTGTGTTTGCATATCTTTTAATAAAAATAATTTATTCCAATCGAAAACAAAGTACAGAAAATGGGAAAGAACTCCCGAACTAGTTGCAAAAATGTATCTCAGAAGCCAGCGACATAGGTACCCAAGCCCAAAAGCCCTGCTTGCCTTACTAAAATGCTCAGTCAAGAACACAGAATACTAACATGTCAAGAATGAGTAATAGATATCATTCATCATCATATCTTCGAATTATATCAAACAGTTTTAAAAATTCCCATGAAGTACTTGTCAAACGAATACAGTATAGTAAACTTAGAGAAATAAAACTGTTTGTGAACCAATTAGTCCATTGGTCGATCGACACTAACAACATCTCAAGGCATAATCAGAGCAATCAATCATCTCACTCTCACGCATTGGCTTGCAATGGGGCTTGCAACCTCTCTTTCTTTTTAATGGCAAAATTTGTTATAGCTGTAACTTTTTTACTAAGGCTTATACACCAATTAGTATGAAATGAAAAGCCCAGCTTTCATACTGAACTTTGTACAGATTGAGAGATACTATAGGAATATAAATACAATTCCATGTGATTCAACATCATTGTTTTTACCTAATATTTGTTTGAGCCAGTGGACAGTGATAAGTATTTTTTTAATTTCCATTATAAGTGAGTTAATTTATATTGTATAGTGAGTAAAAAATCCAATAAGTTGTTCATTGTGAGGACTTAAATTGTATACAAGTTTTAATGGGCATTGAAAATATAAAACTGCATAGAAAAAACAACTAATTGTTTTGTTATACTTATAAACTACTTATAGCTTTGTTTATTATTCAACTAGTAAATTGCATAAAAGTCAATAAATCGGTGTACAAAACTATTTAACTCATGAATGTGTTTCTGTGTCAAGTTATAGGTGTAGGTGGTACTACTTGTTATCATTAGTGCTGTATATTTTATCCAAATGAAAATATTTAGAATCATACTGGCTCCATAATAGACACAGAATTCTCAAAAACACATGAATACAGTGATTTCTTTTAGTAATTTGAATAAACAATGAATTGAGACACATTAATATGTTAAGAATTGATAAACTATTTACGCCTGTACATTTTTAATACCAAAATATTATAAAAATCGTTTCTTTGAAAGATAAAGCAGGGAGTGATCTCTTTCCTCTCTTCTTGTCCACCGGTTGTGCCAAAGTCATGATTAATTAGTTATCCATAATATTTTAGCCTTCCTTTTACTTTTACAAAAACAAGGAAGAACATGTATGTCGGGATTGCCTTATCATGAAGCCCTAGGCACGCCACTGGCATATGACAAAGAATATTTACTATAAAAATTATACAAATGAAGTGAATACATACTATAATATACAAAGAATATGAAACTAATAACAAGCTTCAAACGTGTGACTTTTTTTGTTCAGTAGGTTGTACATGTGTGCTTGAGTAAATGCATGAGTTTATATAAGAGTATGTGTGTGTGCATGTTGTTTGTGTGTGAGAGTGAAATTAAAAGAATGCGATACTGATGTTTCCTCACAATCACACCCAAAACGTGGAACGCAAGTTTCACCTATTTAGCATGAACTGAATTATTTATATAGTGTTTGTTAATAGCGCTTCTGTTTCAGAGTAAGTAAGAGCTTTTAGCCATTTTGTACTTATCTATTCTTGGTGCAAGAGTAAATATTTAACTTTTTATTAATTTAATTATACAGATTGTATGAAAGAAAGAAAAGGAACCGTTTAATAAAAGTGTGCGAATATTTGGGGTGGAGCATACTATATCATGTTGTCTCTTTTTGTGGATAAAATTGAGATTATATAGTATAGAGGTACATGTTGTTTTATTAGAACGTAGAGTATATAATTTTGACGAGTCTAGCAAACTTCAGATATTTTATACAAGTCATCAGTAGGAAAATGGAGTGGCAGACCAAAGTAAATGTTAAAAATAGCTCATTAAGCTCTTTCGAGTTTAATGAGAATTGATTTAGGTAGCCCTCCCCAAGTAGTTATACAGTATGTACTAACAGATTGACAAAGAGAAAAATATACATCTAGACTTCCAAATAGTTAAAAAATCTGCTCATCCTTCAGTATTTTGTTTTCTGTTTTTATATGTGGTCATAGATATTTTATAATTAATTCTTGGGTAGTAAAACTATGCTCATATGGCCAATGTTTTCTATATTATGATTCCAAAACCAGTATCACTTTACGAAGTCCTATCTACCCAAAAACAACTTGTGGTTGTTAAGTTGGATTAAATCAATGTTAGTTGGTGTTAGGTTGTTTTTAACTATTTAAAAGATTTCTATCAAAAAACCGGTTAAATGTGGCCGGACTCGCGCAGCGTGGGTCCAATCCATTACACATTATACTTGCATTATTTACATACATACATATCTTCACGCTGTATCCTCGGCGGGGTAGCAGAGAAGACGAAACGTTAAGCTTTGCGGTTCTTACATCTTTCGCCTCCTTGAATCTCATCATTCTCCTCACGCATTGACGCCTAGCTATGTGGGTGCTTTTCACATTTCCGTCTGCTAACACTCTGATCCTGAATATTTGATCTCGTAAGCCAACCTTTGTCTTCCTTGGCTTCAGCTACCACTCACTGTCGTTCTGTTGATGAAACGACCTACCATTTTTTATTTCGTGTAATAAATAAATTATTTTTCTTATCTGGGCTAATCTCCGAAACGGCGAAACCGATTTTAATGGGACTTTCATTGGCATGTAGAGAACTTTTAAGAGCCTATTTGCCTATTACCAACCGACTTCCAAAAAAGGAGGAGGTTCTCAATTCGGTTGTATGTTTTTTTTTCATGTTTGTTTGTTTTATGTTACCTCATAACTCCGTCAAAATTTTCTTTCATACCATGTCTTAACAATTAAGGACACAAAAAAAATATTCAATTCAAATTGGTCGCGCCATTTTCGAGTTTTTGCAACAGTATGGCTGATTTCACCATCGCTATCTATCATCGCTATCACATAACTATGTGCCCTAGATTGAAAGGATCCCTAAACCAGTTCTTAAATAGTATTCGTTTTCACAATTCCAATGGTTCCCTAGTAATGTCAGACATAGTTATGTAAAGTTTTATTGTTTCCATTGTGACTACGCGTTTCCAAAAGTTTATCGATAAAACAGATATTATTGTTTTACTTCTAAGTTTTTATATAATATAATAAATTATTCTCCATAACACCTAAAACTAACATACAAAACTGTCACATTATGGGTTCGAAAATCGAGTTTGTAGGTGATCTTTTAAGTACATAGGGCCTCCCAACGTTTCATGAAAGGCAACATTATAGTTAGCAGAGCCCTTTTTAGGGGTTTGCTAAGTATTAGGGGAGTTTAGTGAAATCGTGCATAATGCATGACAATTGATCTCTGCGTGCCTCCTGCTTGCCTGGTACCCGTAACTAACAAACATGTATAAATTGCAATTTATTTGTTTCGCGATTAAGGCAAATCCATTTGGGTAGGTGATTTGACGAGCAACACTTATTTATTATTAGCATTGCGTAGTTTCATTGCACTGTTATTTATGATATACGTTATTTGATAATAAACCCTAGCGATCTCCGCGTCCCTCCTACCCGCCTGGTACCCATAACTTTTTACCATTTGGTATTTTCAGGTTAAACGCGGCGTGTTCCATGTGCCTCACTTCGTACCGCCGGACTGCCAGCAATTACTGCGGGGCATGATTGAGGTCAACCCTGAGAAAAGAATGACGGTAAATGTAGAAAACATAAAATCCACCTATTAAAAAAATTTAAAAACAAATTCCTATTCGTACTTTTATTCTATTACATATTACAATACTGCCTAATCCCTGCGGACTGAGTAGCGTTGATATAGAAGTTATTAACTTACAATTTATTAATCTATACTTTATAGAATATTTTAACTTTTATAGAATAATTTTAAATCAAGTTTATTATTATTATTATTATATTTATTATTTTTGAAAGTACTTTAGATCAACTACTGCTTACTTGTTTTTATATATAATGAGGTGTATTACTGAGGTGTGGGTGTAGAATTCGATTTTTGCGATTTCTTGCGATTGACCAGTCAGATTTAATGAGCCGATTCTGTTCTGGCGCTTCGCTGCCCGCTGCTGCGGCACGTTCGCTACGCTCGCTCGGCTCGCGCCCTTGTGATCAACAAGATAAAAAATTTTACTCATGATGTAGCCAAATGTGCAAACAGGGCTCTTCTGGTTGATGATCCAAACATCATGTATGAATCTTTAGTCAAAAACCTATCTAAAATATTTAATAAGAATTGTCCAAAGAAAAAGAAAGTAGTCGTTAATAACAAGTTACGTTTTGCGGATTGGGCGACGAAGGGCATAAGAAAAAGTAGGGATAGGATTTGTGAGTTATATGATGAAAAATCTTACACTGCAGATGAAAATTTTCATAACTATGTTCGCACTTATTCGAAAATATTTAAAAGAGTATCAAAACACACGAAAGCAATCTATATCGCGAATAAAATTAAAAAGTCAGACAATGCGATAAAGGCTACATGGAACACTATTAATAACGAAGTTGGTAGTAAACGAAATAGAAATAACGAAGATTTTTCAATACAAATTGGTAATAAGGTTGTTACTAATAAAATTGAGGTTGCTAATGCTTTTGAAAATTATTTTTCGAATACACCTATAGAAATAACGAATGGTTTGGGAGCGTCTTCGCAAACAGCAGAGACGTTTTTGAGAAAAAATGTTGGAAAATGGTTCCCTAATTTTCAATTTAGGTACACATCTTCACTTGAGATAGAAAAAATGTTCAAGCAATTACATAAAAAGAAAAGTGAAGATTTATGGGGACTATCAGTTCATGTCATGACTGGTGTAATACCTTTATTATCGCCAATTTTGGTAGAGATATTTAATAAATGTGTCGATCAAGGGGTGTTTCCCAATTTAATGAAACAGTAAAATTATTCCATTATTTAAGTCAGGTTGTATGTTGAATCTAACAAATTATCGCCCGGTGTCAATATTGCCAGCATTGAGTAAAATATTCGAAAAAATAATACTCAATCGAATGCTAGCACATTTTAACATTCACGGGGTGTTTCACGGTCAACAGTACGGGTTCACGAGAGGGCGGTCAACAACCCATGCGGGAGCAAGCTTGATCAAGACTGTACTTCAGGCTTGGGAGGGATCTCAAGATGCCATTGGTGTTTTTTGCGATCTTTCCAAGGCTTTTGATTGTGTTAGTCACGAAATTTTAATTTGCAAGCTTAATAACTATGGAATTCCTGGAACGCTCTCGATCTCGTGGTCTCGTATTTGTCTGGCCGGGAGGAAAAAGTGAGTGTCAATGGGGTTTTGTCTGTTGGTTCAAGGTTAAGAATGGGCGTTCCCCAAGGATCAATTTTGGGATCTTTTCTGTTTCTAGTCTACATTAATGATCTCCCATTTATGCTCAGGAACTTATGCGAAATAGTATTATTTGCTGATGACACTTCATTGCTATTTAAACTGGACAGAAAGAACTTAAATATTACCTGGGTAAACGGGATCCTGGCGGACGTCTCGGAGTGGTTTGCTATTAGTAATTTACTACTGAATGCACAAAAAACTAAATGTATTAAATTTTCCCTTTCTAATGTACCCAGAATCCAAGATAAAATAGAATTGGGTGGGAAACAGTTAGAATTAGTTAGGTCTGCCAGTTTTCTTGGTTTAACAGTAGATAGTAAATTGCAATGGGCGGATCATATCGGGGCATTGGCTAGTAAGCTCGATTCCGCGATATATGCCATTAGACGCATTAGGCAATTGACGGATGCGGATACGGCTAGGTTGGTGTACTTCGCATACTTTCATAGCCTAATGTCCTATGGCCTTTTGCTGTGGGGATCAGCGGCGCATATTAACTCGATTTTTATTTTACAAAAAAGAGTGATACGTGCTATTTACAGTATGAATGCACGAGAATCACTAAGAGATCGTTTTAAAGACATTGATGTACTGACCTTGCCGTCCTTATACATCTTTAAAATTATTATGTATACGAGGAAAAATATAGATCAATTTACAAAAAAAGGCGATATTGGTGGTATGGAAACCCGAGGTCGTGATAAATTGGTTGTTCCAAAATTTAAATTACATAAGTCAAATGTTTCATTTTTGGGTAACTGCGTTCGTTTTTATAATAAAATTCCTCAAGAAGTCACTCAATTAACAGAAAATATATTTAGATTAGTTATAAAACGTACATTGATTAGACAATCATACTATAAAATAAACGATTTCGTTGAAGATAAAACAATAGTCTGGAAATGATTTTCTCTGCACATGCATTTACTGGCTCTCTGAATATTGTATTTTAATAAACCTTTTGTAAAATGATGTTGATAAAATTATACCTGACTGAGTTTCTTGTCGGTTCTTCTCAGTGTCCAGGTTTTCTTTTCTCTTCTCTTTGAACCGAACTAAAGTAGATTTGATGTTCAAAAATACCTCGTGATTGGGTTTACTTGAATAAATTGATTTGACTTTGACTTTGACTAACATGCTACCTAACCTACCTAAAAAGAGTGTCCTTATAGAGCCGATTCTACTGTCGCTTCACTCTCAACTCGCAAAAAGTGTCTGAGGTTATTTTACATACTTCATCTAAAGCTTTAGTCTTAATTTTATTCATTTGTTAAGGTTATTATATTTGATCTATTCTAATATTACAAAGAGCTAATCTTTGTTTGTATGTAATGGATAAACTCAAAAACTACTCAACCGATTTCAAAAATTCTTTCACCTATATAAAGCTACATTATCAACGAGTAACATGTGCTGTATTTTATTTTAAAAAAATTTCTACCCGTGCGAAGCCGGGGCGGGTCGCTAGCAATTATTATAAAATAAATTAATAATAGTAATAATAATAAATTAATACATAACTTAGAATTTATTAATAACCATCTATTGGATCCTAGCATATCTGTGAACATTTAACTTTTAACATTTAACATAACAAATTGTCAAAGATGGCGCTGATGACGAAAGGGAGGAAAAAATAGTTTTTTCAATGAAAATATTAAATTATTTGTTTATTATCGTCATTAGCGTGAAATGCAATCTTTAAAATGATGTCTCAGTTATTAATTTTTAACCGACTTCAAAAAAAGGAGGTTCTCAATTCGTCTGTATGTTGTTTTTTTTTGTATGTTTGTTACCTCATAACTCCGTCATTTATGAACCGATTTCGAAAATTCTTTTTTCGTTTGGTAGGTAATACTTCAGAGGTGGTCCCATTTAAATTTCACCGATATTGGAGCTTGGACTTCGAAGATACCTTAGATAACACGACCTGGTTATAACCTTTATTTATATTGACGATTCTCTTGTATATCGTTGCGCTCCGGAATTAGAATGAAGTTAATTGTTATGATATGTTAAGGAAGATAAGCCTAAGCGTTTCAACAAAAAACACATTAAAAAAAAATCATAATGACAAAGAGAAACTATGATGTAGGTTTATCTCAAACACTTCTCATACAAACTGACTTTTTGAAAGATGATAAAAAAGTAACTGATTTGACTTGTTATAAACTACCAATTGCAGCTGGTGGAAATAACGAGACATCCGTGGGTGACGGCCGGGGGCAGGGGGGAGTTGGAGCAGGAGCTGCCCATGATGGAGGTGGTCCAGACAAGAGTGCTGCCATCTGCTGACGCCATTGATCCTGATGTGTTACAGGTAATATATACCTACCAGAGGCGGATGACTTATAAAGATTAAAAAGCCAGAGTGGTAGCCACGGAGCACTCAACCTGTAGAGGCTAAATGTCGGACCATCTTATTCACTATTGCTGAGTTTATTTTCACTAACAAATAACAACTCGCTCGCATTAAGCAGTACATAACCAATACTGGACCTGTGTACATCTCTGTACATTCCGACAGATATTTAAATATTTATGTAATGGTATGTTATTCTATTCGGTGGTGTGCCAAAAACAGCAAGAAATCAAATTATAAAACAGAATGCAATAACCGCAACAGTGTTTAGACGTAAAAAATGACATTGCCACTATATAGGTTGAGTGCTCCATGGTGGTAGCTGATGGAAAAGTCAATAGTACTAGCATACCTCGTCGAATTGCATGATGAGATGTAGGAGGTGAAAGAAGTATGTAAGGACGGTGATGTATGACGCTCCATTCAGAAAAAAAAGTTGCCTTATTGAATAAAAACATTCAGTGTTTTTATTATAATATACCATAGTGTATTTATCCAAGCAAATCGTTTGCAAAATTATCTACAGGTAATAATAGCCTTAAAAAAAATAGGGCTTTTTAAAAATGTCTGAAAAGAATGAAATAAGTACATTTTTTAAAGTTTAGTGTACTTTATATAATTTCAGGCCATATGCAGTTTGGGTTGTTTCAAACAACGCGACAAGTTGATACAGGAGCTACTAAGTCCACAGTAAGTATTAAATATTTAATATAGAAATGCTAAATATTTTGTATTGATGTGACCGATGAGATCACAGCACACCGTGCTGCAGTCTGCAAGATTTTGACAATTTTGTTTTCATAATAAAATTACACATAGCGTATCGTTTGTGGTCTGCGATTGAAAACAAATTAAAACGCCTCCGTCTATCTTAAATTTGGATTTTCGACCGCACCTGTAGTCCTAACGAAAATAGTTTTTTGCAATTCATTATTATTTAATACAGCGCAAATAATTACAGCTAGTCAAGGCGTGATTTTGCTGCACAATGACGACGGTGCGGAGATATGTTTACAGCAGGTGGTTCATAGTCGCAATCTTGTGGTACGAGCTC